>CM066031.1:395937921-396576156 GCA_033557465.1 Ichthyophis bannanicus | reverse complement strand
CCCCTCTGGTCGGTTCATGAACAGCTGCTCCCAGAAGCAGTCCTTTATTTCATCTAGGAACTTTATCTCCCTAAAATGTCCTGACGTGACCCCCCCAAAAAACCCCCCCTGACCCAGTCCGATAACCGGGGTAGTTGAAATCACCCCATTAGTTACTACCTGTGCTGTAACTTTTGGTAGCTTCCTTGATTTCTTTTGAGCATTTCATCATCCAGTTGGTCATTTCTGTCCAGGGCGCATCGTCTGTAGTACAAACCCCCACGTGGTGGTGCCCATTGCCTTCCCCCTTTTTACATGGAATTTCAATCCATATAGATTCTACAGCGATTTTGTTTCCTGCCAAACTAATCCTTTCTGACTCAATGCCCTCTTCTAACATAGAGAGACAACCCCTCCAACCAATTTGATCAGCTCTATCATTACGCATATAGGTTGTACCCAGGTATCCCAGTGTCCCTCTGGTTTTGTCCTCCTTCCACCATGTCTCTGATATTCCAATCCATAATCTAAACCTTTCATGTTAGTGCTATATCTTCCTAACTCGCCCATCTTATTTTTTAGACTTCTAGCGTTGCATACAAGCCATTTTAGAAGAATGTATTTTTCATCCATATTAATTTGTCTGTTAGACATAGAGCTAGTTGGGATCTTTAAGCTCTGTCTGCCGCCATACTTGAGGGCGGATTTGGGCTACTTTCCTCTTTTGTGGAACCTCTCTGCTTTTGGTAGTATCCTTCAAAGATACATTCTTCCCGAACCATCTGCTCTTGGGCGGACTGTCGGCTTTCCCCTAATATCTCAGTTTAAAAGCTGCTACTATCTCCTTTTTTAAAGTTAATGCCAGCAGCGCTGATTCCATCCCGGTTTAGGTGAGCCCATTCCCTTCGGAAGAGCCCCTCCTTTCCCCCCACATGTTCCCCAGTTCCTAACAAATCCAAACCCCTCATCCTCTGCACGCATTGCTCTCATCCACCGCATTGAGACTCCCGGAGCTCTGTCTGCCTTTTGGGTCCTGCGCATGGAACAGGAAGATTTTCGGAGAATGCGAAACCCCTGTAAGGTTCTGGATTTCAACTTCCTACCTAAAAGCCTAAAATTTAGCCCTCCAAACCTCCCTAGCACATGTTTCCTATGTCCATTGGTTACCAAACAGGTACCAAGACAGCAGACTCCTCTCCCCAGGCCACTATCTAAGACCTTACATTCTATTGGGCGCGTGCAGGTCCGCTACCTTCGCACCAGGCAGCATGGTTACCAGGCTATCCTCACGCCACCAGCCACCCAGCTATCTACATGCCTAATGATCGAATCACCAACTATAACGGCCTGTCCTAACCCTTTCCCTCATGGGCACATGGCCCTGGAGAACGTTCCTCGGTGCGAGAGGGTTTTTACATCACCTGGAGGACAGTTCCTAGTTACAGGATCAACTTCCTGCCACACCAGGGTGATGCTCTCACTGTCCAGACGTGACCTCTCTCCTCCCATGGCAACAGGGATGCTGCCCAGAAAAAAAAAAACCCCCCGTGGGGGAGGTGGGACTTTCAGGACTATATCCCTGTATTCTCGTCTAGGTACCTCTCTGTCTGTTTTATGGTTTCCAAGTCCTGCTTACTTTAGCCTCTAGAGAACTGACTCGTTCCCTGAGAGCAAAGAGCTCCTTCCACCTAGTGCACACGTCAGCACCATCTCACCAACTGGGAGAAAATCATACAGTGTGACACTCAATGCAAAAGACTGGAAAGCCCCCATCCCCGTCTTCTGGACTGTTGTCTGCATCTTAGTTATTAAAGTTTGTGTTTAAGATCTAAGTTCTTTTCTTTACTTACTACGGTTGCTATAGATTATTTATACGTGAATAAAACTGAAACCTAATCGTGTAAATATACCCTTGTTCACTACTGAAGCTTAACTAATCTCAGGTCCCTTAGTGGTATGACTTGCCTTTTGGGGTAATGAAGCCTTCACCTGAGAGCCCTCCTTTCTTTTAAGATGTGTACGGTACCTCTATAATCTTAACGATTATCCCAGTGGGTTGGGTGGGTGTTGGGAGGGTGGGAGGGAAAGTAAACACTTATTAAAAGAAGAGGGCTGCTACACAGTACCCCTGGTCTTGTGTCTGCTGAGGTAAGCTATATTTCATGTATTTGATTTAAATTAGAAGCTCTTAGGCTGCTGCTCAGGTGACTCTAAAGCTCTTGTTACTTATGAAATTTAAAACGTACAAGCTCTCTGCTGGGTTATCTAAATTTAACCCGAGAAAGCTGCCTTTTCCTTCCCTGTGTTGTAAATAATTAAGCCTAAAATAACTTTGCTGATGCTATGTCCCTAGAGTGAGCTATTAAATGTCAACTACAAGCATCTCCTCTGCTTAGGGTTTCCAAATGTAACCAGAAAGCTCTACTTCTTCGTGTTTTAAATATAAACTTAAACTGCTGCCACTTTACTATGCCCTGACTGATTTTAACACTACATATTGTCCGATACACAGCTTGAATTCCTTTAAACTCCATAAGAATTTGCCTTTTAGAAAATTCACCAAGAAGTAAATACTCAACAGTGTGGCAGATCGCCCTCCTCCCTCCAGAAAGCAACAGATCCCCCCTTACCCAGTCCTGTACCTTGAAAAACGAAGTTGGAGAGAGAGAACACTACGGGGATTTCCACGAGCAGACAAGGAGAAAGAGAGCAGTTCCAGGAATGTCCAGAGAGAGTCATATCCAGAGGAGAGATCTGGGGACCATGAGAAGCAAAGCCAAAGAGCAACACCGATACCCTGACAACCCCGGTTGGCACCAAGGTGCTTGGGGAGTATGCTGGCACAGACTGCAGAGAGACAGCCAGGTCTCAGGAGTGCCGTCTGAAAAAGCTTCCAGGAAGGAACTAAACCGTGAGCTGCACAGCAAACAAAAACAGGGTCCAGATACTATTTTACACCTCAGATGTGCAAAGGTCAGATAACCTTTTCCTGGAAGTGCATAGGAGTAGTTTCTCTCTGAATCCTTCTCTCAAAGCCATAATTATAAAGTATAGATTGGGAAGCTATAGAAAATCCCATTTTTCAAAAGACTTGCAAAAGTTTTCATACTGCAGAGAACGTGACATGTAGCCTCTAGCTCTGAGTATAGGCCGCCCAGGTTGGCCTTTCAGCATGTTACTAATTGCAGGCACGCACAGACACGGGCAAAGATTGTATAGACTCTTGAAGGCACGCAGTGTTAAAAGAACTAGTGAAGCAGTATCAAGGGAAATGTTATGCCTCCTCAACCCAGAAAACATATACTTAGGCAGACCATAAGGAATTGAGCCCGTTTTGTGATTGTTTTAAACAAGGTGCTGGTGATTTGGAAATCCTTACACAGTGCCTAGGTAATTTTAGAGATAACAAACGGAAGCAGCTTAAAGCACTAATTAAGCCGTGGCAGTCTGTAAAACTCCCTTAACCCAGGTCTTAAGGACATATCAGAGCCCAGAGCTGGAGGATATGCCAAACTGATGCACCATTAAATGAATAGCAGTGGATCAGCTATGGACTGTGGGTTGTTATAAGGAGTGACAAGCACATTAATAATTGTATCCTGTAAAGGAGTAGAACGCTGTACAAAGATATCCTATAGAAGTGCTGAGAAAAGCCTAGTTTGCTATAACCTGAGTTTTTTCCACGGAGAAAGGACAACAGCGTTCTGCCTTTGAGAAACTCAAGCCTAATTAATTCAGCTGTGAAGATAAGTACAAGCTGTGAAAGTTTTTCCTGTGTTTTTAAAGCACTATATGAAAGCACCAATTGCCAGTGGACGAGAAACAAGCTGTTGTATTTGAAAGCTGAAGGAAGTTTGAAAGCTGAATGTTTTTTGCTTTGATTTGTACCTGAGAAGCCATCAGGAGGATTCTTGGACTTTTAGTTGACACAATTGCGTAGCACCATCTTTTTGTCCCTGTGTGTTGGGGACGTAGTTCACCAAACTCCTGTGCGGCAATAAAAAGTTATTTGTTAAACCCACGGAAGCCTTTGGCTGTATTTACTATACACTTTGGACCGACAAACTACACACGGACACCAGGCTGCAGCACGTAGAAGGTTTATAAAATATGTATCTACGCCCTATGCATCACCTGCCAACCCCCTCCTAGGGGCAAAAAACACCGCCTAGTAATATAGCTCATAGGGTGCTGAAACGTGTGACAGATATCACAAAAAGTATGCCTTTTTGTGAATGATAAACCAAACAATCTGCAAACAGGATAGGAACACCCTCGAAAGGTGTGGATAACATGAAGAAGGATCCAGTGAAGCTTGAAGAATGGCTGAGAATATGGCATATTAAGATTTAGTGCTAACAAAATGGAAGCTGCATGCCTTTGGCCTACAAAAAAACTCAAGTGCGCGTTATAAAGATAGGTAGTTGTCACAAGCACAACGCCAAAAACCACTAGTCTTTTAGTTGTTTGAGTGCGTTGGTGGTTGAGAACCTTCTTCTATCATGCCTGTTATATTTATGGCTTTAAGGTAGAAGGATTGTAGTCCCGTGTTTAAATCCAAGGGTAAGGCTTATGACAGAAAAATATTTATTTTTGAACACAGTAGAACAGATCAGGTTCCTGGCACCATTTACATAATTTTAAATTATAGGATTTTTGCTTAATGTTCAGCAGGTTGGTGGCAAAACAAACAGAACTCAATATTGGCGTTTAAAGATCCTCTTCACTGCAGAAGCTAGCCTTTTCACATATAACCAGATGCCACTTTTCTTATTGTTCTTTGTCAATCAGAGCAATAGAAAAACAAACTTTACCTTCTTCTATGTAAAAAATTATCTTCACTCAGCCATAATTCTCTCTAGGCTGCACTTCCAGGTGAAGAACCAAACTTAGTTATGAAATAAGCATTCACAGTGTCCTCAAGACTCCTTATAGCAAGCTTTTCTTATAAAAGACAGGAGCAAGCACCAAACTCTTCTAGCCAGCTAATTAACTCTTTCTCACCTTTTTCTCTCCGTTGTAGAGTTTCAACACAGCTGACACAGAAGCATAAATCACAGCCTTACTTCATTAGCTTATGCTGCAGTAAATTCCTCCTTTCAAACACACAGGAATTTACTTTTCTCACTGCTTAGCTCTGAGGTTATTTCAGCAAGAGGAACAGTTCTTTCCAGGCTGGCCTTTCTTCAGACACCTTAAGTCTAGAGCTTGGCATAAAGAACAATCCATCAACATATCTTCTTCTGCCCCTAGCTCTGAACCCTGCTGTCATCCACGTGCATAGGGTCTGACTCACCCAGTTGATCGGAGTGCCCTGCTGACAACCTCTCTGGTGGCCTGAAGGCTTCTCTCCTTCCTGGTTCCCACGTTTGTTGCAAACGTGATTCCGCGAAATCACCTCTCTCAGCAATGGGTAGCTCAGCCTGTCCTCCAGAAGATAGCAACTGCTCTGGCTTCTCCATCATTCCATCGTCCTTGCTGCTCTGAAGTCTGTCCTCTGCTGCTTCCTCTGCTCCTTCTGCAATCACTCCTCTTCCAGCTGCTACTGCTCTCTCCATAGTTTAACCAAGGTTTATACTCACTGGGATCCAACCCCACCTCTTTCTCTCCCAGGTGTTTGCAATCCCCCTGCCTTCTGACATCAGAATAATCAGTGCTATTATTAGAGTGAGGGTTTTTGTCCTCGTGCTTGCAATCTATCCTTCTTACAGTGTCAAGCATTTCCTGGAACTTGTTCCAGCTGAGTTTTTTCTGCCTTTGAACTGTGGCTCTGGCCTTTTGACCCTGCACACCTAACAGAGGCCCTTTGATTAAGGTGAATTCCTTATGCTGTTTCACCTCCCCCATGCTCAAAAATGGTTGACTATGCCACAGAGTGAAGTATCCCAATGCATGAAAAAAGAGCGGGATCTGGGGATGATCATATTGGATGACATTAAAGTGGCCAAACAGGTAGAAAATACAATGCCCAGGTAGAGGAATGGTCAGCAGGAAAAAGGAGATGATAGTGCCTTTGCAAAAGTTTCTAGTGAGACATTTGGAGCACCCAATAGAATTCTGGAGACTGCACCTTCAAAAGGATATAAAAGGGATGGAGCTGATCCAGAGGGCAGCTACTAAAATGATTAGTGGTCTTCATCATCAAGCATATGAGGACAGACTTAAAGATCTCAATACGTATACTTTGGAGGAAAGGCATGAGAGAGGAGATATGATAGAATCATTTAAAATCTCTGTGGTATAAATGCACAGGAGGTGGCCCTCTTAGGTGAAAGGAAGCTCTGTAACAAAGGGTAATAGGATGAAGGTGAAAAGGGAGACAGCGTAGTTACTCACCTGTAACAGGTGATCTCCAGGAACAGCAGGAATTGAGTCTTCACATGTGGGTGACATTGGTACCGATGGAGCCCGCGTAAGAACACTCCACAGCGTCCAATAGGAAAGCTTTTGGGAGCATCCCACTGCGCCTGCTTAGCTGCCTTCCCGCCTTTCCAGTTCTCCCTCCTCAGTTCTGTAGCTGAGATAAAAGGAGAGAAGGAGAAGAAGAGGAAAAATACAACTCCTAAGGGAGGAGGGTGGGTTGTGAAGACTCAATTTCTGCTGTTCCCGGAGATTACCTGTTACAGGCTGAGTAAAACTACGCTATCTCCAGGAATAAGCAGGAATGTAGTCTTCACATATGGGACTCCCTAGCTTGGAGATGCCAGGGAGATGACCTCAGAGCGAGCTGTGGAACACAGTCCGAAGTAGTAGGCCATATATCCTCCAAGGATGTCTGGTATCGAAACCCGGGATGGCGTAGGAATTGATCTAAGTCTGAAAGAGATTCTGGAGAAAGCTTGGCCAAACTAAGCATCCCGGTGGGAGTCCTTGTCTAGGCAACAGTGAGCAGCAAAGGTATGGACAGAGGACCAGGTTTCTGCTTTGCATATTTCATCAATCACTATAGAGCACAGATTTGCCTTGGAGGTAGCCATTGCTCGAACGTTATATGCAGGGTTCCAGGGGTGATCCGGGAAACTACAGACTGGTGAGCCTGACGTCAGTACCGGGAAAAATGGTAGAAACCACCATAAAGAATAAAATTACTCAGCATGTAGATAGTCACAACCTAATGGGAGACAGCCAACATGGCTTTAGACAAGGAAGATCTTGTCTTACTAATCTGTTATGTTTTTTTGAAGGAGTGAATAAACAGGTGGACAAAGGTAAGTCGGTTGATATTGTGTATCTGGACTTTCAGAAAGCCTTTGACAAGGTCCCTCATCAGAGACTTTTGGCAAAACTAAAGAGTCATGGGATAGGAGGCAATGTACTATTGTGGATCAGGAACTGGTTAAAAGATAGAAAGCAGAGGGTAGGGCTAAATGGCCTATTTTCCCAATGGAGAAAGGTGAATAGTGGTGTACCCCAGGGATCTGTGCTGGGTCCGCTGCTTTTTGACATATTCATAAATGACCTGGAAAGTGGAATAACGAGTGAGGTTATCAAATTTGCAGATGACACAAAACTATTTAAATTTACAATCCCCTTGGGTTTTAACAACTTTAAATAGTTTTGTAATTTTATTCTTTATGGTGGTTTCTACCATTTTTCCCGGTACTGACGTCAGGCTCACCAGTCTGTAGTTTCCCGGATCACCCCTGGAACCCTGCATATAACGTTCGAGCAATGGCTACCTCCAAGGCAAATCTGTGCTCTATAGTGATTGATGAAATATGCAAAGCAGAAACCTGGTCCTCTGTCCATACCTTTGCTGCTCACTGTTGCCTAGACAAGGACTCCCACCGGGATGCTTAGTTTGGCCAAGCTTTCTCCAGAATCTCTTTCAGACTTAGATCAATTCCTACCCCATCCCGGGTTTCGATACCAGACATCCAGAGGATCTTGATAAATTGGAAGACTGGGCATCAAAATGGCAGATGAAATTTAATGTGGACAAGTGCAAAGTTATGCACCTAAGGAAGAACAACCCAAACTATGGTTACACGATGCAAGGTTCCACATTAGGAACCACCACCCAGGAAAAAGATTTAGGCGTCATTGTGGATACCATGTTAAAATCCTCGGCCCAGTGTGCAGCGGCGGCCAAGAGAGCAAATAGAATGCTAGATATCATAAGGAAAGGAATGGGAAAATAAAACAAAAGATATTATAATGCCTTTATATCGTTCCATGGTGAGACCGCACCTTGAATATTGTGTGCAATTCTGGTCGCCGTATCTTAAAAAGGATATAGCAATTTTAGAAAAGGTACAGAGAAGAGCCACCAAAATGGTAAAGGGGATGGAAGGATACTCCTATGAAGAAAGGCTAAAAAGGTTAGGGCTCTTTAACCTGGAAAAGAGACGGCTGAGGGGAGATATGATAGAAGTCTATAAATTAATGAACGGAGTGGAACGGGTAAACGTAGATCGATTGTTTACCTTATCAGAATATAGAAAGACTAGGGGACATGCACTGAAGCTACAGGGTAAACTATTTAAGACTAATAAAAGAAAATATTTTTTCACTCAACGTGTAATCAAACTCTGGAATTTGTTACCGGAGGATGTAGTAAAGGCTGTTAGTGTAGCTGGGTTTAAAAAAGGTTTGGACAAGTTCCTGGAGGAAAGGTCCATAAACCATTAAGAAGTGACCGAAGATATTAATGCTTGACCCAGTACAAGCATGGTGGAACTTGTGTCTCTTGGGGAATCTGCTAGGTACATATGACCTAGATTGGCCACTGTTGGAAACAGAATACTGGGCTTGATGGACCTTGGTCTGACCCAGTATGGCATATCTTATGTTCTTATGTTCAGTGACGTGACTCTCAAGAGAGTCCTGCACTGTTGTAAGCAAAGGAGATACAATCCGCTATCCATCTGGAGAGAGTTTGCTTGGATACTGGTAGTCGAAGATGACTGGAGTCAAAAGCGATGAAAGGTTGGGAAGCTTTTCTGTGCTCCCGAGTTCTCTGGAGATAAAAGGTCAAAGCACGTTTGCAATCCAGAGTATGAAGGGTTACCTTCAACCTACATTAAAGAAAATGAGGTCTAGGGAAGAAAACAGGGAGGTACACCGACTGGTTTAAGTGAAATGGAGAGACCACCTTTGGCATAAATGTGGATGAGTCCTAAGGACTACCTTATCATGGTGGAAACGTGTATAAGGAGGATCAGCACCAAAGCTTGAAGCTCACTGATGCGTCTTGCTGAAGTGAGGGCAATAAAGCACAGTTACTTACCTGTAACAGGTGATCTCTGGGAACAGCAGGAATTAGTCTTCACATATGGGTACGTCGGTACCGACGGAGTCTGCACGGGAATGCTGCCCAGCTTTCAATCAGAAAGCTTTTGGCAGCATCCCTCGCGCCTGCGCAGTGACTTCCCGCCTTCTCCACAGCCTCTCTTCAGTTGAGTTTCAGAGCTGAGACAAAGGCGAGGAGAGAAAAGGAAAAAAATAAAAAAGATGCAACTCCTAGGGGAGGTGGGAGGGTTGTGAAGAAGACTAATTCCTGCTGTTCCCAGAGATCACCTGTTACAGGTAAGTAACTGTGCTATCTCCAGGAACAAGCAGGAATGAGTCTTCACATATGGGGACTCCCTAGCTGGGGATGCCAGGGGGAGATCCCATAAAAATGCAAGTGCCTGGATCAGGGGTGCATTTTGTCTCCAGGAATCCCCGGCATCCAATATGGGATGGAGGGTAGGAGTTGACAATAAAGGAGCTGTGAGGGAAGAAACAGCATAGTCAAGGACTAGAGGGTTCTACAGACTACAGGAGTCCTTGGAAGATATGATGAGTAGCATTAAAATACATTTAATGTACACTTAAAGTATGCAGCTTACCTACTGTATTGTAGGAAGTAGAAGCATGATGGAGTCTACCGGATAAGCAGTGGCGGAATCTTCAAGTAGTGAGGATGAAGGTCCAGACCTGGAGGTAGTAGATGATCCAGGTGTCAACTGGGTAGGAGTAGACGTCAGGTCTTCAATGGAAAGCTTTATGGGAAAAGCTGAAAACTCCTTTAGGCATAAGGTTATTAACATTGAGGACTAAAGGAAGAAGACTGACGGAGTTGGAGAACTAGCCCAGTCCTGGCGGAAAGAAGGGGACTGGAAAAAAACCCCATTCCCTCAGAAAAACAGTTGTGTACTCGAAGATAAAGATGTACACTGTTTTTCCTAGCTGGCGAGAGATAGGAAAAATATGGAAGCTTGATGCTTCAAGGACATAAAGAAAAAATGGAAGATGTTAGCACCAAAGTGGTTATTGGTGCCTAACAGTCTATGTATCGTAATATGGTATGGGACGTAGGGCGACAGACTGTGTAAAACCTCTAGGAGGTAAATCATGTAGTATAGACAGTAAGGGTGACAGTGTATAAGACAGAGCAACCCTTAAGAAGCCCCCCATCAAACACATATACATAGGGATATATATATGTGGCTGGAAGATATATATATATATTCATAGATAGATAGATAGATATAAATACACATATGTCCAGATATGTTAGGATATGGGTGGTGAAATATATATCATATATATATATATATATATATTTATTTTATTTATTTATTTAACATGTTTTGTATCCCGCCTTTTCCTTCAATCAAAGCGGTTAATACAGCACAAAGTTAAACAAAGGTGAGGGAAACATACATTGCATTATCATTACATCACAACAAAACACTAGGAGTACAAACAGGGAACACAGTACATAACTTACATTACATTACCTTACATTAACTACAAACAGCATATCGCTGAACAGAATGAGCATATAGCAGCAGATAGTGGGTCTCGCACGGTCCACCGCCTAAGGGCCACGCCAAAGGGCCCTCTTGCGAGGCCCTCAGGCGCGGGCCCGCAAGGCACGGGCGCGCCATTGCTGAAGGGATTTTAAATGATTTGAAAAGTGCTCAGATTGGCTGCATTTTTCTCTCACACTCAGTTCCCAACTAAGTAGGCACAGCTGATTCTCACTCACTGCTCACAGGATCGTTGGAGCCTTTGCTGAAGGGATTCTAAATGATTTGAAAAGTGCTCAGATTGGCTGCAGTTTTCTCTCACACACAGTTCCCAACTAAGTAGGCACAGCTGATTCTCACTCACTGCTCACAGGATCGTTGGAGCCTTTGCTGAAGGGATTCTAAATGATTTGAAAAGTGCTCAGATTGGCTGCAGTTTTCTCTCACACACAGTTCCCAACTAAGTAGGCACAGCTGATTCTCACTCACTGCTCACAGGATCGTTGGAGCCTTTGCTGAAGGGATTCTAAATGATTTGAAAAGTGCTCAGATTGGCTGCAGTTTTCTCTCACACACAGTTCCCAACTAAGTAGGCACAGCTGATTCTCACTCACTGCTCACAGGATCGTTGGAGCCTTTGCTGAAGGGATTCTAAATGATTTGAAAAGTGCTCAGATTGGCTGCAGTTTTCTCTCACACACAGTTCCCAACTAAGTAGGCACAGCTGATTCTCACTCACTGCTCACAGGATCGTTGGAGCCTTTGCTGAAGGGATTCTAAATGATTTGAAAAGTGCTCAGATTGGCTGCAGTTTTCTCTCACACACAGTTCCCAACTAAGTAGGCACAGCTGATTCTCACTCACTGCTCACAGGATCGTTGGAGCCTTTGCTGAAGGGATTCTAAATGATTTGAAAAGTGCTCAGATTGGCTGCAGTTTTCTCTCACACACAGTTCCCAACTAAGTAGGCACAGCTGATTCTCACTCACTGCTCACAGGATCGTTGGAGCCTTTGCTGAAGGGATTCTAAATGATTTGAAAAGTGCTCAGATTGGCTGCAGTTTTCTCTCACACACAGTTCCCAACTAAGTAGGCACAGCTGATTCTCACTCACTGCTCACAGGATCGTTGGAGCCTTTGCTGAAGGGATTTTAAATGATTTGAAAAGTGCTCAGATTGGCTGCAGTTTTCTCTCACACACAGTTCCCAACTAAGTAGGCACAGCTGATTCTCACTCACTGCTCACAGGATCGTTGGAGCCTTTGCTGAAGGGATTCTAAATGATTTGAAAAGTGCTCAGATTGGCTGCAGTTTTCTCTCACACACAGTTCCCAACTAAGTAGGCACAGCTGATATACCTAGATATATGTAAATTTGTGGGGCATGGTTTAGCACCACCAGAGTAATGATATAGGTATGTAGACATATATGGAGATGCTACATATAAGACAAGAGATTGAAGAGACATGTCTACCACCCAGCCCCATAATTGCATACGGGGAATATAAAAGAAAAAGATTCTGCGTTCTACAAGAGGGTGAGCCCACTTGGGATATGCATAGAGAATCTATTTTCGTGGGTTGAGGGATGCAGGAAAGCAATCCAATGAGATAACCATGATGTTCGCGTGAGAACAGATGAAGATATGAATCTGTAGGGAACAAGGCAGGGAGTTCTACAGAACACTGACATGGTAGATGCCTTGGATTTTCACGCAGAAGAACTGATATCTTGTGTTAACACCCCAGGCTAGAGGGGGTGTGGAGAACCCTCACAGGTATAGGACGGGTTGATAAGTTTCCTCTCTAATAATAGAGGAACTTCAGAGACAAGGACAATGCTCTATAGCAAAGCCCTCATAGTAGAAAGCTTCTCTGAAGACTGCAGAGAGCATTGTGCAGGAGAGCTATGAGATAAACTGACTGAAAGTCAGTTATGTTGCCATATCCTAGAAAAGGAGATGGTTAGAATAATGTGAGAAAGCCTAACGAGTAGGAGGATCCAAGATAGTTTGGAATCACTACTGAGGCTAGACAAAATTTTGAACAAGGGACTGGAACTTGGAAAAGTCCCAGTAATACAATTACTGTAACTCCTGCAGGCAGAGCTGCTGACAGAAACAGCAGAGAGATTGTCCTGTGCTGAATAAAGAAAAACAGACAAGAAAAGAGAGGGGATATCTCTTCTCACTGTCTGGAGAACGACTAGAGAAGTAGTTCAGTATGGTAGCCCTCAAGTAGTTGGAGGGTGACGTACCCATGGGGTAAGTCAACTGAAGGAAAAATGTTCAGTTGGGAAAGAAACTATCAGGTGATAGTTGCAACTGCTGTTCTGGAGAGTAAGAAGAGGAGAAGTGTGTAGTACCTGAACAAAATAATTTTTTGACAGGTTAGTACACTGAAAAAGAAAGCACAGTGAATAAACTTTTAATATGTAGAAGTAAAGTGTAAGTTACAATTCCCGGCCCCTATGGTTGCTGGGAATGTTGAGACTGGCCAGAACTGGAGGACTTCAGACTAGGCTGAGGCGTCTCTTGTTTAGGTACAGCCGAATGATGGGCAGGAGATGAATGAAACTTTCTTTTCTTAGGAAAAGAAGGTTTGGTAGGACATTTCCTACTATTTGAAGAAGGAGGTGGCTTAGAATGGTTTCTAGTGGAAGAAGAGTCAGGGGAGCAATGAGCAACCTGACGTAAAGCCTCCTTATTAAAAAGACCTTCCCCTGTACAAGGAGAATGAGCTAGTATAGTTTGTGCCCATTAGCTCAAGTCTGAAGCCTCAAGCCAGGCTCTGCGACGTGCTGCAATGGCAATAGCAGAGGATCTGCTAATGGACTCAAAAGAATCTATAGAAGCACGAGACAGAAACCAGGATATATTCCGGCTGTGATTGATGAGCAAGGTATAATCAGTAGCCTTGGGCTCTGGTAAAAAAGGGGTCAAAAGAGACAATTTCTCTGTGACTTCCTGGAGTGTTAGACTCATGTGAAAAATATATGAGAGAACTCTAGAAGCCAGCATAGAGTTTTGGAAGGCCTGACGGCCAAAAGCATCGAGTGTTCGTGAAGAACGACCTGGCGGAAAAGAAGAATGCTTCTTCTTGCTCTTAACTTTCCTCAGTGCCGATTCCACTACAAGGGAACGATGAGAAAGTTGAGGCTTTTGGAACCCTGGAGAGGGTGGCACTCGGTACCGAACCTCAATGTCTGGAGAAACTTGAGGAAGTCGTAAGGGCGATTTCCAAACCCTGAGAAGGAGATCCTGGAGAGCAGGATGTAAAGGAAAGTTGATATTCTCCATTTGTGCCGGTGAGCCATGAGTAGGATCACAACCAGGGATAGAAATATTAAGGAAGGTTGCCATATCCCGGAGAAAAGCCTGGAAAGACTGATCTCCTATGGGAACTATCCCTGGTAAGGCTAAAGAAAAAGCCTGAGTATCAGAAGACGTACAGGGTACCGCACCAATGCCAGGTATCGGTTCCAAACTAGGCATCGGTGCAAGAACAGGCATCAACCTCGCTACTGATAAAGGACTAGCAGGTGAAGTAGTCATCGGGAACTGCTGTAGTGGTACCGAGATCATAAGGGAGTTATGGCTAGGATCTTCGGAACTACCTATTTGGAAACGACAGGAGTCGGTTCCGGGACGCGTCGGTACGCAGTCCTCGAGACTCGATATCGACTCAAGGCTAGGCATCGAAGAGAGCGAGACTATCGATGCATGTCTCGACAGTTCCGACGCCGGTGGCAGTATCGGCGATGCTGATACCACTAAGGCAGCTTGGGTGACATTGATCGATACCGACGGTACCGAGGATACCCGATGAGCACCTATCCATCCCGATGCCGATGCTAGGGTATCGGAACTGATCGACGCCGGTACCGTCCCGGAGCATGGCTGAGCTTGAGGGAAGTCAATGCAGTGCGTATCGATCGGTCCCGAAGGTACCGAGGATGCCCGATGACGATCCCTGGTGAAGAGTGGAGTACTCTACACCGGTGCCGATGCCGGAGGCTCGGTACCGCTCGAAGCGGATACCACCCCAGTGCATGGCTCAGGCATGTTCTGTGAGGGGTGAGCCCCAGGAACATCCTGAACCCCTTTAACGCTTTGGAGCCCGAAGACTCCCGCAGGGGTAATGCCAATGGATTCTTGAGGGTAAGGCCGGAGCCGTCACCATGCTGGGCATGGGACATACCACTCAAGCATTGACTAGTCTTAACAGACTGTTTTTGGGTTACCTGATCCTGTGAAGTAGAGAAACCGGGTACCCTCACTGCCGAAGAAAAAACGGTATCGAGGGAAACTCTAAATACTGAAGGTTTCCTCACAAAATTATCTGCTGACAAGTCAGGGGAAAAAGGGTCAGGACCCACACAGTTGAGACACCAACTATTGGTGTCTAGAAAGAAACAGGTGTTTCCACATCGGATGCACTTCTTAGGAAAAGAAGGCTCCATAATGAAAAGGCCTAGTAGGCCTAAAAAGTTAAAGCAAAAAAAACTGAAAAAGGTTTACAGACTTTAGCCAAAAAACCACCGGCGGTACCGGGGGTAGCGGGAAAAACAGCCGCGACCACAAGAAAACAAGAAAACTAAAATAATTAAAGCAATTAAAATGAAAAGTTTCTGCGGTGACAGGAGGACGTCCTGCCGGCTCCGCGGAAAAACGAAAACTGAAGAGAGGCTGTGGAGAAGGCGGGAAGTCACTGCGCAGGCGCGAGGGATGCTGCCAAAAGCTTTCTGATTGAAAGCTGGGCAGCATTCCCGTGCAGGCTCCGTCGGTACCGACGTACCCATATGTGAAGACTCATTCCTGCTTGTTCCTGGAGATGGAAGGTGACTTTCCAGGTAAGAAACATCAGGGAAGTAGTGGCTAGGGGTTCAAAAGGCACCTTCATAAGCTGTCCTAAAACGACATTAAGGTCCCATGCCACTGGGGGTGGTTTAATGGGAGGCTTAGTTAATAGAAGACCTTTCATGAAGCATGCTACAAGTGGTTGAGAGGAGATGGGCTGACCATCCAAGGGTATGTGGGATGCCCCTATGGCACTTAGTTGGACTCTTACCGAATTGGTTTTGAGTCCAGGGGAAGAGAGGTGGAGATGATATGCTTCCACCGGAGCTGAAAAGGGGTTAAGATCCCTTTTCGAACACCAGAGAATCTACGCCACTTGAAGGTGTAGGAGCACCTTGTGAAAGGTTTCCTAGAAGACAAAAGGATAGCTTTCACTTGTTGAGAGAGGCTGATGCCTTTGAATTATTTGCCTTCAGCAGCCATGCTGTAAGGTGTAGGGACTGCGGACTGGGATGCAGCTGTGTCCCGTTCTCCTGTGAGAGGAGATCTGGAGCAGACTCCAAATCTACTGGTTGATGTAAGGGGAAAAATAAGTATTGTAAGGAGAAAATAAGTATTGTAAGGGGAAATCAGTTTCTTGTTATACAAAGGGACCATGAAGCCCATCTGTGAATACCTAGATAGAAAGGAATGTGTTGTGCTAAGACAAGATTCAGTGATCTTCACAGAGACAGGTACCAGTTTGTACAATTGCTAATTAGCAATATCAGGTGCAGGGCTATGCTGCTGGGATGGGTTTATGACGTATATATGTTTTTGCTACTGTATAAAAGATTAGACTGCACTTCTAACGTTGGAATAAACTTGCACACCTTTCCTTCTGTGTCCGGTTGTGAGTTTTATTCCCCTGGATTCCAGCCAGCTGAAGCAGCACACCGCAGATGAGGGTTCAGGACTTCCCTGGCCTGGAGTGACCAACAAGGAGGAGACCCGTTACATTTGGTGTCAGAAGTGTCGTATACTCCCGTTGGCCAGGGATCCCTGTGCTTTGTTAGCACGGTGTGCTCTGGGAGCACGGTTTAAATTAGAATTGACATACTCCCGTGGGTCGGGGAGTGTCCCTAGTGCTTGGGTAGCATGGTAAATTGGTAAATAGGACTTTCCTGTTCCCTGGGTCGAAAGCGGTGGGAAAGCTAAATTAATTTTGTTCTCACCTGCGGTTGCTGTGAAGGCTGTGTGCTTGTGTGCCTATGTGAGTTTGGCAAAATGCCCCTGTCGTACTCCAAAGCAATAGCGCTAGTGACGGGTACTGTGCAGAAGGCAAGAGGCCAGACGTGCGTTTGTTGTGAATTCATTAGAGGATGGGGGGTCCCAAGGTAAGGGGGCCGCTTCAGAATCTGCGGGAGTGCGTGTGCAGCTACATGTTTGTGATAAGGTTTAAAACTGCAGTTAAAAAAGGCATCTTACATATGCTGTCGGTGTAGGTTACACTTACCATGTTGGTTTGTTAAATAAGAAATAATCGTAGCGTTTGTTTAAATCAAGGATATGATGTTTGTTTTAATAGTGAGTTTTTTTGATTTGGTATAGGTTACAAGACGTTTGCTAATTCTGCTGAAGAAGTCTGTTAGCATGTTTACTGTGCTTAGTTTATCTCTGTGCCTATATGACACCCCCCCCCCCCCCCAGTCTCTGGCGAAGGTAAAACTGATGACTCAGAGTCCCTGGACTGCAAGTGACAAGCGGTGTTTGTTTATTTGTCTCTCTATTCTTCCAAGCCTTTTCCTGTCTTCTTTAGCTAAAAAGGTGGGGGGGGGGGGGGGTTCCTGGGTAAAGGGGACCAGCCCGGTTTTCATTAGGTTTAAATCTATTGTTAAGCAGACTTTGTATTCCAGTTGTACTCCTGTACCCCCCGGGGCCCCTCCCCGTAGATTCCGAATCTTCTCCTCACTGAGGGAGTTGTTAGGTTTTTAGCAGTTTACTTTGTTGTTTTTATAAATACTGAAATTAAGTACAAGTAATTCTTTTAGATGCTTTTCGATGTGTGCTGTAACCTGCTGCATCTGGGGATAGTAGAGCCTGAGCGACACATGCTCCGCTCTTCCCTCCCCCTCCCTTCCTGTTCTTTGTTGTTCAAAGGCTATGGACAGGCAGTTAAACGGCATACTAAAACGTAAATTATTATTTATTTGCAGTGTCTATTTATTGCCATATTGTAAGAAGACAAGCTAAATAGAAAACAAAACAAAACAAAAATTACTTTTGTACTCAACAATGGTATAACTGTCACTGAAATATGTAAAAGGGTGTGTCTGTATTTAGACACCCATTGCTATAGCAATGTACTGAATAATAACAATACTAAAAGAGCTCTTAACCTGTTTCACAATATTCCTCTCCGAGTCTCATTGGCCAGGTTGGCCAAAGGTGAATTGGCCACAGATAAAGGTGTAAATAACAGTTGGGGCTCGCCGGGATTTTCCCACAGTAGAGTGACTCCTGCTGAGTGGAGGTGCGAAGACACGTCCTGTTAATTTCAACAGTCTCACCTCCTCCTCTGCAGAGAGGTTTCTCTGCTAGTTGCTAATGGTCCCAGAGTTGAAAACGCAGAGGTGTTGTGAACCAGATTGTGGAAATCGTTGCTTTAAAAGCAAGCACTGCAGCAATTAAGTAATTCTGTGCACAGACCATGGTAAGGAAAAGGGGAGAATGATAAGAACTGTAAGATGCTAATGATGAAATACTGTTGTTTCCTTTGCACAAAGGAAAGTATCCCTCCTCCTGCTGTTTTGGTTGCTTGGATTTGTTAGGTGTTAACCTTTTATGTGACTGGTAAGTCTGAAGTGGAGAAATCAAGGGAGAGGGGTGGGTTCCAAATACCCCGAGGGTCTAGTTCATTATGCAGGGTGAAATTTCTTAAGAAAGCACTTGTAAGCTTTGACTTGTCTTCTGTTTAAATTTAAAACCTCTGTCATATGTTTTAGTGGATGGGGCAGCATTTAAGGAATTTGAATAAGATTGTATAGACCCAGCATCCTGTGGTCCCAAACCCTTATATAACTTGTTGAGCAAAATTCTGCATGATCACACATGGTTCAGTGTAGTAGATTTGAGGTACGTGTTTTGGGCCTGCTAAGTTCAGAAAAATAAATAAATAAATAAAAAATAATAAAAAATTACAATCTGTGAAGAGGGAGGTTAAGTATTTGGGACACCTCATAAGTGAAGGAAAGAGGAAAATAAATCCGGAGAGAATAAAGGGTATTGTGGAATTACCTTTGCCTAAAACTAAGAGAGCTGATATCTGCTTGGCTGGGTGTATGCCAACGTGTGAGAAATTTCAGACTTTTTTCTCCAGCTGTGTAACGATAGGAATTTAATAGTAATCACAACTAGTGACAATTCTCAAGCAACGCAACTTTTTATTTTTAAACACTTAATATTTAGGACTTTTCTCTCTCTTGTTCAACTATATAGTAATCTGCATTTGCCTGAAGGAATCTGGACACAAGAGAGCCTGCTGTTTACTTTGCTATTTGTGTTTGAGATAACATCACGGTTGAACTGTTACTCTAAGCAAATTGCTTTAACATAATTTCATTGTTTCAGATCAGTTTGATACCAGTCTCAAGTATTATGTATAAGGTTTTAATTTAAATGTGACAAAGTATGATTCTGAATTCACCTTTTTGCAGTTTCATGTTATTTGAATGTCTGTTTCCTGAACTGTAAGATATAAGTTAATTACTTTGCATTGTTTAGCTTGGTGCTGATGAACAGGACAGTAGCACCATGGGTGCTGGCTATATTGATCTTTCCAGGTTAATTTATTACAATATTGGATTTTAGGATAAATTCATCTGTTTTCCTGTATTTTAATTTTATGTGTTGGGGTCCAGAGAAAAAAAATTGTACTTTGTTTTGAAAGTTTTTAACATTTCAGTTTTAGGAATACAGTATATTGTAGCACTATGACATACAAATTTTCTTTAGTTTACACACTTGCACTTATGTTACCAAAATACTTGTAGCAGTACATTATGTAGAGGTTCAGTATACACAGAAATTATAGAATTTTGGAAAGAGGCTGATCTGAAATTGCTTTGTTCCCAAGCACATAGATCACATTTAGTGGAAAGATGGAGCTTAGTTCCCAGGAAATATGAGAATATTTGTAAAGTTAGTAGACAAATAAAACAATAACATTCACTTGAGTTCATTGGAAAAAACAACCCCAAACCAAGGTCTTGCTTGTCAGCAATGATACAGGGGCGGTTGAAAAAAAAAAAAAAAAGCAGAGAGTGAGAGAGAGACAGAAGGTGAGGCTACAGCCTTGGGAAAGGCAATAAACGTGCTGCTCCGAGTGTGATGATCTGGGCCACCGGAATTCTGACTGCTTTAAGACTCCTCGAGGACCCCCAAGGCCTGAAGAACATGAACCTTGTATATTTATGCCTCGGCAGAGACATGAATTAGGCAGGGGAAGGTAGGCCAAGAAGAACCCGAGGAAATATCATCATGAGGCACAACCACAAATGCCTTGAACCTTCTTAGGCCTCTCACCTCAAAAGGATCTCTTAAACACCATGATTAGTGAGTAACTTGCACAGATCCTTGTGGGCACTGCAATTATAAGATCAGTCCTCAAATATTTTTAAGTTTCCAGAGCACTCTCACTGGGAACCGGGTATAAGATAGACTTTAGTCACATCTGAGAGATTATGTGGCCGTTCTGTTAGAAGCCATACTCCTTCCTATTGGGATTGATGTTATAAAATGCCGTGAAGCACTAGTCTATATTGTAAGGACTTTACCTATATTCTGTTTAGGCAGTTGCTAATTAGAATGAGCACTGTTTACTCATATTGTTATGCTTATTGAAAAGGATCTACATTTATATTTTATATACCTTTTGTTTACAAAAATACTAAGTTTTTAACAATTGTTTGATGTTCTTAGCAGCCTTGCCAAATAAGGATACACTAGTATGGTATAAAAAAGACAGAAGGACCTATGCATGTAGTTTGATGGAATGATGCATGTAGTTTGATGGAATGATGTAAGTGGAAAAAAAGTGGTGTTGAGAAGAGTGTGATGGAATATTCATATTGGAAAGGAGAACTCAGATTAACATTATAAAATGGTGAGGGTGAATTGAAATGTGAAATGATGTATCCGATGTATCCACCTAGAAAGAAAACTGACAATGAATACTCTACAATATTTGATTATGCCATCCCCATTAACTCCAATTTTGGAAGTCATCCAGCCCAGAGATATACCCAATAATTGGAAATAGACACTTGGAGATAGGCTGAGTGCACTTTTCATCCTAATGAGCTTTGGGGAGACCCACAATGGTCATGTGGTGCTTTTCAGATGCTTTTATCCCTTTTTGCCTCTGTGTCCTGGCCCGATACATGAAGGTAAGGGAAGAAAGTTACCTACACAAATTTTTACAAATTGGTATAATTCTAAACTTGTGGAACAATTGAGGAAGTGTGGGCATCTTGTCAAAATGTAGTAGTTAAAATGAGTTGCTTAGGATTTGGCTGTTGTATGCAAACAGCAACCCACGAAGGGGGGAACCTCCGAAACCTTTAAAAACTTTGTAAAGACACTATACTGTCTTGCCTTTGACTCTGTTCAACAAAAAAAACAAAACAAAACAAAAAAACCCAAACAAATTGCCCTAAGGAAGCAGACTGAAATTTTTCTCCCTTTGAACTGTTATATGGAAGACTGCTTACTTTTTATACTCCTGAGCCTCACATTTGATCTCTTGTATTTCCTAGCAGCAGAGGCAACTCTCTTCCCTCCATAGGTATGCTCAGCAGGTCCAGTCCTTTCTGCTGGATGACTCAGCTCTTTTCTTTCAATCCGGAGACTGGATTTTGGTAAAGACATACCACCAGCGCACAGTACAAGCCTCTTTTCCAGTATGGGACCGTTCCAAGTTCTTCTGATAACACCGATTACAGTGAAGGTGGCGGCTAAAAGATCCTGAAGCCATTGCCCTCGCTTGAAACATTCTCCATCTATAGATCTGGCTTCAGGACCAGGATGAGAAGTAGCTGATGCCGGGGCAGCCAAGGCCCTCGCAACTGTAGAGGAGAGGAGAAGACTCCTGAAGAAAAGCAGCGTTCGGCCTAGAGGTACCGAACCAACATATCCCTTCAAGGTTGGTGACCAGGTACAGGTCAGAGCACCTCACAAGCACAGTACCCTAGACCCGCCCTACGGACCTCCAACTACAGTGATTGCCATCACATGGACAGCCATCCTGTGGGACTCCTGCCCTTCGTGGATCCATGCATCAAGAATCAAGCGTGTATCGTCTCCACTGACATCATCTTCGGTTCCAGACCGCCCTCCAGCCTCCTGATCATCACGCACAAGACTGTGTTGACTCCTCCTACCACTCGTGGTGCCTCCTTCAGCCCATCTCTGGAACTGTTAATATGGCAATACTACTTGCCCAGACTGCCTTACCTTTTGTGTGCGCAGCTCGCTACAAGCTGGAGCTTTTCTCTCAACATGTCTCATTACTGTACCTTCTAATCTGTGTGAAATGCAGAAGTTTACTGTACTTGACAATTTAAACTGCACCCAGCCCCATGTTTCTTTTTCTACTTTCTTGTATAACATTGGTGTTACTCGCCCCTCTTTGGGATATGACTAGGTCCCTTGCCCATTGTAAACTGTCTCTAGTTTTAATGCTACAGATTGTTTTATTGTTTCTGCTTTTAGCCTGTCTAATACTGCTTTATACTGTTCTTCAACTACAGCAGTTTCTCATGCTTACTCTCTGATGTATCTTCCTTTGGGATGGTCTCAAAGGGCTGATTATTGCCCTATGGAGCGGTTTTATAATCCTTGTTCTACAGAGCTCCACCACTTTTATGTACTCTTATACTCCTGCTTTTACGACGGCTGATGTACCTGAGCTGCCACGTACAGATATTCCGTTAATAACGCCTGTTTTGTTATTTTGTAGTAGATTATTAGGCTGTTCTTCTAGTGGGCCTATACAGGCCCAAAGGGGGGAATTGTAAGGGGGAAAAAAGTATTGTAAGGAGAAAATAAGTATTGTAAGGGGAAATCAGTTTCTTGTTATACAAAGGGACCATGAGGCCCATCTATGAATACCTAGATAGAAAGGAATGTGTTGTGCTAAGACAAGATTCAGTGATCTTCACAGAGACAGGTACAAGTTTGTACGATTGCTAATTAGCAATATCAGGTGCAGGGCTATGCTGCTGGGATGGGTTTATGACGTATATATGTTTTTGCTACTGTATAAAAGATTAGACTGCACTTCTAACGTTGGAATAAACTTGCACACCTTTCCTTCTGTGTCCGGTTGTGAGTTTTATTCCCCTGGATTCCAGCCAGCTGAAGCAGCACACTGCAGATGAGGGTTCGGGACTTCCCTGGCCTGGAGTGACCAACAAGGAGCAGACCCGTTACAGTTGAATGCAAGAGAGACGTAGAAGCAGAGGATACCACGGTTGTCGTGGCCAATGCAGGGCTATAAGAATCACATAGCCCTTGTCTCTCTGGAGTTTGAAAAGAATTTTGGGGATGAGAGGAATGGGAGGGAAGGCGTAAAGGAAGCCTTGACCCCACTGAAAGTGAAAGGCATCTACCACTAGGTTGTTCTGAGCAGGGGCTCTGGAACAGAAGCAGGGAAGTTTGGCATTCTGAGGACTTGCAAACAGGTCTATGTCTGGGGTTTCCCAGATCTGAAAAATGTGGGCAACCTTGTCTGCATGGAGAGATCACTCGTGGGGTAGTAGTATCTGACTGAGCTTGTCCGCCAAGAGATTCTGTTTGCCTGGGAGATAAACCGCAAGTAGCTGAATCTGATGTTGTATGGCAAAGGATCATAGGTGAAGGACTTCACTGCAAAGTGTCCAAGAGCCTGTTCCGCCCTGCTTGTTCAAGCAGAACATGGCTACCTGATTGTCTGTCTGGACCAGAACTGTGTGAAAGTGAAGGTGGTCGTGGAACACTGAGAGCATTGTGGATGGCTCTGAGTTCTAGCAAATTTATGTGGAGTTATGACTCCTGATGAGACCAAAGTCCCTGCATGTAGAGATTGTCCAGATGAGCTCTCCAGCTCAATTTGGACGCATCCGTCGTCAGGGTGTATTGATGTAGAGGCTTCTGAAAAGGCAATCCTACGAGAAGATGCTCTGGGGATTGCCACCACTGGAGAGATGAGATGTATATTTATTTATTTATTTTATTATTTTATTTAGCTGTATTTATATCCCGCTTTTCACCGGGTCAAAGCGGTCAATTGGGGGATACATTTAACACGAGGGGATATGAGACAAATACACTAATACTTACAGGGAACATGGGCAATGGAGGGTTAAGTGGCTTGCCCAAGACCACAAGGAGTGCCTACAGGACTAGAAATCCCAGTCCCTCCGGCCTGAGATTGCTGTCCCCAGGTGGGACTTGAACCCCCGGCCCTCCTGCCTGAAGTACCTTGTCCTAACCACTAGACCACTCTCTCTATGTATAGAGAATATTATCCTGTCTCCCAAACGACCGGATGCCTGAGACCACTGGGAAGCCAGGGTCCATTGAGTTGCACGCATATGTAGATGAGCGTATGGAACTACATGTACAGTAGATGCCATATGGCCCAGGAGTTGCAGCATTTCACGAGCAGTGAGGTTTTGAGGCATGCTTGGGATGCAAGCTGGATGAGTCGAGCACAGCAGGCTTGAGGCAGAAAAGCCCTTGACTGTTGAGTGTCTAGGAGGACTCCTATAAATGCCACAGTTTGAGAGAGAACGAGCTGGGACTTTGGAAGATTTAGTACAAATCCCAAATGTTGCAGTGCCTGCATGATGCGTGTGAGAGAAAGATTGGCCTCTAGGGGCGTGATTGCTCGAATGAGCCAGTCGTCTAAGACGGAAAAGACAAATATTCCTAGAGTCTTTAAGAATGCAGTTACAACTGCCATGCATTTTGTAAAGACTCTTGGAGCAGAGGCGAGGCGAGGCCAGGCCAGGCCAAAAGGCAGGACTCTGTACTGATGTTGTTTCCCCTGGAACAGGAAACGCAGAAACCTTCTGTGTTCTGTATGGATAAGAATGTGAGTAAATGCATCCTTTAGGTCTAGAGAACAGAGCCAATCCTGACTCTGGAGATAGGGAAGAAGAGTATCTAGGGAGATCATCTTGAATTTCTCCCGGAGTAGATACTTGTTCAGTTTTCTGAGGTCCAAGATGGGCCTGTATCCCCCTGTCTTCTTTGGAATGAGGAAGTAAGAAGAATAGAAACACAGACCTTCGTCTATTGCATCCTGTGAGAGAAGAGAGGTGACCTCCAAAAGGGAGACCATGATAAAATGAGGAAAACAGTTTAAAAAAACTAAAAGAAGCTGTTGCAAAGGTTAAAGACTTACATCAAGCTTGGGTGTTATTGAAAAATATTATCTTGGAAGCCCAGACCAGCTGTATTTCATGCTTTAAGAAAATTGGAAGGAAGTCCAAAAAACTGCCAGCATGGTTTAAAGGTGAGGTCAGAGAGGCTGTTGTTGCCAAAAAAGCAACTTTCAGGAAATGGAAAAAAGAGCCAAACGACGAACCCTGGAAACAACACAAGCACTGGCAAGTCAAATGCAAGGCATTGATAAGGCAGGCAAAGGGAGAATTTGAGAAGAAGATTGCTGCGGAAGCAAAAACACGAAATAAAGACTTTTTCAAGTACATTTGTAGCAAAAAACCTGTGAGAGAGTCAGTTGGTCCATTAGATGGTAGAGGGGTTAGAGGGGCACTAAGAGGCGACAAGGCAATAGCGGAGAGACTGAATGAATTCTTTGCTTCAGTCTTTACTGAGGAAGATGTAGGGATGTTACCCATGACTGAAGTGGTATTTAAAGGTGCGGAAGAATTGAAGGAAATACCTATACATCGGGAAGATGTATTACAACTACTAGATAAATTAAAGAGTAGCAAATCACCTGGGCAGGATGGTATACATCCAAAGGTGTTGAAAGAACTGAAATATGAGATTGCAGACCTGCTATTAGTAATCTGTGAACTATCATTAAAATAATCTGTAATACCTGAAGATTGGAGGATCGCCAATGTAACACCAATTTTTAAAAAGGGTTCCAGGGGTGATACGGGAAACTACAGACTGGTGAGCCTGACGTCAGTAGCGGGAAAAATGGTAGAAACCATCATAAAGAATAAAATTACTCAGCATGTAGATAGGGTCACGCCACCACCACTCGCCTCTAGCTTAGAGGGGCGTGGTTATTAGAGGAACTTTCCGCTATCCGCTTTTTCAAAACTATTTCCCCGCAGTGCCCTCTGGGACATGTAGTCTTTGTTTAGCTGTATGGGTGCATCAGGCAGAAAGTTGTAGTTAGGCTCAACAAGGTAAGGCAAATGACAGAAATTTATTTTGTACACAATGGTTCGATCATACCACATACAGGATTAGTTGTTCAGGACTCTTTTAAGCAGAGCATTGTCCAAAAACAAACCCAAACACAAAAATGGCTGTTTTAAAGGTTCTCTACAGATCAGGATACACAGTCTAACAGCAAGGATATTGCATTCCTTTTTAGCCTTGCTGGCTAAAGCACAAAAACAAAATCAAATTTAATGTCTGTGGTAGTTTAGCTTCTATTCAGCTTCAAACCTTTCTTGGCTACATTCCAAGTAAACAGATATAATCCAGGGGCAAAAGAAAGCTTTGTTCTAACAGCTACTTTAGCTTACCCCAGTGTCCTCATTCCAGCAGCAGGTGATTAACAAGCTTATCACAGTTCTAGGCTTGCTCCTTAGTCCCCGTAAACTTCCCCTTTACAAACACGAGGGAATCACGGCCACCCTGCTTGTGGACTATGGGTACCTTTTTCCTGGAAGAATTTCTTTCAAGACTGGCTTGTTTTCTCTACGTTCCCAGGTTTAAAGCTTGGCAAAAGGAAAAGTCCATGGGAGTGTCCTCATCATTCAGCTTCACCTCGGGCACTCCCAGCTGCATAGGTTCTGACTCCCCATCTTGCTCACAGTGCTCAGCTAACAGCCTCCCGGGGGATCTTGGAGTCTCTCTTTTTCCTGGCCCCAAACTCTCCTGCAGCCGTGCTATATGCCAATTAGCACTTTCCTCTCCTAGAAGCTCAGCTCCTCTGCTCTGCTCAGCACCAGTCAGGCTTCCATTGCTTGTGTCTGTGCCTCTGCTCGTGTCAGCCTGGCTTCCTGCTTCTCTTCAATCTTTCTCATAGTCTGGCATGGGTTTATATTTCCAGGGCTCTAGCTTCAACCCCTCCCTACTCAGGTGACGGTAATCAGCCTGACTTCAGGCACCTGAGTGCTTGGAGAATTCCCTGCCATAGGGGTCCTGGGCCCTGTATCCTCTCTCCCTTATTCCACTAGGGGGAGCATGAAATGTGAAGTTTTCTGATTCCTGGAGGTGTTTATGGCTTTTCTACTCTGTCTCGGTGAAAGGGGACCCTTTACTAGGGTGAATTCCCTGTCTTTTTGTCCTCCCCCAGACTCCGGATAGGCCTCCTTGCCAAAATAGTCATGGCCTAATGGGAGACAGCCAACACGGCTTTAGACAAGGAAGATCTTGTCTTACTAATCTGTTATGTTTTTTGAAGGTGTGAACAAACAGGTGGACAAAGGTGAGTCGGTTGATATAGTGTATCTGGACTTTCAGAAAGCCTTTGACAAGGTCCCCCATCAGAGACTTTTGGCAAAACTAAAGAGTCATCGGATAGGAGGCAGTGTACTACTGTGGATCAGGAACTGGTTAAAAAATAGAAAGCAGAGGGTAGGGCTAAATGGCCAATTTTCCCAATGGAGAAAGGTGAATAGTGGTGTACCCCAGGGATCTGTGCTGGGTCCGCTGCTTTTTGACATATAAATGACCTGTTAAGTGGAATAACGAGTGAGATTATCATATTTGCAGATGACACAAAACTGTTTAAAGTTGTTAAAACCCAAGAGGATTGTGGAAAATTGCAAGAGGATCTTCATAAATTGGAAGACTTGGCATCAAAATGGCAGATGAAATTTAATGTGGACAAGTGCAAAGTTATGCACCTAGGGAAGAACAACCCAAACTATGGTTACACGATGCAAGGTACCACATTAGGAACCACCACCCAGGAAAAAGATTTAGGCATCATTGTGGATAACATGCTAAACCCTCAGCCCAGTGTGCAGTGGCGGCCAAGAGAGCAAATAGAATGCTAGGTATGATAAGGAAAGGAATGGAAAATAAAACAAAAGCTATTATAATGCTTCTATATCGTTCCATGGTGAGACCGCACCTTGAATATTGTGTGCAATTCTGGTCGCCGTATCTTAAAAAGGATATAGCGTTATTAGAAAAGGTTCAGAGAAGAGCCACCAAAATGGTAAAGGGGATGGAAGGATACTCCCATGAAGAAAGGCTAAAAAGGTTAGGGCTCTTTAACCTGGAAAAGAGACGACTGAGGGGAGATAGTCTATAAATTAATGAACGGAGTGGAATGGGTAAAGCATAGTTACTCACCTGTAACAGGTGATCTACGGGAACAGCAGGAATTTAGTCTTCACAAATGGTATCGTCGGTACCGACAGAGCCTGCACGGGAACACTCCCCAGCGTCCAATTAGAAAGCTTTTGGGAGCATCCCACAGCGCCTGCGTGCTGCCTTCCCGCCTTTCCCAACTGCCTCTCTCCAGTTGAGCTTTAAAGCTGAGACAAAGAGAGAGAGAGGAAAAGAAAAGAAAAGAGAGATACAACTCCTAGGCGAGGTGGATGGGTTGTCAAGACTAAATTCCTGCTGTTCCCGGAGATCACCTGTTACAGGTGAGTAACTATGCTATCTCCAGGAACAAGCAGGAATGTAGTCCTCACATATGGGGATTCCCTAGCTACAAATGCCAGGGAGAGACCCCAGAAGTTGCGTGCCCCTGTGAAAGGACTCCACTTCCCCCATGGATCTCTGGCATCCTACAGGGAACGGTGGGTAGGAGTTGATTAAGTATGGAACAGGTGTCGTAGAACAGCCTGACCAAACAAAGCATCCCGGCAGGAGTCCTTGTCTAAGCAGTAATGGGCTGTGAAGGTATGAACCGAGGCCCAAGTAGCTGCTCAACAGATGTTGTCAATAGACACAGAGTGTATATGAGCCATTGAGGCTGCCATGGCTCTCAAATTGTGAGCTGCGACATGGCCTTCCAGAGAAAGGTTTTTACTCTGATAGGTAAAAGAAATACACTGTGCAATCCAATTGGACAATATTCTCTTGGAGACTGGAAGTCCCAAATGAGAAGGATCAAAAGCAACAAAGAGTTGAGAGGACTTTCTATGTTGCTGTGTCCTTTGTAAGTAAAAAGCAAGTGCTCTTTTACAGTCCAAAGTATGAAGATTCCTTCCTGCATTTGAAGCATGAGGTCTTGGAAAAAAATACAGGCAGGTAAACTGCTTGGTTTAAATGAAAAGGTGAGACCACCTTTGGCATAAAGTGTGGATGAGTCCTAAGGACTACCTTATCATGATGGAACCTTGTATATGGAGGATCAGCCACTAATGCTTGCAACTCACTAATGCGACGTGCTGATGTGATTGCAATGAGAAAGACAACCTTCCAGGAAAGGAATTTCAAGGAGGTAGTAGCTAGAGGTTCAAAAGGCAGCTTCATGAGCTGTCCAAGAACCAGATTTAGGTCCCATGCCAGCGGTGGTGGCCTAAAGGGAGGCTTAGTTAGAAGGAGGCCCCTCATAAATCTCGCTATGAGAGAATGAGAGGAAATAGGTTGTCCATTTAAAGGCTTCAAAGAAGCTGAAATAGCACTTAAATGGACTCTTACTGAGTTAGTCTTAAGCCCTGCATTAGATAAATGAAGGAGAAACTCCAATAATGATTCCAGAGGTATCGCCAGGGGGTCAAGACCCTTCTGCGAACACCATATGGACAACCTTTTCCACTTGAAAGCATAAGAGCGTCTTGTGGAAGGCTTCCTAGAAGCATAAAGGATATCCTTTACTTGTTGAGACAGGTTAAGACCATGAAGGTCTAGGCTCTCAGCAACCAGGCCCTGAGATGCAGAGAGTGGGGATCGGGATGCCACAACATCCCGTCCTCCTGAGACAGGAGATCTGGAGCAGATCCTAACTCCAGAGATGGAGCTTGAGAGAGATGTAGGAGCAGAGGGTACCTCACCTGTCGTGGCCAATGTGGAGTTATGAGAATCATATGGCCTCTGTCTCTCTGAAGCTTGAATAGGGTTTTGGGAATTAAGGGAATGGGTGGAAAGGCATATAGGAAGTCCTGACCCCAATGGAGGAGGAAAGCATCCCTGACCTGAGGACTCTGAGCCGTAATTCTGGAACAGAATTGGGGAAGTTTGGCATTCAACGGACTTGCAAAGAGATCTATGTCTGGAGTTCCCCAAATTTGAAAATTTTTGCTACCTGGTCTGCATGAAGAGACCACACGTGTGGAAGCAGAACTTGACTGAGTCTGTCTGCCCTGGAGTTTTGAATTCCTGGCAGATACACCACACAAGGAGATGAATCTGATGCTCTCTGGCGAGGGTCCATAGTCACAAAGCTTCGTTGCAAAGCGACAGAGAGCCTATTCCTCCATGCTTGTCCAGATAGAACATAGCTATTGATTGTCCGTCTGAATTAGGACCGTCTTGCAGCTCAGCTGGGTGTGGAACACTAGAAGAGCAAGGAAGATTGCTCTGAGTTCCAAGAGATTGATGTGTAGATGGGTCTCCTGTGGAGTCCAGGTGTCTTGGGTAGAGAGATCTTGCAGGTGAGCTCCCCAACCCACCTGTGAGGCGTCTGTTGTTAGAGTGACCTGGGGACCCCACCAACAGGTTTTGGGTTGACTGCCACCATTGTAGGGACAAAATAAGGCGACTTGAGTTTGCTGTTTTGTCCGATAGGCAGCCTGATGCTTCAGTCCACTGAGTGGATAGAGTCCATTGGGCTGCTCTCATATGGAGGCGAGCATAGGGAACCACATGTACGGTAAATGCCATGTGGCCTAGCAATTGTAACATTTCCCAAGCAGTGAGATGAGTTTATAACACTGCTTGGGAAGCTAACTGCACAATGCGAAGGCAGCGGGGCTGTGGAAGATAGGCCCTTGCTTTCCTGGTATCCAGCATAGCTCCTATAAACTCTAGAGATGGAGTGGGAGTTAGGTTGGATTTTGGGATGTTTATGACCAGGGCCAAATACTGAAGAATACGCATTGTGCAAGATAGGGGAATTCTGGCCTCCGACTCTGATGGGGCTCGAATGAACCAGTCGTCTAAGTAGGGGAAGACGAATATTCCTAGAGTGCGAAGAAATGCTGCCACTACAGCCATGCATTTCGTAAACACCCTTGGTGCTGAGGCCAGGCCAAAAGGAAGAACCCTGTACTGGTAGTGCTTCCCCTGAAATAGAAAACAAAAGAATCTTCGGTGAGTTGGATGGATGAGAACATGGGTTATGCATCCTTGAGATCTGGAGAACAAAGCCAATCCTGACTCTGAAGGTATGGCAGAAGAGTTCCTAGACAAATCATCTTGAACTTCTCCTTGAACAGGAATTTGTTTAATTCTCTAAGGTTTAAAATGGGTCGGTGTCCCCCTGTTTTCTTTGGAATAAGGAAATAGGGGGAGTAAAACCCTGTACCCTGTTGGGAAATGGGTACATCTTCTATTGCCCCATGGGCAAGTAGTAAATTGACCTCTTGACCCAACTGATTTTCGAGTGAAGTCTGAGAATTGAACCGTCTTACAACTGTAGGAGGGGGCATGTTGAGGAAATGAAGCTTGTACCCCTCCTTTACAATGGAGAGTCCATTCTTCTGCTGTTATCTGCTCCCATCTGGGGGCAATGTGACACAACCTTCCTGGAATGGTGGAGGGCTCTGGCCCGTTGAGGGCCAGGAAGGCCACGTTCTCTAGATGGGAGTCAAAGCCCCTGTGGAGGCTGAGTCTGCTGGGCCGGTTGAGGCTTAGCAGACTTTGTTTTTCTTTGTTTTGGTGGCTGCTGTCCCTTTCGGGCAGACTGACCTGCAGAATGCCCCTGCTGGGTATAGGAGGGGTAAAACCTCTTCTTTTAAGAGAAGAATGGTTTCTTGTAGGATTCTCTCCTTGCAGGATCAGCTGTAGCTTTGAATAGTCTATCCAAAGTGGTGTTATCAGCATCCAGCTCATTAGCTTTCTCTTGCCAATTTTTGCCAAAGAAAGTTTTGCCTGTGCAAGGCATATTCCCCAGTTTGTCCTGTACCCAGAGTTCTAAGTCAGATGCCTGGAGCCAGGCAATCCTACGAGCACCTAAGGCAATGGCAGAGGTTCTGCTTATGCACTCAAAGCAGTCAAAAGCTGCACGATTAACAAACTTGGAAACATCTTGGCCATGTTTGACAAGTGTAGGATAATCTTGCCTCTTATCACCAGGAAGGAGAGGGCTCATAAGCTCTAGATCTCCTGTAACTTCCTTAAGGAACATTCCCATGTATAAAATGTAGGAACTAATCCTGACAGAAAGAATAGAGGCCTGGAAGGTTCGATGCCCAAAGGCATCAAGAGTCCTACATTCACGTCCTGGCGGATTAGATGCATGTCTTTTTGTACTCTTGATCCTTCTCATAGCTGATTCCACTACCATGGAGTGGTGTGGTAACTGAGTTTTATGAAAACCAGGACAAGGAGGTACTCGATACATGGTATCAAGCCTACGAGAATGAGGAGAGGTGGTAAGAGGTGTTTCCCACATACTTAGCATGAGATCATGCAAGATCTCATGAATAGGCAAAGTAGCTGCCTCCTTGGGAGCTTTAGGATATTGTAAAATCTCCAATTCCTTTGCTCTGGGCTCTGTTTCAGGAGCCACTGTGATGGAAAGACTTCTAGCCACCTCCCGGATGAAATCCTGAAAGGATATATCCTCTGGAGGAGACATCCTACGGTTAGGAGAGGAAGGCTCCTCAGAGAGAAGTACTCCGGTACCGATAGAGCTGTCAGAATCCTCAGACTCATCGGAGGATTCAAAATATCTCCTGTCTGGTTGCTCTTGCAAAGCACGATAAAGGTACCGATCGAAGTCAGTACCGGAGGGGTCCAGTACCGGCCTGTCGATACCGGAGGAAACAGCATGACTCGGGGTCGGTAACACAGACGCCGATGTTGATGCTGTGGTTACTGGTATCGGTGTCGGAACCGGTGTCGATACCGGTTGAACCGTCTGAAGCGGTCCCGAAGGCACTGAAGCCTCAAGGAAAGCCGCCAGACTGTGTTCAATAGCCAAGAACCTCTGGTCTATTGACGCTGCCGATGCCTGGGTATCGGTTCCGGACAAAGCGGCCGGTACCCCAGAGCATGGCACCAGTAGTTCTGCCGAGGTTGAGGCCTCGAGAACATCCTGGAGCCCCGATAGTGCTTTGGAAGCCGAAGCCTCCCGCCAGGACAATTTTGCCGGTACAAGTCCCTCAAGGGCAATGCCAGAGGCATCTCGATGCTTAGAAGGAGATCTACCCTTTGAGGACCGGTCAGAATTATGTTTGGTTACCTGAGATCCATGGGAGGAAGACGAAGCCCTGTAAGACGTCGATGCCACGGATGCTGCATCGGAGGGAAAAAGGATGCTAAGCTTAGCAGCTCGGTTTTGCCGACCCCTCTTAGACATCATCCCACAGGCAACACACTCCGAGATGGAGTGATCAGGACCTAAACATTTTAAGGCACCACTCGTGAGTGTCGGTGATGGAGATGGTACCGCCACACTTGGAACACTTTTTAAAACCCGAAGTGAGTTTTTCCATTTCAAAGGAAAAGTTGGGCCTAGTGCCCAAAATGGCACGTGGCACCCGACAGAAAAAAGGCTGGAAAGTCCAGAAAAAAAAGTTTACAATTTTTTTTTTTTTGAATAAAGAAAGAACGAACTGGCGGTACCGGTATAGCGTTGAGGAAGGCAGACTCTAGCACAAAAAAGAACAAAAAAGATGGGATAATTTCTGCGGTGACAGGAAAAACGACCTGCTGGCTCCGCGGAAAATGAAGAACTGGAGAGAGGCAGTTGGGAAAGGCGGGAAGGCAGCACGCAGGCGCTGTGGGATGCTCCCAAAAGCTTTCTAAATGGACACTGGGGAGCGTTCCCGCGCAGGCTCCGTCGGTACCGACGATACCATATGTGAAGACTACATTTCTGCTTGTTCCTGGAGATACGTAGATCGACTGTTTACGTTATCAGAGTATAGAAAGACTAGGGGACATGCAATGAAGCTACAGGGTAAACTATTTAAGACTAATAAAAGAAAATATTTTTTCACTCAACGTGTAATCAAACTCTGGAATTTGTTACCGGAGGATGTAGTAAAGGCTGTTAGTGTAGCTGGGTTTAAAAAAGCTTTGGACAAGTTCCTGGAGTAAAGGTCCATAAACCATTATTAAGAAGGGACCCAGGATATCAATGCTTGACCCAGTACAAGCATTGTGGAACCTGTCTCTTTTGGGGAAAGTGCTAGGTACGTATGACCTAGATTGGCCACTGCTGGAAACAGGATACTGGGCTTGATGGACCTTGATCTGACCCAGTACGGCATATCTTATTTATTTATTTTATTTATTTATTTAGTAAACATTTGTATACCACTGCTTCCTACGATCAGCAGCGGTTTACTTTACAGAATCATAATGTATCGTACAATACATTGATTTTTAGGATACAGATTTCGATTGGGCGATGATTTACATAAAACAGGAAATAGCAATTATACATTGGATTGGGGCTCTCAAATCTAAATATACATTTGATTGTAGTTGCGTGGGAGGGGCCTAGAATATACATATATACAAGATTACAAACCGGTATTCTAAATGCCGTTGTGGCAGGCAAAAGCCATCTAGTTGCGGTAAGGCGTCGCACTTAGGTCAGGTTGTAGTGAGTCTGAAATAAGTGAGTTTTGAGTTTCCTTCTGAATTCACTCAAATTATTGGTCAGTCGCAACTCGTGTGGGAGTTGGTTCCAGAGTATTGGTGCGGTATATGTGAATGCTCTATTGCTTGTTTCTGCTTTGACAGTTCTTATGCTGGTCAGAACACAGAGAGCGTTGAGATTTATGGTTCTTCTGTTCCTGTTGTGTGGCTGAATAGTGATTAGGTTATTGAGGTGGGAGGGTGCAATGTTGTGAATGAGCTTAAACGTTGTTATGAGAAGTTTGAAAATGATGCGAGCGGTCACCGGGAGCCAATGCAGTTCCATTAGCACTGGGGTTATGTGATCCGTGACGCTTTTTTCCATGATGACTCTTGCAGCAACATTTTGAGCCATTTGCAGGATATTTAGGGTGTTCTTCGGCAGGCCTTGCAGAATGGCGTTGCAGTAATCTAGGTGAGGAATGATGAGGGCTTGTGCCACAGTCGTGAAGTCAGATTTCTCGAGGATATTGCGAAGTAGTTGAAGAACTTTTAATTTGTAAAAAATGGTTCGGTTAACTGTTCAGAGGTGTTTATCCATCTTAAGGTTGCTGTCTAGTAGGACCCCTAGATATTTTATTGTAGGCTTCGTATGATATATGTTTTTGTTAAGGGTGACCGTGGTGGGCGGGATGAAATTGGTTTTCTTAGAGATAAACATGACCTCTGTTTTCTTGTGGTTTATTGACATGTTGTTTTGTTGAAGCCATGTTTGGAGCATGTCAAGGCATTCTTCTAGTGGAGTGAAATCCGGTTGTGTTATGTTGAGGTGCGTATACAGCATCACATCGTCCGCATAGATGTGGTAATTGATGTTGCACTTCCGGAAGATCTCGCAGACCGGTTTTATATACAAATTGAATAGGAGCGATGATAAGGCGGACCCCTTGAGGAATCCCCTGGGTTTGGGGGAAGGCATCGGCTTTATCGTCGTTGAATTGAACTTGTTGCATCCTATTGGATATATATGATGCAAACCACTTTAAAGGGGTCCCTGTTATACCTATGAATGCAAGACGGTTTAAGAGGGTGCTGTGATGTACTGTATCAAATGCAGCTGAGATGTCGATAAATATAAGTATGAACATCACATTTTTGTTCTTGAGGCCTCTGAGGAGGTTGTCAAGGAGTGCCAACAGTAGGGTTTCTACTCCGTGATGCTGATGAAACCCATATTGATGCATATCTAATGCTTCCCTGTCGTCAATGTGATCCTGTAGCTGCTGCTGAACCACTTTTTCGATTGTTTTAGCTAAGAATGCTATGCTCGCGATCGGGCGATATGATGCAGGATCACTTTTGTTGAGTGTTTTGCTCTTTAAGATGGGTCTTATAAGTGATCTCTTGAGATGGGTCGGCATTGTCCCTTGTTGGAGTGACTGGTTAACAATGTAGGAGATCGGTTTTGCGATTTCTTTCTTAGTTGCTTTTATCCAAGCCGCTGGGCATGGGTCCAGAGGGGAGGTGGTGGAGTTTAAATTGGTTATGATGTTTATGACCTGTTGTTCACCTAATTGCTGGAAGGTATTCCATTCTGTTGCGGACTCTGATTGCGGGACGGTGTCGGTTTCTCGAGGGGTGATGACTAAAGCCATGCTTTGATCGATGATTGTGGGTACTTGCGGGTGTAGTTTCTTGGCGTAATAGTCTGCGAGCGTCTGGGCCTTTATTTCGTCGGCATAGACGGTGTCCTGGGAGGTTTTGGTGAGTGATTTAACAAGCTCAAATAGCTCTCTGGGTCTATTAAGAGCTTTATTGAGTAGGTTAGTGTGATGAACCTTTTTTGCAAGGTTATGTTCTCCTGCAATAACAGAGTGGTGAGAGGGGGATGAGAACTGAACTCTCTTGGAGGAGATGGGAGGGGGGTAGACTTTGGAAGTGAAGTTTGTACCCCTCCCTTACTATGGAGAGAGTCCAGTGTTCTGATGTTACAAGATGCCACCTGTGGGCAAAGTGACAGTCTGCCTGGAATGCGGATGGAATCTGGGATCTCCAGAGGCAGGACGGCTATGTTCTTCAAAAGGAATCAAAGACCCTGAGGACATTGGGTCTGCTGGGTTGGCTGAGACCTGGGAGTCTGAGCCTTTCTTTGTTGTTTTGGTTATTGCTGCCCTCTTTGAGGAGCGTGGACAGGACAGTGCACCGCAGGGTTGTAAGAAGAGTAGTAGTACTTTTTCTAATTGAAAAACGGTTTCTTTGATGCCTTTTTCTTAGCTGGGTTGGCAGTTGATTTAGAAAGTCTATTTAGAGTGGTGTTCTCAGACTCTAATTGAGACGCCTTATCCTGCCAGTCTGCCAAAAAGGTTTTCACCTGTGTAAGGTATATCACTCAGCTTATCTTAAACCCACTGTTCAAGATAAGAGGCTTGGAGCCAAGTGATCCTGCATGCACCAATGCATATAGCTGAAGTTCTGCTGATGCATTCAAAACAGTCGAAAGTTGCCCTGTTAACAAATTTGGAAACATTTTGGGCATGCTTATCCAGAGTGAGATAATCAGCTCTCTTGTCTTGTCATTGGGGAGAAGAGGAGCCATCAACTCCAAATCCCTAGCCACCTCTCTAAGAAACATATCCAGAACTGATTCTGGCCATAATATGGGAGGCCTGAAAACATCGACGACCAAAAGCATCGAGGGTTCTCGATTCCCTGCCCGGAGGGTTCGAGGAATGCATTTTGGCACTTTTAATTTGACGCATTGCCAATTCCACCACCAGGGAATGGTGTGGTAATTGCGTCTTCTGGAAGCCGGGCCACTCCAGTACAGAGTATCGAGCCTTCGAGTATGTGGAGAGATGGTTAGGAGAAATTTCACTTACCGTTAATTTCCTTTCCTGGAATACTGCTAGACCAGTCCAGACAAACGGGTTATGCACCCCTGCCAGCAGATCTTGGAGACAGAGAATTCTACCAGAGCTCTGATAGGCTGGAGCCTGGTGATATAATCCTACCCCTAGGGGTCTCCCTCAGTTACGTCCACAAGCTAATGCAACATGAACTGTAACATCACCCCAGAGGGTCTCAAGTGAACTATATACAAGGGAGCCGAAGAACTCCCTAGAGCTGAAAACAGTATGCACCTACGAACCCATGGACTGCCCATGGCGAGGCATACCGGCAAAGAGAAGAACCGCGGTCGGCGGCTGCACCGCACCAGCGGCACTCCAACTAACAGCAGGGCGGGTCCTGGACTGGTCTAGCAGTATTCCAGGAAAGGAAATTAACGGTAAGTGAAATTTCTCCTTCCAGTTCATACTGCTAGACCAGTCCAGACAAACGGGCAGTACCCAAGCTACCTGCTTTCAAGGGGGGGGGGGGGGGTAAGGCCGCCGACAGCTCAGCAACTCCAAAACGGACCTCCTGACGGGCATGAACGTCCAACCTATAATGACCGACAAAGGTGGACAGCAACGACCAAGTCGCCGCCCGGCGAATATCGAGAGGAACTACATGAGACCTTCCGGCCTACAAAGTTGCTTGCGCCGGAGAGGAGTGAGCACAGAGTCCCGGTGGAGCTGGCTCTCCCAGAAGAAGGTACGCCGCCTCAATGGCCTCCGTAACTCATCTAGAAATGGTAGATTCGGAGGCTGCGGATCCCCGACGAGAACCCGCGAACAAGACAAAAGAGCAATAGTCATATGGAAGGGTCCCGCGATCCCCAGATACCGAAAAAGAACCTTCGTAAGGTCCATCGCCCGCAACGGAGACCGACCACTGTCACACTGCGCCTTTGGAAAAGACGGAAAGAAAAGAGGCTAGTCAACAGTGAACGGCGTCAGCACTTTGGGCAACAAAGGAAGGGACAGTTCACAGAGAAACGCCTTCGGAGGAAAACGAGAGATAGGGATGTCGACACGAGAGAGCCTGGAGCTCAGAAACACAGCGTGCCGAAGTTATGGCCACCAAGAAGACTGCCTTCAGAGTCAAATCTAGAAGAGAACATGCCCTCAGAGGCTCAAACGGAGGAGCAACGAGGGCACAGAGGACAAGCACGAGAGCCCACGCCTGTACAGGTGAACGCAGAGGAGGCCGGAAGGCCTAACTCCGCGGAGGAACCGAGACACGTCCAAATGCGAAGCTATCGATCGCCCCGGTATAGGACCCCGAAATCAAGTTAAGGCGACCACTTGTACTCGCAAGGAATCGAGCGCTAATCCCTTATCCACTCCGGCCTGTAAAAAGGACAGGATGTCCGGAACACCGCAACGCCAGGGTGAGAGGTTATTTCACGAACACCAACCATCAAGAGATGCCAAACCCGAGTGTAAGTCAGCGTCGTGGTAGACCGCCGCGCCGCGAGAAGCGTCACGACCACGCTAGGCGAATAGCCGTAGCGAGCAAACCGGCGGCGTGGAATTGCCAGGCCGTAAGCGAGTAAGGAGGCGGGTCTTCCATCTCCACCGGTCCCTGAATCAGAAGGCCGAGCAACGCCTCGAGGCGGAGCAGCGACGCCCCAGACAGACGGAAGAGATCCGCATACCATGGTCCGCGAGCCCAATTCGGAACCAGCAGGAGCACAGGGTCGCGATGGTCTCGAAGCCGCTGGAGAACCATGCATATCACAGATCAGGGATGGAAAACACACAGGAGAAGATGAATCGGCCACGGTTGAGAGAGAGCATCCATGCCGTGCGCTCCCTCATCCCTCCAATGGCCGAAGTACAGCGAAGCCTTGGCAGTCTGCGCCGTAGCCATTAGATCCATGGTCGGTAGTCCCCACAGGCGAACAATGGACCGGAACGCATCCGGCTGCAGAGCCCAGCCCCCGGGCTCCAGAGAGTGCCGGCTGAGAAAATCGGCTTACACATTGTTCACGCCTGCGATGTGCTGCGCCGACAGCCTGAAGAAGTTCCTCCGCCCACGGGAGGAGCAAATGCCTCTCCTGTGAGACATCCGGACATTGCGTGCCGCCTAGGCGGCTTAGGTAAGCAACCGTCGTGGCGTCGGACAGGATCCGAACCGCACGCCGCCGCAGAAGAGGCTGAAACTGAAGAAGGGTGAAGCGCACTTTCCGCGTCTCGAGACGATTGATAGACCCTTGGGCTTCGCGAGGTGACCAACTCCCCTGCGCCGAGGCCAAGCCGCAAGGCGCTCCTCAACCAGAGAGGTCGGCGACTGGCGTCACCAAGATCCAGCGCAGAGACCCCAGAGGGACCGCCCGTAGAAGATTGTGTGCCTGAAGCCACCAGCGGAGACTGCGGCGCACCAGCAGAAGCAAAAGCAACCGGATTCGATAACTCTCCGATACCGGCGACCAACGAGATAGAAGCGCCGTCGGCAAGCAGCGCATGAGCGCTCTTGCCCACGGAACAAGGGCTATCGTTGCTGCCATGGACCCCAAGAGTTGAATGTAGCCCCAAGGCCGAGGCGCCGCTTGATCCAAGCAGCGGCGGAGCTGAAGAGAGAACTTCTGAAAATGTTCCTGAGGTAGAAACACCCATCCCCTACGAGTGTCGCACCCAGCCCCTAGAAAATCCAGGACCTGAAGCATCCCAAAATAGACAGAGTAACGGCCCAGTCCTCCATCCAACGGTGGACCGGGACGAATGGCATCTAAACGCTGGAGCCTTTAAATGAAGCAACATCCGCTGCCATTTGACGCAGGCTGAGCCATCTCCGAGCTACCGACACCGGTGCTAGGAAGCGAGCTGACAGCCGCAAGAGATCACAGAATGCTTCTGCCTGGAATGCAGCGATGGATTCGAAATGAACCAACTCAGGAACACCGGGAAGCTGCTGAATCCATCGAAGGGAGGCCCAAGCTGCTAGACCTCCGCACACCTGCAAGAAGGAAATAGCGGGCAAAGGAAAACCGGTCTTTAGCAGCCTCCCAACTCTTTAGGTCTTGCTGGTCGCGGAGCGCCTCTCCGCCCTCAACCGGAAGTGTGGTATGCCTGATGACTCTGGTCAGAATGCATCAACTGTCGGGTATGTCAGCCAACAGTCCAAGTGAAAGGGAGACCAAGGGTATAACTGACCAATACCGCGTGCCGTACGAATGCCCTGGAAAATGGGATCCGGCTGCAACCGGATTTGAGAATCCGGTGGAGCCGGCATGTCTGCTAGGGGGAGCGACTCTATCACCTGTGTGATTAGAGCCGGCAACTCCTCTTACCGAAAAAGGCCGAGAACCGTCAGCGAAGAAAACAGACGGAGAATATTCCCCATCTCTGTACTCCAACGAGTCAGGGCTGACCTCCGAAGATTTAAAGTCTTCTTGAATATCCATAGTACCCCGTAAGGCACATGCAACGCCCCAAGGAGGACGTACTGCTCTAAGGTCTGAGGACTTATGGGACCACTTGCGAGACCACGCCATATGCTCGCCTGCTACTGGGCAGGCATAGGAGATATTCCAAAAGACTCCAAAAAGCACAGGCGTCATGTCAGATGGAAGAGTGTGAGGAAGGCACTGTCAGTCAAGGCTGCTGTGGCCTCCAGCGGCTGTGGAAGCGACATGGGAGCAGACTGAATCCTTTCCTGCAGGAAGATCCTGCAGCAGGGGCTCTGAGGAGGGAGGAGATAAGGTGCTGATGAACCCATCTAGCAGCGCAGTGGGAATGGGGAAAGAGTCTCCGGGATGCAGCGTGCAGGTGGAACACAAGCAATCTATTAATTCCCCCTTCGGCTGATTACATATCACATATAATACAGCCAGAGAAACAAGCATTGTAGAGACTTAAACCACCTTTCCTCTTCTTGTTTTTTGTTTGTTTTTTTTAGCAAGGTAGGCTCAGGGAAACCCAAGACTCTTCAAAGAAAAGAATTTTGAAACTCCACGTGCCTCCACAGCATGTTTAAATGTGTGGAAACTGCTGTCTAGAGCTGTTCCCTCCAAAAAGAAACACTGAAGAGAAAAACAAAATGGCCGCTGGCACAGAAAAACTGTCAAGTATTCACTGAGCTGAGAAGGGAACTGTCAGTCATTCACTGTGCTGGTACAGAGAAACTTCCAAAGTCAGGGTAAGGCAATTACAGTGACTGAAAGTAGGGAAATTAGAGTGTGATCCCTCTGCAGCCACTCAGACCTCCATGGTTGGGGCTGAAAGGTGTTTCTGGGGAGGGATGTAGAAGCTGAAACCCAGCTGTATGAAGATTACAGTGAGCATGCTTAATTAGGCCGAGCCCAAAACAGTCAGGATCCAAAACACTGACTTAAAATTCCAATCAAATGGTATATTGAATAAGACAGGTACAATATTCAGTAAGACGTACAAAGTAACCCGGCTGCAGTTTGTGGATTAAAAATTTAAAGTAGGAACTTCAAAACTCAGAGGCAGCCGGTCTGGATGCAGTTGAAATCATCCCAGAGCAGCTGAGGCAAGTAAGAAAAAAACAGGCTACTCACAGTTTTCTTTCAGAAAATGATACCTGAACTTCCTGGGATGTCCAAACTCTCGTGGCAAAGACTCAGCGCAGCGTAAAGCCAAGGGAGAGCTCCACTGAAGCCAGGCTCAGGAGTACCCAAGTTAATCCGGGGAAGCAAGATGCTGGGGGAAGAGCACAGCTGATTCATGAGGTCCCTGTGTTTCTTCGGACAGCCTATGCAGCGTAAACCTGAATAAGGCATAGTGAGAACTAAAAATAACTCTGTCCCACAGGAACAGGCATTTAACAATATTCCCCATAATAGGTAATGCCTCAGCCGGCCATGTTTGTTGGGCACAGTGGGGGATGGAACCCATGAGCCCTGCACCATTGGTCAGTGTCTTAGCATTGTACTGTGGCTCTGAATTGCATCCTGTTCTCTATCCATGCCTTCCGTACTTTTTATTCATTATGTTAATACATAGGCAGAGAAAAAAGGAACCCCTTCACAACTCACAGCTAGCAAGTGTTGTGGAAAAAAACTTAAACAGCAATAGAGCTGTTAGAAGCCAGTAGAGAAGGAATCTGGCTTCCCGCCAAAAACCGGGGCTCATTAGCTATTCAAAATGGCCGCCGGCAAAAATAAACCTCAAAAAGAGTGAATTAAAACCCCCAAAAGCTAAGGAATTAACTTAAAAAGTCAAAGGAGAAGGTGGGAGGGTTGCAGGCATGAGAGAAATGCCTAAAATCGCTGAAAAATCAAGAAAAATAAATCGAGTTACCACAGAGTTGCAGACAGCAGTGGGAGAAAGACAGTTTCTGTACTCACAGTACCGAAAGTGCAGAGAAGCCACGGACCGCTGCTCAAACCACTGCCAGCTGCCTCACCACTAAAATCAGCCCCAGGGACTGGATTTTAGGAGGCTTACCATCCAGCTAAATAGCCCTCATGACTAGTGCTGGGGAGTCTGCACATCAGCGATCTCTACTGTGACAGGACACAGGAGCTTCAGCTGGAATCATCCTGGTGCTCAGATAAGTACACTGGCAACTCAGGGGATAATCTCTCCAAGAGAAATCACAAAGAAATAAAGCATTTTAAATTTTTTTGAAGGAGCAAAAAAAAAAAGCATCCAGATCTGCTGGAGACAGAGAAACACTGAGGGAGACCCCTAGGGGTAGGATTATATCACCAGGCTCCAGCCTATCAGAGCTCTGGTAGAATTCTCTGTCTCCAAGATCTGCTGGCAGGGGTGCATAACCCGTTTGTCTGGACTGGTCTAGCAGTATGAAATGGAAAGGGTGTCTCCGACATTCGAAGCATAAGGTCTTTAAGTATTCGATGAATAGGAAGAGTTGCAGCTTCCTTTGGGGCTGCAGGGTATTGAAGAATTTCAAGCTCCTCAGCCCTAGGTTCCTTCTCTGAAGTCACCATGATGGAGAGGCCCCAAGCAACATTGCAGATAAAATCTTGAAAAGACATGTCCTCCGGAGGGGACATGTGACGTTGTGGGGACGGAGATGGATCCTCTGGCAGAATTTTCATTTCCCTTGTACCGGTTCATTCATCATCCGACGAATCGGAGTCCGAAGACTCGAAGTATTGACGGGTAGAGTGCTCGCACTCTGCCCGTACTCGATATCACTCAAAACCGGCATCGGAAAGTTTCAGTGCTAGAACCTTGGTACCGGAGATGGACTCAAGGGCTGGCGTAGGTGGTAGCGTGGGAAGCGGCAAAAATGTTGATGCAGGCACATTCGGTACCGATGGCTGAGGAATCGACTGTATGTTTATGTTTATTTAAAACTTTATATACCGCCCATAGACAATAGCATCTGGGCAGTTTACAAACAAGATTAAAAAGACAGGGCTACAAAGAAGGAAAGGAAAGGAATGCCATAAAATCATTAAATAGGGATAGAAATAGCGCGGGAAAAGTAAAGAAAAAGGCAGAATGTACAAACAATAATAGGAAGGAGCCTGTAGAGGCTTTACTGGTAAGGAAGCCGTTAGCAAGGCCACTAAGCTCCGCTCAATAGCCAGGATACGCTGAACAATGGAGCTTGCCGATGCCTGGGTATCAGTACCTGAGTTGCGGGCCATGATCCCTGAGCATGGCACCAAGAGCTCTCCAGAGGTAGAGTCCTCAGGAGCATCTTGGGACCCCAGCAATGCTTTGGAGGCAAGGACCTCCCACTGGGGTTGCTTGGTCGGTGTGTCTCCCTCCAGGGCAATGCCTAGGGCATCTCGATGCTTAGAAGGAGATGTACCCTTGGAGGGCTGGCTAGTCTTCAATGAAGACCTGGGTTTCAATACATGAGATCCCTGGGAGGAAGATGAAGCTCTCAATGACATCGATGCTACTATCGACATTGCATTGGTGGCAAAGAGGGTGCTGAGTTTTGCAGCTCTTTTCTGCAGGCCTCTCTTTGTCATCTTCCTACAGAGAGGACAGTCAGATGGTTGATGAACCGGTCCCAAACATTTTAGACACCAGTCATGGGTGTCTGTGGCTGAAATTGTACTGCCACATTTGGAACACTTTTTTTTTTATATATACTTTATTTAAATTCCACCAACAAACAATAAGAAACATCAAGCAAAATCTCCACCGGGAGTCAACATAAAAAAATGCTACAGGTGGGTTATAACATATTATCTCATCCTCCTCCCACCCTTCATCCCCCGCCTCCCCCACCCACCTCACACTCCTCCACCAGTGTTATAGGATCATATATCCATATATCGGCAGCTACTGCTATTCTACCCCCACTCTCCCACTGGCCACATCTCATTCAACTCCCCACATGGAGAATCTCGCTACGACTACGAACCCCTAATTGCTGGATATAGGGTTCCCATATTGACATAAACACTGACCAACGCTTGACACTGCCCCGTGCTAGCCATATCTCTGTTAACATCAGATGATGAAAACTGTTCCGCCATTCACCAAAGGTTAGCGACTGGTGCTCTCTTCATAAACGGAGAATCGGCCCTTTACCCACCATACAGGCCTTCCGCAATAGTAAACGTTCCCCTGTCTTCGCAGGGCAGGGAGGCGCAATCTGATCCAATACTACAAAGGAGCCAGTCCATCTTAATCTCTGCTGCAAGAACCTACTAAGAAAGGTGCATATCCTAGACCAATAGGAACGCACTTCCCGACATCCCCACCACATATGCAATAGAGTCGCCAAAGGCTCTGAGCAACGTGGACAGCAGCCATCGGTCCTTAATCGACTACGAAATGCCCGCCGCGGCGAGAAATGGGCTCTAGTCACACATTTAAATTGAATCTCCTTCCAACGAGGCCCCTGCGCTACACGAACTATCCGTTTCAGAGCCTTACTAACCAACCCCGGAGGTACTACCCTGCCTAATTCAGCTTCCCAGGCCACCTCGACTCCCCGATAATCGGGAACTGCCCTGAAACAATCCAGTCGAAGCTTCAATTTGGAAATCGAGGGTGGACTATCCTCCCCTAAACTGAAAAATTCCAATATCTGGGCCGATTGTTCAATTTGCAACGCTCCTTGTGGCAAAGAGGACACATAATGAGAAACCTGCATGTATGCAAAACAATGTCTAGTAGGCAAATCATACTCCCGACAATGTCAGAAAGGACTTGCATCTTCCCGAGGGGTCTACTAGATGCCCCACATTCCGTATACCTCGTAGCCGCCAGTCACGAAACGTCGCCGTCTCGGACCCAGGGATGAAGTTGAAATTCCCTTGTCAAGGTAACCAACTAGAAGCACTCCACGATTCGTTCCAATACTTATTAAGCTGTTGCCAGGTTCGCTTAGAGGAATCCACCAATGCACTCCGCCTAACATTACCCGGTAGATCGCTATTCGTCCCATGTAAAACCCCCAGCAAAGTTAACGGGGTCACTAGACACTCCTCCAATGCCCTAGGCGTATATACCTCTGTCCCTCCCAATCAATCCCCCAGATGTCGAGCCTGACAGGCCAGGGCATACATCTTCAAATCTGGCAGTCCCATTCCCCCCTCACGCCATTTCCCCAACTGAACCCACGGAATACGTGCCCTGTTCCCCCTCCAAAAGAATGTTTTAAGGGAGGCTTCCAACCGTCGCAGATCCTGACATAACAGCCAAACTGGCAAGGTCTGTAACCAATACAAGATTCGTGGTAAAATAACAATTTGCATTGCCACTATTCTCCCGGATAGGGACAGCGGGAGAGACTCCCAGGCCTTTAGCTGCATAGCCAGGCGGCGCAGGGTACGATCCAGATTGCGTCCATATAACGCTTGGGGTTGTCTAGTCAACACTATGCCAAGATAAACAAAGTCCTCAGCCACCCACCTAAGAGGGAAACCCCCCCCCCCCCCATGAGCTACGGAGATGCCCCAAGATATCCAATGCTTCTGATTTGTCCTTATTAATGCGAAGACCTGCAAATGCCCCAAAGCGCGAACATAAGATATGCCATTCTGGATCAGACCAAGGTCCATCAAGCCCAGTATTCTGTTTCCAACAGTGGCCAATCTAGGTCATATGTACCTAGCAGTTTCCCCAAGAGACACACGTTCCACAATGCTTGTACTGGGTCAAGCATTGATATCTTCGCGTAAATTCTTCCAGCAGAGTCTGCAAGGAACCAACCGGGGAGGTCAAGTGAACTAACAAATCGTCCGCAAATGCCGAAATTATAAACTCCTGTGATCCCATCCTCACTCCCCTTATCGCTCCCGAGGTCTCAATAGTACGGATCAGGGGGTCTAGCGAAAGTACAAACAACAAAGGAGAGAGAGGGCAGCCTTGTCGCGTACCCCGTTCCAAATCAAAGGCCTCTGAAAGCACCCCGTTACACAAAATGCCCGCCATCGGTGATACATACAGACTCTGCACCATTTTACAAAATGCTGCACCTAAGCCATATTGCGGTAAAAGCCACCAAAGATATTGCCAATTCACCCTATCGAAGGCCTTTTCTGCATCAAAGCTGACAAGTAGCGAGGGCAACTGTCGGGTGTGCACCCATTCCAAAGAAGCCAGAATTTTCCAAAGATTCCGAACCGCGTAGCGCCCCTTAACAAAGCCCACTTGTGCGTCATGGACTAAGTGTCCCAACACTCCGACCAGCCTTACGGCCAGAACTTTCGCGAGCAATTTTAGATCAAAATTAAGGAGGGATATGGGATGATACGAGGCTGCTAACATCTGGTCTTTACCAGGTTTCGGGATCAAGGTAATATGGGCATGGTTCCGCCCCCAGCGAAAGGCCCCTTGCTCCGCTCGCCCACTAAAAACCTCCCGCAGCAATGGGCTTACACATTCACTAAGGATTTTATAGAATTCTGCACCTAGCCCGTCTGGTCCTGGTGTTTTGCAGCAAATGGCTGAAGAGATTACTGATTGTATCTCCTGTGGGGTGATTGGCTGATCTAACACCCCCCTCTGGTTCCTCAGTGAGCCGTGGCAATTCCAAGTCTCGCAAATATTCATGCATTGTCGTAGTGTATCCAGGCTCTGCCCTATACAACGATTGGAAAAAACTGCGAAAAACCTTAGCAATTTCCTCACTCTCCTTGTGTACGCTGCCTTTGTTATCTCGAAGTGCCGCCACGAAGGATGAGCCCCGCTGGCCCCTCAGACAGCGAGCTAACAGCTTCCCAGGCTTATCTCCATAGCAATGCAACCTATACCGATAGTAAAGAACCGACTTCTTGGCTCTCTGATGTAAAAGCTCGTTAAGATCCACCTGAGTTTCCCATAGTTTTTTCTTATTCGCAGGCGACGGCATATGAGCACAGCTACGACGGAGTTTAGTAACCTGGCGTTCGAGCGCAATGATGCACTCTGCAAGTATCTGACGCTTCCGGGCTGCAAATCCGATAATATCCCCCCTTAGGACCACCTTCGCTGTCTCCCATACCAATTCTGGATCGTCCATATGAGCTTGATGATCGCTTGCAAACTCTTTCCACCGCTGACATATAATATGATGAAACTGCACGTCATAATACAACCCCAAGGGGAAACGCCAAAGACGCGCCCGAGTGGCATCTCTGCCCTACTGCAATTCTGTCCAGACCATTGCATGGTCCGAGATTTCCAAGGGACCAATCTGGGCATCCCCCGTGTGAGCAAATAAGGCTCCCGATATCAAAAGATAGTCTATGCGCGCACTAGTGCCGTGTGCCCTAGATTGGTGGGTAAAGTATTTTTCTAGGGGATGCATCAGCTGCCAAGGATCTATCAAACCCAATCTCTTACAGAAGCGTTGCAACATCCGAGATGGCAACGCCCTCTCCCTCACCTCACCCCCCCTAGACGTATCTAGGTCCACATCGAGGACCCCATTGAAGTCCCCCCCCCCCCCGAGAATCAAGGGGCATTCTGGTAACTGCTCTATTTTTGAGGCCAAGCCACTATAGAAGCTGGAGTCAACACACATTAGGTCCATAAAGGTTCCCAAGAATCACCGGCTTCCCCTCTAAGTGGCCAGATATCAGAAGGGATCTCCCAACTTCATCTGCTAAGACGGTCCCCGCCACAAATCTAATTCGCTTGTGGACCAAAATAGCTACTCCCCCTTTGTTCCCTTTAGCCGGGGAACCCCATACTTGCCCCACCCAGTTCCTACAAAGTTTACTATACTCTTCAGCTGTCTGGTGGGTTTCCTGTAGTAATGCGATATCACACTGTCGGGCCAATGCTTGTAATACTTTATATCGCTTAATAGGGTTCCCCAAACCACAAACATTCCAGGTAATGACCTTCAAAGTTGTGGGGCAGTGTCAAGGTTCCTCCAAAAATATATTCCCAGTCGCACAAGAGGGACTCCCCCAGCCTGAAGCCCTCCTTTATCTTCTAACGGATCAGTATAGTGCTGCCAATTGTTAAACCCCAGAGTGTGAACTATCCCTTCCCCTATCTTCCCCCCCTCCCCACCTCCCCCCCTTCTCACCCCTCCCCCTTCCACTCCGTCTAGTCCATTCAACAGGTCGGACAACCTTCCATTGACAATCGGGGCTACCCTGTATCACAATCTCTATATTGCCCTCAGTATTACCCAGGCCTCAGATACCCAACCCCCCCCCCCCCGTCAACCTACACAGGCCCCTAAGGAGTTCCACCCTTCCCCAATTAACCTAATCCGCCCTACTCCTCCCCCATCCAACCTATTCCCAAGGACTACTGAACCCAAGACACTAATCCCCAATGACTGGCCTATCTTAACCTCGTTATACAACGCAGTATTAGGACTATATCCCCACATATTAACCAGGCCCCTCTACCCTATTTCCTATTGGTCTAAATGCCTTATACCTCGTAGCCCAATACTATACGGGCCGCCTAAACCCAAGGGGTTAAGCCCTTCTAATGTCAGACATAAACAATTATGAATAGTTCCTAAACAGAACAATAGCCAACAGCACAGCTCACCCAAAACTCTATCCACCATTTTACACAAATAGCCCATTCCCCACCCACCTCTCATCTCCAGGACAGATCACCTTCCACACATTCCACATCAGCCCTCTTGGTATAGGCAAGACAGGAGACTGTTAATAAGCTAAAGCCTCCGATTTTCCTCCCCCCAACACACATTGTGCCACACGCCCTGAGCTGCCACTGTAGGCCGCTAAGTCCGAGTCCGAGCGGTCTCACAGGGGAAGCAGTAGGCGACCAGCCACCCCCAGCACCACCCATGATGAGCACCCTCCCAGAAGATCACACAGGCTGGCTGAAGTGTAGCCCAGGCAAACGCCCCCCTTCCTAAACAGTTAAATATAACCACTGTTCATCCTTGAATGAGAAATTGCAACTGTAACCAGAACACTATAGCCACATTATTGTTGTGGGGAATGACAGTTGCAAAACGTTTCAATTTGTAACTATCTCAGACTAATCTCTCAAATAACTTAGCCAAGCAACAGCACACACACAACTTCCCAACCCCAAATATAGAGCAACCCGTGGCAGTAAAAAAGAAAGAAGAGAACAGAGAAAAACGGGGGGAAACCTCCCCAACAGCATGTTTCAGTTAATACGCAGTTCCAGGGGAGCCAAAGCCTGCCACAGCCTTTCTGTATCGGCACTCAACCCCTGAGCTTTCCCCCACAGTCCGGACAACAAGACGTCATCATTGCCTCCAGCTTCGTTTTCAGGGGTTGGAATCTGCGGAAGTGTTCAAAGTCTCCAGAAATGAAGCAGCCGCCTCAGGAGATAACAGGTAGCGTGTCTGGCCCTGGAAGTCCACCCGCAAACGAGCCGGGTATAGTAGAGAAAAACACACCCCTTTTTGTAGGAGCTGTGCACAGGTACTTGAGTAGGCTCGACGCTGTTGGCTGACTAAAACAGAATAGTCTTGAAAGACCAAAATTTGTTCTGCATCATGCTTTTGCCATTTACGGCTCCGGGTGGCCTTAAGCACTTCTTCTTTTTGTCTATAATCCAGGAAACAAGCAATAACCGCACGCGGGCGCCGGGCTTGTTCCCGCTTAAGGCCCAATCTATGCACACGTTCCAGCTTCACGGGGTTGTCCCCCTTACCTCCCATAAGCTTTTCGATCCAAGCCAACAAGAAGCCATATAGGGCGCTATCTGCTACACTCTCTGGAATCCCAACGAACCACAGATTTTTGCGCCGCCCTTGATTTTCAAGATCGTCAATTTTTTTCTCCTTGTTGTTTAACGAGGGTCTCCAGGGCCTCTACTTTGGCTTGCAAGGAGTGCTGGGTGTCCTCCACATCTGATATACGCGTCTCTGCTTGCTCCACCCATCCCGTGAAGTCGGTAACATGTTGGCCGACACTATGTATCTGCTCCTTCAAGTCTTGAAAGCGGGCATCAAGCGCTTGTACCACCGCCACAGATACTTCTGCTACCAGCCCTTGAGTGCCTCCTGAGATAGGGTTACTGGGCGCACCCTCTGCCATCTTGGCCTCCGGGACTCGTGGCTTCTCCCTCCTTACGGTCTTCGATGCCATCGGGTTACTTGCCTTGTTGCTGGTACGCCTTTCCAGACCCACTAACTTCTTCAGCGCATATAATTAAGAGTTAGTGGGGATTTCCACATTAAGTGGGATTTTATCGCCGTTTTGCAGGGTAGGCTATCCGGAGCTGATCACAACCCGACTGATCAGCTCATTTGCCAAACCGGAACTCTGGAACACTTTTTAAAAACGGTAGCTGGTTTGTCTATTTTGGAAAACAAGGCCTGAGCCTAAGATGGTGTCGATGCGCCCTGAGGGAAGAGATTCTCCCCTCAGAAAAGACTTTCTTTCTGTTAAAAAAAAAAAAAAAAGTGAGTGAGCACTGACAGGGTCGGTAACAGTGTTGATGGGAAGGCAGATGCGACCACAAAAAATGAGAAAAAAAATCTAATTTTCTGCAGTGACAGGAAATGCTTCTTGTTAGCTACGTGGAAAACAAAGAACTGAGAGCTGGAAAGGCAGGAAGGCAGCTAAACAGACACAGTGGGACGCTCCCAAAAGCTTTCCTATGGGACGCTGGGAAGCGTTCCCGCGCGGGCTCTGTCGATACAGACGTCACCCATATGTGAAGACTACATTCCTGCTTGTTCCTGGAGATTCAGGAGTACTCTGAGGAAATATTTCTTTAGGGAAAGGTTTGTGGGTGCATGGAACAACCTCCCAGTGACAGTAGTGGAGAAGAGAACTGTATCTGAATTCAAGAAAGCGTAGTTACTCACCTATAACACGTGATCTCCGGGAACAGCAGGAATTGAGTCTTCACGTATGGGTGAGAAAGAGAGAGAGAGAGAGAGAGAGAGAGATACAACTCCTAGGGGAGGAGGGTGGGTTGTGAAGACTCAATTCCTGCTGTTCCCGGAGATCACCTGTTACAAGTGAGTAACTATGCTATCTCCAGGAACAAGCAGGAATGTAGTCTTCATGTATGGGACTCCCTAGCTTGGAGATGCCAGGGAGATGACCCCAGAGAGAGCAGTGAAACACAGACAGAACTGGGCCATGTTTCCTCCCAAGGATCTCTGGAATCGAAACCCGGGAAAGGGGGGGGGGGGGGGTAGGAGTTGTTCTAAGTCTGAAAGAGATACTGGAGAACAGCCTGGCCAAATGAGGCATCCCGATGGGAGTCCTTATGCAAGTAACAGCGGGCCACAAAGTTGTGGACAGAGGACCAGTTTGCTGCTTTTGCAGATTTCATCAATCGCCACCGAGCATAGATTTGCCATAGAGGCAGCCATTGCTCGCACATTGTGTGCTGTAACATGACCTTCAAAAGAAAGTCCTTTACTCTCATAGGTAAAAGAGATACAGTCTGCAATCCACTTGGAGAGTGTTCTCTTGGAAACTGCTAGACCCAGGTGACTGGAATGAAAGGCAACAAAAGGCTGTGAAGCCTTTCTGTGCTGCCTAGTTCTCTGAAGATAAAAGGCCAAAGCACGCTTGCAATCCAGAGTATGTAGATTCCTTTCTGCACTAGAGATATGAGGCCTAGGGAAGAAAAGCAGCAGGTAAACCGACTGGTTTAAATGAAAAAGCGAAACCACCTTTGGCATGAAGTGAGGATGCGTCCGAAGGACTACCTTATCATGGTGGAACCGTGTATAAGGAGAGTCAGTCACTAAAGCTTGGAGCTCATTGATGCATCTTGCAAAAGTGAGGGCAATTAGGAAGATGACTTTCCAAGAAAGAAACTTCAGGGATGTAGTGGCTAGGGGTTCGAAGGGCTGCTTCATGAGCTGTCCAAGGAAAGATTGAGATCCCAGGCCACAGGTGGTGGCTTAATGGGAGGCTTAGTTAAGAGTAGACCTCTCATAAAACACACTACAAGCGGGTGAGAGGAGACAGGTTGTCCATCAAAGGGCATGTGAAAAACCGCAATGGCACTGAGGTGGACTCTTACTAAATTAGTTTTAAGTCCAGAGGATGAAAGGTGGAGGAGATACTCAAATAACGCCTCTATTTGAACGGAAAAAGGATTACGTTCCTTAATTGAACACCAGATTGAGAACCTTCTCCATTTAAAAGCATAAGCACGCCTTGTGGAAGGTTTTCTGGAGGCCAGAAGGATATCTTTAACCTGTTGAGAGAGGTTGATATCCTGGAGTTCTAGGCTCTGAGCAGCCACACCATCAGATGCAAAGACTGAGGGTTCGGGTGCAGAAGCGTCCCATTCTCCTGCGATAGAAGATCTGGAGCACATCCCAACTCCAGAGGTTTGGCTTGAGAGAGACTAGAAGCAGTGGATACCACGTCTGTCGTGGCCATCGTGGGGCTATGAGGCTCATATAGCCCCTGTCTCTCTGAAGCTTGAACAGAGTCTTGCGAATGAGGGGAATAGGTGGTTAGGCATATAGGAAGTCCTGACCCCAGTGAAGGTGGAAAGCATCCATCGCCTGACTGTTCTGAGCAGGGATTCGGGAACAGAAGCAGGGAAGTTTGGCATTCTGAGGACTTGCAAACAGATCTGTATCTGGAGTTCCCCAGATTTGAAAGATTCGAGCAGTTTGATCCGAATGGAGAGACCATTCATGTGGCAATAGTACTCGACTGAGTTTGTCTGCCAGGAAATTCTGCTTGCCCGGGAGATACACCGCTAGTAGGTGTATCTGAAGGCGTATGGCAAAGGACCATAGGTGTAGGGCTTCATTGCGCAATGCCTGAGAACCTGTTCCACCCTGTTTGTTCATATAGAACATGGCAACCTAATTGTCCATCTGGACTAGAACTGTTTTGGAGCGGATGAAGTTCTGGAACACTGAGAGCATTGAAGATGACTCTGAGTTCTAGCAGGTTTATGCTGAGTCCAAAGACCCTGAGTGGAGAGATTGTCCAGATGAGCTCCCCACCCAATTTGGACGCATCCATTGCCAGGGTGGATTGGTGTGGTGGCTTCTGAAAAGGTGACCCTATGAGTAGGTTTTCTGGTGATTGCCACCATTGGAGTGACGAAATGAGGCGTGCAGAGTTCCTGATTTTGTCCCCCAGACAACCTGATGCCCGAGTCCACTGCGAAGCAAGGGTCCACTGAGCTGCACGCATGTGTAGACGAGCATAGGAAACAACATGTACAGTGGAAGCCATATGACCGAGCAACTGAAGCATTTCTCAAGCAGTTAGGGAGGTTTTCATAGCTGCTTGAGAAGCCAGTTGAACTATTCGGGCGCAGCGTATCTGTGGCAAAAAAGCCCTTGACTGCTGCGTGTCTAGAAGAGCCCCTATGAACTCTAAAGTTTGAGAAGGGGTGAGTTGGGATTTTGGAAAATTTATTACAAACCCCAAATGTTGAAGAACCTGCCTTGTGCAGTAGAGAGCAGAGCTAGCCTTTGGAGCAGACGATGCTCGGATGAGCCAGTCGTCTAAGTAGGGGAAGACAAATATCTCTAGCGTTCTTAGAAATGCTGCTACTACTGCCAAGCATTTTGTGAAGACTCTTGGGGCAGAAGCCAGGCCAAAGGGTAGAACCCTGTACTGGTAATGTCTTCCCTGAAAGAGGAATCGAAGAAACCTCCTGTGCTGTTTGTGGATAAGAAAGTGTGTATATGCATCCGTTAGGTCTAGAGAACATAGCCAATCCTGACTCTGGATGTAAGGGAGAAGTGTTCTGAGAGAGATCATTTTGAATTTCTCTCAGAGCAGATACTTGTTTAATTCTCGGAGGTCCAGAATGGGCCTGTATCCTCCTGTTTTCTTTGGTATAAGGAAGTAGGGGGAGTAGAAGCCCAGGCCTTGTTGGGAAAGTGGCACTTCCTCTATCGCACCCTGAGCGAGAAGGGTGGTGATCTCCTGGCACAAGAGAGTGGTAAGAGGGGGCTGAGAGCTGAACTCTCTTGGAGTGGAGGGAGGGGGCATATTTTGGAAGTGAAGTTTGTACCCCTCTGTTACTATGGAGGGCATCCAATGTTCTGATGTTATCTGGTGCCATCTTTTGGCAAAGTAACACAGTCTGCCTGGGATGTTGAATGGCTCTGGAATCTCCAGAGGTAGGATAGATAAGTTCAATAGCAGGAAGTCAAAGACCTTGTGGAGGCTGGGTCTGCTGAGCTGGTTGAGCTCTGGGGGCCTGAGCCTTCCTTTGTTGCTTCGGTTGCTGTCTCTTCTGTGAAGGAAGGACTGGACAGTGGACCACATGGGTGTAAGATGGATAAAACCTCTTTTTCTTGTTGAAAAAGGGCTTCTTAACTGTCTTTTTCTTAGCTGGGTTGGCAGTGGTCCTAGAGAGCCTGTTTAGGGTGGTATTATCGGACTAAAGCTGAGAAGCTTTGTCTTGCCAATCCTTGCCAAAGAGGTTTTCTCCTATGCAAGGAATATTCCCCAGCTTATCTTGCACCCACTGTTCTAAATCAGATGCTTGTAACCAAGCAATTCCAACGTGCACCGAAGTCCTGCTAATAAACTCAAAACAATCAAAAGTTGCCCTGTTCATGAACTTGGAAACATTCTGGGCATGTTTAACAAGTCTCAGGAAATCAGCCCTCTTGTCGTCTGGGAGAAGAGGAGCCATTAGTTTCACATCTTTAGTCACCTCCCGAAGAAACATACCCATGTAGGGTATGTATGAACTTATTCTGGCCTACAACATGGAGGCCTGAAAGCATAGACAGCCAAAGGCATCGAGAGTTCTCGCCTCACGACCCAGGGGATTACAGTAGATGAATGTGTCTTAGCACCTTTAGTTTGATGCATTGCCGAGTCCACAGCCATGGAATGGTGTGGTAACTGTGTCTTCTGAAAACCGAGACACTGTGGTACCCGATACATGGTATCGGGTCTTCGAAAATGTGGAGACACCATTAAAGGTGTTTCCCACATCCTAAGCATGAGATCATGCAATATCCGATGAATGGGTAAGGTCGCAGCCTCCTTAGGGACTGCAGGATACTGAAGAATTTCAAGTTCTTCAGCTCTCGGTTCCTTCTCAGAGGTCACCATAATAGAGAGGCACCGAGTCACATCCCGTATAAAGTCTTGAAAAGACATGTCCTCCGGCGGAGATAGCCAGCATTGTGGAGAAGGAGAAGGATCTTCCGGAAAAGCCTATCCGGTACCAACTGATTCATCAGAAGAATCGGAAGACTCGAAGTATCGACGGGCCGGGTGCTCCTGCCCGGCCCGACGATGGTACCTATCAAAATCGGCAACGGAATGCGTCAGTACCAGATCTTCGATGCCGGAGTGGTAGCATGGAGAGAGGCACAATGGTTGATGCCAATACCTCCGGCACCGGTGCCGGTACCGATGGCTGCGGAACTGATTGCAGAGGCTTTAGCGGTACCGAAGCCGCCAGCAATGCCGCAAGACTCTGCTCAATGGCTAGGATACGTTGATCCATGGAGCCCGCCGAAGCCTGGGTATTGGTATCCGAATAGCAGGCCATGATCCCAGAACACAGCACCAAGAGTTCTCCAGAGGTGGACGCCCCGGGAACATCTTGGGATCCCGATAATGCTTTGGAGGCAAGGACCTCCCACTGGGGCTGTTTGGCTGGTGTATTCTCTAGGGCAACGCTTAAAGCATCTCAATGCTTAGAAGGAGATCTACCCTTTGAGGACTGACCAATCTTCGAAGAAGACCTAGGTTTCGTCACCTGAGATCCATGGGAGGAAGATGAAGCCCTGGACGACTTCGATGCCACGGACATTACATCCGAGGCAAAGAGGGTGCCAAGTTTCGCAGCTCTATTCTGCAGGCCCCTCTGTCATCTTTCTGCAAAGGAGATATTCCGATGGTGAATGGTCTGGTCCCAAACATTTTAGACACCAGTTATGGGTGTCTGTAGCAGAAATGGTACTGCTACATTTGGAACACTTTTTGAAACCACTAGTTGGTTTCTCCATTCTGAGGAACAAAGGGGCCTAAGGCCCAAAATGGCACGCCTAAGCACCTAGAGGGCAAAGACCCTCCAAGAAAACCTTTTCTTTTTTTTCGAAAAAGAAAATACAAGAAAGAAAAAGACACCAAAGATACCGGTGCTGGCGTTGACAGGAAGGTAGACACAGCACAAAAGAAGATTATCTGCGGTGACAGGAATTGCTCCCTGTCGGCTCTGCGGAAAATGAAAAACTGAGGTGAGCAAGTTGGAAAGGCGGGAAGGCAGCAGCGCAGGTGCAGTGGAATGCTCCCCAAAGCTTTCCTATAGGATGCTGGGGAGCATTCCCGCGTAGGCTCCGTCAGTGCCGATGTCACCCATACGTGAAGACTACATTCCTGTTTGTTCCTGGAGATAGCACTGAACAACTACAGATCTCAGAGACACTAAGGGATTGTAGAACAACAGTTCTTATGGATGGGCAGACAGGAAAGGTTGTCTGATCTTTTTCTGCTATGATATTCTATGTTTCTATAAACTTTCTCTAAATGGTCCTAGCTAAATGTGGGGATACACTTGAAAGATACATTTTAGAAAAGTTAATAATTCTAGAAAAACCTCTCATTTTGTACCCTCCTTTTGAGAAGGAAGCGGAGACCGTAAAATAGCTGCAAATTCACAGCTTTCTTTTGATTTTCTAAATATTACTCAGGCTCTCGAAAATGGAAAATAGTTTCATGTTCTCTGTACATTTTGTCCTAGAACGAGACAGAGACTGGATCTTTGCATTGATTTTTAATCATCAGGAGGCCCATATTTTTCCCAGTATGGCTAGACTTACACAAAAGAAGCATATTCAATTTTTGATGTTATAGACTCAGGTTTTGCAACTTGGAAAATTATTCTGGTTAAATTTCCCATGTAAATGTATTAAGTTCCACCCATTAGATTAGATTTTAGTTACCAAGACCGTTACAGGCTTACATGTAATTTTAATCTGCAACTTGCCCAAGTTTTTTGCAGGTCCTTAAATCAGAGCCTATAGCCCATAGGCCAAAATTGATCCATGGACATGTTTCCCCTGGCCTGTGCTACCGCCACCATTACCAAACTACAACCGGCTCACACCACCACTGTTGCCTCTCTCCACGGTCCCCACCTTCTGCAGTTCAGCATCTCTCCCTCTCTCAATGTTCCTTTCCCCTAGCTATATTTGCAGTGGTCACCAAAAGCAGCAGCAAATTATAAATGCTGCCTCTTGCAAGGCCCAAAGCTTTCCCTCTGCTGCATCTTGCCCCTAACAGACATAGTAAGTTGCGTTATATGGTGAGTCAAAATAAAACTATGCAAGGGGCATCTCTTTCAAATGTGTTTAACATCGCTGATCTACTACTACTACTATATCATTTCTATAGCATTACAGGCATACACAGCTGTACAAATACACATAAGAGACAGCCCCTGCCCCACAGAGCTTACAAACTGTTCAAGACCAACAAAAAGAACAGAAAGGGGACTAGGGTAATTCTTAAGGGAAAGCATAGTTACTCACCTGTAACAGGTGATCTCTGGGAACAGCAAGAATTTAGTCTTCACATATGGGCGACATCAGTACCAATGGAGCCCACGTGGGAGCGCTCCCCGGTGTACAATAGGAAAGCTTTTGGGAGCATCCCACTGCGCCTGCGTAGCTGCCTTCCTGCCTTTCCAGCTCTCCCTCCTCAGTTGAGTTTGTAGCTGAGATAAAAGAAGAGAAGGAGGAGAAGACGAAGACCTACAACTCCTAGGGGAGGAGGGTGGGTTGTGAAGATTAAATTCCTGCTGTTCCCGGCGATCATCTGTTACAGGTGAGTAACTACGCTATCTCCAGGAACAAGCAGGAATGTAGTCTTCATGTATGGGACTCCCTAGCTCGGAGATGACAGAGAGATGACCTCAGAGTCGGCTGTGGAATCACAGGCATAACTAAGGAGGTCATGTATCCTCCAAGGATGTCTGGTATCGAAACCCGGAACAGAGGGTAGGAGTTGATCTAAGTCTGAAAGAGATGCTGGAGAACAGCTTGGCCAAACAAGGCATATCCAGCGGGCGTCCTTGTCCCAGTCTGCTATCCACTTGTAAAGAGTTTGTTTGGATACTGGCAACCCCAGGTGACGTGAGTCAAAGGAAATGAAAAATTGGGAAGCTTTTCTGTGCTCTCGAGTTCTCTGGAGATAAAAAGCCAAGGCACGTTTACAATCCAGAGTGTGAATGGTTGCCTCTGTCCTAGAGGAATGAGGTCTAGGGAAAAAGATAGAAGGTAGACTGACTGGTTTAAATGGAAGGGCGAGACCACCTTCGGCATAAAGTGAGGAAGAGTTCTAAGGACTACCTTATCATGGTGGAATCGTGTATAAGGAGGGTCAGCCACCAGAGCTAAGAGCTCACTAATGCATCTTGCTGAAGTGAGGGCAATAAGGAAGGTGACCTTCCATGTGAGAAACTTCAGTGAGGTAGTGGCTAGAGCAGGGGGTTTCAAACCAGGCCTCAGGGAACCCTAGCCCAGTCAGGTTTTCAAGATTCCCAGAATGAATATGCATGAGAAAGATTTGCATGTTCTGCCTTCATTGTATGCAAATCTATCTTATGCATATTCATTGTGGGAATCCTGAATACCTGACTGGCCTAGGATTCCCCGAGGACTGGGTTGAAAACCTATGGGCTAGAGGTTCAAAGGGCGGCTTGAGAAGCTGTCCTAAAACAACATTAAGCTCCCACGTCACTGGAGGGGGCTTAATAGGAGGTTTGGTTAATAGAAGATCCTCATGAAGCATACTACAAGCAGCTGAGAAGAGATGGGCTGGCCATCTAAGGGCATGTGAGAGGCCGCAATTGCACTTAGGTGTACTCTTACAGAATTGGTTTTTAGTCCAGAAGAAGATAAGTGGAGGAGATACAGAGTAGTTACTCACCTGTAACAGGTGTTCTCCAGGAGCAGCAGGAATCAGTTCTCACATATGGGTGTCATCGGCACCGATGAAGCCCCAGCGGAGCATTTCCTCAACTTTCTATGAAAGCCTTTGGGAATACAGGCATGCATGCGCAGTTCCCTTCCCACCTAAAGGTGCCATCTTACCTCAGTCAAATGACATAGCTAAGAACAGCACACAAAAATGAAAAATAAACTATGTACAACTGCAACTCCAAGGGGAGGAGGGAGGGTTTTGAGGACTGATTCCTGCTGCTCCTGGAGAACACCTATTACAGGTGAGTAATTACTCTTTCTCCAGGACAAAGCAGGAAGTCAGTCCTCACATATGGGTGACTCCCAAGCTCTGGGCTACCGAGGAACCCAGGCTGAACAAGAGAACTCCCTCTAGTCCCAGCAGCAAAGAAAGGTTTTTCAAGGACACAACCTCCACCGGTAGCCCAACAGAGGGCAGGAGGGCAGGAGTTGCCTAAACCTCAAAGAGATTCCGGAATATTGCTTGGCCAAAAGCACTGTCCCTATGGGACTCCCTCTCCAGGCAGTAATGGGCCGCAAACGTCTGGCTTGAACACCAAGTTGCAGCACTGCAGATGTTTACCAAGGGCACAGAGCGGAGATGAACCACTGAGGCAGCCATTGCCCTGACTCGGTGGGCCGCAACCCAACCCTGCAAAGGAAGGTCAGCCGCCTTATAAGCCCAGGTGATACAGTCAGCTACCCAGATGGACAAGGTACGCTTGAACACAGCCAACCCCAACTTATTGGGGTCAAAGGAGACGAAGAGCTGGGTAGCCCTTCTATGCCCCTGCGTACGGTCAAGGTAGAAGGATAAGGCCCTCCCTACAGTCCAGGGTATGCAGGACTGCTTCAGCCTGGCTTGCATGAGGCCTAGGGAAGAATGTTGGAAGAACCACCTCCTGGTTGAGGTGGAAAGAGGAGACAACCTTAGGGAGGAACTTGGGATGAGTCCTAAGGACTACCCTGTTCCTGTAAATCCTGGTGTAAGGCCTATCACAGACTAGGGCCTGAAGCTCACTTACTCGCCTAGCCGAGGTAAGGGCTATCAGGAAGAGTGTCTTCCAGGAGAGGAAGCGTAGTGGACAAGTAGCCATCGGCTCAAAAGGTGGGCGAGTCAGTTGCTGCAAGGCCACATTCAGCTCCCACTCAGGGGCAGGAGGACGGATGGGAGACTTGAGCAAAAGCAAGCCCCTAAGAAAGCGGGACACCAAGAGGTGACCAGACAGAGAATGTCCCTCCACCAGAGAGTGGTGAGCTGCTAGAGCTGAAAGGTGGACCCGAACAGAATTGGATTTAAGGCCTTGATTTGACAAGTGCAGTAAGTACTGAAGGACTACTGGCACAGTACAGGAGAAAGGATCTTCTGTACGTAGCTGACACCACATAGAAAACCTTTTCCATTTGAGAGCATAGGTTTTCCTAGTGGACTGTTTCCTAGAGGCTAGGACAACCTCCTCAACATCCTGAGGCAGGCACCAGGGAGCCAAAACTACCCTTGCAGCCTCCAGGCCATCAAATTGAGAGCTTTGAGATTGGGGTGCAGAAGGGAACCCTGCTCCTGTGAGAGAAGGTCGGGTTGCAACCCCAGAGGTAGTGGAGGATCCACCGCCAGTTGAAGGAGAAGAGGAAACCAAGGCTGTCTTGGCCACCTGGGAGCCACCAGCAGGACCGAGGCCTTGTCCTGAAGAATCTTGAAGAAAGTTTGGGCCACCAAGGGCGTGGGAGGAAACGCATAGAGGAGGCCCTGAGACCAGGATATCAGAAAAAGCATCCGCTGCTATCCGCAGAGGATGCGGTTGCCTGGAGCAGAACAGAGATGGATATACATACTGGATACAGTTAGCCCCAAGGGGTTGAATATGACCATTGACTGGTTGGTTTGCATTTAGATGTGGTAATTAATACGGGGTTAAAGAGGATATAAGATGACTATGGGTGATATTTCAGTAGAAGCTCCCCGTAGGGAATAGTTTACTGCGCGGGTTAGTCCTCCGCTGTACATTTCGATACATGAGTTTATGGCATATTTGTCGGACTGTAATAGTTGCTCTCAATAAATACATATCTTTCCTAATAGAGATTGTTTTGACGAACCAACCCCCTGAAGAAGAATCGAAACGCATGATTGGTACCGGGAAGGTGGCATTGGGGCCGTTCATTTTTCCTTTTCTAAGATAAGCACAATCGCTTTACTTTATGAGACAATAATAAGGAAAGTCCAAACGGTATTAAGAAGATACATAACGAAAGTTGACATTTTTACATCTTAAAGAACCATAGTTAAAATGGTCGTTGATGCAACATAGGCATATATCTTCTGCAAGATTTTCATTCAGGAGTGCTGCCGACTCAGTCTGAGACCATGGGTTCTTTTAATGCTGAATACTTGTTAATATAAAATAAAACATAAAAAGAATAGTAAAAAGGTATAGCATCAGAAAATTGGACTTTCTTCTTTTTATTTATTAAGGGTGTCTAATTTTCATCCTTATTTTTGGTTACCCAAAACCCTCGTGAAATAGACCTAATTCACCGTGGGATTGTAATAGTTAGCACGGGTTGCTAGTGGTGCGGTATGAATGAGGGACAGGTGTATCTGCTTGGGTTTTAAAGGGCAAGGGTTTTAAAAGGTAGTGGAGAGTTCCATCTCGCATGCGCGGCGTCTTTGGTGTGGATACACGGAATCGTAATGCATGAATGAAGACGCGGGCAGCATCTTTTTATAGTGAGTACGATAGTTTTAACAGTTTTAACAATATGTTTGTGTAGTGGGGAGAGGCATAAGGATTATTTTGTGTTTTTTGTTCTTATATTCTAGAGCACAGGAGCGGTGTCTGTATAGGATCTCCTGATGAAATTTTGAAACGCCTTATGGCGCCTTACCAGTGCGTCGGGATCCTCTTTGAACGTTGGTGAAAGTACGATGGGGCAACACAGCTAAGTCCTTGTACAACTCTAAAATAGTAACGAAATTCGAATGATTTGAAGGTCATTGATGCAATCAGGCACTACATGAACAGATGAAAGTCCAGAATGAGTGCCATATATGTCTGAGACCTTGTTTCGTTTACTAAATGGAAATGGATTAGAGCGTGGAGTTTTTTCGACAGTAGCTCTATTTTTCTCACTATGTTATAATTGAACGTATTTGGAATTTTGTTATTCAGTTACACGTTCAGTAATTGACCCAATAATTCTGCAGCAGAACTTTGGCAGTTGCTTGTTCATGGGGCTGGCAAAGAGATCTATCAAAGGGAGACCCCATTTCAGGAAGATCTTCTGAACTACTGAAGGATGCAGCTGCCACTCGTGGGGCTGCAGTATTCTGCTTAATCTGTCTGCCAGGTAGTTGTCCTGGCCTGGAAGGTACACAGCCTTGAGGAGAATGTTGTGCTTGAGAGCAAAAGAACAAAGGACCTGAGCCTCCCGACAAAGGATCCTGGACCCAGTTCCGCCCTGTTTGTTCACATAAAACATGGCAACTTGGTTGTCTGTCTGAATCAGGACAGACTGGTGAGCCAGGGTAGGAGTGAAAGCTTTGAGTGCTAATCGAATAGCTCTGAGTTCAAGGAGATTGATCTGCTGTGCAGCTTCCCAGGGAGACCACAGGCCCTGGGTGCACTTGCCCAGACAATGAGCTCCGCAGCCTTGCAGGGAGGCGTCTGTGGTCATCACTACTGTGTACCCTCGAATCTGAAAAGGCAACCCCTTCAGTAGATTGGGTGGGTGCAGCCACCAGGTGAGGGAGTGCAGAAATGGTCTGGACACCCTTATCCTGTCTCTGAGGCTGCCTGTGGCCTGTGACCACTGAGCCCGAAGGCACCACTGTGCGGGCCTCATATGGAGCCTGGCATTGGGGGTCACATGTACTGTTGAAGCCATGTGGCCTAGAAGCCTCAGGCAGAGTCTGGCGGAGACCAGGGACCTGCTGAGAAACTGATTTGCCAAGGCCATCAACCTTTGGGCCCTGTCTACTGACAAGAAAGCCTTTGCCAGCAGAGAGTCCAGCCTTGCCCCAATGAACTCCAAGTTCTGGGAGGGGAGCAAAGTGGACTTTGCGAAGTTTATGATAAACCCCAGGCTTTGTAGAAGAGCAATAGTCCTGAGGGTGGCTTGTCTGGCACGTCTGACCCCTGATGAGCCAGTCGTCCAGATAGGGGAAGACAAAGATTCCCTGATTTCTCAGGTAGGCCGCCACCACTGCTAGGCACTTTGTGAAGACTCTGGGGGTGGAGGTGAGGCCGAAAGGCAGCACTCTGTACTAATAATGGTTTCCTCCCACAATGAACCTGAGGTACTTTCTGTGGTCTGGATGAATGAGGATGTGAGTGTACGCATCCTTTAGATCTAAGGAGCATAGCCAATCTTCCTGCTGGAGGTAGGGCAGAAGTGTCCCAAGAGTAAGCATCTTGAACTTCTCTTTCATTAGGAACTTGTTGAGGTTCCTGACGTCCAGAATGGGTCGAAGGCCACCGGTTCTTTTGGGCACCAGGAAATACCTGGAGTAGAAACCGTGATCTTGTAAGTGGGGAGGCACAGGCTCCACCGCCCTGTCCACCAACAGACCATGAAGCTCATGGAGAAGAAGGTCTGTGTGCAGGGGAGGCCTTGGAGGCTCCCCTGGAAAATATGGTAGAGGCAGTTGGTGAAAATGGAGGGCCTAGCCCTTGTAGACTATCTCCAGCACCCAACTGTCCCCGGTGATAAAGGGCCACTGGTGGGCAAAGAGGGCGAGGTGACCTCCTGTGCAGGGTTGGAAGAGCAGTGAAGGAGAGGCTGCACTCAAGGAGTCAAAAACCCCCACCCTGCTGAGTGGTAGCAGGGGCCTGAGGCTTGGGGGTCCTCTGCCTACGGGGCCCATTACCCTGGTCCTTGGCTTGCTGACTCTGTGGGGCAACTTGGGCAGCCTGATATTGCGGGTACTGTTTGTAGGCAGTGCCCTTCCTCGGGTAAAAGGGCTTTTTACCCGAGCCCTTCTTTTTATGAGAAGGGGCAGAGGTTTTCCTCGACAGCCTTGTCCGTGTGAGGTGCTCAGTTTCGAGCTGAGCGGCCTTCTCAGTCATGGGCTTGCCAAAAAGGTTTTCACCTCGGCAAGGGACATCAACCAACTTGTCCTGAACCCATGGCTCGAGGTCCGATGACTGCAGCCATGCCTGGCGTCGAGCCGCGATGCCGGCTGCCGCAACTCGGGCCGAAGCCTCAAAGTCATCATAGGCGGCGCGGGACATTAACTTCGAGCAGTCCCGAATCCCCAAGGACAGGGACTTAAATCTCTGCAAGGGTTCCCCGGAGAGACCAGCAGAGAACCCGGCCAATTCCTTGGCCAGATCCCGCAAGAACATGCCCATGTACAGCTGGTAGGACTGGACAAGGCAAGCAAGCATCGAGCCCTGGAAGCACTTTCTACCGACGCCATCGAGGTTCCGGGCCTCCCTGCCAGTGGGCACCGCGGAGTGCATCTTCTGGCTCTTCAGACGATGCATGGCCGATTCCACAACCATAGAATGGTGTGGTAGCTGTGCCTTCTGAAAACCAGGGCTCTTTCGGAGTCAATAGATCGAATCGACTCGCTTGCTGAGAACCGGCGCCGAGGCCTGTGCCTCCCACATACAGAAGAGGAGCCGCTCCAGCATCGGAGGAACCGGAACAGTAAAGGCCTCCTTCGGAGGAGAGTCATACTGTAGGGCCTCGAGCTCTTCAGCTCGAGGCTCCTCTTCGGGGTCCGCCGGAATAGCCAAGGCAGCGGCCATATCCTGGACGAACTCCGAGAACCGAGTATCCTCCGGGGGGGGACCTACTCCGGGGCTCAGACCTACTCCGAAGGGACGCACAGAGTTTTGAAGGTATCAGGAGACTCCTCGTCCTCCGTCTCCAAAGCTGACTTGTCCGAGGAGGAGTCAGGGTCTGACCCCGCGGGGCCCTGGAGCACCTGCCCCGACGCCAGAGGCACCGGCGTCGACGCCCGCGAGACCGCGACCGAGGTCGACTCCGAGCCATGATGGACTCGAGTATCGGCTTGGTCTCCAGGGTCGACTTCGAAGTCGATGTCCCGGTGGTCGGGGCAGATGCGCCAGACAGGCTGGCCATCAGTGCCCGCTGCTGCTCCATGAAGGCAGACAATCAGCTCTCCAAGGCTGTCATCCTGAGACTCAGCTCGGGAGACGCAGCAGCCACCGACTCGGGCCCCGGCGGCGGCGCCGGGCCCGACGTCGGCTCCCTGGGAGGAGAGTCCTCGAGCACTACGGGGCTTATGTGTCCAGCAGACTCCGGCTCCACGTGAGGAAGTTTTGCAGGCTTCTCATGTTCCACGGGCCCGGGGCGATGGTCGGGGATCTTAGACCTGGCCCTCGAGGAGCCAGGGACCTCCTCGAACGACGCCCTCACGAGCCGTTTCTTCCTCTTGCATTCCCGGTCGGGGGACCCCCTGCCCGAGGAGCTTCGACGTCGCTCGGGATCGGTATCCCAAGATGTCGTGGCCTCAGACGAGGTCCGGGCCCGGCCGGAGGCTGAGTCCGAGAAAAGCCTTTCTTTTTGCTGCTGTCGAATTCGGAGTGCCTTGGAAGACATCTTTCCACATGGCCAGCACAACTTAGGGTCGTGGTCGGGGCCGATGCACCGAAGGCAGCAGTCGTGTGTGTCGGTGAGAGACATCAATTTCTTACACCGATCACACTTTTTAGAACCGCTGGAAGCCATCAAGGAAAAAAAGAGTCTCCGCGAGGTCAAAGGACCGGCCTTCCAGAGAAAAATGGAAAAAGGGCGCGAACGCCAGCCACGAAGGACAAAAAACGAAAAAGAAAAATCGGGCTCGATACCGGTGTACCGAACCCGGCGGGAGGGGAACCGGCGTCGAACTGGGAGAAAAAAATAGCGAAAATCGCCGAAAAAAATCTAATTTTAACCGGGAGAACAGGACACACGTCCGGTGGGCTTCATGGAAAAAAAGAGACTGAGGTAAGATGGCACCTTTAGACGGGAAGGGAACCGCGCATGTGTGCCTGCATTCCCAAAGGCTTTCATAGAAAGCTGGGGAAATGCTCCGCTGGGGCTTCATCGGCGCCGATGACACCCATATGTGAGGACTGACTTGCTGTTTGGTTCTGGAGAATCAAATAATGCCTCCACCGGATTTGAGGAGGGGTTAAGATACCTCTCAGAACACCAGAGAGCAAATCTGCGCCACTTGAAGGCATAGGAGCACCTGATGGATAGCTTCCTAGAAGCCATGAGGATGTCCTTAACCTCCTGGGAAAGGTTAACATCCTAGAAGGCTAAGCCTTCAGCAGCCAAGCGGTGAGATGTTTATGTTTATGTTTATTTAAAACTTTATATACCGCCCGTCACAGGGTATCAGAGCGGTTTACAATCATAAAATCATAAAAGGCTGCAGAAAGGAAAGAGAACGCCAATTTAAAAGTTTCCAAGAGGGGGAAAGGAAAGAGAATAGAGAAGTAAAAAAAGCGACAAGACAACCAATAAAAAAGTTAATTACAATACTCGTTAAGGGGAAAGGTAGTAGGAGGTGAGGAAGGGGGAGGGGGCGGAAGGTTGAAAGCCATACAAAAAAAGAGATGGAGAGACTGTGGATTGGGATGGAGCAACGTCCCCGCTTCCTGAGATAGGAGATCTGGAGGAGAGCCCAGATGTATGGGTTGAGCCCAAGACAGACGTAGAATGAGAGGATTACATGGTTGTCGTGGCCAGCGTGGGGCTATGAGTATCTTGTAGCCCCTGTCTCTCTGGAGTTTGAACAGAGTCTTGGGAATGAGGGGAATGGGAGGGAGGCATATAGGAAGCCGACCCCAGTGGAGATGAAAAGCATCCACCTGCTGGCTGTTCAGTGCAGGAGTCCTGAAGCAGAAGCGAGGAAGCTTGGCATTCTGAGGACCTGCGAACAGGTCTATCTCTGGGGTTCCCCAGATCAGAAAAAAGTGAGCGACTTTTTCTGCATGAAGAGACCACTCGTGGGGTAGGAGTACTTGCCTCAATTTGTCCGCCAAGACATTGTGTATGCCTGTTTTCTCCACGTGTACTTCCTGTTTTCTCCACGTGTGCATAGTCTGTTTTAGTTTGCTTTTCTCTGATCAGAGAAGGGCTGTACTTTTACAGAGCTCTGCTAGTGAGTGGATATTTGCCTCCTGGGACATCTTACTGTGAGTTCTAGCTGTTTATTTAATTATTTACTGTTTGTCTAACTGTTTAATTATTTATTGTCTGTCTTAGTGGTGTGCTAGTTCAGCCTTCTCAGCTGTACTTACCTTGCCTCTCTCAACTAACTGGGCTTTGTGTGGTAGCCATTTTGAATTAAATCTCTCTCCCCAGAACCTGCTGTTTGTTAAACTTTTTTCCTGTCCTTGCCTGCCTGAGTGAATCCTGCCCCTCCCCCCCTCCCCCTGAGGTATTGTGTAGCCTTCTTCCTGTTTTCTCCACGTGTGCATAGTCTGTTTTAGTTTGCCTTTCTCTGATCAGAGAAGGGCTGTACTTTTACAGAGCTCTGCTACTGAGTGGATATTTGCCTCCTGGGACATCTTACTGTGAGTTCTAGCTGTTTATTTAATTATTTACTGTTTGTCTAACTGTTTGTTTAATTATTTATTGTTTGTCTTAGTGGTGTGCTAGTTCAGCCTTCTCAGCTGTACTTACCTTGCCTCTCTCAACTAACTGGGCTTTGTGTGGTACCCCCATCCCCCTGTTGAGGGTTCAGGACAGGGTACCTTGTAACTGCCCTCTTTAATAGGACTTATCTCCCTCCCTCCCTCCCCAGCACCCACCCACCCCTGGGGTAATTGTAGTTTTATAGGTACTTGCACATATTAGAGGAAAGGGGCTGCTCTCAGGTGCAGCTCTTAATCCAAATCAGTCATACACAGAGGACCTGAGATTAATTAAGCTTCAGGTACACAGGGTGTATTAGGGGTATTAGATACACTTTTATTAGTATAAGCATCTACACCAATCCTTATTATATACCGAATTTAAAAGACCTAAACACAAGCTTTAAACTAAGATGCAGACAGAGGTCCAGCAACGAGATGGGGGTTCTCCGTCTTTTGCATTGAGTGTCACATGTATGATTTTCTCCCAGTTGGTGAGAGGTCCTACATATGCACTAAGTGCAGGGAGCTCTTTGCTCTCAGGGAACGAGTCCGTTCTCTAGAGGCTAGAGTAGCAGACCTGGAAGACATAAGAAAGACAGAGAAGTACATGGACGAGACCTACAGGGATATAGTCCTGAAGTCCCACCTCCAGTCTGGCAGCATCCCTGTTGCCATGGAGGAGAGAGGTCACGTGACAGGAGAGCATCACCCTGGTGTGGCAGGAAGTGATCCTGTAACTAGGACCTGTCCTCCAGGTGATGTAAAACCCTCTCGCACCGAGAACGTTTCTCCAGGGCCATGTCCCCATGAGGGGAGGGTCAGGACAGCTGTTATAGTTGGTGATTCAATCATTAGGAATGTAGATAGCTGGGTGGCTGGTGGACGTGAGGATCGCCTGGTAACATGCCTGCCTGGTGCGAAGGTAGCAGATCTCACGCACCGCCTAGATAGGATCATAGATAGTGCTGGGGGGGAGTCTGCTGTCTTGGTACATGTTGGTACCAATGACATAGGAAAATGTGGTAGGGAAGTTCTGGAGGCTAAATTTAAGCTTTTAGGTAGGAAGTTGAAATCCAGAACTTCCAGGATAGCGTTCTCCGAAATGCTTCCTGTTCCACGTGCAGGACCCAAAAGACAGGCAGAGCTCCGGAGTCTCAATGCGTGGATGAGACAATGGTGCAAGGATGAGGGTTTTGGATTTATTAGGAACTGGGGAACATTCTGGGGAAAGGGGGGGCTCTTCCGAAGGGATGGGCTTCACCTTAATCAGGATGGGACCAGACTGCTGGCATTAACCTTTAAAAAAGAGATAGAGAAGCTTTTAAACTAGAAAATAGGGGAAAGCCGACAGTCACCCAAGAGCGCATGGTTCGGACAAAGGTATCCTTGAAGGATACTACCAAAAGCAGTGAGGTTCCAAAAGGGAGTATAGTAGCCCAAATGCCCTTGAGTAAGGAGCAGACAGAGCATAAAGATTCCCAATTACCCATGCCTACCAATAGCCAGATTAATATTAATAAAATACAGTCTCTAAAATGCTTGTATGCCAATGCTAGAAGTCTAAACAATAAGATGGGAGAATTAGAATATATAGCACTAAATGAGAGGTTAGATATGATTGCACTCTCAGAGACATGGTGGAAGGAGGATAACCAGTGGGACACTGTGATACCTGGATACAAACTATATCGTAATGATAGAGCTGAACAAATTGGTGGAGGGGTTGCTCTCTATGTTAGAGAGAGCATTGAGTCAGAAAGGATTTAAGTTTTGCAGGGAACAAAATTTGCTGTAGAATCTCTATGGATTGAAATTCCATTTATGAAGGGGAAGGTGATGGCAGTGGGAGTATACTATCGACCGCCTGGCCAGAATCAACAAATGGATGATGAAATGCTCAAAGAAATCAAGGAAGCTAACAAAAGCCACAACAGAGTAGTAATAATGGGTGATTTCAATTACCCCGGTATCGACTGGGACAGTGTCACAGCAGGACAAGCTAAAGAGATAAAGTTTCTAGATGAAATAAATGACTGCTTCTTGGAGCAGCTGATTCATGAACCAACCAGAGGGGAAGCCATACTGGACCTAGTCCTTAGTGGAACGCCAGATCTGGTGCAAGAAATAAGGGTGTTGGGACCACTTGGCAATAGTGATCATAGTATGATCATGTTTGATTTAATCAGTGGAGGACAGATAGTAAAGGAATCCACAGTACTACCTTTTAACTTTCAAAAGGGAGACTATGATAGAATGAGGAATATAGTTCGGAAAAAACTAAAAGGAGCGGTTCCAAAGGTTAAAGACTTACAGCAAGCTTGGGTGTTATTTAAAAATACTATCCTCGAAGCCCAGACCAGCTGTATTCCACGCATTAAGAAAAGTGGAAGAAAGTCCAAAAAACTGCCAGCATGGTTTAAAGGTGAGGTCAGAGAGGCTGTTGCTGCCAAAAGAGCAACCTTCAGGAAATGGAAAAAAGAGCCAAATGATGAAAACTGGAAACAGCACAAGCACTGGCAAGTTAAATGCAAAGCATTGATAAGGCAGGCAAAGCGGGAATTTGAGAAGAAACTTGCTACGGAAGCAAAAACACGAATTAAAGACTTTTTCAAGTACATTCGTAGCAAAAGGCCTGTGAGAGAGTCAATTGGACCATTAGATGATAGAGGGGTAAAAGGGGCAGTAAGAGGAGACAAGGCTATAGCAGAGAGACTGAATGAATTCTTTGCTTCGGTCTTACTGAGGAAGATGTAGGGATGTTACCCAAGACTGAAGTGGTATTTAAAGGTGATACTGCAGAGGAATTGAGAGAAATATCGCTACACCAGGAAGATATATTACAACTATTTGATAAACTGAATAGTAGCAAATCACCTGGACCGGATGGTATACATCCCAGAGTGTTGAAAGAACTGAAATATGAGATTGCAGACCTGCTATTGGTAATCTGTGAACTTTCATTAAAATCATCTGTAATACCTGAAGATTGGAGGGTCGCCAACGTAACACCAATTTTTAAAAAGGGTTCCAGGGGTGACCCGGGAAATTACAGACCGGTGAGCCTGACGTCAGTACCAGGGACAATGGTTAGAAACCATCATAAAGAACAAAATTACACAGCATGTAGATAGTCATGGCCTAATGGGAGACAGCCAACATGGCTTTAGACAAGGAAGATCTTGTCTTACTAATCTGATCTGTTTTTTGAAGGTGTGCATAAACAGGTAGACAAAGGTGAGTCGGTTGATATAGTGTATCTGGACTTTCAGAAAGCTTTTGACAAGGTCCCCCATCAGAGACTTTTGGCAAAGCTAAAAAGTCATGGGATAGGAGGCAGTGTACTATTGTGGATCGGGAACTGGTTAAAAGATAGAAAGCAGAGGGTAGGGCTAAATGGCCAATATTCCCAATGGAAAAAGGTGAATAGTGGAGTACCCCAGGGATCTGTACTGGGTCCGCTACTTTTTGACATATTCATAAATGACCTGGAAAAGGGAATAACTAGTAAGGTTATCAAATTTGCAGATGACACAAAACTGTTTAAAGTTGTTAAAACCCAAGAGGATTGTGGAAAACTGCAGGAGGATCTGGATAAATTGGAAGACTGGGCATCCAAATGGCAGATGAAATTTAATGTGGACAAGTGCAAAGTTATGCACCTAGGAAAGAACAACCCACACTATAGTCACACGATGCAAGGCTCCACATTAGAAACCACCACCCAGGAAAAAGATTTAGGAGTCATCGTGGATAACATGTTAAAACCCTCCGCCCAGTGTGCAGCGGCGGCCAAGAAAGCAAATAGAATGCTAGGTATCATAAGGAAAGGGATGGAGAATAAAACAAAGGATATTATAATGCCTCTGTATCGCTCCATGGTACGACCGCACCTTGAATATTGTGTGCAATTCTGGTCACCGTATCTTAAAAAGGACATAGAGTTATTAGAAAAAGTACAGAGAAGAGCCACCAAATTGGTGAAGGGGATGGAAGGCTACTCCTATGAAGAGAGGCTAAAAAGGTTAGGGCTCTTTAACCTGGAAAAGAGACGGCTGAGGGGAGATATGATAGAGGTCTATAAATTAATGAATGGAGTGGAACGGATAAACGTGGATCAATTGTTTACGCTATCAGAATATAGAAGGACTAGGGGACATGTAATGAAGCTACGGGGTAAACTATTTAAGACAAATAAGAGAAAATATTTCTTCACTCTACGTGTAATCAAACTCTGGAATCTGTTACCGGAGGATGTAGTAAGGGCTGTTAGTATAGCTGGGTTTAAAAAAGGTTTGGACAAGTTCCTGGAGGAAAGGTCCATAAACCGCTATTAAAAAGGGACCCAGGATATCAATGCTTGACCTAGTACAAGCACTGCAGAACCTGTGTCTTTTGGGGAAACTGCTAGGTACGTATGACCTAGATTGGCCACTGTTGGAAACAGGATACTGGGCTTGATGGACCTCGGTCTGACCCAGTATGGCATTTCTTATGTTCTTATGTTCTTAAGATACAGGTGAATGCGATGCTGTATGGAAAAAGACCACAGATACAGGGCCTTGCTGCAGAGGGTCCAAGAGCCTGTTCCACCCTGCTTGTTCAAGTAGAAAATGGCTACTTGATTGTCCGTCTGGACTAGAACCGTGCGGAATCGAAGATTGTCCTGGAACACTTTGAGAGCATTGTGAATGGCTCTGAGCTCCAGCATATTTATGTGGAGTTGTGACTCCTGATGAAACCAGATCCCCTGAGTGGAAAGATTGTCCAGATGAGCTCCCCAGCCAAATATTATACATCCGTTATCAGGGTACATTGATGTGCTGGCATCTGAAAAGGTGGCCCTACCAGGACGTTTTCTGGAGATTTTCACAACTGGAAAGACAAGATTAGGCGAGTAGAGACCATTATTTTGTCTCCCAGGCAACCCAATGTCTGAGACCACTGGGAAGCCAGAGTCCATTGAGCTGCGTGCATATGTAGACGGGCATATGTACTGTTGATGACATATGGCCCAGAAGTTGTAGCATTTATCGAACAGTGAGACAGTTCTTGAGGCATGCCTGAGATGCTAACTGATTGAGTCGAGTGCAGCAGAGTGGGGCATAAGAACATAAGATATGCCATACTGGGTCAGACCAAGGTCCATCAAGTCCAGTATCCTGTTTCCAACAGTGGCCAATATAGGTCATACGTACCTAGCAGTTTCCCCAAAAGACACAGGTTCTGCAATGCTTGTACTAGGTCAAGCATTGATAACCTGGGTCCCTTCTTAATAATGGTTTATGGACCTTTCCTCCAGGAACTTGTCCAAACCTTTTTTAAACCCAGCTACACTAACAGCCTTTACTACATCCTCCGGTAACAAATTCCAGAGTTTGATTACACGTTGAGTGAAAAAATATTTTCTTTTATTAGTATTAAATAGTTTACCCTGTAGCTTCATTGCATGTCCCCTAGTCTTCCTATATTCTGATAACGTAAACAGTCGATCTACGTTTACCCGTTCCACTCCGTTGATTAATTTATAGACTTCTATCATATCTCCCCTCAGCCGTCTCTTTTCCAGGTTAAAGAGCCCTAACCTTTTTAGCCTTTCTTCATAGGAGTATCCTTCCATCCCCTTTACCATTTTGGTGGCTCTTCTCTGAACCTTTTCTAATAACGCTATATCCTTTTTAAGATACGGTGACCAGAACTGCACACAATATTCAAGGTGCGGTCTCAAAATGGAACGGTATAGAGGCATTATAATATCTTATGTTTTATTTTCCATTCCTTTCCTTATGATACCTAGCATTCTGTTTGCTCTCTTGGCTGCCGCTGCACACTGGGCCGAGGCTTTTAATATGTTATCCACAATGACGCCTAAATCTTTTTCCTGGGTGGTGGTTCCTAATGTGGAACCTTGCATCGTGTAACCATAGTTTGGGTTGTTCTTCCCTAGGTGCATAACTTTGCACTTGTCCACATTAAATTTCATCTGCCATTTTGATGCCCAGTCTTCCAATTTATCAAGATCCTCTTGCAATTTTCCACAATCCTCTTGGGTTTTAACAACTTTAAATAGTTTTGTGTCATCTGCAAATTTGATAACCTCACTCGTTATTCCACTTTCCAGGTCATTTATGAATATGTCAAAAGGCAGCGGACCCAGCACAGATCCCTGGGGTACACCACTATTTACCTTTCTCCATTGGGAAAATTGGCCATTTAGCCCAACCCTCTGCTTTCTATCTTTTAACCAGTTCTCGATCCACAGTAGTACACTGCCTCCTATCCCATGATTCTTTAGTTTTGCCAAAAGTCTCTGATGAGGGACCTTGTCAAAGGCTTTCTGAAAGTCCAGATACAGGGTCTAGGGGCTCTCCTAGACCCTCAGCAATCAAAGGCAGAAATGAGTGGAGTAGCAGCCTAGTGGTTAGAGCAACTGCCTAGTACCCAGAAGATCAAGGGTTCAATTCCCACTGGCACTCCTTGTGACTTTGGGCAAGTCACTTTACTCTCCATTGCCTCAGAAGAAAAGGCTGGCAATCTACTTCTGGTGATACATTGCCAAGAAAACCCAGAGGTAGCTGGGTCACTATGAGTCAACACTGACTTGATGGCACTAAAAAAAAAAAAAGAAAAGAAAGGAGAGCCCCTATAAACTCTAGAATTTGAGGGAGGACGAGTTGGGACTTTGGAAGATTTATTACAAATCCCCAAGTGTTGCAGCACCTGCATGGTACGCGAAAAGGAAAGGCTGGCCTCTAGAGAGGTATTTTCTCAAATGAGCCAGTCGTCTAAGTAAGGGAAGACAAATATCCCTAGAGTCCTTAGGAATGTGGCTATTACCGCTATGCATTTTGTGAAGAGCCGTGGGGCAGAGACAAGGCCAAAAGGCAGGACTCTGTATTGATAATGTCTCCCTTGGAACATGAAGCGCAGGAACGTCCTGTGCTGTGAGTGAATAAGTATGCGAGTATATGCCTCCTTTTGATCTAGAGAACAGAGCCAATCCTGTCTCTGGAGATAGGGAAGAAGGGCCCCTAGGGAGATCATTTTGAACTTCTCCCATAGTAGGTAGTTGTTCAGTTCTCTGAGGTCCAGAATGGAACTGTACCCTCCTTTTTTCTTCAGAATGAGGAAGTATGGAGAATAAAAGTCCATTTCCTGCTGGGATGGTGGAACCTCCTCTATTGTGTCCTGTGAGAGAAGGGAGGTGACTTCTTGCAGCAACAGAACAGTGAGAGGGGGTTGAGAGCAGAACTCTCTTGGAGGAGTCAGGAGGGGTTAGACTTTGTAGATGAAGCTTGTACCCCTCCTGTACTATGGACAGTCTCCACTGCTCTGATGTTATAAGATGCCACCTGTGGGCAAAATAACAGAGTCTGCTGGAGATGTGGATGGGCTCTGGAATCTCCAGAGGCGGAATGGCTATGTTCTCCAGAAAGGAGTCAAAAACCCCGAGGAGGCTGGATCTGCTGAGGTGGCTGTGACTGAGGAGTCTGAGCCTTCTTTTGCTGCTTTGATGGCTGCTGCCCCTTCTGAGGAGCATGGTGTTGACACTGTACAGCAGGGGTGTAAGAAGGATAGTACTACTTATTGAAAAAAGCTTTCTTTGCTGCTTTTTTCCTAGCTGGGTTGGCAGTAGTTCTAGATAGTCTATTAAGAGTGGTATTCTTGGATTCCAACTGAGAGGTCTTGTCCTGTCAATCCTTGCCAAAAAGGTTTTCACAGCTGCAAGGAATATTACCCAGCTTATCTTGAACCAATGTTCAAGATCCAATGCTTTGAGCCAAGCAATCCTGTGTGCACTGATGCAGATGGATGAAGTTCTGCTGATGCACTCAAAACAGTCAAAGGTTGCCCTGTTAACAAACTTTGAAACATTCTGAGCATGCTTTACAAGGGTGAGATAATCTGCTCTCTTGTCATCAAGGAGAAGATGAGCCATTAACTCCAAATCCTTAGCCGCCTCTCTAAGGAACATACCCATATAGAGCATGTAGGAATCGATCCTGGCCGATAACATGGAGACCTGAAAACAACGTCGACCAAAGGCATCTAGGTTTTCGATTCCCTACCTGGAGGGTTTGAGGAATATGTCTTAGAACTCTTTATTCAACGCATTGCCGATTCAACTATCATGGAATGGTACAGCAATTGTGTCTTTTGAAAACTGGGACACTCCGGTACCTGGTATCGAGTCGTCGGGTATGTGGAGAGATAGTAAGGGGTGTCTCCCACATACGAAGCATAAGGTCGTGAAGTATGCGATGGATAGGGAGCGTAGCAGCCTCCTTCGGGGCTGTAGGGCACTGAAGAATTTTAAGTTCTTTGGCCCTAGGCTCTTTCTCCGATATCACTGTTATGGACAGACCCCAAGCAACACTGTGAATAAAGTCTTGAAAAGACATGTCCTCTGGAGGGGACATGCGACGTTGTGGAGACGGAGATGGGTCTTCTGGAATAGTTCTCATGTCCTGGGTATCAGCCGATTCATCATCCGATGAATCAGAATCTGAAGACTCAAAGTACAGACGGGCAGGGTGTTCCTGCTCTGCACGTACTCGGTACCTATCAAAACCGGTAGCTGAGGCTGGCACCTCGGTACCGGAAACAGATTCGAAGGCCGGTATGGGCAATAGCATGGTAAGCGGCAAAAAAGTCGATGCAGATTGTGTCGTGTCAGAGCCGGTATGGATGCCTGCGGAATCGACTGTAAAGCGTAGTTACTCACCTGTAACAGGTGTTCTCCAGGGACAACAGGAATCAGTCCTCACATATGGGTGACGTCGGCGCTGACGGAGTCCTCGTGTGGAGCAATTCCCCAGCTTTCAAAGAAAGCCTTTGGGATTGCATCACGCATGTGCGGTCCCCTTTCCACCCAAGAGTGCCATCTTGCTCAATCAAATGGCATAACTAAAGAGACGGCAAAATGAATAAAATATAATAATGATAAGACTGCAACTCCAGGGGAGGAGGGAGGGTTGTGAGGACTGATTCCTGCTGTCCCTGGAGAACACCTGTTACAGGTGAGTAACTACGCTTTCTCCAGGAACAAGCAGGAAGTCAGTCCTCACATATGGGATTCCCTAGCTATAGGCTACCGAGAACCCATAGCTGAAAAATGGCTCCCTCTATAAGAGCCGCAGCATCTGTGATAGGAATTCAGCAGAGAACTCATCAGTCCTCACATATGGGATTCCCTAGCTATAGGCTACCGAGAACCCATAGCTGAAAAATGGCTCCCTCTATAAGAGCTGCAGCATCTGTGATAGGAATTCAGTAGAGAACTCAACACCTTCAGTAGCATGACACCAAAGGGCCGGAGGGTACGAGCTGCCTATACCTCAAATAAGTTACGGAGTACCGCCTGGCCGAAAGCACTGTCCTGTCGGGACTCCCTATCCAAGCAGTAATGGGCTGCAAAAGTCTGGCCCAAAGACCAGGTGGCAGAAGTGAGCCACTGATGCGGCCTTAGCCCTGACACGGTGGGCCGTGATTCGACCCTGCAAGGGGAGGTCGGCCGCTCTGTACGCCCAGGCAATGCAGTCTGTCACCCAGGTGGACAACGTGCACTTGGAGACAGGTAGCCTCAGCCTACTGGGGTCATAAGAGACAAAGAACTGAGTATCCCTTTGATATCCCCGCGTACGCTCCAGGTAGAAGGCTAACGCCCCCTTACAATCAAGGGTATGCAGGACTGCCTCTGCCCGGCTAGCATGCGGTCTGGGAAAGAAGGTTGAAAGAACCACCTCTTGCTTGAGGTGGAACGAAGAGACCACTTTCGGAAGGAATTTGGGTTGAGTGCAAAGGACCACTCTGTTCCTATAAAATCTTGTGTACGGTCTATCCAAAACAAGAGCTTGCAGCTCACTCACTCGTCTGGCAGATGTGAGTGCCACCAGGAAGAGCACCTTCCAGGAAAGGAAGCCCAAATGGCAAGTAGACACTGGCTCAAAAGGTGGGCGAGTAAGTTGCTCCAATACCACATTCAAATCCCACTCGGTTGCCGTGGGACGAACCGGGGGTTTTAGTAGAAGTAGACCTCTAAGGAATCTGGACACCAAGGGGTGAGCAGAAAGAGGTTGTCCTTCTGTTGGAGAGTGGTGTGCTGACAAAGCACTCAGGTGGACCCCGACAGAGTTAGACTTAAGACCTAATTCTGAGAGGTGAAGCAGGTACTGCAGCACCACTGGCACAAGGCAAGCAAAAGGGTTTTCATTGTGCTGGATACACCACACCTCAAACCTGCATCACTTGAAGGCATAGGTTTTCCTAGTGGACTGTCTCCTTGAGGCCAGTAACACTTCTTCAACATTCTTAGGTAGGAGGAGAGGTGCCAGGACTACCCTTTCAGCAGCCATGCCATCAGGTTGAGGGACCTGAGGTTGGGATGTAAGAGCAAGCCCTGCTCCTGGGACAGGAGGTCAGGCTACATCTCCAGCGGGAAGGGGCCCTCCACTGCCAGCTGGAGAAGAAGCGGAAACCAAGGCTGTCTTGGCCATCTGGGGCTACCAGAATGACAGAGGCCTTGTCCCGAAGGATTGTGAAAAGAGTCCGGGCCACCAGAGGTGTGGGAGGAAACGCATACATGAGGCCCCCTGACCAGGAGATCAGAAAAGCATCTGCAGCCACCCTCTGAGGATGTTGCTGACTGGAGCAAAAGCTGGGCAACTGGTGATTTTGCGGACTAGCAAAGAGATCCATGGACGGATGCCCCCAGTAGTGGAAGATCTGCTGGGCCACTTCCGGATTCAGTTGCCATTCGTGAGGCTGAAGAATCCTGCTTAGCTTGTCTGCTAGAAAGTTCTCTTGACCAGGCAGGTAAACTGCTTTGAGAGACATACCCTGCCAGACTGCAAGGGAGCAGAGGTCGAGTGTTTCCTGACATAGGAGACGGGACCCTGTACCTTCCTGTTTGTTCACGTAGAACATTGCTACCCGATTGTCAGTCTGCACCAAGACAGACTGATGTGAGAGAACATGAGAGAAGGTTTGTTTAATTTTCGCAGGTCGAGGATGGGTCTGAGGCCCTCTATTCTCTTTGGTATCAGAAAATACCTGGAGTAGAAGCCTTGTCCCTGCAGGTGGTGGGGCACCGGTTTCACCGCCTGATCCTCTAGAAGACCGGCCAACTCCTGCAAGAGGAGATCCCTGTGTAGAGGAGGTCTGAGAGGCTCTCCTGGAAAGAAGGAGGGAGGTACCTGGTTGAAATGGAGCAAATAGCCCCTTTGGACTATTTGAAGGGCCCAGGTATTTGTGGTGATTGTTGGCCACCTGTGGGCATACAGGCTCAGCCTTCCTCCTGTGCAGGACCTCACCCCTGGTTGGAGAGAGACTATGCTTTGGCAGTCAAAAACCTCCTCCTGGCTGGGTCGGAGCCGGGGCCGGAGACTTGGAGGGTCTTCTGCTTATGCGGGCCATGCCCGTGTCCTTTGGCCTGCTGCCCCTGTGGGCGAGCTGGGGAGGCCTGCTGAGTGGGGTAGTTGCGTTAAACAGCACCTTTCCTCGGGAAAAAGCGCTTTTTACCCGAGCCCTTCTTTTTAGAAGGGGCAGAAGTCTTCTTGGATAGTCTTGTCCGGGTCAAGTACTCGGACTCGATCTCAGCAGCTTTCTTAGTCATGGGTTTGCCAAAGAGGTTGTCACCCCAGCAAGGGACATCGACCAACTTGTCCTGAACCCATGGCTCCAGGTCCGACAACATTTGCCATGCCTGGCGGCGGGCACCGATGCCGGCTGCGGCTACTCGGGCCGAGGCCTCGAAGCCATCATAGGCTGCTCGAGACAAACTTCGAGCACTCCCAAATCCCAGTGGACAAGTTCTTGAAGCGCTGCAAGGGTTCCTCAGAGAGGCCAGCTGAGAACCCAGCAAACTCCTTTGCCAGGTCCTGCAAGTACATGCCCATGTACGGCTGGCATGTTTGGACTCGGCATGACAGCATCGAGCCCTGGTAGCACTTTCTGCCGAGGGCATCCAGGTTCCAGGCTTCCCTGCCAGGAGGCACCGAGGAGTGTGTTTTTTGGCTCTTGAGCCTGTGCATGGCCGAATCCACAACCATGGAGTTGTGCGGCAGCTGTGCTTTCTGGAACCCAGGGCTCTTGTGGACTCGATAGATGGAATCGACCCGCTTCCTGAGAACCAGCATAGAGGCCGGTAACTCCCAAATGCAGAGCATCAGCCATTCCAACTTCGGAGGAACCGGTACCGTAAAAGCTTCCAGAGGGGAAAGTCATACTGGAGGGCGTCAAGCTCCTCGGCTCGAGGCTCCTCCTCGGAGTTTTCTGGGAATGCCAAAGCCTTGGCCATGTCCCTGACGAAGTCCGAGAACTGGGTATCCTCCGGGGGGGGGGGGGAGGGGGGGTGGACCCTTCTCCGAGGCTTGGAACCCGGCGAGTCCGATGGGATATACCGGGTACCGTGGGTGTCCGGGGACTCCTCATCTTCTGCTTCCCATGCGAAGTCCTCCGAGGAGGAATCGATGGGCTCCGGCCGTGAGGGCTTTGGTCTCAACCGCCCCAACGCCAAGAGCACCGGCGTCGATAACCTCTGTCCCGAACGGGAGGTCGAGGGAGACCTCGGCTGAGGATCGACCCAAGTCCGAAGAGTATTGAGGATCGGCTTGGCCTCCGGGGTTGACTTGGACGTCGAGGTCTCAGTGGTCGGGGTGGATGGACTAGTGAGACCAGCAATCCGCGCCCGCTGCTGCTCCATGAAGGCAGACATGCTGTGCTACAGGGCCACCAACCTGAGACCGAGCTCAGAAGGCTCCGCAGCCTCCGGGTCGGGTCCCGACGCCGGTTCTCCCGAAGGAGAGTCAACGAGGACAACAGCAGTTACCTTCCTCGGCGTCTCCGGCTCCATGCGAGGTACCTTTGCAGGCCGCTCCGACTCAGAGGACCTGGGAAGCGGTCAGGACGCCACGACCTGGCCCACGAGGATCCAGGCCGATCAGAGGCATCCAACGACGACGCCCTCGCAGGTTTCTTCTTCCTTAAGTGTTCACGCGAGGGAGACTCCCACTCAGAAGACCCCCGACGATGCTCGGAGTCAGATAGCTCCCGAGACGTCGAGGCTTCTGAAGAGGTCCGGACCTGGGTGGATGCGGACTTGGAGAAAATCCTTTCACGCTGCTGCTGCTGCCTACTTCTAAGTGCCTTGGAAGACATCTTATCACACGGGCCACAGACCTTCGGGTAATGGTCAGGCCCGAGGCAGCGGATACAGCAGTCGTGTGTGTCGGTGAGAGACATTAATCTTTTACACCGATCACACTTTTTAAACCCACTGGCAGCCATGGGGGGGGGGGGGGGAGGGCCCCTGCGAGGTCAAACGCCCGGGCTGCCAGTGAAAAAGAAAAAAAGAGCGTGAACGCTAGCCACTAAGGGCAAAAACAGAAAAAGATTGACCGGACTCGATACCGGTGTACCAAACCGAGGCGGGAAGGGGAACCGGTGTCGAACCGGGCCGAAGAATAGAATCTTCAGTAGTTTTGACGCACTTTTTCCGTGAGGGAAGTTGGACTACGTCCGTTGGGCTCCGTGGAAAAAGGGAGACTGAGCAAGATGGCACCCTTGGGTGGGAAGTGGACCGCACGCATGCGTGATGCAATCCCAAAGGCTTTCTTTGAAAGCTGGGGAATTGCTCCTCACGAGGGCTCTGTCAGTGCCGACGTCACCCATATGTGAGGACTGACTTTCCTGCTTGTTCCTGGAGAAAAGATTTTACTGATACTAAGGCCACCAGTAAGGCCGCTAAGCTATGCTCGATGGCCAGAATACGTTGATCCATGGAGCTTGCTGATCCTTGGGTATCGTTACTGGAATTGTGGGCCATGATCTCTGAGCATGGCACCAGGAGCTCTCCAGAGGTGGAGGCCTCAGGAGCATCCTGGCACCCCACTAAGGCTTTGGAGGAAAGGTCCTCCCGCCAAGGTTGTTTGATCGGTGTGTCCCCCTCCAGGGCAACACCCGAGGCATCTTGGTGCTTAGAAGGAGATCTACCCTTGGAAGGCCAGCCAGTCTTCAATGAAGACTTAGGTTTCGATACCTCAGATCCTTGAAAGGAAGATGAAGCTCTCGATGACGTTGATGCTAAAGATGCTGCATTGGAGGCAAAGAGGGTGCCTAGCTTTGCAGCTCGATTATGTAGTCCTCTCTGTCATCTTCCTATGAAGAGGACATTCTGATGGTTGATGATCCAGTCCTAAGCATTTTAGACACCAATCATGGGTGTCTGTGGCCAAAATGGTACTGCCACATTTGGAATACTTCTTAAAACCACTGGATGGTTTTTCCATTTTGTCTGTGACAAAAAGGGAGGCCTAAGTCTAAGATGGCATTGATGCACCTGAAGAAAAGAAATAATTCTTTCCCTCACAGATTTTATTTTATTTTTTAAGAAAGCAAGCAAGCACCGACGGGGGTTGGTACCAGTGTCGACGGAAAGGCAGACGCAACCATAAAAAATAAGAAAGGACAAATTTTCTGTGGTGACAGGAATTGCTTCTCGTCGGCTTCACAGAAAATGAAGAACTGAGAGCTGGAAAGGTGGGAAGGCAGCTATGCAGGTGTAGTGGGATGTTCACAAAAGCATTCCTATTGGATGCTGGGGAGCGTTCCCACATGGGGTCCATCCATATGTGAAGACTACATTCCTGCTTGTTCCTGGAGATATTATTAAATCACACATAGAAAATGACGGCAGATAAAGACCAGTATGGTCCATCTAGTCTGCCCAGCGAGGCGGTAAAGCACAGTTACATACCTGTAACAGGTGATCTCTGGGAACAGCAGGAATAAGTCTTCACATATGGGTATCGTCGGTACCGACGGAGCCTGCACGGGAACGCTCCCCAGCATCCAAAAGGAAAGCTTTTGGGAGCATCCTACAGCGCCTGCACGCTGTCTTCCCACCTTTCCTAACTGCCTCTCTCCAGTTCGAGTTTTAAAACTGAGACAAAGAGAGAGAGAGGAAAGGAAAGATAGATAGAGAGATACAACTTCTAGGGGAGGTGGGTGGGTTGTGAAGACTTATTCCTGCTGTTCCCAGAGATCACCTGTTACAGGTAAGTAACTGTGCTATCTCCAGGAACAAGCAGGAATGAGTCTTCACATATGGGGACTCCCCAGCTAGAGATGCCTGGGAGATCACCCAGGTTGTGAGTCCCTGGAAAGGGCTCTACCTCCACCCATGAATCTCAGGCATCCAGTCAGGGATGGAGGGTAGGAGTTGATTAGGTATGGAACAGGTGTTTGAGAACAGCCTGACCAAACAAGGCATCCCGGCGGGAGTCCTTGTCCAAGAAGTAATGTGCTGTAAAGGTATGAACCGAGGCCCAGGTGGCCGCTCGACAGATTTGGTCGATGGACACAGAGTTTAGATGAGCCATAGAAGCTGCCATGGCTCTCACATTGTGAGCTATGACATGGCCCTCCAGAGAAAGGTTCTTACTCTGGTAGGCGAAGGAAATACACTGAGCAATCCAATTGGATAGAGTTCTCTTAGAGACTGGAAGTCCTAAATGAGAGGGATCAAAAGCAACAAAAAGTTGAGAGGACTTTCTATGTTGCTGTGTCCTTTGTAAGTAGAAAGCAAGTGTTCTTTTACAATCCAGGGTATGAAGATTCCTCTCTGCACTTGATGCGTGAGGTCCTGGAAAAAAGACAGGTAAATACACCTCCTGGTTCAGATGAAAAGGTGAGACCACTTTAGGCATAAAGTGTGGATTAGTTCTGAGGACTACCTTGTCATGATGGAACCGTGTATAAGGAGGATTAGCCACTAAGGCTTGCAACTCACTGATACGGCGAGCTGAGGTGACTGCAATGAGAAAAATAACCTTCCAGGAAAGGAATTTCAAGGAGGTAGTGGCTAAGGGTTCGAAGGGTGGCTTCATGAGTTGGCCAAGAACCAGATTCAAGTCCCATGCCACTGGAGGTGGTCCAATGGGAGGTTTAGTCAAAAGAAGGCCTCTCATGAATCTTGCTATAAGAGGATGAGAGGAAATAGTCTGTCCATTGAGAGGTTTAAGGGATGCTGCAATAGCACTCAAATGGACTCTTACTGAATTTGTTTTAAGGCCTGCATGGGATAAATGCAGCAAATACTCTAGTAAAGAATTCAGAGGTATTGCAAGAGGGTTAAGACCCTTCTCTGCACACCAAATGGTAAACCTTTTCCATTTAAAAGCATAGGAACGTCTAGTGGAAGGCTTTCTGGAAGCATGAAGGATATCCTTCACTTGCTGAGAAAGATCCCCAGTCTCTTCACCTCAGAGCCTTCAGCAACCAGGCTCTGAGGTGAAGAGACTGGGGATTTGGGTGCCACAACGTTCCCTCCTCCTGGGACAGGAGGTCTGGAGCAGATCCCAAGTCCAGGGAGGGAGCTTTGAGAGAGATGCAGAAGTAGAGGGTACCACACTTGGCGTGGCCAATGTGGTGCTATGAGGATCATAGACCCCTTGTCTCTCTGAAGTTTGAAGAGTGTCTTGGGAATTAGGGGAATGGGTGGAAAGGCATAGAGGAAGTCTTGCCCCCAATGGAGGAGGAAGGCATCCCTGGCCTGAACTCCCTGACACGGAATTCTGGAACAGAACAGGGGAAGTTTGGCATTCCACGGACTTGCAAACAAGTCTATGTCTGGGGTTCCCCAAATTCGAAAGATCCTGGCTATCTGGTCCCCATGGAGGGACCATTCGTGTGGAAGCAGAACTCGACTGAGTCTGTCTGCCCAAGAGTTTTGAACCCCTGGAAGATGAATTTGATGCTCTCTGGCGAAGGCCTACAATCTCAGAGCTTCGTTGCAAAGCGACAGAGAGCCAGTCCCGCCCTGCTTGTTCACGTAGAACATGGCTACTTGGTTGTCCGTGTGGATGAGGACTGTCTTGTAGCTGAGCAGGGTGTGGAAGACTCTGAGAGCCAGAAAGATTGCTCTGAGCTCTAAGAGGTTGATATGTAGAGATGTCTCCTGTGGAGACCAGATGCCTTGGGTGGAGAAATCTTGTAGATGAGCTCCCCAACCCTTTGGAGAGGCATCTGTGGTAAGGGTTGCTTGGGGTAACACCTGTTGAAAGGGGGATCCCAGCAACAGATTTTGAGTGGACTTCCACCAATGGAGAGAGCAAGAGAGGCGACTGGAGGTCGCTATTTTGTCTGACAGGCACCCTGATGCCTGGGTCCATTGGGTGGACAAAGTCCACTGAGCTGCTCTCATGTGAAGGCGAGCATAAGGAACCACATGCACGGTGGATGCCATGTGGCCTAAGAGTTGCAACATCTCTCGAGCAGTTAAATGGGATTTTAAATGAATCTGTGAGGCTAACTGCACCAAGCGTAGGCAACGGGCCTGGGGAAGATAGGCCCTTGCAGTTGTGGTATCCAGCAAGGCCCCTATGAACTCTAGAGATTGAGTAGGGGTGAAATGGGATTTTGGAATGTTTATAACAAGTCCCAGATACTGAAGAACACGCCTTGTGCAGGCCAGGGAAGTCTGGGCCTCTGACTGCGATGGAGCTCGGATGAGCCAGTCGTCCAGATATGGGAATACGAATATCCCTAGAGTGCGTAGAAATGCAGCTACTACTGCCATGCATTTTGTGAACACTCTTGGTGCAGAGGCCAGACCGAAAGGAAGCACTTTGTATTGGTAGTGCTTTCCTTGGTAAAGGAACCGAAGGAACCTTCTGTGTGTTGGATGGATGAGGACATGGGTGTACACATCCTTGAGATCTAGAGAACAAAGCCAGTCCTGACTCTGGAGGTATGGAAGGAGAGTTCCGAGAGAAGTCATCTTGAATTTCTCCTTGCATAGAAACTTGTTCAATTCTCTGAGATCTAAGATGGGTCTGTATCCCCCTGTTTTCTTTGAAATGAGAAAATAGGGGGAGAAGAACCCTGAGCCCTGTTGAAGAAGGGGTACTTCTTCTATTGCCCCTTGGGCAAGAAGGGTAGCAATCTCCTGACCCAGAAGGTCGAGGAGAGATGTTGGAGAATTGAACTGTTTCACCATGGTGTGAGGGGGAAGGTTTAAGAAATGAAGCTTGTACCCTTCTCTTATGATGGAGAGGGTCCATTGCTCTGCTGTGATTTGTTCCCATCTGGGAGCAAACTGAGCTAACCTTCCTGGAATAGTGAGAGGCTCTGGATGTTCTACAGCCAGAAAGGCTAAGTTCTCTAGTTGTAAGTCAAAGGCCCTGAGGAGGCTGAGGCTGTTGGGCCGTAGCAGTCCTGGCAGCCTTAGGCTTGGCCTGTTTTGGTTGTTGATGTCTCTTTGTAGCAAAACAACCTGCAGAAGAGGCCTGACCATAAGCAGAAGAATATTTCCCTTTTTTTGAGAAAAATCCTTTTTTGAACAACCTCTTTCTAAAAGGAGCAGAAGTAGACTTGGAAAGTCTATCTAAAGCAGAGTTTTCAGCATCCATCTGGTTGGCCTTTGCTTGCCAATCTTTGCCAAAAAGGTTTTCACCTGTAAAGGAAGGTTACCTAGTCCATCCTGAACCCAGGGTTCCAAATCAGAAGCTTGTAACCAAGCAACTCTGCGTGCATCTATGGCAATAGCCGAGGCTCTGCTGGCACCTTCAAAAGAGTCAAAGGCTGCACGGTTGAAAAACTTGGAAATATCCTGGGCATGTTTAAGCCAGGTGAGAAACTCTTCCCTTTTATCTTCTGAAATAAAAGGAGATAAGGTTTGCAGATGATCTGTAACTTCCTTTAGAAACATCCCCATATAGAGACTATAGGAGTTAATTCTGGCCACAAGCATACTGGCCTGGAAGATTCTCCTGCCAAAGGCATCTAAGGTTCTGCATTCTCTTCCTGGAGGAGTAGGAGCATAAATACAAATGCTTATCTTGTCGATGTTCCCCAACGCCACCTCAGGCGCCCATTTCAACGTTTCACTCCAAACAGAGTTTCTTCAGGGGGTCTGTAAATGCAAACAACATTTCTTTAGACATTATTTCCCACGATGTTCCATCTTCCATACTTATTAAGCCTAAGGATACACATACCAACTTCCAGCATTTGAACCTGATGCTGCCCGCATTCTAATATCCAACTTCTTCTTGTTAACTTCCGAACAACGCCGCGCATGTGGTTTAAACTCCCATCCCTAATATTTAAACGTTACTGTGATGACGTCATCCCATGACGTCCACCATTGATAAACTCCCTCTAAAACGTTTTGGAAATAAATAAAAGGCATGTGGTGACCAGAGGCACTGAGTGGAAAGAAGCCCTAGATGGGCTACCCAACCCAGTTTTGGATGTATCCGTCTTCAGGGTACATTGATGTGGAGGCATCTGAAAAGGTGACCCTACGAGGAGGTTTTCTGGGGAAGACCACCACTTGAGAGATGCCATCAGGGGGTGAGGGGGGATACTAGTATCTTGTCCCTGAGACGGCCTGAGGCTTGCATAACATAATAACGTTTTAAGGACAGTCCCAGGTTTAGAAGGCAAACAGGTGCGGTGTGTCTGGCAGAGAGGGCGTAATTTGAAAGAGTGGTTGAGTCCCGCAGTTTTGCCCCCAGTAACATCTGTCCCACGAGAAGGCGGCCATACTAAGTGTGGGCATTGTGATATTTGTGAGATTACATTGGAATTATCCATATTTACTTATCATGAAACAGATTATCCTCTTCGGTTTCGCACTACTTGTGAATCCGAAGCAGTGGTTTATGGGATCCAATGTCCTTGTGGGCTACTCTATGTGGGGAAAACTATACGCTCTTTGAAAGTACGTATACGCGAACATAAGAGCAGGCTGAAGTGTTGTAAGTTAGAAGCCCCAATAGTTTCGCATTGTATGGCAGAGGGGCATACCTTCCGCCAACTTCGCTGTTTTGTTCTTGACCAAGTGGAGGAAGCTGGGAAGGAGAAAACGTTAGATAAAACCCTTTTGATAAGAGAACAGCGATGGATCCATAGATTGAATACCGTCATCCCCACGGGATTAAATACCGCTATAGACTGGGCAGTATGTGTATAATGGTTATGGTAGGGTCTAGGGGTACCTGCAGTGGGGTTTAACCCTAGGGTTTCTTAACATTGAAATAAAAAATTAAAATATTATGTTATGCATAACATTTAGAGGGCTTAGGATGAAAAAATCCCTTCGGGAGGAGCATAACAGCATGTGTCATTGTCCATGCTTTTGAGTGACACATAGGGAGGTTTAAAGGTCAGTCAAGAATGATTACTCCGCATGCGCGGCATCTAAAAGAACCGAAAAGAACTCTACGGTAGACGTGGGCAGCATTGGCATAGTAAGTGACGGATTTAAAAATTTTGGGACAGGTGGGGTTTTCTAGTAGTGAGGGGATAGTTGTGAGAGGGTTTAGATACAATAGAAAGATTTTCCCTACTATTGTTTGAGTTAGACATATTTTTTGATTGAGCATCAGTTCACGTTCAGAAAGTGACCAAATCTAAGTAGATTTAGAGAGCCTATTCATGGCAGTGTTCTCAGATTCTGAGATACTTTGTCTTGTCAATCCTTGCCAAAAAGGTTTTCACTGGTGCAAGGAACATTACCCAACTTATCTTGAACCCACTGTTTAAGATCCGATACTTGCAGTCATGCAATTCTGCATACACCGATGCAGATCAATGTAGCCCTACTGGTGCATTCAAAACAATCAAAAGTTGCCCTATTCACAAACTTTGAGACGTTCTGAGCATGCTTGACTGAGTGAGGTAGTCTGCTTTCTTGTCATCAAGGAGAAGAAGAGTCATTAATTCTAAATCTCTAGTTACCTCTTTGAGGAACATACCCTTGTAGAGTATGTAGGAAGTAATTCTGGCTGATAGCATGGACGCCTGAAAGCAACATCGACCAAAAGCATTGAGAGTTCTCGATTCTCTACCCAGAGGTTTAGAGGAATGTGTCTTTGCACTTTTGATTCGACGCATTGCCAATTCCACCACCATTGAATGGTGTGGCAACTGTGTCTTTTGAAAGCCGGGACATTCCAGTACCCGGTACATGGTATCAAGCCATCAAGTATGTGGAGAAATGGTAAGGGGTATCTCCCACATACGGAGCATGAGGTCATGGAGAATGCGGTGAATGGAAAGTGTAGCCACTTCCTTAGGAGCTGTTGTATATTGCAGAATTTCCAATTCTTAAGCTCTAGGCTCTTTCTCTGATGTTACTATTATGAAAAGGCCCCTGGGCAGCATCGCGTATAAAGTCTTGAAAAGACATGTCCTCTGGAGGGGACATGCAACATTGTGGAGACAGACGGGTCCTCCCGTAGACTTTGTAGGCATTGAGTATTGACCGATTCATCATCTGACGAATCCAATTCCAAGGACTCGAAGTATCCACTAGAACTTGGTACCGAGCAAATCTGTTTAGCCAGAACCTCGGTACCAGAAATGGATTTGAGGGCAGGCATGGGCGGTAGCGTAGCTAGCAGCAAGTGACCTGATGTGGTTTGCATCGGTACCAAAGACGATGCTAGGGTTTGCGGAACCGACTGTAAAGACTTTACTGGAACTGAAGCTGCCAGTAAGGCCGCTAAGCTCCGCTCAATGGCCAGGATGCACTGATCCATGGAGCTTGACGATGCCTGGGTATCTGTACTGAATTGCAGGCCACGATCCCTGAGCATGGCACCAGGAGCTCTCTGGAGGTGGAGGCTTCGGGAGTGTCCTGGGACCCCTCGATGGCTTTGGAAGAAAGGTCCTCCTGTCGGGGTTGTTTGGCCAGTGTATCCCCCTCCAGGGCAATGCTCAAGGCATCTCGATGCTTAGGAGATCTACCCTGGGGGGGGGGGGGGAAGCCAGTCTTCAATGAAGACTTACGCTTTGATACCTGAGAGGAAGACAATGCCCTCGATGACATCAATTGCTAGAGAGACAATGTTGGAGACAAAGAGAGTGCCTAACTTTGCAGCCCAATTCTGTAGGTCTCTCTGTCGCCTTCCTGCAAAAGGGACATTCTAATGGTTGGTGGTCATTTTAGACACCAGTCATGGGTATCGGTGGCCGAGAAGGTACTGCCACACTTAGAACATTTCTTAAAACCACTAGTTGGTTTTTCCATTTGTCGGTGATAAAATGGAGGGCCTGAGCCTAAAATGGCGTTGATGCTCCTGAAGACAGTAAAACTTTCTTCCCTTTTTTTTTTTTAAGAAAGAACAGACAGGGAGTCGGTACCAGCCTCGACAGGAAGGCAGTCACGAACCACAAAAATATGAAAAACAGGAATTTTCTGCAGGGACAGGATTTGCTTCCTGTCGGCTCCGCGGAAAACGAAGAACTGAGGGAGAATGGGAAAGGCAGGAAGGCAGGAGCAGTGGAATGCTCCCAAAAGCTTTCCTATTGGACACTGGAGAGTGTTCCCGCACAGGCTCCATCGGTACCGACGTCACCCATATGTGAAGACTATATTTCCTGCTTGTTTCTGGAGATAAGGTCAGACATATAACATTGCAAACTATATAGTTAAATAAATGAGCTTTTCCTCCATACAGGCTATACAGGCAGCATAGATCTACATATGTTACAAATGTGTGTATTTTATAAAATATGCATGTAAATTACAACTCCTCCCATATTCCAAACTAGCTTCTCCCCTCAGCATACTTACTTTACAAGTATAGGCCATCTTGTACCATGCTTACTTCTAGACATAACCTAATTTTATAAGAGACCCTTTCTTCCTGTAAATCATCATTTCACACCTGGAAAAAGTTTATAAAACAAAATCACCCTGTAGAGCAGGGATGACCAACTCCAGTCCTGGTACACCATGATCCAACCTGGTTTTCAGGATGCCCCTAATGAATATTCATGAGGTATATTTGCACCCACTGCCTCCCATTGTATGCAAATACACCTCATGAATATTCATTAGGGATATCCAGAAAACTAGGCTGGATTGTGGTGCACCAGGACTGGAGCTGACCATCCCTGCTGTAGAGGGTAATTTTAGAAACTTTTTTTGTGAATAAAAAAGCACTTTGTGTGCACAAATGCCTCATTCAAAATTAGGTCACACCTAGCATGTGCAGTGCAGCTGATACACATCTGAGGTCTGTGTGAAAACCAGATAGCGTAATTACTTACCTGTAACAGGTGTTCTCCAGGGACAGCAGGAATCAGTCCTCACATATGGGTGACTTAAGCACCGACGGAGCCCTCATGTGGAACAAATCACCAGTTTTCAGAGAAAGTCTCTGGGAGTTGCCATCACGCATGCGTGGTCCCCTTGCCGCCCAAGGGTGCCATCTTGCTCAGTCAAATGACATAGCTAAAAAGATGGCAAAAAGAACAGAATATAATAACAATAGGACTACAATTCCAAGGGGAGGAGGGAGGGTCGTGAGGACTGATTCCTGCTGTCCCCGGAGAACAACTGTTAAAGGCGAGTAACTACACTTTCTCCGGGAACAAGCAGGAAGTCAGTCCTCACATATGGGACTCCCCAGCTATAGGCAACCGAGAATCCATGGCTAAAAAAGGCTCCCTCTATGAGAGCCGCAAGCAGCCACAATAGAAATCGAACTAAGGGAATAGCACTCTGGTAGCCTGAACACAGAAGGATGGGGGGACAGGAGTTGCCTAGACCTCGAAAAAGTTACGGAGTACAGCCTGGCTGAAGGCACTGTCTCATCGGGACTCCCTATCCAGGCAATTATGGGTTGGGAAAGTCTGGCTCGAAGACCAGGTGGCAGCCCGGCAGATGTCTGCCAGAGGAACAGAGCGCAAATGAGCCCCTAATGCCACCATGGCCCTGACCCTATGGGCCATAACAAGACCCTCCATCGGAAGCTCGGCTGCCTAGTATGCCCAGGCAATACAGTCTGCTATCTAGGTGGACAGCGTACACTTTGATACCGCTACCCCCAGCTTACTGGGGTCGTAAGATACGAAAAGCTGAGAAGCCTTCCGATGTGCTTGTGTACGCTGAATATAGAAGGCCAATGCCCTCTTACAGTTTAGGGTATGCAGAACTGTCTCTGCCCGACTGGCTTATGGCCTGTGAAAAAAAAGTAGGCAGAATCACCTCCTGGTTGAGGTGGAATGAGGAGACCACTTTCGGAAGGAACTTGGGGTGTGTGCAAAGCACCACCCGGTTCCTATAGAACCTAGTGTAAGGCCTTTCTGACACTAGGGCCTGGAGCTCACTCACCCTCTGAGCGGACGTGAGTACCACCAAGAAAACCACTTTCCAAGAGAGACAGCATAGATGGCAGGTAGCCATTGGTTCAAAGGGCGGCCGAGTAAGCTGCCCTAAGACCACATTCAGGTCCCACTCAGTTTCCGGGGGGTGGGGGGTGGACCGGGTTTTTCAAGAAAGTAAGCCCCTCAGGAACCGAGAAACCAAGGGGTGGGTGGAGAGGGGCTTTTCCTGCAACGGGAAGTGGTTCGCCGCAAGGGCACTGAGGTGCACCCTGATAAGAGTTGGACTTCAGGCCCAAATCCAAGAGGTGAAGAAGGTATTGAAAAACCACCCCTACCGGGCAGAAGAAAGGATCCACCTCCTGCCCCTCGCACCATGATGCAAATCTGCAACACTTCAAGGCGTAAGCCCGTCTAGTCGACGGCCTTCACAAGGCCAACAAGACCTCCTCAATATTCTTTGGAAGGAGGAGCGGAACGAGCATTACCCTTTCAGCAGCCACACCATTAAGTTGAGGGAGCTGAGATTGGGGTGCAGGAAAGTGCCCCCCTCCTGAGATAGGAGGTGCGGGGAGGATCCCAAGGGAATGGGAGCCTCCAGAAGAAGCAGAAACCAGGGTTGCCTGGGCCACCGTGGGGAGATAAGAATGACCGAGGCTCTGTCCTGGAGAATCTTGAACACCAGAGGTGTCGGGGGAAACTAATACAGAAGGCCCACAGACCATGGTATCAGAAAAGCATCGGCGGCCACCCTGTGCAGGTGTGGCTGCCTGGAGCAGAACCGGGGCAACTGGTGATTGGCCAGACTCGCAAATAGGTCCATCACTGGCAGCCCCCAGGTCCAGAAAAGCCAATTGGCTACCCCGCGGTCCAGCTGCCATTCGTGGGGCTGGAGAATCCTGCTGAGCCTGTCGGCTAGCCAGTTGTCCTGGCCAGGCAGGTAGACTGCCCAGAGACTAATGTCGTGCCGGGCTGCGAACGAGCACAGGTCCAGGGTTGCCTGACATAGGGGACGGGACCCCTACCACCCTGTTTGTTCACATAGAATATGGCCACCTGGTTGTCTCTCTGCACCAATACAGGTTCGTGGGCCAGGAGCTGCCTGAAAACTTCCAGGGGCTAGGCGGATGGCACGGAGTTCCAAGAAATTGATCTGTTGGGTCCTCTCGCTTGGGGACCACACTCTCTGAGTACGGAAACCCTGGCAATGGGCCCCCCAGCCCAGCAGGGATGCATCTGTAGTAAGGATCCTCGTGTGTAGAGGAGCCTGGAAAGGCATTCCCGCCTCCAAGTGATGTGGTTGGAGCCACCAAGACAGGGACCGTACCAGACGCCTGAACATTTTGACACTGTCCTGGAGGCGCCCTGTTGCCTGGGACCACTGGTCTCTGAGACACCACTGAGCGGGCCGCACGTGGAGGCTGGCATCTGGGGTCATATGGACTGTGGAAGCCATGTGCCAAAGGAGGCACTGAAATTGTCTTGCTGACACTACAGATCTGCGGACTCACTTGTCCTGCCAGAGCTAGAAGCCTGCTTGCCCTGTCTGCGGGCAGATAGGCCTTTGCTTGAAGAGTGTCGATTCTGGCCCCTATGAACTCCAGCTGTTGAGTCAGAGTTGATTACAAACCCTGGGTGTTGTAGCAACTGGATAGTGCGAGATGTGACCTGGTGTATCTCGAAGGCTGAAGTTCCTCTGATGAGCCAGTCATCTAGATAGAGGATGAGAAAGACCCCTTGGAGCCTGAGAAAGGCGGCCACCACTGCCAGGCACTTTGTGAACACCCTGTGGGCTGAGGCCAGGCCAAAGGGGAGTAACCCTGTACTGGTAGTGATTGCCCCCCACCACAAAGCGCAGATAGTGCCTGTGGTCTGAGTGTATTAGGATGTGTGTATACGTATCTTTTAGGTCTAAGGAGCACAACCAGTCTCCCTGGCGGAGATAAGGCAGGATTATTCCAAGGGAGAGCATCTTGAACTTCTCCCACACCAGGAACTTGTTGAGGTTGCGCAGGTCGAGGATGGGTCTGAGGCCTCCTGTCCTCTTTGGCACCAGAAAGTACTTGGAGTAGAAGCCTCTGTCCTGCAGGTGGTGGGGCACTGGTTCTACCACCTGATCCTCAAGACCACCCGCCAACTCCTTCAGAAGAAGGTCCCAGTGAAGGGGAGACCTGAGGGGCTCTCCCAGAAAGTAAGGAGGAGACACCTGGGCTAGGTGAAGAAGATAGCCCTCCCGGACCACCTGCAAGATCCAAGCATTGGTGGTAATGGCAGTCCACCTGTGGGCATACAAAGCAAGCCTGCCTCCTGTGATCTGCCTGCCTCCTGTGGGAAGAGGGGCCATGCTGTAGGAGTCAAAAGCCACTGCCTGGCTGGGCAGGGGCCAGAGCCGGTGCCTGGGGTTTGAGGGCTTTCTGCTTAGGCGGGCCATGCCCCTGTCCTTTGGCCTGCTGCCCCTGTTGGAGAGCCGGGAAAGACCTGAAAATGGGGGTAGCTTCGGTAAGCAGCACCTTTCCTCGGGTAAAAGGGCTTTTTACCCAAGCCCTTCTTGCGAGAAGGTGCAGAGGTCTTCTTGGAGAGCCATGTCCTCGTCATGTACCCGGTCTCCAGCTCTGCGGCCTTGTCGGTAATGAGTTTGCCAAAGAGATTCTTCCCTTGGCATGGGACATCGACCAACTTGTCCTGAACCCATCGTTTGAGGTACGATGACTGCAGCCATGCCTGGTGGCGTGTATTGATGCCAGCCGCGGCTACCCGGACCGCTGACTCGAACCAGTCATAGGCCGCTCTAGACAAATTTCGAGCACTCACGGACAGCGGTGGACAGGCTCCTGAAACGCTGCAAAGGTTCCTCGGAGAGACAAGTCGAGAACCCGGCAAGTTCATTCGCCAGGTCTCTCAGGTACATGCCCATGTACAGCTGGTATGCCTGGATGCGACAAGTCAGCTTTGAACCCTGGAAGCACTTCCTGCCGAGGGCATCCAAGTTGCGGGCCTCCCTGCCGGAAGGCACCAAGGAGTGCGTCTTCTGGCTCTTCAGCCTGCGCATGGCCAATTCCACAACCATGGAGTTGTGCGGCAGTTGCGACTTTTGAAACCCAGGGCTCCGGTGGACTCGATACATCAAGTCGAGCTGTTTGCTGATCACCGGCACCGACGCCGGTATCTCCCACATGCGGAGTAACAGTCGTTCCAGGATTGGAGGCATGGGTACAGTAAGGGCCTCCCGAGGGGGTGCCTCATACTGACGGATCTCAAGCTTGTCAGCTCGAGGATCCTCCTCGGACTCTGTGGGGAACACCAAAGCTTGGACATATCCCGCATGAAGTACAAGAACCTCATGGAGGGGACATTCTCCGAGGCTCGAACACCGGAGAATCGGAAGGGACATTCCTATGTCAGCAGGTATCCAGGGACTCCTCGTCTTTGGTTTCCCACGCCAACGCCTCCGAGGAGGAATTGAGGGGCTTGCCAGACAGAGGGGCCCAGAACCGACCGCCCCAACGACGGCAGGCTCGGCGGCGATGACCTCAGTCCAAAACGGGAGGCCAAGTGAGACCTCGGCTGAGGATCGACTCGAGCCCGAAAGGCTTCGAGGACTGGCTCGGCATCCGGCGTCAATTTCGACGTCGAGGGCCCGGTGGTCAGGGCAGAGGAACCGGACAGGCCGGCTATCAGCACCCCCTGCTGCTCCATGAAGGCAGTGAAACTGTGCTCCAAGGCCACCATTCTGGACTCGAGTCTAGAAGGCTAACATAAGAACAAAAGATATGCCATACTGGGTCAGACCAAGGTCCATCAAGCCCAGTATCCTGTTTCCAACAGTGGCAAATCTAGGTCATACATACCTAGCAGTTTCCCCATAAGAGACAGGTTCCACAATGCTTGTACTGGGTCAAGCATTGATATGCTGGGTCCCTTCTTAATAATGGTTTATGGACCTTTCCTCCAGGAACTTGTCCAAACCTTTTTTAAACTCAACTACACTAACAGCCTTTACTACATCCTCCAGTAACAAATTCCAGAGTTTGATTACATGCTGAGTGAAAAAATATTTTCTTTTATTAGTCTTAAATAATTTACCCTATAGCTTCATTGCATGTCCCCTTGTCTTTCTATATTCTGATAACGTAAACAATCGATCTACGTTTACCCGTTCACTCCGTTCATTAATTTATAGACTTCTATCATATCTCCCCTCAGCCATCTCTTTTCCAGGTTAAAGAGCCCTAACCTTTTTAGCCTTTCATCATAGGAGTATCCTTCCATCCCCTTTACCATTTTGGTGGCTCTTCTCTGAACCTTTTCTAATATCGCTATATACTTTTTAAGATACGGCGACCAGAATTGCACACAATATTCAAGGTGTGATCTCACCATGGAACGATATAGAGGCATTATAATATTGTTTGTTTTATTTTCCATTCCTTTCCTTATGATACCTAGCATTCTATTTGCTCTCTTCGCCGCCGCTGCACACTGGGCCGAGGGTTTTAACATGTTATCCACAATGAAGCCTAAATCTTTTGCCTGGGTGGTGGTTCCTAATGTGGAACCTTGCATCGTGTAACCATAGTTTGGGTTGTTCTTCCCTAGGCGCATAACTTTGCACTTGTCCACATTAAATTTCATCTGCCATTTTGATGACCAGTCTTCCAATTTATCAAGATCCTCTTGCAATTTTCCACAATCCTCTTGGGTTTTAACAACTTTAAATAGTTTTGTGTCCTCTGCAAATTTGATAACCTCACTCGTTATTCCACTTTCCAGGTCATTTATAAATATGTCAAAAACAGCGGACCCAGCACAGAACCATGGGGTACACCACTATTCACCTTTCTCCATTGGGAAAATTGGCCATTTAGCCCTACCCTCTGCTTTCTATCTTTTAACCAGTTCCTGATCCACAGTAGTACACTGCCTCCTATCCCATGACTCTTTAGTTTTGCCAAAAGCCTCTAATGAGGGACCTTGTCAAAGGCTTTCTGAAAGTCCAGATACACTATATCAACCGACTCACCTTTGTCCACCTGTTTATGCACACCTTCAAAAAAACATAACAGATTAGTAAGACAAGATCTTCCTTGTCTAAAGCCATGTTGGCTGTCTCCCATTAGGCCATGACTATCTACATGCTGAATAATTTTATTCTTTATGATGCTTTCGACCATTTTTCCCGGTACTGACGTCAGGCTCACCAGTCTGTAGTTTCCCGGATCACCCCTGGAACCCTTTTTAAAAACTGGTGTTACATTGGCGATCCTCCAGTCTTCAGGTATTACAGATGATTTTAATGATAGTTCAGATTACTAATAGCAGGTCTGCAATCTCATATTTCAGTTCTTTCAACACCCTTGGATGTATACCATCCAGCCCAGGTGATTTGCTACTCTTCAGTTTATCTAATAGTTGTAATACATCTTCCCAATGTATTGATATTTCCTTCAATTCTTCCGCACCTTTAAATACCACTTCAGTCATGGGTAACATCTCTACATCTTCCTCAGTAAAGACCGAAGCATCAGTAAAGACCGAAGCACGGTCGGCCCAATGCCAGTTCCCCCGGAGAGGATTCCTTGATGAGGACCATCGGTACTTGCCTCAGCTGATCCATCTCCCAACAAGGAACCTTTGCCGGGCGCTCCTTTTCCAAAGATCCCGGCCGACGTTCAGGGCTCCGCGATAGGCCCCAGGAGGAGCCTTGACGGTCGGAGCCATCCAGAGAAGCCGCCTTCGAGGATTTCTTCTTCCATTTGTGTTCCCTCAAGGGGGACCCCCTTTCTGAGGAATCTCGACGCTGCTCGGGCTTGGAATGCTCCCCCTGAAACGTGGAGGCCTCGGACGAGGTCCAGGCTCTCGGAGGCAAGGACTCAGAAAAAATCCTATCATACTGCTGCTGGCGGCTCTTCAGGGCCTTAGAAGACATTTTTCTACATGGGCCACAAACCGTCTGGTCATGGTCGGGCCTGAGGCACCGGAGACAGCATTCGTGCGCATCGGTGAGGGACATAAGTTTCACGCACCAATCGCATTTCTTAAACCTGCTGATAGCCATCGGCGAAAAAAGGGCCCCCGCAAGGTCGGAGACCCGGGCTGCCAGAGAAAAGAAAAAAGGCGCGAATGCCAGTCACAATCAACAAAAACCTGAAAGGGAAAGACGGACTCAATACCAGCGTACCGAGCTGAAGAGCTTCCGGTGTCGACTGGTTGAAAAACAAGAAAACAATCAACTTTTTTTGGGGGGGACACTGGGACTACATCCGAAGGGCTCTGCAGAAAAAAGGAGACTGAGCAAGATGACACCCTTGGGCGGGAAGGGGACTGTGCATGCATGATGGCAACTCCCAAAGGCTTTCTCTGAAAGCTGGGGATTTGCTCCGCACGAGGGCTCCCATATGTGAGGACTGACTTTCTGCTTGTTCCCAGAGAACCTCTAGATCCCCCAGATGCTACAGTTCTAGGGAATACCTTAAATAGGATCCACAGAGGATCTGGCTTTTACCTACTTGATGGCAGGGATTTAAACATGCCCCAGTGCTAGTGCACAGTGCCAGTAATGTTTCTATGTCATCTATGAAAGACTCAATTTAGATCCAGTGGATCTGGATCTAGAAGATACGGAACAAGATCCTCCAGATCGTACTTGATTTTTCACTGCTAGAAAAGAAAACTGGCCAACACTCCACACTAGCACCACCAGAGGTTTTTTGTCTGCAGAACATTAACTTTGTTTTCTTCCTCACTCCACTACCGAGAACTGGGTGATCCGGATCGAGGTCAGGATTCTCCAGATCTCAATAGTGGAGGGAAGAAGAAAACAAAGTTAGAGTGGCTGGGTTTAACTTGAGTCCTTCTTTGCTGGCACAGAAATATGACCGGTTCTGCAAAGGAAGAGGAGTGGCCTAGTGGTTAGGACAAGGTACTTCAGGCCGGAGGTTCAAGTCCCACCTGGGGACAGCAATCCCAGGCCAGAGGGGCATATTTAAATCCATGCTGTCAAGTAGTTAAAAGCCAGAACCTCCATGGATCTGATTTAAGGTGTTACTCCCTAGATTCAGAGGATCTGGTTTTTAAGGAGTCTAATGGTTAGAGCACTGGATTGGGAACCAAGGGATCAGGGTCTGATTCCCACTAGCACTCTCTGTGGCCTTGGGCAAGTCACCTAACCCTCCATTGCCTGAGAAAAATCCAAGTTATCAATGTCTCTATTTAATGTGTATCACAAAGTTTAAGTTATGTTAAATGTAAACCGCTTTGACCGACGTGATAAACCGGTTTAAAAAAAACCTTCTTAAATAAGGTGAAATTAGATTTACCTGCTAATTGTGGTTCCTTGAGGAACTCCAGTCTAGTCCCGAACCTCTGGGTTTAAGCACCTCCTCCAGCAGCTATGGAGACTGAGAAACGTCATTCTTCTGATGGCACTGGTACAAATACTCCTGGGACCGCCTCCTCTGTCCAGTAATCTATTGACAAAGCAGACTCACCAGAGCAACAATCAAGTATCAATATCATAACTAAATAACGGGAAAAAACTACTCCCGTTAACAGCCCTTCGAACAAAAACAAATGAAGATACTTATATCAACCTGTGCTAAGGAACTACGCTCTTCTTCGCTCCCGGAAGGATTATGTCCTCCCATGAATCCCCGTCTTTTCAAAAACCCGCCCCTCCTTATGGCCCGCACCGTCCCAGTAGATTTTTCTTCTTACTTCTTGAGAGAGCATTGTGCTTCAGGCCAAAACTCCGAATAACCAAGGGAGGGATGCAGGACTAGACTGGAGTTCCTCAAAGAACCACAATTAGCAGGTAAGTCTAATTTCACCTTCCTTATAGTCCCTGCAGTCTAGTCCTGAACCTCTGGGGATGTAACAGAGCAGTGAAAATACTTTCTTAATGGGAGGGACCTGCCAGGCCAGCTGAAGCACCGCTGAGCCAAACATAGTATACCGTTCCGCCTGCACATCTAGATGGTAATGTTTTACAAATGTATTCAAAGATGACCAAGTAGCTGCCTTACAGATGTCAAAAGCCGGCACTAGATTATACTCTGCCCATGACATTGCCTGTGCTCTAGTCGAATGAGCTCTAATGCCATCTGGCACTGCCTTTCCTTTCAGACTGTAAGCTGACACTATAGCCTCCTTTAGCCACCTTGCAATAGAAGCTTTACTCACTGCTTCTCCTTTCCATGCTCCTCCAAATAGGACAAAAAGTCTATCCGTTTTTCTGAAACTCGCTGTCCTCCAAAGATACTTCTTTAACGCCCAACAAATGTCTAAAGACTGCAAGGACCCAGAGTCTTCTTTTCCACTGGGCTCCTCAAAATCCGGAAGAGAAATCACCTGATTCACATGAAAAGCTGAAACCACCTTTGGCAAGAAAGATGGACCTGGCCTCTACCTCTAAAAGGGCAGCTTGCCTAACCTTGACTTAGAGGAACCATCTGCCGCCCAATTACGCAGCCAAAGATACCGCCTGGCTGCTATCACTGACGCCATACTTTTAGACAAACTCCTAATGAGGTCATAATGAATGTCCGCTAGATAAGCCGTCTCAGATTCTAACCTGGATGCCTCTCCTTCTCTCTCATCCAGCTGGTCTCTGTGAATATGCTGAGCCCAGCGAAGACAGGCTCTAGCTACCCAGGCCCCACAAACAGATGCCTGAACGGAGAGGGCACTGATGTTGAATACTTGTTTCAGCAAGGTATCTAGTTTCCCATCTTGAGTATCCTTGAGAGCAGCACTACCTTCCACCAGGATGGTAGTCTTCTTGGTCACTGATGAGACTGCTGCATCCACCTTCGGTAACTTAAACAACTATCGATCTTGGTCAACTAACGGGTAAAGACGAGCCATTAACCTGGAGCCCTTAAGCCCTGCTTCGGGCATGTCCCATTCTTCCTGACTCATTTCCCGTACCATTCTGTGTACTGGGAAAGCCCTCTGCGTTTTACGAACCGCCTGTAACAAGGGAACCTCTAAAGATGCATCCTCTGCAGGCTCTGCAGAAGGCATATTTAGCATTTTCAGTGTTTCCGCTATGAGAGCCGGTAACTCGTCACGTCAGAAAACCCGGATCATCCTCGCCTGATCCTCGTGTTCCGCTAGTTCTCCTTCCTCTAACTCATCCTCCAAGTCTAGGTCCTGCCCTCCGTCCTCCGAGAGAGGACTCTCTGAAGACACGGACTGCTCATGCTGTCTCTTTCCCTTTCTATACTTTTTTTAAAGGAACTTCAAGAACCCCCAAGCTCAGAGGGGTTCCAGGCCATTTTACGCCTAGTTTCGCTGCTAATGCAGTCTCTGGTCCCTTCTCATTGCCACTGAAGGCTTATTGAAGCAGACTCACAAAGTTCTGAGAAAAAATCTCCGCTAACCCCTCTGTTAATGCCGGCTGAGTCTGGCGCCCAGGAAGGTCCCACCACTGGCTCCAGTAAGGGTATTGAAGGAGAGACCCGATCTGGAACAAGTCCCGAAGTTCCCTTCTGGCTATCCCCACTAAGTTCTAAAGTCTGCTCCATGGAAGATGCTTCTTGGACGCAGCCTTTACAAACTCCTGTATCTGATACCGGCCCCTTCTTACTACCGCAACTTAAACACTGAGGCTTAGAAGACATCTCTCACCCGCTGCACTGATCACCTCTGTGGCACCCCTTAATCTTCAATAAAAAAGAGATTATCCACTGTAAACAATTACACTACTATCTATCTATCTATCTATTTATATGTATCTATATCACTATGTATGTATATATCTATATATAGATAGATAAATAGATATAGATATATATACACACACAAACACAGCTACACTGCTACCTTACTAAAGCCAACCATCAGCGTTTTGCTTAACAGTGCCGTGATAGCCGACAACTCTTCCTTTGAGAACACTACCAAGCTGTGAAGTTGCCAAAAGACTAAGTAGAACACAAAGGCCCCGACCCACATGAACATCCCTGCAGGCCTGACGCTCCAACCGTCTTTCCCGCGCTTCTAACACGTGGCTGCGGCTCTCACTAAAAAATAACACTGCACTCGCGCCGGCTGCAACCGTCTGAGAAATGCCCTAATAAAAGCCGCTTACCTGCTCCCAACTGCCTGAGGGTGCCCAAAGTGATTCTCCCCGTGCTCAGCCGAACAGCGGCTTCCGTGACAGAAGAGAATCTGAAACAGAGGAGATGGCGCTTTGGCGCTCAGCAGCTCTGCCGCGCATTCAGGCTCTCAGACCCAAACTCATCTCCTCTCGCTGCCGGTTTCTCACCCAAATGGTGGGTTCAGGAACTGGAGCACGGCCCTTTAATCCGCCTTTCGATTCCTTCCTCCCCTGCCCCCGTACTGAAAAAAGGAGAGAGGGAGACAAGAAGAGGGCCCCAGCACAGCTGATTTCTTCTTTCTTCATTTTTTTTTATAAACCTTTAACTTCCAAATTAACAATTTAGTCATAATTCATGTTCCTTAAATGTTTCTCTAGTGAGCCTCGAACCCCAGGCTCACCACCCTCCAGCTGCTATGGAGACTGAGATTACTGGACAGAGGAGGCGGTCCCAGGAGTATTTGTACCAGTGTCATCAGAAGAATGATGTTTCTCAGTCTCCATAGCTGCTGGAGGAGGTGCTTAAACCCAGAGGTTTGAGACTAGACTGGAGGGACGATAAGGAAAGCACAGTTACTTACCTGTAACAGGTGATCTCTGGGAACAGCAGGGATAAGTCTTCACATATGAGTATCGTCGGTACCGACGGAGCCTGCGCGGGAACGCTCCCCAGCGTCCAGTAAGAAAGCTTTTGGGAGCATCCCACAGCGCCTGCACGCTGCCTTCCCGCCTTTTCCAACCGCCTCTCTCCAGTTCGAGTTTTAAAGCTGAGACAAAGAGAGAGGAAAGGAAAGATAGATAGAGAGATACAACTCCTAGGGGAGGTGGGTGGGTTGTGAAGACTTATTCCTGCTGTTCCCAGAGATCACCTGTTACAGGTAAGTAACTGTGCTATCTCCAGGAACAAGCAGGAATGAGTCTGCACATATGGGGACTCCCTAGCTGTAGATGCCAGGGAGAAACCCCAGGTTGTGTGTCCTTGAAAAGGACTCTACCTCCTCCCATGGATCTCTGGCATACGACCAGGGTAGGTGGGTAGGAGTTGATTAAGAATGGAACAGGTGTTTGAGAACAGCCTGACCAAACAAGGCATCCCGGCGGGAGTCCTTGTCCAAACAGTAATGGGCTGTGAAGGTATGAACCGAGGCCCAGGTGGCCGCTCGACAGATTTGGTCGATGGACACAGAGTTTAGATGAGCCATATCATGATGGAACCTTGTATAAGGTGGATTAGCCACCAAAGCTTGCAACTCACTGATGCGGCGTGCTGAGGTGACTGCAATGAGAAAAACAACTTTCCAAGAAAGAAATTTCAAGGAGGTGGTGGCTAAAGGTTCAAAGGGTAGCTTCATAAGCTGGCCAAAAACCAGGTTTAAGTCCCATGCCACTGGAGGTGGTCTAATGGGAGGTTTAGTTAAAAGAAGGCCTCTCATGAATCTTGCTATAAGAGGATGAGAGGAAATAGGTTGTCCATTGAGAGGCTTGAGGGAGGCTGCAATAGCACTCAAATGGACTCTTACTGAATTTGTTTTCAGACCTGCATGGGATAGATGCAGGAGATACTCTAGTAGAGAATTCAGAGGTATTGCAAGAGGGTTTAGACCACTGTTCCCTCTAAGCTGTGCGCGCGCACACACCTTGCTGAGCGAGCGCACATACTTTACAAAAGAGCGCACAAAAATTATGGCTCTGATTCTTATAGAAAACAACACAGACGTCTTAAAATTTAAAAGTTATGATTGTAATTACTAGAAATTTCCCGCTTCATTTAGTAATCGTCTATTTTCTTTTAATTTGATTAAAATTAATGTGGTGTACATACTGTATTCTGACGTGTAGTCAAATTTTAAAGTATATAACTCCGACTGTCGTTATGTGGCGCACAAAAATGTAACCTTCCTTCAAAAGCTGCACACAGCTGATATTTTATGCGCACACAGCCTACAGAAAATTAGAGGGAACATTGGTTTAGACCCTTCTCTGAACACCAAATGGTAAATCTTTTCCATTTGAAAGCATAGGAACGTCTAGTAGAAGGCTTTCTAGAGGCATGAATAACATCTCTGACTTGCTGAGAGCGATGAAAAATCTTGAAGGTCTAGGTCCTCAGCAACCAAGCCCTGAGATGGAGCGACTAGGGGTTTGGGGGCCACAACGTTCCCTCTTCCTGGGACAGAAGGTCTGGTGCAGAGCCCAAGTCTAGGGAAGGAGCTTGAGAGAGATGCAGAAGTAGAGGGTACCACACTTGGCGTGGCCAATGTGGTGCTATGAGGATCATGGTCCCTCGATCTCTCTGAAGCTTGAAATGTGTTTTGGGAATTAGGGGAATTGGTGGAAAGGCATAAAGGAAGTCTTGACCCCAGTGAAGGAGGAAGGCATCCTTGGCCTGAACTCCCTGACACGGAATTCTGGAACAGAACTGGGGAAGTTTGGCATTCCACGGACTTGCAAAGAGGTCTATGTCCGGGGTTCCCCAAATTCGAAAAATCCTGGCTACCTGGTCCATGTGGAGGGACCACTCATGTGGAAGCAGAACTCGACTGTCTGACAAGAGTTTTGAACGCCTGGAAGATATACTGCCAGAAGATGGATGTGATGCTCTCTGGCGAAGGCCCACAGTCGCAAAGCTTTGTTTCAAAGCGACAGAGAGCCAGTCCCGCCCTGCTTGTTGACATAGAACATGGCTACTTGGTTGTCCGTATGGATGAGGACTGTCCTGTAGCTGAGCAGGGAATGGAACACTCTGAGAGCTAAGAATATTGCTCTGAGTTCCAAGAGATTGATATGCAGAGAAGTCTCCTGTGGAGAACAGATGCCTTGGGTGGAGAGATCCTGCAGATGAGCTTTTCAACCCATTGGAGAAGCATCTGTTGTCAGAGTTGCTTGGGGTAGCGACCGCTGAAAAGGGGACCCCAACAACAGATTTGGAGGGGACTTCCACCACTGGAGAGACCAAAATAGGCGACTGGAGTTTGCTATTTTGTCTGATAGGCAACCTGATGTCTGAGTCCATTGGGTGGACAAAGTCCATTGAGATGCTCTCATGTGCATGTGGTTCCATTAGTCAGTTCTGCGCAAGGTACGGTGCTTCACTTTATAAAATTAAGTTTATAAAATTACCCTCCATGTGTCTGCTTCTGTCCTTCCCCTCCACCCCCCTCCTCCCGAAACCCCTATCTTTTCAGTGCCTTTTACTATTTGATCTGAAACTTGCCTACCTACCTGTATCCTCTGTAACACTTCTGGGGCTTCTGGCTTTTACCGTCTAGTCTTTTGACTATTTTAGACAGCATGGGTAATATCTTGTGGTTCTTTTGTTCTGTGCTTGTATGAGTACCCCAGCTTGTATGAGTACCTCAGCTTTGCTTAGCTGCAAGGCATTCTTTGCTTATGGAACCACATGCACAGTGGATGCCATGTGACCTAATAGTTGTAACATTTCTCGAGCAGTTAAATGGAACTTTAACTGCATCTGGGAGGCTACCTGCACCAAGCGTAGGCAACGGGCCTGAGGAAGATAGGCCCTTGCAGTTGTGGTATCCAGCAAGGCCCCTATAAACTCCAGGGACTGAGTAGGGGTGAGATGGGATTTTGGGATATTTATTACCAGTCCCAAATACTGAAGGACATGCATTGTGCAGGTTAGACAAATCTGGGCCTCTGACTGGGATGGAGCTCAAATGAGCCAGTCGTCCAGATATGGGAAAACAAATATTCCTAGAGTGCGCAGAAATGCAGCTACTACTGCCATGCATTTCGTGAACACCCTTGGTGCAGAGGCCAGACCGAAAGGAAGCACCCTGTATTGGTAGTGCTTTCCTTGAAAAAGGAACCGAAAGAACCTTCTGTGTGTTGGATGGATGAGGACATGGGTGTACGCATCCTTGAGATCTAGAGAACAAAGCCAGTCCTGACTCTGAAGGAATGGCAGCAGAGTACCGAGAGAAATCATCTTGAATTTCTCTTTGAATAGAAACTTGTTCAATTCTCTGAGATCTAATATGGGTCTGTAGCCCCCTGTTTTCTTTGGAATAAGAAAATAAAGGGAGTAGAACCCTGAGCCTTGTTGAAGAAGAGGTACTTCTTCTATTGCCCCTTGGGCAAGAAGGGTAGCAATCTCCTGACCCAGAAGGTTGAGGAGAGATGTTGGAGAATTGAACTGTTTCACCATGGTGTGGGGAGGAAGGTTTAAGAAATGAAGTTTGTACCCTTCCCTTATAATGGAGAGGGTCCATTGCTCTGCTGTGATTTGCTCCCATCTGGCAGCAAAGTAAGCAAACCTTCCTGGAATGGTGAGGGGGGCTCTGGTTCTTCCAGAGCTAGAAAGGCTAAGTTCTCTAGTTGCAAGTCAAAGGCCCTGAGGAGGCTGAGGCTGCTGGGCCATGGGAGGCCTGGCAGCCTTTGAATTGGCCTGTTAAGGTGGTTGCTGACGCTTTGCAGCAAAACGACCTGCAGAAGATGCCTGCTGACCATAAGAAGGATATCATCTTCCCTTTTTAGAAAAAGGTGTCTTTTTGAACAATCTTTTCTTAACAGGAGCAGAGGTAGACATAGAAACAAACATAGAAACATGATGACAGAAAAACACCACATGGCCTATCTAGTCTTTCCTTCCATAACAACAACTACAACAGTCCACTTTTTACCTTTAGAGATCCTCTGTGTTGGTCCCATGCTTTTTTGAATTCAGTTACTGTCCTCATCTCTACCACCTCCACTGGGAGACTATTCCATGGATCCACTACTCTTTCTGTAAAGAAATATTTCCGCATATCACTCCTGAATCTATCTCCCTTCACCCTCATCCCATGTCCCCTCGTAGCAGAACTTGCTTTCAATTGAAAGAGGCTCTCTCCCTGAACATTTATGCCACGGAGGTATTTAAACATTTCAATCATATCACCTCTATCCCGCCTTTCCTCCAAGGTGTACATATTAAGATCCTTAAGTCTGTCCTCATATGCTTTATAATGAAGCCCACTAATCATTTTAGTAGCCACCCTCTGCACCGACTCCATCCTGTTCACATCCTTTTGAAGGTGCGGTCTCCAGAATTGCACACCATACTCCAAATGAGGTCGCACCAAAGACTTATACAGAGGCATTATCACCTCCTTTTTTCTGCTAGCCATTCCTCTCCGTATGCACCCAAGCATCCTTCTAGCTTTTGCCGTCGCCTTTTCTACCTGTTTAGCTACTTTAAGATCATCAGACACAACCACGCCTAGGTCCCGCTCTTCTTTAGTGGACAAAAGTACTTCACCTCCTATACTGTATTGCTCCCTTGGATTGCTGCAGCCCAAATGCATGACCTTACATTTATTAACATTAAATCCCAGCTGCCAAATTCTAGACCATTCTTCAAGCTTAGCTAGATCCCTCCTCATGTTATCTACACCCTTCCTGGGTGTCTACTCTATTGCAGATTTTGGTATCATCTGCAAAGAGGCAAACCTTACCCAACAGCCCTTCCGCTTTATCACTAACAAAGATGTTAAAAAGAATCGGACCAAGGACAGATCCCTGGGGCACACCACTGGTAACATCCTTCTCCTCAGAGTGAGCTCCATTTACTTGTACTCTTTGTCGCCTCCCACCCAACCAATTTCTAACCCAAGCAGTAACTTTAGGGTCCATCCCTAGGGTGCTCAGTTTGTTTATAAGTTGCCTGTGAGGAACAGTGTCAAAGGCTTTACTGAAATCTAAATACACCACATCTAGAGCTCTCCCTCGGTCCAACTCCCTGGTCACCCAGTCAAAGAAATCAATCAGATTTGTCTGACAAGACCTGCCTCTGGTGAATCCATGCTGCCTCGGATCCTGTAATCCGCTGGACTCCAGAAACCTCACTATTTTCTCTTTCAGCAGCGTTTCCAATAATTTACTCACCACCGAAGTTAAACTAACTCGCCTGTAGTTTTCAACCACATCCTTACTTCCGCTTTTGTGTAAAGGCACCACATGAGCCTCTCTCCAGTCCTTTGGCACCACTCCCGACTCCAACGAGGCATTGAAAAGGTCAGTCAGTGGAGTTGCTAGAACGTCCCCAAGTTCCCTCAGTATTCTAGAGTGTATCCCATCCGGTCCCATCACTTTGTCTACTTTAAGTTGAGCTAGTTTCTCACGAACACAGTCTTCTGAAAATTGTTCAAGATGTCCCTCGCTTCTGTTCTTATTTGTGGGTGTTTTCTGAGGTCCTGCTCCTGGTTCTTCATCTGTGAACACAGAACAAAAATATTTGTTAAGCAATTCCGCTTTATCCTTATCAGCTTCTACATATTCCCTCCCTGCACCCTTGAGTCTGACAATACCACTTTTGCCCTTCCTCTTCTCACTAATATATCTGAAAAATGTCTTATCCCCCCATTTTATTGCACTGGCTATTTCCTCCTCCTTTTGAATCTTTGCCTTCTTGACTACTTTGCTAGCTTCTTTAAGTTTTTCCAAATACAGATGCCTGTCTTCCTCTCTCTGTGATATCTCTTGTATTTCATGAAGGCCTCCCTCTTTTTCTTCACTTTTTCAGCTACTTCCTTCGAAAACCATAGCGGTCTCCTTTTCCTTTTGCCTTTATTTACCATTTTAACAAAAAGGTTGGTTGCCCTTAAAATACCCCCTTTCAGTTTTTCCCACTGTTTTTCTACATCCCCCAGCTGTTCCCATCCCACTAACGACTCCCTGAGGTATTGGCCATCTTCGCAAAGTTAGTCTTCCTAAAGTCTAAGATCCTCACCTTGGAATGGATTCTAACCGCCCTAGTCCTAATACTGAACCACACCATCTGGTGATCACTGGATGCAAAATGATCTCCCACTACAACATCAGAAACACTTTCACCATTGGTAAGCACCAAGTCCAGTATGGCCCCTTCACGTGTGGGGTCTGTTACCAATTGCCTGAATAGTTCTCCCTGTAGAGAATCCAGGATCTCCTTACTTCTAGATGATACTGCAACAGGAATGTGCCAATCAACATCTGGCACTTTGAAAGTCGATCCAAAGCAGAGTTCTCAGCATCCATCTGAGTGGCCTTTGCTTGCCAATACCTGCCAAAAAGGTTTTCACCTGTACAGGGAATATTTCCCAGTTCATCTTGGACCCAGAGTTCCAAATCAGAGGCTTGTAACCAAGCAATTCTGCGTGCACCTATGGCAATAGCCGAGGCTCTGCTGACACACTCAAAAGAGTCAAAGGCTGCACGGTTGGAAAATTTGGAAACATCTTGGGCATGTTTAAGCCAAGCGAGAAATTCCTGCCTTTTATCTTCTGAAATAAAATAGGCTAAAGTCTGCAGATGATCTGTGACTTCTTTTAGAAACATCCCCATATAGAGACTATAGGAGTTGATTCTGGCAGCAAGCATATTAGCTTGGAAGACCCTTCGGCCAAAAGCATCAAGGGTTCTGCATTCACGTCCTGGAGGATTAGATGAGTGTCTCTTTGCACTCTTTATTTTCCTCATGGCAGACTCCACCACAATAGAGTGGTGAGGAAGCTGAGACTTATGAAAGCCAGGACAAGGAGGGACACGGTACATGGTGTCTAACCTACGAGAATGAGGAGAGGTGGTAAGAGGAGTCTCCCACATGCTCAACATGAGATCATAAAGAATCTCATGAATAGGTAAGGTAGCTGCTTCTTTAGGAGCCTTAGGATATTGCAAAATATCTAATTGCTTGGCTCTAGGCTCTGACTCAGGGGCCACTGTAATGGAGAGGCCCCTAGCCACCTCCCTAATGAAGTCTTGGAAAGACAAGTCTTCTGAAGGAGACATTCTTCGTTTTGGAGAAGCAGACTCCTGCGGAAGAAGTACCGGTGCCTCGACAGAAGCCTCCGACTCATCAGAGTCTTCGGAGGAATCGAAGTATCGCCTGTCTGGATGCTCCTGTAAAGCCCGATATGCGTACCGAGTGGGATCGACATCGGGAGTAAGCAGTACCGATTCGGTACCGATGGGCATCATAGGACAGGGTACAGTTGCAGTCGACACCGAAGCCGATGTCAATGCAATCGGTACCGGCACCGGGAACGATGCCGGTGCCGGAGTCGGTACCGGCAACGGAGATTGTTGCGGTACCGGAGGCGTCGAAGCCTGCATAAACACCATTAGGGTGCGTTGCATGGACAGAATCTTCTGATCCATCGACGCCACCAGAGTCTGGATGTCGGTACCAGTGGAGGCCACCGGTACCCCAGAACACGGCAACAGGTGATCGGTCGAGGCCGAGCCATCGATGTCAACCTGTGACCCCATAGATAATGCTTTGGAAGCCAAAACTTCCCACCGGGGTAATTTTGCTGGTGCGGAATCCTCGAGGACAAGCCCGGAGGCATCTCGATGCTTAGAGGGAGATTTGCCCTTCGAGGACCGGCTAGATTTATGTTTGGTTACCTGAGATCCATGAGAGGAAGAAGCAGCCCTGGAAGACGTCGATGCCACCGAGGCTGCATCAGAGGGAAACAGGGTACTGAGCTTGGCTGCTCGGTTCTGCCGACCTCTTTTAGACATCATGGTACAGGACACACAATCCGTGATGGAATGGTCAGGACCCAAACATTTTAGACACCAATCATGGGTGTCGGTGACAGAAATAGTACCGCCACATTTTGTGCACTTTTTGAACCCGGAAGCGGGCTTTTCCATGAGGAGAAAATGTTCAGGCCTAAGGCCCAAAGTGAAAATGCACAGTTGAAGAAAGAAAAGGGTTTTTTTAAGAATAAAAAGAAAAAGACCGGCAGTACCAGTCTGACGTCGAAGAAGGCAGACGCGACACAGAAAAATAAAGAAAAAAATTAAGAAATTCTTCTGCGGTGACAGGGACACGACCTGCTGGCTCCGCGGAAAAGAAGAACTGGAGAGAGGCGGTTGGAAAAGGCGGGAAGGCAGCGCGCAGGCGCTGTGGGATGCTCCCAAAAGCTTTCTTACTGGACGCTGGGGAGCGTTCCCGCGCAGTTTCCGTCGGTACCGACGATACCCATATGTGAAGACTTATTCCTGCTTGTTCCTGGAGATATAAATATTTCCACATACTTGTACGGTAGAGATGTCTGGATGGAGCATGGGCAGAATCATGTCAGTGCATACTGTACGCATAAACATTTACACCTAACTCTTGAGCAAATGTAATAGTCATGCCTTGAATATAGGTGCTCCTGGATTTGTGCTAGTATTTTATAAAGATACATAAGTGTCCAAATGCCTTTATAAAATAGCTTGCTTAAACTAGCTGCTTTGTCATATAATTATTTGCATGGAGGGCAATTGTATAAGGAGGTGTCTAAGTAAGCACCTACCTAAGAGCTATTTTATAAGGAAAAGTAGGCGCTGACTCTTCTTTACAAAGTCTTAGCATGGGTAACAGATATGTGCCTTAAGTTAAGGCATGGGTATTTACTTTCTATGCTCCAGTCCATTGGAACCAACTACCTCAAAGCCTAAGAAACAACCTACTCACCTTCCGTAAAAGAATTAAAACATACCTATTCACGGATTATTATCAAAATAAAATAGAAGGTCAGAATATCTTCCCCCACATAACTTATAAGCAATCCACCTAAGCTTTCATTAATACATGAATACACAATGAATACATACACCAATGAAACACCATGAATACATACATCAATGACTTGCATACAACACTCCAACTGCATCTGTAAATAGGCCTACTTAACACTGTCTAAAATTGTATTACATACTTATTTCTATCCATGCGAACACCTACTCTGCATGCGTAAATAAGTTTAAATTATTGAGTTTAATTATGTTTGCTTTGTTTGCTTTGCTGCATTGTTCATAACACCTTTTTTCAATGTAAACCATTTTAAGTTTGTTTAAATGTTATATATAAACCGCCTTGATTATGTTGAGAAAGCAGTATATAAAATGTTTGCAAGAACCTCTGTCAAGTAAGAGTAGTTACTCACCTGTAACAGGTGTTCTCCAGGAGCAGCAGGAATCAGTCCTCACTTATGGGTGACGTCGGCGCCGACAGAGCCCTCGCGGAGCAATTTTCCCCAGCTTTCGAAGAAAGCCTTTGGGAATTGCAGCGCGCATGCGCGGTCCCCTTCCCGCCCAAGGGTGCCATCTTGCTCAGTCTGATGACATAGCGAAAAGACAGCAAAAATGTTAGCAAAAACATATAATAAGAATGACTGCAACTCCAAGGGGAGGAGGGAGGGTAGTGAGGACTGATTCCTGCTGCTCCTGGAGAACACCTGTTACAGGTGAGTAACTACTCTTTCTCCAGGACCAAGCAGGAAGTCAGTCCTCACTTATGGGACTCCCAAGCTTAAGGCTACCGGAGACCTCAAGCCGAAAAAGAGCTCCCTCAAGCTCAACAGTACAGAAGGAAGGAATCTTCTCTGAATACGAATCCGGCCGGTAGCCAAACACCAGGGCCGGAGGGTAGGAGTTGCCTAGACCTCAAAGAGATTGTGGAGGACTGCCTGTCTGAAAGCACTGTCCCTGCGGGACTCCCTGTCCAGGCAGTAATGAGCCGTAAAAGTCTGGCTTGAAGACCAAGCAGCGGCCCGGCAGATGTCTGCCAACGGAACAGAGCGGAGATGAGCCACTGACGCAGCCTTTGCCCTGACACGGTGAGCCGTGACTCGACTCTCTAACGAGAGGCCGGCTGCCCCATAAGCCCAGGCGATACAGTCAGCTACCCAGATGGACAAAGTACGCTTAGAGACAGGTACCCCCAACCGATTGGGGTCAAAAGATATGAAAAGCTGGACAGCCTTTCTATGCTCTCGCATACGGTCAAGGTAGAAGGATAAGGCTCTTCTACAGTCCAGGGTATGCAGAACAGTCTCAGCTCGGCTGGTATGCGGCCTGGGAAAGAAGGTCGGAAGAACCACCTCTTGATTGATGTGAAAAGGGGAGACCACCTTTGGAAGAAACTTAGGGTGAGTCCGTAAGACTACCCTATTCTTGTAGAACCTAGTGTATGGAGGCTCCGACACTAGGCACACAAGGGGAGCAGAAGCTCCTGCAGAAGATCAGAGAGTCACAAGAGGCAGGAGACGTTGGATGAACAGATTCTTCTTTATTGTATAGAGACCCCAACGCGTTTCGGCAACGCCTTCTTCAGGGGGAAGGGATACAAATCCAAAAGGTTGTATCAAATATACATGTGTAAGTGAACAGGTAATTTAAAACCAGTAAAATTGTCGGCACTGTAACGGGAGTTCCGTCGGTGAGACTAGTCCACAGCATAAGTTCTATACAATAAAGAAGAATCTGTTCATCCAACGGCTCCGACACTAGGGCCTGTAGTTCACTAACGCGCCTAGCGGAGGTAAGGGCTACCAAGAAGAGGGTTTTCCAGGAGAGGAAACGAAGAGGGCAGGTAGCCATGGGTTCAAAAGGCCATCAGGTAAGCCTTTGCAAGACCACGTTGAGGTCCCAGTCAGGAGCTGAAGGGCGCAACGGAGGCTTAAGCAGAAGAAGGCCTCTGAGAAAACGCGCCACCAAGGGGTGCGAGGAAAGAGGCTGGCCCTCCACCGGCGAATGATGTGCAGAGAGAGCACTGAGGTGGACTCTGACGGAGTTGGATTTGAGGCCTAGATCGGAGAGGTGAAGCAAGTATTGCAGTACCACCGATACTAAGCAGGCGAAGGGGTCCTCAGAGCGCTGAGAACACCAGACCGAGAAGCGGCGCCATTTAAGGGCGTAAGATTTCCGGGTGGAAGGTCGCCGAGACGCCAGGACAACAGCTTCCACCTCCGGAGGAAGTAAGAGTGGAGCTAGGACTACCCTTTCAGCAGCCAGGCCATCAGATGAAGGGCCCGGAGGTTGGGGTGTAGGAGAGTACCCTGATCCTGGGTCAGGAGATCGGGCTGAAACCCCAGAGGAAGAGGGGTGTCCACCGCTAGCTGTAGGAGTAGAGGGAACCAGGGTTGTCTCGGCCACCTGGGTGCTACCAGGATCACGGAGGCCCTGTCCTGGACAACTTTGAACAGCGTCCGGGACACAAGTGGCGTGGGAGGAAAGGCATACAGCAGGCCCGTGGACCACGAGATGAGGAAAGCATCCGGCGCTATTCTGAGAGGATGCGGGTGCCGGGAGCAGAACCTGGGAAGTTGCCGGTTTAGAGGACTGGCAAAGAGATCCACGGTGGGGAAGCCCCACCGGCGGAAGATCTGCTGGACAACTACGGGGTTCAACCTCCATTCGTGTGGTTCAGAATCCGGCTCAGTTTGTCGGCCAGGCAATTTTCATGCCCGGGCAGGTAAACAGCCTTGAGGAGGATGTCGTGGTCGACTGCCCAAGAGCACAGTCTCCGAGCCTCCTGACATAGAAGGAGGGAGCCCGTGCCCCCCTGTTTGTTCACATAGAACATGGCAACCTGATTGTCCGTCTGTACCAGTACAGACTGACGAGAAGTGAAGTGAGAGAAGGTCCGCAGAGCTAGGCGAATCGCCCGCAGCTCCAGGAAGTTTATATGCTGAGCAGCCTCCCAAGGTGTCCAAAGGCCTAGAGTGCATGTGCCCTGGCAATGCGCTCCCCATCCCAGGAGAGAGGCATCTGTCGTTAGCACTTGGGCAGGTGGAGGAGACTGAAAGGTCATGCCGAGTACCAGATTGGGCAGGTGAAGCCACCATTGCAGAGAGGAGACCAGACGGTCGGAGATCTGTATTAAGTCCGTCAGTCTCCCTGTGGCCTGATGCCATTGAGTGCGAAGGCTCCACTGAGCAGGTCTCATATGTAGACGGGCATTCGGAGTGACATGGACCGTGGAGGCCATATGCCCGAGCAGTTTCAGGAATTGTCTGGCAGAGACCGGTGACGTGCTGTGGAACCTGCCGGCCAGAGCTATGAGCCTGTTGGCCCATTCGAGGCAAGAAGGCACGAGCCTGCAGAGTGTCCAGCCGTGCTCCTATGAATTCGAGATCCTGAGAGGGGAGCAAAGTGGACTTTTCGAAGTTTATGACGAAGCCCAAGTGCTGAAGCAGAGCCACTGTGCGTTGAGTGGCCTGAGTGACCTCTAGGGCAGACTGTGCCCTGATGAGCCAGTCGTCCAGGTAGGGGAAGACAAAGAGGCCTTGAAGCCTCAGGAAGGCTGCCACCACTGCCAGGCATTTCGTGAACACTCTGGGAGCGGAGGATAGGCCAAAGGGCAGTACGCGGTACTGATAGTGATTCCCTGCCACCACAAATCTTAGATATTGCCGGTGGTCCGAATGAATAAGGAGGCTGTGAACCGAGAAAAAACAAAACGAAAAAATCAACTTTTTCAGCGGTGATCACAAACTACGTCTGTAGGGCTCCGCGGAAAAAAGAAGACTGAGCAAGATGGCACCCTTGGGCGGGAAGGGGACCGCGCATGCGCGCTGCAATTCCCAAAGGCTTTCTTCGAAAGCTGGGGAAAATTGCTCCGCGAGGGCTCCGTCGGCGCCGACGTCACCCTTAATGAGGACTGACTTCCTGCTTGGTCCTGGAGAATAGTATTTTATCATCATCTATGTACATCCTTGTGCGTTCTGCCCAAAACTCTGCCTATGTGCATGCCAACCAGCAAAGTACGCATCATCAAGTGACACATGTACTTTTAAGCTGATTGGTATTTTATAAGAGGCAATTAATGCACATTAATGATTAAAATAATCCTCAGTTAGGTACCTAAAAGTATACACCCTCTTATAAAAGTTTCCCTTAAAGTATAAAAGAAAATGCTCTTATTTACCAGATTTTCTTTAATTCATCTTCTTTTCAATAAGCAACTGGTTATATCTTAGTAAAAGTTATAATTTAATTTAGTTAAAGAATAATAAATTTAGCTAATCTGCAATATTTGCTACTCTCATTGTTTGAATTCCTTGGACTATAAGAGAAGAGTTAATTGAAAACATTTGATATGTATTCTTACTTCCTCTTCAAAAGATTATGGAAAACTAAATTTCTATAGGGAAGGTATTGCTTTAAAAAAGTCATTATTTAATGTCAAAAGCTATAGTACCTCTTCAATGGTCATCCGATTTTTTTCCAGTTTTCTCTTCACACGTCCCAAATCTGCATCTGAAAAAAAAAGGAAAGAAAGACAAACAATGAAATTACATGCCTATATGCAAGTATTCATATTGTGAGCATCGGGTCAGTCTGTAAGCCCCAAAGGAATGCACAGTGGCCAAAAGTCCAGGCATAAATGTGACCTTCACAACTGCCCTTGACATTCACTGCCTTCTTCCTGCTGTTCAGCAGGCTGGTCAGATAGAGATTAAGAAGTAAGTTCAAGAGCCAAGTGTGGCTGAGAATGTCCACAGCTTTTCATCAATACCAAAACTGGACATCCTTGCTGTTAGTCACAGCCAATATAAAGTGCTTTAGCAGGTGGCTCTTTCTTACTCAAAGAACATTATATCAAAAGATGAGAAGCACCATTAAATCAGATGACAAATAGCCATAAGCTAAATGGTCTAAGTCAGAATAATACTGAAGTATCACTATGTCTAATTCACTTGAGTATTCAAAAAAGTCTGCTTTCTTGCATAAACACATGGGACCAATGATGTTTTCTCTCTCAAATGATTTCCAAAAACTCAAAAAAATTATTGCAATGAATAATTGTTAGAATAAACCAAAATAAAATTCACAGTGTTGAAATACATGATTAAAGAAAATATGTGGCTTCAAATTGGATACATATTTTACAATTGAAATGAAATTATTTTTTATATCATAGAGGTGCACTTGAATCTCCAAACTTCTATCCTTTCTGCACTATACAATATTTTAATAGTATACAGAGCAAGTCGTACTACTCCCTTTTATCTAATAACCACTATACTGCTTGTACTGCAAAATCATTCTTTCAAAAACTATTTAGCTTATCAAGCTATAATTATTCTGAGATTCGCAGAACAACAAGATTTGGGATAATCTTACAGATTTATCAAGAGCTGGTGCAAGGGTACTGGACACACTAAGTAAACCTTCAGCCTCACCACCCCCCCCCCCCAACCCTCCCCAAGATTTTGATAATTAAACTCAGCAATCATGATTATCTGAACAGCACCCTTCTGGCTACAACCCTGTAAAAATGCACAGACATCATACTTTTAAGTATTAAACTTTTCTTTTATTTTATATTTTTGAAAAGTTACAATAACATTCACAAGCAAAAACTTGTTACAGAAAAAAGAAATTTGCAAAAGAAGATAACTATCACAAATTCTCAAATGGAAAACTATCAAAATATCAACAATCTCTTCTAGTCCATAATTAGGAGAGATCTCGGTCACAAATCAAAGGAAAAGTTTTAAGAAACACAGATATAGACACGATGATTAAACTCTCTCAGCAAATTAACTAGCCTCCTTCATAAATGATAAGAAGCTAGGCACCGCAGAGGACACTGCCACAGGGATTGAGGACTGTAGCTCATTCACTTTGTTACTAAGAGACATGGTTAACTGCTGAGGCTCAAAGAAAATATTATCTAAGTCCTTGGTATTTAATCAAACATCTGTAGGGGAAACACAGAAAAAGCAATGCCCCAATCTGTTGAACTCTAAGTCTTAAAAAGGAGAAACTGTTTCATCTTCTGTGTAACCTTGGCTACATCCGGAGAAACCGTTCATACTGTAAATAATGTTCCTTTAGAACAAAAATTAATTTTCAATAGCCGATCTTTGTCAGGGTCCAAAGCACCCATTATTAGGAGAGTGGAAGTAGGCACTTGATCTTTTCTAGACGTCTCCAAAAACTCTGTCAATTCAAAACTATCCATGGTCAGCTGAGCCTTCAACTCTACACCCTCATCCATCCTCTTGGCTTGTGGGAAATATTCCCTTTCAAAGCTGGGGAGGAGGCACGAACTCTGAAGGGATTTAACCATAGCCACTGCATACTTTTTTTTTAATATCTCACTTGGAGAAATTGAAAGAATTCAGGAAAATCTTAAAAGAAAAATTATAATGTTGTAAAAATTTCCAGTGCCTCAATTTTCTTATGCATAACAATTGAATCTTTCAATAGGGCATCCTTTCTACCCTGGGACACATTAAGCTTCAATTTCACTTCCTAGACTCTCTGTTTTAAGGAGCTAAGATCTTGCTTAAAACTTTTCAGGGGAGGAAGCATTTTGAGCCAGCCGCAGGTAATCGGAGTGGCAGGCTCTCGGAAGGATGGCCCCGACGCCCTCGGGGGCTTGAAAAGCTGCTTCGGGTGAGCCAGAGAGGTGGAGGAAGCATTTTGAGCCAGCCGCAGGTGATTGGAGCGGCAGGCTCTCGGAAGGACGGCCCCGACGCCCTCGGAGGCTTGAAAAGCAGCTTCGGGTGAGCCAGAGAGGTGGAGGAAGCATTTTGAGCCAGCCGCAGGTGATCGGAGCAGCAGGCTCTCGGAAGGACGGCCCCGACGCCCTCGGGGGCTTTCACACCTCTAATTTATTTTCCTCTACCTGTCCCTGCGCGGGTAGCTCACGCGGGTGGCGCACATCAAAGGGGCGCACTACAAGGGGCATTTCTAGCTCCTTGTAAGCTCCTTGGAGCACCGTCAGAGCAGCGGAAGAGCACAAGGGTACAGTGTAGGGAAGCGAAAAAAGGTGGTGATGACATCAGCAGCAGTAGCAGCTTCGTCTTCTGTGGTGAGTGGCCCCATGGATCATCATCTGATACCTTTGTTGGGGGCTGCCATACCTTTAGCCGTGGGGTCCCCATTTGACAGTTCAGGGGGGGCCTCTTTGAGCTCCGTTGACCGTACTCCACCCCCTCCTCCCCAGGGTTCTACTCCTGCCGAGTCTACATGTAGTTCTCCGTTGGAACGGGACACTCTGGCTCCAGGGATGAGGCCATTGATACTGGTCTCTTGGACTCCTCCTCAGGCTGAGGCTAAGGAAATTTTGGATTCCCAGGTTTCCCTGGCTGACGTTTGGAGGGTGGTGACTCGGACAGAGCGTACCTTAGTATCTATGGTGACCCAGCTCTGCTCCTTTACCCAAGATGTAGTAGCAGGGCTGGTTCATGTAGAAAAGCAGGTAGAATTACTTTGTAACCAAGTTCCTAAATGTGAATCATTGTGTCAATCCCTACAGACAGCTCAGTCTGCAGTAGTTGTTAAATCGTAAGTTAGAAATGTATGAGAATGTGATAAAATCTAAGAATATTAGGTTTTTAAATTTTCCTTTGTGTCATTTGCTATCTCCAGAGATTTTATTACGTAAATATTTACGGGAAGTGTTAAAATTACCTAATGCCGATGTCATATCTTTTTCAAAACTTTATTACCTATCAGGACGGGGTGGTTCTCCTGGATGGTCTGTTGCTGATTCTCAGCAGCAGGTATCTCAGGAGCTTAATTTGACTGAGTTCCTTGAGGACACCCAGGACAACATCCCGTCTCGTGCTACATTGCTTGTTACTTTTGTTTTAGAAAGTGATAAAATCTCTGTATTTAAAGAATACTTTAGGAATCAAAATGTTTCTTTTTGTGGATCCCCCATTCAACTGTTTCCAGATGTGTCCAGACCTACACAGGTACGTAGGAAAGCCTTTTTGGCTTTTAAACCTCGTGTCTTGGCCTTGGGCGCCTCTTTCTTTCTGAGATATCCATGTAAATGTTTGATAGTTCTTCAGGGAGTGAGATATGTATTTTTTGACCCACTTCAGCTGGAGGCATTTCTGTCTAGTAGGGAGACCATAGATTCTGTGGTTCAGGGGGCGGATTGATTGAAGAATACTGGCTATGATATGGAGTTTATTCTCCTTGTGATTTCCTAGATTTATTATGTTATTAATTTGGAAAAGTCTTCCTCCCTTTTTTGTGGACTATATATTTTCTGTTTCTTTTTCCTTATATTGGATCCCTTTTGTGCTATATTAATAGTTTTTGCTCTATTATTTGCAACTGATAATATTTGGAAAATCAAATAAAAAGTTGAATCTAAAACTTTTCAGTTCCAGAAAGAGAGCCCTACAATTTCCCCACAATATCCTACAACTGGCTGGAAAGAGAATGTTAAAAAAGTACCAGTCCATTCCATAAAAGACTGAATTAAAATGCTCTGCTTTCAAAGGGGTTCCAGACAGAGGCCCTGCAGCTTGATTCTTCTGAAGTCTTGAACGCAGCACCTAGTTCTCCTAAGTCATGATGCTCTAAATGTTGAACTGTCACTGTTCTCATCCCTGAGGTGCTTCCAGGCACACCCTCAGCCATTCTGCTCTGCTCTCTTCGTCCTCCATCCTCCATTCATCTCTGGATGAGAAGGGCCAGCTGAGCTTCCACCCAGGATACTTCTTTGCTCCTGCTCTACTGAACTTGCTGGTGGCTGAGGGGGGAATGCTGTTTTGAAGACAGCAAAGAGGATAACATAGAATCTCCTTCTGCCTCCACATATCCCGGCGAGCTCTCTGGAATTGAATCCATTGCACCAGGCCAGTTAAGAAAGACATCAAATGGGCAGATTGACTTCATAGGAGGTGGCTCAGCAAGTCGCTGCTACTTAGACTTGTGCATCCGATGCATAAAGATAACAAAAGGTATAAAGGCAAGGAATACATAAAGAGAATTCAAGGCTCTACCCAGGCCAATCAATCTGACGCCATCTTGAAATCCCCACCAAATTTTGCTGTGTATGAATGTGTGTGCCCATTTGCTCTGCAGGTAAAGGAATATGCTGCTGATCGCTTTTGAGTTTCTATGGCTATGAGGATCTATTGTTTTGCTTTGACTGCTGCTGCTCTTTGCTGCCCCTCAGAAGTTGCTACCTTAGGCAACTGCCTAGTCTTGGTTCTTGCAGTTTGTATGTAATGTGATTTATGACATCCTATGAGTCAATTTTCAGCACCGGAAATTACCATGGCATAAAAGAATGCAAAAATGTAGCACTACCCCATGGATAAGAGATGGCACTAAATGTATGTGGAAAATGGCGACCGCAAGCATCTATGAGGGTAATTGTATAAGGGTTGCCTAGATTTATGTATGCATTTACACACTGAAAGCATATTTTAGTGGTTCTGGGTGTAAATGCTCACTTGTTTGAGTAATGTAGGTTGGTTGCTATTCTATAAGTACATGTGTCTGACTGATGACACGTACGTTCACTGTAGGCATATACAAGGGCAAGTTTTGGGTGGAGTGTGGCTAGAGCGCAAATTTACATGTGTAAGTTATTAAGTAGTATGCATTTGGAAAAATCTAGGAATTGGTATTTACACTTGCCAAAGGGCATGTGAAAGTGCTCGTGCCTAGTTTAGGACACACACACACATGAAAATGTGTGTAAATCTAGACAACCCTTATAAAATTATCCCTTATAAGAATAGTGGGCAATTTAATAAAGAGATGCATACTTTTAAGCATCAAGTGTATGCTTTACTGGGGGTTATTTTGGTCATTAACCCGTGACTATGGCCACATACATGCATTACTGACCTCTTACAGAATACTGACCAGTGTAAAAGTATGGGCATTGCCTGATGGCATGCATTTTATCAGTGGGTGTGCGTATGGGCAGAGTTTGGACTGGGTAGAGTACAGAACTATGCGCATAGCTTATAAAATACTATTATTTACGCACATTCTTGCAAATATCTGGGCACATGCATTTACACCAGAATGTCTGTGCCTTAATTTACAGCCCGATTTCTGATATGGAGGCTACTATTTTATAAGATTTGTTGTTTTGTTGGACTACCTTAATGTGAGCATATAGGGAACAGTTAAATTAGCATTTTCCAGTAGTCCATTTTATTCTAAATATATTAGCACAGTCGTCTCAATCACTTTTTAAAATCAGAAGTGTTAACGTAATAGCTAAAATAAGGTTACAGCTGCATGAAAATATTGCGACAATGGCACTCAGCCTTTATCGCTCAGACATACAATCAAATATGCATTTTATCTAGCTCCAAAATTTTGCACATTATTGCCAATGAATTTATTGTTTCAAAAATGCTATTATAAGAGGATCTTGAAGATATGTATATAGTTCTCAGGGCACCCACCAAGAACTTTGAGATGCCCTAAAATTTAACATGGGCATCTCAAAGATCTCCCAAAATAGCCCATTAAACCACTTCTGAATCAAGTTAGTTCTGAAGTTAAACATCACAAAGGATTTATGCTAACTTTTTTCCCCCAATTAGCTACATTTGTCAGCATATTCTAGAACCATAACAAAGACTTACCTAACTTCTCAATGATTGTCTCCTTGATATTCATAACCTCTTCCAGATCTATAATTCTATACTGAAGTTTATCAATTTGCTTTCTAAATTTTGCACTTTCCTCTTGAAGTTTTTCTTTGTCTGTATCATCTTCTAAAAAAATCTGAAACATTATGGAAACAGTTATTTCTCAGAAAGGAACAAAAGATTTATGTGCGCAGCAGAGCAACAACAATTCTGTGGCATGGCTATCATAGAATTTCCTCAGCCCTATTGTGTATTTAAAATATGAATGAAAAAATAGAATGAGACTAAAAAGACTCTTGTTGGATGAAAGGCGGCAGTACATTACAAACAAAGACCATAGCACATGGGGACATTTTTATTGACAAGAATAATACATATCATACTGTTCGTGTGCCCTCATCATTCAGGTCAATTTATTATGGAAGCTGTGTCCATGGAGGCAGCTGGGGCCTATCCACCCACACTTCCCTGTGTGTGTTCATGAAGTGCTGTCTGTAACTAGGCAAGCAGGGGAGACTTGGGCAGCACTAGGGCAAGGAGGGGGTGCAAAATGTATGGCTAAGGAGGGGGGCTTGTTGCCTTTGTGCCACTGCTCAGGGACAGTGCTGCCAGTGTCATGAGGAGCACATCACATGTCAAAGTGGTGAAGTTTTCAGGCTGGAAGCCACATGGAGTCCAGCAGGACCTCAGATATCAACACAGTTGGTTTCCAACTTGGTGCTGGAGCCACCCGGAGGCAATTCATATGCTGAACGTTAACATGGCTTTGCATGCCTGTCACACATAGACTGTGCAGGCGTTTAATGCTATTGAACACTTCAGTTTAAATCTCTGTGCAAACAGTGATTACCTTGTAAGAAGGTTTCACGATAACATTCAACAAAAGACTTTAAAGTTATAGTTTTAGTAAAGCAACCTCATTTACATTTTTATTATGCATGTCCTTTGTTTAAATCTTGCCACTTCCATTATGGAAAGGTCTTTTTCCTATGCAACAGAAGCTTATAGCAACAGATACTCCTTTTTTATTGTCAATTTAAAAGACTTTGAAAACATTTGAATATACCATTCTATAGCCGTCTAGACATAACTAAAATATATTTCTTTTTAACATTAGAAACTTTTATAAAGTTAAACCAAATCTTAGCACGGTTAGCAGACTAGCAATATTACTATAATAGCATAGTCTAAAATGTCAAGTACTAAAATATTAGCACTGGCAATAATCATTTTCATAGTTAAGAAAGTTGATTTTTTTTTATCTACCTAGTAAAACTTTGATAGACTATAAATATTTTAAATATATAAAAAAATCTAGAGATATGATTTTTGATGTTGCATTTCAAAGTAAATTACATTTGTGTGAAAATTAAGACCCCCTTTCAAATGCAAAGTGATGTGAAGGCTCATTTTGCATAGGACATCGAAGGAGGAATTGAGATGTCCATGTCAGGGTGTGCAAAACTCCACATGTATTTTACAAAAGACTATGCCAAAAGTGGAATCTTTTCTAAACTATCTAGGATGTGTAGGAGTGAATGTTCATTTCCAGAAACATGCAATGGGAGCAGTGATTTTACAAAAATTAAATGTAAAAAACAATGAGGCATGTTTACTGAACCACGATAAAATGTAGCACAAAAAATCCCATGCTGGATGGTTAGCATGCAAATTGGCAGACACAGGGCAATTATTTGACATAACATGGATGCTGGCCGTGCAATAACTTTGATTGTTGACATTAGCATGGGTGCACTTAGCACCACCTCAATGGTTGGCCTTAGGTACACCTGTGTGCCTGGTGTTACTGCAGTGCCACATGTTAGCAACGAACCAATGCCAGGGGACAAATGCACATGCCCCCTGAAGCTGGTATCGCGACTCGATCATTCACTACTGGCACACTTTTTTGTAAACATGCCCCACTGTGTCTCAGTGCCTGTAAGTATGCATTTCAGGAGCCACAAACATTGAACCCTTCTTTGGTAGCTTGACCTTAGGAATAATATTGCAAACGTACTGCTAGTGGTCATAGGTTCCATTCTGAACCCAGGCTCTGGACAGAGTAGGAGCAACTAAGGATCACTCCTGCTCTCCACTAGACCACCATGCAAACCCTCAAACAGAGGGGCAACAGGGGTTGAGGAAGTACTTTACTTGTATTGGTGGGGCATGGAGGGGGTCCAAGGGAGATGCTTTACTTTTAATTAGCTACTGCAGAGACTAACAGTCTTGGGCATTAGTTCCTTTGCCTTACCACTATGTGAGCATTAATAGCTGAACATATAGGAAACAATAAAAGTAATTTAAAAAAATATTTTCTTTTGTACCAATATTCAAAGGCATTTGTCCTGTTAGCAGGACCTGCTAATCGAATAAGCCCTGGCAAGAGGGATATTCAGCAGCACTAATCAGGCAGTGCCAGTGAATAGCCTCTCTGATACACCATGGCACTGTCTGGACAGTGTTAGGGTGGTCTGTGGGCGGGACGAAAGTTAGGACAAGGCAATGGCTGCAGCCTGGCTATCTGGATAGTGACTGTATATTGCCACTGTCCGGATAGTCACTCCGATCGCCATTGACCCTGGATATACAGAGCCAGAAGATATCCAGGTCCCAGCGCTGAATATCCAGTTTCATTTTCAGCAGGGGCAGCTAAAATAATGCCAACCACTGCCACTGAATACTGACTTGGGGGTTTTCAGCTCACTGCAATTAATGTGGTTAGCAAGTCTGCTGATTGTGTTAATTGCTTTGAAAATGCTCCTGTACTTTTTAGTCCGGACTAAACAGAATTTTAAAAATGAAAGACCATTTTGAAAGTAGCTACACACATTCTTCTTATTTGAAGAAAAAAATTCATATTTGTGAAATGTATGCCTATAAATGCAACCCCCCTAAACCTGCTGCCAAGAGCACCTCTTCAAAATGCAGGCAAACTGATGCTATGGTGATAACGTTATAAAGGATTTTTTATACATAAACCCTGTTTATTGTAAAACACCTCGTAAAAAACTATCACATGAATAAAAGTGTACACAGGAACAAAGCATATACTTTTACATGAACAAGGTATATGCATGTTTCAGGGTGTAGTCTGGGTGAAGCAGGCAGTCATGGCGTAGGTTATAAAATTTGCACCTACATGCATTACTTCAGCCCATATATTTACACTAGCTACTGAAAAGGTGTACATGTATGTGGCTGCATTTTAGCCACAACTGTGCAGGTTTTGTAAAACTATTGCATGAAGACACATAGATGCTTATGTGTCTTTATAAAATAGCCTCAAATAGATGCCTACTTTGTCTTCCAGTCTAGGCAACCTGTTATAAAATTTCCCTCTCTGTGCTTAAGTTTACCTATGGGACAGGCAAATATATAAAAGTCCATTTATGAAGGTAAAATACTGTTGCACCTGCAGTAATAGTTTTGAAAATTACCCTCCCTTTATCACACGCCAAAATACAAATGTCAAATTAAATATGTAGAGAAAGCGTAGTTACTCACCTGTAACAGGTGATCTCTGGGAACAGCAGGAATTTAGTCTTCACATATGGGAATCGTCGGTAGTGACGGAGCCTGTGCGGGAACGCTCCCCAGCATCCAATAGGAATGCTTTTGGGAGCATCCCTCAGCACATGCGCACTGCCTTCCCGCCTTTCCAACTGTCCCTCTTCAGTTAAGTTTGTAGCTGAGTGAAAGGATAGAGGGAGAGAGGAAAGAGACAGAGAAACAGAGAGACAACTCCTACGGGAGGTGGGTGGGTTGTGAGGACTAAATTCCTGCTGTTCCCAGAGATCACCTGTTACAGGTGAGTAACTACGCTATCTCCAGGAACAAGCAGAAATGTAGTCTTCACATATGGGGACTCCCTAGCTGAAGATGCCGGGGAGATGGTCCCAGGAAGCTGCCACCTATAGTGAGGTGGGCCATGCTTCCTCCCATGGATCTCTGGCATCCTACCAGGGTTGGTGGGTAGGAGTTGAATTAAGTCTGAAAGAGATGTTGAAGAACAGCCTGGCCAAAGAAGGCATCCCGACGGGAGGCTTTATCTAGGCAGTAGTGGGCTGTGAAGGTGTGCACCGAAGCCCAGGTGGCTGCTCAACAGATGTCATCGATAGACACAGAGTGAAGGTTAGCCATAGAGGCTGCCATGGCTCTCACATTATGTGCTGTGAACATGGCCTTGAAGAGGAAGACTCTTACTCTCATAAGTAAAGGATATGCATTGTGCAATCCATTTAGATAGAGTTCTTTTGGAGACTGGAAGTCCCAAATGACAAGAATCAAAAGCAACAAAAAGTTGAGAAAACTTTCTATGATGCTGTGTTCTTGGTAGGTAAAAAGCCAAGGCTCTTTTACAGTCCAAAGTATGAAGGTTCCTTTCTGCATTAGAGGCATGAGGCCTCGGAAAGAATACAGGAAGGTAAATTGATTGATTTAAATGAAAAGGCGAAACCACCTTTGGCATAAAATGTGGATGAGTTCTGAGAAAGCACAGTTACTTACCTGTAACAGGTGATCTCTGGGAACAGCAGGAATAAGTCTTCACATATGGGTACGTCGGTACCGACGGAGCCTGCGTGGGAACGCTTCCCAGCGTCCAATCAGAAAGCTTTTGGAAGCATCCCACCACGCCTGCATGCTGCCTTCCCGCCTTTCCCAACTGCCTCTCCTCAGTTAAGTTTTAAAGCTGAGACAAAGAGCGAGAGAGAGAGAAGGGAAAGATAGAGATAGAGAATACAACTCCTAGGGGAGGTGGGTGGGTTGTGAAGACTTATTCCTGCTATTCCCAGAGATCACCTGTTACAGGTAAGTAACTGTGCTATCTCCAGGAACAAGCAGGAATGAGTCTTCACATATGGGGACTCCCAAGCTAAGATGCCTGGAGTCCCAGCATGTTATGGATTGGAACATGCTACACCTCATATGGCCAGGCATCCTCAGGATGGTGGGAAGGAGTTGAAACAGAAAGGTGCTGTAAAAGACAGCTAACCTAACATAGGATTGCAGACAAGAAGTCCCTGTGTGGATGACAATTATCATCAAATATACTGAAAATGAAATATTGCAATATGGACCTCCCCTAACAGGATTGTACAAAAAGCGTAGTTACTCACCTGTAACAGGTGTTCTCCAGGAGCAGCAGGAATCAGTCCTCACATATGGGTGACGTCGGCGCCGACGGAGCCCTCGCGGAGCAATTTTCCCCAGCTTTCAAAGAAAGCCTTTGGGAATTGCAGCGCGCATGCGCGGTCCCCTTCCCGCCCAAGGGTGCCATCTTAGCCAGTCAGATGACATAGCTAAAAGACAGCGTAAAAATTTGCAAAAAAACTAAAGCAGATAATCGCAACTCCAAGGGGAGGAGGGAGGGTTGTGAGGACTGATTCCTGCTGCTCCTGGAGAACACCTGTTACAGGTGTGTAACTACGCTTTCTCCAGGACCAAGCAGGAAGTCAGTCCTCACATATGGGACTCCCAAGCTTAAGGCTACCGGAGACCCTAAGCACAAAAATGAGCTCCCTCTAGCTCAGCAGTACAGAAGGAAGGAATCTTCGCTGAATTATTACCCACCGGTAGCCCCCATCCGGGATGGAGGGTAGGAGTTGCTCAAACCTCAAAGAGATTTCGGAGGACTGCCTGTCCGAAAGCACTGTCCCTGCGGGACTCCCTCTCGAGGCAGTAATGGACCGCAAAAGTCTGGCTCGAAGACCAAGTAGCGGCCCGGCAGATGTCTGCCAACGGAACAGAGCGGAGGTAAGCCACTGACGTAGCCTTCACCCGAACACAATGAGCCGTGACTCGACTTTCTAAGGAGAGTCCGGCTGCCCCATAAGCCCAAGCGATACAGTCAGCAACCCATATGGACAGAGTACGCTTGGAGACCGGGAGCCCCAATTTATTGGGGTCAAAAGATACAAAAAGCTGAGCAGCTTTACGGTGCTCCCGCGTACGGTCAAGGTAGAAGTTCAATGCCCTTCTACAGTCCAGGGTATGCAGGACCATTTCAGCTCGGCTGGAGTGTGGCCTGGGAAAGAAGGTCGGAAGTACCACCTCCTGATTGATGTGAAAAGGGGAGACCACTTTTGGAAGAAATTTTGGGTGAGTCCGTAGGACTACCCTATTCTTGTAGAACCGAGTGTAAGGGGGATCAGACACGAGGGCCTGCAATTCACTTACGCGTCTAGTGGAAGTGAGGGCTATCAGGAACAAGGTTTTCCAAGATAGAAAACGTAGAGAACAGGTAGCCATAGGTTCAAAAGGCGGACAGGTGATCCGCTGCAAAACCACATTTAGATCCCAGTCAGGAGCTGGCGGGCGCAGAGGTGGTTTTAGTAGAAGGAGACCTCGGAGAAACCTCGCCACGAGAGGGTCGCTGGAAAGAGGTCTGCCGTCCACCGGCACATGATGTGCTGAGAAAGCACTGAGGTGAACTTTGACGGAGTTGGACTTAAGTCCCAGATTAGAGAGGTAGAGCAAGTACTGCAAGATCACCAACACCGAGCAGGAGAAGGGATCCTGAGACTGCTGGGCACACCAAGCGGAAAAGCGACGCCATTTAAGGGCGTAGCATTTGCGGGTAGAAGGTCGCCGGGAAGCTAGGACGACCTCTTCCACCTCTGCCGGCAATAGAAGGGGAGCGAGGACTACCCTTTCAGCAGCCAGGCCATCAGATGTAGAGATCTGAGGTTGGGGTGTAGCAGGGACCCCTGATCCTGTGTTAGGAGATCTGGTTGAAACCCCAGAGGGAACGGATCCTCCACCGCTAATTGCAGCAGGAGTGGAAACCACGGCTGTCTGGGCCAGCGAGGAGCTATCAGGATCATGGAAGCTTTGTCTCGGAGAACCTTAAAAAGAGTTCGGGAGACTAGCGGTATGGGAGGAAAGGCATACAGAAGGCTTTTCGACCATGAGAGCAGAAAAGCATCTGCCGCTACTCGAAGGGGATGCGGCTGCCGAGAGCAGAAGCGAGGAAGTTGCCGGTTGAGAGGACTGGCAAAGAGATCCATCGTGGGGAGGCCCCACTTCAGAAAAAGTTTCTGAACTACCAAGGGATCCAGTCGCCACTCGTGCGGCTGGAGGATTCTGCTGAGTTTGTCCGCCAGGCAATTCTCTTGGCCTGGGAGATAAACTGCCTTGAGAAGAATGTCGTGGCTGACGGCCCAAGAACAGAGCTTCTGTGCTTCCCGACAGAGAAGGAAAGAGCCCGTTCCCCCCTGTTTGTTCACGTAGAACATGGCAACTTGATTGTCCGTCTGGACAAGGACGGACTGGTGAGAAGTCAGGTGGGAGAAAGCCTTGAGAGCCAGACGGATTGCTCTGAGCTCCAGGAAGTTGATCTGCTGCACAGACTCCCACGTGGTCCAGAGACCTTGAGTACATGCCCCTTGGCAATGAGCTCCCCATCCTAGAAGAGAAGCATCGGTTGTCAGCACTTGAGCCGGCGGAGGAGACTGAAAAGGCATTCCGAGCACCAGGTTCGGCCGATGAAGCCACCACTGTAGAGAAGAGGCCAGCGGGCCGGAGATGCGCACTAAGTCGGCTAGGCCACCCGAGGCCTGTTGCCACTGCTTGCGAAGGCACCACTGAGCAGGCCGCATATTCAGGCGGGCATTGGGGGTCACGTGGACGGTGGAAGCCATATGGCCGAGTAGTCTCAGGAAGCGCCTGGCGGAGACCAGGGACTGGCTGCGAAAACGGCCGGCTAGGTCCATGAGCCGTTGAGCCCTGTCGAGAGGCAGGAAAGCTCGTGCCTGAAGAGTGTGCAATCTTGCGCCGATGAACTCGAGATCTTGTGAGGGGAGCAAAGTGGACTTTGCGAAGTTTATGACAAAGCCCAAGTATTGCAGAAGAGTCACAGTGCGGTGTGTGGCTTTTGTGACTTCTGGAGAGGACGATGCTCTGATGAGCCAGTCGTCTAGGTACGGAAAGACATAGAGGCCGTGAAGCCGGAGATAAGCCGCCACCACCGCGAGACATTTTGTGAAGACTCGTGGTGCGGAGGATAGGCCAAAGGGCAGTACTCTGTACTGGTAATGATTTCCTGCCACCACAAACCGTAGGTATTGGCGGTGGCTTGGGTGGATGAGGATGTGCGTGTAGGCATCCTTTAGATCCAAGGAGCATAGCCAATCTCCCTGCTGGAGGTAGGGCAGAAGGATTCCAAGGGTAAGCATCTTGAACTTCTCCCTGACGAGGAACTTGTTGAGGTTGCGCAAGTCCAGGATGGGTCTGAGGCCTCCCGTTCTTTTTGGTATTAGGAAATACCTGGAATAGAAGCCTTGACCCCGCAGGTGGTGGGGCACCGGTTCCACAGCCTGTTCCTGAAGAAGACTTGCTAACTCCTGAAGGAGTAAGTCCCTGTGCAGAGGGAGTCGTGGAGGTTCTCCCGGGAAATAGGAGGGAGGGATCTGGTGGAAGTGGAGAAGATAGCCTTCTCTCACCACTTGAAGCACCCAGGCATCTGAGGTGACGTTGGACCACCTGTGGGCAAAGTGAACCAGCCGGCCTCCTGTGCTGGGAGGAACCAGCTGAGGGGGAGAGGCTATGCTGATGAAGTCAAAAACCCCCACCCTGCTGAGCAGGGGCCGGTGGTGCAGGCTTGGGGGCTTGCTGCCTACGGGACCCGTTACCCCGTCCCTTGGCCTGCTGACCCTGTTGGGGAGCCGCGGAGGCCTGATATTGAGGGTAGTGTTTATAGGCAGCCGCCTTTCTCGGGTAAAAGGACTTCTTTCCCGAGCCCTTCTTCTTCTGGGAAGGGGCGGAGGTCTTCCTAGAAAGCCTAGTTCTGGTGAGAGTCTCCGTCTCGATTTGGGCAGCCTTTTCAGCCATGGGCTTGCCAAAGAGGTTCTCACCTCGGCAGGGGACATCGACCAACTTGTCCTGCACCCAGGGTTCAAGGTCAGATGACTGAAGCCAAGCCTGTCGGCAGGCACCGATGCCGGCTGCGGCCACTCGTGCCGATGCTTCAAAGCCATCATAGGCTGCTCGAGACATAAATTTGGAGCATTCCCGAATACCAGTTGTCAAGGCTAGGAACCTCCGCAAAGGTTCCTCGGATAGCCCAGCGGAGAATCCGGCTATCTCTTTAGCCAGGTCTCTGAGATACATGCCCATGTAGAGCTGGTAGGTCTGGACTCGACAAGCAAGCATAGAGCCCTGGAAACACTTCTTACCTAGGCCATCCAGGTTGCGGGCCTCCCTGCCAGGAGGCACCGAGGAGTGCATCTTCTGGCTCTTAAGCCTATGCATGGCCGATTCCACCACCATGGAATGGTGCGGTAGCTGTGCTTTTTGGAAGCCAGGGCTCTTGCGGACTCGATAAATGGAATCGACCCGCTTGCTTAACACCGGCGACGATGCCGGACTCTCCCACATGCGGAAGAGTAGTCGTTCCAGCATGGGAGGAACCGGTACAGTAAAGTGCTCCCTGGCGGGAGAGTCGTACTGAAGGGCATCGAGCTCTTCGGCTCGGGGCTCCTCCTCGGGATCCGCAGGGAAGGCCAAAGCCTTGGCCATATCCCTGACGAAATCCGAGAACCGGGCGTCCTCCGGAGGGGACTGTTTCCGAGGTTCGGACTCAGGCGAGTCCGAGGGGACACACCGAGTCCGAAAGGAATCAGGTGACTCTTCCTCTTCAGACTCCCAGGCTGACTCCGAGGAGGAATCGGTGGGGTCGGTCCGGGCGGGCGGAGGCATCGGCCGCCCCGACGCCGAGGGAGTCGGCGTCGACGACCTCGGTCCCGAACGGGAGGCCGAGGGTGACCTCGACCGAGGATCGACTCGAGCCCGCATGGACTCGAGGATCGGCTCGGTCTCCGGGGTCGACTTAGACGTCGACGTCCCGGCGGTCGGGGCAGAGGCGCCAGCGAGGCTAGCGATCAGTGCCCGCTGCTGGTCCATGAAGGCAGAGAGTCTGCTCTCAAAGGCCGTCAACCTGAGTCCGACCTCAGGTGACCCAGCAGCCCCCGACTCGGGCCCCGACGGCGTCGGGCCCGACGTCGGACCCCTCTGAGGCGAGTCCAGGAGGACTACAGGACTTACCCGAGCAGGCAACTCCGACTCCAGACGAGGTCGCTTCGGCAGATGCTCCTTCTCCAAAGACCCGGGACGGCTATCGGGGCTATGCGACCTGGCCCTCGCGGAACCAGGAGCGTCCACCGACGCCGCCCTCGCGGGTTTCATCTTCCGACGATGGTCCCCGGAGGGAGAACCCCTGTCGGAGGAGCTCCGGCGATGGTCAGAGCTGGAACCTCTGGACGCCGAGGCCTCCGACGAGGTCCGGGTACGGCCGGGGTCAGCGAAGATTTGCTCCCGCTGATGCCGCCGACTCCTTAACGCTTTGGAGGACATCTTGCTGCAGGCCCCACAGATCAGTTCCTCGTGATCCGGGCCAAGGCAGCGGAGGCAATTATCATGTGTGTCAGTGAGTGACATATTTCTGTCACACTGAACACACCGCTTGAAACCACTGGCAGCCATCGGGGGAAAAAGGGCCCCTGCAAGGTCAAAGGACCGGGCTGCCAGTGAAAAACCGAAAACGAAACTGACAGAAAATCAGAAAAACCGAAAAATAACAGAAGGACTCGCAACGGTGTCGCGAGTCCGGGCAGGAAAAGAACCGGCGTCGAACCGATAGAGAAAAAAGAGATTAAACATGAAAAAATCAACTTTTTCAGCAGGGACAAGACGGGCACGTCTGAAGGGCTCCGCGGAAAAAAGAAGACTGGCTAAGATGGCACCCTTGGGAGGGAAGGGGACCGCGCATGCGCGCTGCAATTCCCAAAGGCTTTCTTTGAAAGCTGGGGAAAATTGCTCCGCAAGGGCTCCGTCGGCGCCGACGTCACCCATATGTGAGGACTGACTTCCTGCTTGGTCCTGGAGAAGTATGGAGGTTCATGAGATCTACTGGGGATCCAGTAGAGGAGCCTCAAGGAGGACCTCACTGCAAAAGTATAGGTAATAAACCTGTAGGAGAACACAATGGAGGTCAGGAATTCTGAAAGGTAAGAGGTAACCCCAGGGGTAAACTGGGGTAGTACCAAAACAGTAAGCCATCAGCGGAAGGCTTTATGAAAAAAGCCCAAACTCTTTTGGCTACAGAGTGGCTCACTCATAGGAGCAAAAAGAGGAAAAGGCTGACTGATTTGGACAAACAGGCCTAGTCCCTGTGGGAAGGAGTATGGAAAACCCTTATATCCCAAAAGAAAGGACAGATGCCCGAGGCGTTAGCCTCAGAATAACTGAAGATCTGCAATGTCTTTCCTAACTGATGTCAGGTAAGAAAGATACTGGAACATGGAGAGCTTCAGGGGTACCTAAAACATTTAGGGGTATGGTAGAAAGTTGTTAACTACCACTGGAGTAGTTGTGTGTGTAGCACCCCAAACATACTGGGACAGCATGGTATGGGTAGAGCCTCCAACTGTCAGAATCATATAGAGACATATATATCTATATGAGCATAGACAGTCAGATAGATAAGTATGTAAATACATATCTACCTATAATAAATATCTCGACAGATGCACACATATATATATATAGATATATACATATAGATATATAGATAGAAATATAAGAATATATATCTACAGTGAGATATAGAAGGGCAAAAGATATACACACACAAATGATATAAGTGTCTGCAATTAAGCAGAGATGTGCTTATAGAAAGTATATTCACATAGGAGATGTGAAGAGGAAAGATTCATCTAATAACAAGAAGGTGGAACCTACTTGAGAAGATATATAGAGAATCTATTCCCCCTGGTTATGATGGAAGAAGTCAGAGGAAAAATCTCCCTGACAAAGAACAGACTAGATTGCTGCAAGAATGCTAGTCAGTGAAATAACCAGGATGGTTACGTGAAAAGCAGAGGATAATATCAGTCTGCAGGCAGCAAGTCCCGAGTCCTCCAGAACTCTGGCATGGAAAATGGACAGAAGACGCATAGGAATGAGATACCATGTTGACCTACTTGAGGAGCAAAAAGGGTATCATGCGTTCTTTAGCCAAATATGCGCTGTCCATGAAGGATTAGGATACCATGAGGACGAGCTGCAAGGAAAAAGAGAGCATATTCCCAGTGGGAATCCTGAGGACCAAACAAGGGAATTGAACAACTCTTTAAGCTTTCACGTAAGAGAAGGCCCATGTCCTTTGCTTTAGAAAGGAGATAGTAGGGTAGGAAGAACCCTTCCAGTCATGAGGGGCATGACTGAGGGAGCCTTTTCCAACCATCTAGGACAGCTGTTTGAGGAAATCCTAATGCTCTCTAGCAAGGGCCCATAGTGGAAAGCTTCTCTGTAAGATTGCAGAGAGCATAATGCAGGAGAATTAGGAGATAGAACTGGCTGCTGGAAAAGCCAGTACCTAGGTCGACTATGCTGCCAAACCCAAGGGAATTGGAGATGGCAAGAATAGAAAACAATCTGAGAAGCCTGTAGTGATAAGATTTGCCAAGAAAGATGAATCCACTGTCTTGGAGTCACTACTAAGGCCAGAAAGAATATAGTGGAGGACAACTCTGGATGCTTGTGGGGAAGAACCAGTGGTCCAATCACTAGGACTCCTGCATGGGCAGCTGCTAGTAAGACATCAGAAATAATCTTTCTGTTAAAAAACAGAAAGAACAGACAGAACAGGAGTAAGAAAACTCTGGACCTGCCTGAAAGCTGCCCCAAAGCAAAAACGAAGAAGGAGTTAACTCAGAGAGGAAAACTCCACATTGGAATAGTGACAAAACTAAAAGGGCTGAAGAGAAGCCCTCCAGTGTAATAGTACCACTCTTACAGGGAAAATGCTTGATAAGAGGGTAGAGAAGATGGAGCTGAATGGAGACTTACAATGTGGTAAGTCTGTAAAAAGGAAAAAATTCATGCTGGTACAGAAAACTATCATTTGATAGTTGTTAAACCTCTTTCCCTAGCAGGAAGAAGAGGAGAAGCTGTGACCTATAGGCATGAACATCCTAAGAGCTCGTATAACAGAGAAAAATGGATGTCTTGTGAAAAGAGATCCATGCCTAGAGTTTAGAATGAAGCAGTGGAAGGCTTCTACTGAGAAGAAGCCAACTGCAGGTTCTAAACCCCAAGAGACACAAAAAATATGTGATTAATCAGAAACCCTGCGGATGCTGGGTTTGGTGAGTCTGGTAAGAGTTTGGATTCTTCAGACCAGGGCGATGTTTCCCCTGTTTGGGAACATCTGTGTGATGGGCAGAAGATGAATAAAACCTTCTTCCCCTAGGGGAAGAAAGTTTGGTAGGACATTTCCTACCTACTGGGAAAGAAGAGGGCGTAGAACAGCCCTTAGAAACAGGTAAGTCAGTGAACCACTGAGTAACCTGATGTAAAGACTCCTTATTGAAGAGATTTTCTCCAGTGCAAGGAGTATTACCCAGTCTTTGTTGTGCCCATTTGTCTAAGTCTGAAGCTTGGAGCCAGGCTCTACGTTGTGCCCCTATAGCTATAGCAGGAGTCCTGCTAACAGACTCAAATGAGTCTAGGGAAGCACGAGTAAGAAACCAAGAGATATTTTGAATATGACTAAGCAGTGAGGAATAGTCTGCACTCTTGGTTCTGAAAGAAAGGGAGTCAAAAGATGCAATTTCTTTATGACCTCCTCAAGAGATAGACTCATAAAAAATATGAGAGAATTCTTGCTGAAAGCATGGATGTCTGGAAGGTTTGACGTCCAAAGGCATCTAGTGTCTTAGACTCACGACCTGGCGGATAAGAAGAGTGCTTTTTCTTACTCTTCACCCGCCTCATTGCTGATTCCACTACAATGGAATGATGAGGAAGTTGTCTTTTGAAACCCTGGAGAGGGGGGCACCTGATATAGGAGATCAGTTGCTCTGGAAGGTGGGGGTACCCTTAAAGGTGCTTCCCACATTCCTAGAAGAAGATCCTGCAAGGAATGATGCAAAGGAAGCATTTGTTTTCCTTTGCTTCGGTAGAAACAGAGCCTTGTGTAGGATCATGTCCAGGGATAGAGATGGCAAGTGATCTTGCCATATCCCAGAGGAAACTCTGAAAAGAAGGATCTCCAAAGAGAACCTCCCTTGGACAGGTTAGATCTGAGGAACTAGCCTGGGCACCGAAGGATGTATCTGCACGGTGCAATATGGGATCCTTAACGGATGGACGCTGGTACTGGAGGTCAGGACCAGCGACAGTCAGTAGCACATCGTCCATGCCAGGTATCGACTCCAAACTTGGTATAGAAGGGAGTGATCCCGTTGAAAGAAGCATGGAAAGAGCTGGCCATGATGCTACAGTGGATACCGGTACCGATACCAGTACCAATGTTGGAACCGAACCAGACACAGACATCGGAACAGCCATCGGTGACAGCTCAATCGGTACCGAGGTAACCGAAAACTTTCGGCAGTCACCCTCGGCACCGAGCCTCCGGTATCGACAGGTCGCGGTACCAAGGCGTGTCGGAACCGCGTCTTCCAGACTAGAGATCGATTCCAAACTCGGCATTGAGGATAATGTAGACATCGGTACCCTTCGGTACCGTGTCTGATACCGATGGATGAAACCCAGCCGGTGGCAACCCAAACGGCATCGGAGGAACCGAGAGTTGTGGATCCAAACCATCGGAACCGAGCCTTCGGTACCGACGGGAGCCGGTACCAAGGCGAGTCAGTACCCAGTCCTCCAGACTGGAGATCGATTCCAGACTCAGCATCGAAGTCGATGCATGTCTGGAGGGTACCGACGTAGGAGGTAGTATCGGTGCCGGTACCGATACTGGAAAGTCAGTCTGGAACGTATGCACCGGTCTCATAGGTACCGAGGACGCCAGACGATGATCCCTGGTGAGGAGTGTTTCGTCCAACACCAGTGCCGATGCCGGGGTATTGGTACCGCTCGAAGCGGATGCCACCACCGGACACGGCTCGGGTATGTTCTGTGGGGGGTGAACCCCAGGAACAACCTGAAACCCCACATAGGCTTTGGAGGCCGAAGACTCCCGCCGGGGTTTTGAAGCCAATGGGCCCTCGAGGGCAAGGCCGGAGCCGTCTACATGCTGTGCATGAGACCTACTACCTGAGGGTTGGCTAGTCTTAACAGACTGTTTGTGGGTTACCTGATCCTGTGTAGAAGAAGAAATGGTCGGTGCCCTGAAGTTGGAAGGGAACCTCATATCGAGGGAAACTCGATGTTGAAAACCTCTTCTCACAATACTGTTGCCCGAGGGCTCTGAAGGAAAAAGGTCAGGACCCAAACAGCTTAGACACCAATTTTGGGAGTCTAAAAATAAAGTTGTACCGCCACAGTTTCAACATTTCTTGGAGAAAGTGGCTGGCGGTTCCATGAAGGACATGGAGAGGCCTGGAAAAAAAAATATTCCCTAAAAGGAAAAACTTTTACAAGAAAAGAGAAAGAAACATCGGCGGTACCGGTAGCGTCGGGAAGACAGCCGCGACCACAAGAAAACTAAAGAATTAAAAGAAGAATTTTCTGCGGTGATAGGAGGACGTCCTGCCGGCTCCGCGGAAAAACGAAAACTGAGGAGAGGCAGTTGGGAAAGGCGGGAAGGCAGCACGCAGGTGTGGTAGGATGCTTCCAAAGGCTTTCTGATTGGACACTGGGAAGCGTTCCCGCGCAGGCTCCGTCGGTACCGACGTACACATATGTGAAGACTCATTCCTGCTTGTTCCTGGAGATCAACCTTATCATGGTGAAACCTTGTATAAGGGGGATCAGCCACTAAAGCTTGCAATTCACTAATGCGACGTGCGGAGGTGATTGCAATTAGGAAGATGGCCTTCCAGGATAAAAACTTTAGGGTTGTAGTGGCTAAAGGTTCAAAGGGTGGTTTCATGAGCTGTCCGAGAACTAGATTTAAATCCCATGCCACCGTGGTGGCCTGATGGGAGGCTTTGTTAATAGAAGACCTCTCATAAATCTTGCTATGAGTGGATGAGAGGAAATTGGCTGTCCATTTAGAGGCTTAGAGGAAGCTGCAATTGCACTAAGATGGACTCTTACTGAATTTGTCTGTCTTTAGACAAGAATTTGATAAATGAAGTAGGTACTCTGGTACCGATTCCAAAGGTATCACAAGGGGGTTTAAGCCCTTTTGAGAACACCATATAGTAAAACGTTTCCACTTGAAGGCATAAGAACGTCTAGTGCAAGGTTTTCTGGAAGCCTGAAGGACATCCTTTACCTGTTGGGAAAGGTTAAGATCCTGCAGGTCTAGGCTTTCAGTAACCAGGCCCTGAGATGCAGGGACTGGGGATTTGGATGCCATAGCATCCCATTATTTGTGAGAGAAGGTCTGGAGCACAGCCTAACTCCAGAGGTGAAACTTGAGAGAGATGTAGAAGCAGGGGATACCACGTTTGTCATGGCCACTGTGGTGCTACGAGGATCATACGACCTCTGTCTCTCTGAAGCTTGAAGAGTGTTTTGGGGATGAGGGGAATGGGTGGGAAGGCATAGAGGAAGTCCTGACCCCAGTGAAGGAGGAAGGCGTCCCTTGCCTGGCAATTGTTAGGGTGACCTGGAATGGGAGTTGTTGGAAAGGAGACCCCACTAAAAGATTCTCCAGTGATTACCACCATTGTAGGGACAAGATCAGTCGTTGTGAGTTTGATATCTTGTCCGACAGACGTCCTGTGGCCTGTGTCCACTGTGTGGATAGTGTCCTCTGGGCTACTCGCAGGTGGAGGTGAGCATAGGGAACTACATGAACTGTGGATGCCATATGTCCCAGTAATTGCAGCAGTTCTCGAGCAGTCTTGAAGGACTAGAAAAAGGGACTGTTACTTCTGGAGAGAGATCTGCAACTGTGAGTATATACTTCTGGTAATTTTCTAAAAGGAATTCTTTGTATTAAAGCTAATTAATCTGTGAACCCACTATTTTTGTTAAATCAGTCAGGGCCTAGTAGCAGCAGTTTAAGTTTAAATTTAAAACACAGAGGAGAACTTTCTGGTTACATTTCATACCCAGCAGAGAGCTTGTAGTTTAAATTTAATAGTCACTCAGGGCCTAGCATCAGCAAAGTACTTTTAGCTTAAATTTAAAACACAGAAGAGAGCTTTCTGGTTAAATTTAGAACCCAGCAGAGAGCTTGTAGTTTAAATTTCATAAGAAGTTAGAGCCTAGCAGCAGCTAAGAGCTATAATTTAAATCAAATCAGAATATAGCTTACCTCAGCAGCACAAGACAGGGTACTGTGTAGCAGCCCTCTTTTAATAAGTGTTACCCAAATCAGTCATACACTACGGACCTGAGATTAGTTAAGCTTCAGGTGAACAAGGTATATTACACGTATTAGGTACACTTTTATTCGTATAAATATCCATAGCAACCCTTAGTAAGTAAAGAACTTAGATCTAAACACAAACTTAAAACTAAGATGCAGATAGCAGTCCAGCAGCGGGATGGGGGCTTTCCAGTCTTTTGCATTGAGTGTCACATGTACGATTTTCTCCCAGTTGGTGAGAGGTCTTACGTGTGCACTAGGTGCAAGGAGCTCTTTGCTCTCAGGGAACGAGTCCGTTCTCTAGAGGCTAAAGTAGCAGACTTGGAAAGCATAAGATAGACAGAGAGGTACATAGACGAGACCTACAGGGATATAGTCCTGAAGTCCCACCTCCATTCTGGCAGCTTCCCTGTTGCCATGGAGGAGAGAGGTCACGTGACAGGAGAGCATTACCCTGGTGTGGCAGGAAGTGATCCTGTAACTAGGACCTGTCCTCCAGGTGATGTAAAACCCTCTCACACCGAGGAAGTTTCTCCAGGGCCATGTGCCCATGAGGGAAGGGTTAGGACAGCCGTTATAGTTGGTGATTCGATCATTAGAAATGTAGATAGCTGGGTGGCTGGTGGACGTGAGGATCGCCTGGTAACATGCCTGCCTGGTGCGAAGGTAGCGGACCTCACGCGCCACATAGATAAGGTCTTAGATAGTGCTGGGGAGGAGTCTGCTGTCTTGGTACATGTCGGTACCAATGACATAGGAAAATGTGGTAGGGAGGTTCTGGAGGCTAAATTTAGGCTTTTAGGTAGGAAGTTAAAATCCAGAACTTCCAGGGTAGCATTCTCCGAAATGCTTCCTGTTCCATGCGCAGGACCCAAAAGGCAGGCAGAGCTCCGGAGTCTCAATGCGTGGATGAGACAATGGTGCAGAGATGAGGGTTTTGGATTTGTTAGGAACTGGGGAACATTCTGGGGAAAGGAGGGGCTCTTCCGAAGGGATGGGCTTCACCTTAACCAGGACGGAACCAGGCTGCTGGCATTAACCTTTAAAAAGGAGATAGAGCAGCTTTTAAACTAGACATTAGGGGAAAGCCGACAGTCGCCCAAGAGCGTATGGTTCGGAAGAATGCATCTTTGAAGGATACTATCAAAAGCAGAGAGGTTCCACAAAAGAGTAAACTAGCCCAAAAGCCCTCAAGTATGGAGCAGACAGAACTTAAAGATCCCAAATTACCCATGTCTAACAATAGCCAAATTAATATGAATAAAATACAGAAGATCCACGATGCAAAACACCCTAGAGGTCCCAAAAGTAATAACGAAATGCACAAAAGCAACAATAAATAGGGCCTTTACGATTTATGCACCTAGAGCATGGAATGCCCTCCCCACCTTTATACGAAACATCTCGTACCTAACCCACTTCAGGAAGGCATTAAAGCAGTACCTGTTCACTACATACTACCCCGAATCCAGCCTTAGTAATCACACATGTGAACCCTCAGACAATCACTCACTACACCTAAACAATCAGATTCAGTATGAAAAAGGATAATCAACTTATCCCTCAGAAGTACTCCCAGAAATAGAATTTAGACTCCCAGTGTAAATAAGATGTAGACAGGATCTGCCTGAAAACAGATAACAGCGTAAATACAATGTATATAGTTCCCCCAGTTACTTCCAAGTTGATCTCCCTGTTTATTGTAAATACAACTCAGAGTGCCTGTGTTGTATAGTTGATGTTAAATGTAAACCGCTCTGATCTAAAATAGAGCGGTATAGAAGAACTGTTAAATAAATAAATAAATAAATTCTCTAAAATGCTTGTATGCAAATGCTAGAAGTCTAAAAAATAAGATGGGAGAGTTAGAATATATAGCACTAAATGAAAGGTTAGATATGATTGGAATATCAGAGACATGGTGGAAGGAGGACAACCAGTGGGACACTGTGATACCTGGGTACAAACTATATCGTAATGATAGAGCTGATCAAATTGGTGGAGGGGTTGCCCTCTATGTTAGAGAGGGCATTGAGTCAGAAAGGATTAAAATTTTGCAGGAAACAAAATTTGCTGTAGAATCTATATGGATTGAAATTCCATATAAAAGGGTGAAGGCAATGGCAGTGGGGGTGTACTATCGAGCGCCTGGCCAGAATGAACAAATGGATGATGAAATGCTCAAAGAAATCAAGGAAGCTAACAAAAGTTACAGCGCAATAATAATGGGTGATTTCAACTACCCCGGTATCGACTGGGTCAGTGTCACGTCAGGACATGCTAGGGAGATAAAGTTCCTAGATGAAATAAATGACTGCTTCTTGGAGCAGCTGGTTCATGAACCGACCAGAGGGGAAGCCATATTAGACCTAGTCCTTAGTGGAACACCAGATCTAGTGCAAGAGATAAGGTTGTTGGGGCCGCTTGGCAATAGTGATCATAGCATGATCGCCTTTGATTTAATTAGTGGAGGAGGGATAGTAAGGAAATCCATAGTACTACCTTTTAACTTTCGAAAGGGAGACTATGATAAAATGAGGAAAACAGTTAAGAAAAAACTAAAAGGAGCAGTTGCAAAGGTTAAAGACGTACATCAGGCTTGGCTGTTGTTGAGAAATACTATCTTGGAAGCTCAGACCAGCTGTATTCCACGCTTTAAGAAAAGTGGAAGGAAGTCCAAAAAACTGCCAGCATGGTTTAAAGGTGAGATCAGAGAGGCTGTTGTTGCCAAAAAAGCATCTTTCAGGAAATGGAAAAAAGAGCCAAACGACGAAACCTGGAAACAGCACAAGCACTGGCAAGTCAAATACAAGGCATTGATAAGGCAGGCAAAGGGAGAATATGAGAAGAAGCTTGCTGAGGAAGCAAAAACGCGAAGTAGAGACCTTTTCAAGTACATTCCTAGCAAAAATCCTGTGAGAGAGTCAGTTAGTCCATTAGATGATAAAGGGGTTGCAGGAGCACTAAGAGGCGACAAGGCGATAGCGGAGAGACTGAATGAATTCTTTGCTTCAGTCTTTACTGAGGAAGATGTAGGGATGTTACCCATGACTGAAGTGGTATTTAAAGGTGCGGAAAAATTGAAGGAAATATCGATACATCGGGAAGATGTATTACAACTATTAGATAAACTGAAGAGTAGCAAATCACCTGGGCCGGATGGTATACATCCAAGGGCGTTGAAAGAACTGAAATATGAGATTGCAGACCTGCTATTAGTAATCTGTGAACTATCATTAAAATCATCTCTAATAACTGAAGATTGGAGGATCGCCAATGTAACACCAATTTTTAAAAAGGGTTCCAGGGGTGATCTGGGAAACTACAGACCGGTGAGCCTGACATCAGTACCAGGAAAAATGGTAGAAACCATCATAAATAATAAAATTACTCAGCATGTAGATAGTCATGATCTAATGGGAGACAGCCAACATGGCTTTAGACAAGGAAGATCTTGTCTTAGTAATCTGTTATGTTTTTTTGAAGGAGTGAATAATGAGGTGGACAAAGGTGAGTCGGTTGATATTGTGTATCTGGACTTTCAGAAAGCCTTTGACAAGGTCCCTCATGAGAGACGTTTGGCAAAACTAAAGAGTCATGGGATAGGAGGCAGTATACTATTGTGGATCAGGAACTGGTTAAAAGATAGAAAGCAGAGGGTGGGTCCGCTGCTTTTTGACATATTCATAAATGATCTGGAAAGTGGAATAACGAGTGAGGTTATCAAATTTGCAGATGGCACAAAACTATTTAAAGCTGTTAAAACCCAAGAGGATTGTGGAAAATTGCAAGAGGATCTTGATAAATTGGAAGACTGGGCATCAAAATGGCAGATGAAAGTTAATGTGGACAAGTGCAAGGTTATGCACCTAGAGAAGAACAACCCAAACTATGGTTACACGATGCAAGGTTCCACATTAGGAACTACCACCCAGGAAAAAGATTTAGGCGTCATTGTGGATACCATGTTAAAACCCTCGGCTCAGTGTGCAGCAGCGGCCAAGAGAGCAAATAGAATGCTAGGTATGATAAGGAAAGGAATGGAAAATAAAACAAAAGATATTATAATGCCTCTATCGTTCCATGGTGAGACCGCACCTTGAATATTGTGTGCAATTCTGGTCGCCGAATCTTAAAAAGGATATAGCGATTTTAGAAAAGGTTCAGAGAAGAGCCACCAAAATGGTAAAGGGGATGGAAGGATACTCCTATGAAGAAAGGCTAAAAAGGTTAGGGCTCTTTAACCTGGAAAAGTGACAGCTGAGGGGAGATATGATAGAAGTCTATAAATTGATGAACGGAGTGGAACGGGTAAACGTAGATCGATTGTTTACCTTATCAGAATATAGAAAGACTAGGGGACATGCAATAAAGTTACAGGGTAAACTATTTAAGACTAATAAAAGAAAATATTTTTTCACTCAACGTGTAATCAAACTCTGGAATTTGTTACCGGAGGATGTAGTAAAGGCTGTTAGTGTAGATGGGTTTAAAAAAGGTTTGGACAAGTTCCTGGAGGAAAGGTCCATAAACCATTATTAAGAAGGGACCCAGGATATCAATGCTTGAACCAATACAAGCATTGTGGAACCTGTGTCCCTTGGGGATACTGCTAGGTACATATGACCTAGATTGGCCACTGTTGGAAACAGAATACTGGGCTTGATGGACCTTGCTCTGACCCAGTATGGCATATCTTATGTTCTTATGTAAGTTAGGGAGGACTTTCCCGCTGCTTGAGAAGCTAGTTGCATTATGCGTTGACAGCGGGGCTGTGGGATGAAAGCCCTTGACTGTCTGGTATCTAAACAAGCTCCTATGAACTCCAGGGTCTGCGAAGGAACAAATTGGGATTTTGGGAAGTTTATGACCAATCCCAAGTATTGGAGAATTCGCATTGTGCAAGACAGTGCAGAGCTGGCTTCTGGAATCGTGGGGGCTCGAGTGAGCCAGTCGTGCAAGTAAGGGAAGACGAATATCCCTAGGGTTCGCAGGAATGCAGCTACTACTGCCATGCATTTTGTGAATACTCTTGGTGCCGAAGCCAGACCAAAAGGAAGAACCCTGTATTGGAGGTGTTTTCCCTTGAAAAGGAATCATAAGAATTTCCTGTGATCTGGATGGATCAGAATATGAGTATATGCATCCTTTAGATCTAGAGAGCAAAGCAATCCTGACTTTGAAGGTATGGCAGAAGTGTTCCCAGAGAAATTATTTTGAACTTTTCTTGGAACAGATATTTGTTCAATTCTCTGAGGTCTAGAATGGGTCTGTGTCCTCCTGTTTTCTTTGGAATAAGAAAATAGGGGGTGTATAACCCTGTACCCTGTTGGGGAATGGGCACTTCCTCTATTGCTTCCTGAGCAAGGAGTGTTGAGACCTCTTGATCCAGTAGATTGCCTGGAGAGGTTTGGGAATTGAACTGTCTTACGATTGTAGGAGGGGGCATGCTGTGAAAATGAAGCTTGTACCCCTCCCCTACAATGGACAGAGTGCAATTTTCTGCTGTTATTTAGTGCCATCTGTTGACAAAATGACACAACCTGCCTGGAATGTTTAGGGGTTCTGGACCCTTCAGAGGCAGGAAAGCTAAGCTCTCTAGGAAGGCGTCAAAGCCCTTGAGGGGGCTGAGCCTGTGGAGCTGGTTGAGCTCTCGGGCCTTTTCGTTTCTTTTGTTGTCTGGATTGTTGCTGTTGTCCCTTTTGGGCAACTTGACCCTGAGCTTGCCCTTGCTGGGTACAGGATGGATAAAACTTACTCTTTTTGTTGAAAAGGGTTTTTTATAGGGTTTCTTTTTGGCTGGAGTGGCTGTAGATTTTGACAAGCTGTCTAAAGTGAGATTGTCAGTATCCACCTCATTAGTCTTTTCCTGCCAATTCTTGCCAAAGAGGTTTTCTCCTGTGCAAGGGATGTTTCCTAATTTGTCCTGTACCCAAGTCTCCAAGTCTGATGCCTGAAGCCAGGCAATCCGACGTGCACCAATGGCAATAGCAGAAGTTCTGCTGATGCATTCAAAGCAGTCAAAGGTTGCACGATTTACAAACTTGGAAACGTCTTGAGCATGCTTGACAAGAGTAAGGAAGTCTTGTCATTTGTCATCAGGGAGAAGGGGGCTCATAAGCTCCAAGTCTCCTGTGATGTCTTTGAGGAACATTCCCATATCTAAAATATATGAGCTGATCCTAGCTGAAAGCATGGAAGCCTGAAATGTTTGACGCCCAAAGGCGTCAGGAGTCCTGCATTCATGACCTGGAGGAATGGATGCATGTCTTTTTGCACTTTTCATCCTATGCATGGCTGATTCCACTACCATTGAATGGTGTGGCAGCTGAGTCTTTTGAAAACCAGGACATGGTGGAACTCGATACATGGTATCGAGTCTCCTAGAATGAGGAGATGTGGTCAGAGGTGTTTCCCACATCCTGAGCATCAAATCATGAAGAATTTCATGAATGGACAGGGTAGCTGCCTCTTTGGGAGCCTTAGGGTATTGGAGTATTTCCAATTCCTTTGCTCTAGGTTCTTTTTTCAGGAGCTTTGCAGCCCGGTTCTGTCTTCCTCTTTTAGTCATCCCCATACAAGAGGAACACTCCAATGGAGAATTGTTAGGGCCTAAACATTTGAGACACCAGTCATGGGTGTCGGTGACGGAAATGGTACCACCACACTTAGTACATTTTTTAAAACCACTAGCTGGTTTTTCCATTTTTCAGGAAAATAGGACCTAATGCCCAAAATAGCGCCTAGCACCAAAAAGAAAAAGTTTCTGAAAAGAAACACTTCAGAAGTATATATATATATTTTATTTTTTTTTAAGAAGAAGAAAAGAGAACCTGCGGTACCGGTAGGCGTCGAGCGGAGGCAGGCACAACCACAAGAAAAACAAGTTTAAAAAAGAAATTTTCTGCGGTGACAGGGTATGTGACCTGTCGGCTCCGCGGAAAACGAAGAAATGAAGAGGGACAGTTGGAAAGGCGGGAAGGCAGCGCACATGTGCTGAGGGATGCTCCCAAAAGTGTTCCTATTGGACGTTGGGAGCATTCCCACGCAGGCTCCGACGATACCTATATGTGAAGACTACATTCCTGCTTGTTCCTGGAGATAAGTGTAATTTCTGGTATTGTATTCAGTTTTAAACTTATTTTCCCCTTCATTTATACTATTTATTTATTTAACAGTTTTTTATACTGCTTTATCATTTCAATCAAAGCAATTTACATTCTAACTTTAACTTGGTAAACGTACATTAAACAGGGACATTGTTAACTTGTTTTTTTCTGAGCAATGGAGGGTTAAGTGACTTGCCTATGGATATATTTTTAGCTTGTGCTTGTGGCCGTGAGCAAGTCACTTAACCCTCCATTGCCTTGGAAAAAAGACCTGGCAATCTACTTCTGGTCACACTGCCAAGAAAACCCAGGAGCTGCTAGGTCGCCAAGAGTCAGCATTGACTGGAAGGCACACATTGCATTTTTGCTTTTTCAGGATAGTCTTTAGCTCTGGCTCCACCCTCTGTCAGAAATAAGAACTGCAAATAATTAACTATACTGGATCCTGCAGCAAAGAGGGCAATCATTAGCAAAAGAAACAAAGAAAAAGTTCTCTGCAGCTACAGTCATTTGTTACATTTTGAGTGGCAGGTTTTGTGGCAGTGTTCTCTCAACCATCTGCCCACAGGGGACTTTCATTTAAAACATTTAAGTAAAAGAAGTAGAAAATGAACGGGGAGAAGGGGAAAAAAAGATTAGTAATTGTAAAGAGGAAGAATTAAAATGCCTTACCTCGCTGCATCATTTTCAGTCTGTTGTGTTGTGAGAGATACCTTTTATGGTTGAATTTCTTTAATTTAATATATGCAGTATGCAGAAATGAATCATTTATAATGTTCTGTATTATCTTAATAAAAATCTAAAGGCCAATTTTAGAGAGGACGTAGAGAGGGGAATTAATATGTCGAAGCTGAGACATAGAAAATGGGCAATTAATTTTACACAGACTCTTCTCAACACGGAACCTCTTGTAAAGTACGTGTAAGGACATGCAGGACCTCATTAATGCCTCACCACATCCTGTGGGAGCAGCAATTTTAAAAAGCTTCACATATGGGGAAAAATCATGCAGTTTTACATCCAAATGTGGATGGGAGCAGCTTTTTTTAAAATCACAGCTCCCAATATACGGACGCAACTCGATCCACTCTCCCAATGCCCCCCCTTCCAACAAAGTGAACTCCTTTAGGTAGGCCCCAATCCACTTTCTCCTCCTCCAGCTCTTATTATGGCCCCTGGTAGGTTGGTGGGAGCAGAAGTGATCCCTAGTAGCTCCTGCTTTTGCAAGTCCTGAGTTCAAAATAGCACCCCACAATCCCATGTGGTAATCTCGTAATGTTTCTATTAGCGGTCAGACTGTCAAATAAGGGCAAAATGTAAGATTACCACTAGAAGTCACAGAAGCCATTTAGAACCTGGAACTTGCAAAAGCAAGAGAGACTGGGGATCGTTCTTGCTCCTACTAGACTATCAAGGACCCCAATAAAAGACAGTATAGGGAGATGGCGGTAAAGGTGGTTACCTGAGGGGGAAAAGTTAAATTCAGAAGGGATAATAATGGGGGGGCCTAGATGCTGGTGGGGTATAGGTTAGGGTAATAGGGATCAGTAGAGGGATGTCAGGTGGTGGATTGATCTCAGAGGAAATGGGGGGGGGGGGGGGAAGATGACTGGCCTTCACATCTGCCCCTTCAAGCAAGCACTTATTCATGCTTCAGAACAGCCGTAAATATAAACATCAGGTTTTTTTAATATCGCCGTATATTCTCCTTGTAAAATGGACAATACACGTCGATATTGTAGGCATGTCCAAACCACCTAATCACAGCCCCTTTTATTTATTTATTTATTTATTTTTTTTACAATCTAGACCTGCTATATGGATGTGGAGAACAGCAGCTTTCTAAAATCGTAATTTGCATATGTAAGTGATCTACATGTGCAAATGCCGTTGGTTTTTTTTTACACATTCATTAGGTATGCTTCTAAAAATAATTTGGAGGAGTAGCCTAATGGTTAGAGCCAGCACCGAACCTAGCCCTGTGCGAGTGGTACAGCCGTACAAGACGCAAAGGCTTAGGGGACGCATTCTGGCTGCCTGCTGTTACCCTGCTGCCGCCTCTTTTTGTTCTTTCAGCAGCAGCAGCACCAGCAGCTGAGCAGACCTAAAATAAAAAACCCAAACCACGTGGGTCCTTCTGCAGGTCTGGTTCCTCCCTCCTCTGATGCGACGTCAGAACAGGGAGAGATCAGATCTGTTTGAAGTGTGGAGTCGAAAGACCCGCATGTATGTTTTTTGTTTGTTTTTGTTACACATTTTAAAATTAGATCTGCTCTGCTGCTGCAGAGAAAACAGAGGGCAGCGGCTGGACAGAGACATGGAGGTATGGGGGGGGGGGGCATGCCCGATGTGCAAGTTGCACAGGGCGCAATTCTGACTCGATACAGCCCTGGTTAGAGCAGAAGAAAGGCCTGGCAATCTATTTCCAGTCACACTGCCAAGAAAACCCAGGAATTGCTGGGTCACCAGGAGTCAGCACTGACTCGAAAGCACATCCTACATTTTTGCATGCTTCTAAAATAACCTCCTAAGTAAAATATTCATAATCCAGAAGACTGTATAGCTTTATGCTTTCTATGCATCAGTTGAATGCAACAGTATTTACAAAGATTCTAATGCTGCACTGTTTCATGCAATAATTGCAATAATTTTTCATAATAAAAGAATTAAAAACGCAACAAATCTAATTTTAACTTTGAGACTATCTCCAGGATCCTTAATATTTCTCTGCTTGATTTGAAAATGCTGGAAGCAGCACTTTACACTATTTTAAGTTTGTCAATCATTTATTTAATTTTTAGCGGACCCATTTAGTCAAACATGACTATGGAAAATATATCTCGTGCAGCTATTCAAACTAAGCAAATCAAAACACTTCAAGTGTAATGGCTAGAGGTTTGAAGCCATACTAATCAGCCCAATATCTTTGATTTAGAATAAGCACTTCCTGAGGCAGTTTGGTTGCAAAACACTGATGGCATCAAGGTTAAGAAGAAGGTTTATAAGCCATTAAGAGCATAAACCTTGACGCATGGTTTGTTTAGGGGGGGGGGGGTTGGATAAATTTAGGAGGTGCTGAAGAAAATTATGTATTACTTTTATTAAGTGAGAAGTTGGTTTTGATGCATTTTTCATGGTACAGTAGTTAAAAATGTGAGAATGAAGGAATGGAAGGGTTTTTTAAGGGCCAATGATGATTAAAAGCAAGAAGACTCACTGTTGTGCTGCCATTTACTGAGATTTTTTACCTTCCAATCTTTGCAATCTGATTATATGGATCACACTTGAAGTGTTTTGATTACAATAATGGATTATTTAGTTAATGGAAACAATTTTGGCAGGTCCTAGCAGCAGCCATATTCTGCCTAGGATTTTTTTGGGGATGTATTTATAAAGATTCTTGCCATGGATTCTGAGGAGTAGAGACATGCCAGAAAATATACTCTAGTGAGAACAGTAGCTGCTACCAGTCATTTTATTTATTTATATTCTCTTATATACCGCGCTATTCTGCATCAGTGCGGTTTACATTGAACAAAATGAAATTACATTGAAAAAGGCATTATAACTTGGAGATAACTATTTTACAGGGAACATGGGCTATGGAGGGTTAAGTGGCTTGTCCAAGACCACAAGGAGCACCTGTGGGACTAGAAACCCCAGTCCTTCCGGCCCAAGGTTGCTGTCCTCTAGTGGGATTTGAACCCCCGACCTTCCGGCCTGAAGTACCTTGCCCCAACCACTAGGCCACTCCTCCACTCATGACTGTGAGACAATAGACATTAAAAAAAGAAAATGTTAAAGTTACAATATATGTTGTTCTAACAATACTCTTCAAAACTCAGTATTAAATAATATATAAAAGCTGCAGTGGTACCTATTTCTCTTTCTGTAAAATATCAACTTGCCTTTATCATGTTTCATGTGTACCACTTGAGGGAGCAATTGCATCAGACATTATTCGCAATTCAAGTTTTCTTCTGTACTACAAGCCATCACTATCTCAGCAAGGTACAGTAATGTAATTTTCATCTACTGTTTTAAGGGGTGAACAGATCAGACACTGGTTGATGGAGCTGAAACAGCCTACCTCCCCAGCTTGTCCTTTGCAGCTGCAGGAGCTTGTGCCTTTCTTCCCATAACTCTGTGCTCTAAATTTGTGGCACTACAGGATGGCTTAAAAGCAAGAAAAGGCACTGCCTATATTTTTTTAAGAATACAGGAAGTGTCTACTCTTGTATTTTAATCTCTCTCACAAAGCTGCAGCATTGCTGGATAAAGAAGCATAGAGCTGCAGGAGCAAAGGCACAAACTTCTGCCACTGTAATAGGGAGGTCATGCTGCAGCAGGTAGGAGAAGGGGGCTGGAGAAGGCAAGGCTGATGCTGGAGGCTGGGAGAAGGGGGGACAGATGCTGATGTTAGGCTGAGAGAAGTGAGGACTAATGTTGAATGATGGGTGCTGAAAGAGAAGCTAATGCTGGAGATTGGGAGAAAAGAGGCCTAATGCTGAGGACTAAGAGGTGGAGCTAATTCTGTAGCCTAGAAGAAGAGAAGGCAGATGCTGATGCTTGGAGTTGGAGCAAACATGTTCAGACTAGGAAACCGAGGACTGATGCTCGGGGTTTGGATAAGGGGGCTGATGCTGATATGGGAGGAGGAGGACTGATGCTGATATGGGAGGACGACTGATGAGGAGGAGGACTGATGAAGGACTGATGCAGGGTCGGGGGTTCAAATCCCACTAGAGGCCAGCAACCTTGGGCCAGAAGGACTGGGGTTTCTAGTCCCACAGGTGCTCCTTGTGGTCTTGAGCAAGCCACTTAACCCTCCATAGCCCATGTTCCCTGTAAAATAGTTATCTCCAAGTTATAATGCCCTGTTCAATGTAATTTCAGTTTGTTCAATGTAAACCGCACTGATGCAGAATAGCACGGTATATAAGAGAATGTAAATAAAAAATAAATAAATATAAATCGTAGTTACTGTTCAGAACCGTCCAGAGATGCCGCCTTCGAGGGTTTCTTCCTTCTCTTGGGTTCCCTCGAGGGAGACCCCCGCTCCGAGAAACCTTGATGATGCTCGGGATAGGAGTGCTCATACCGAGACGTGGAGGCCTCAGACGAGGCCCTGGCTCTCGGAGGCCCAGGGTGGTCATGGAAAATCTTGTTGTGCTGTTGCTTGAGGCTCAAGGCCTTAGAGGACATCCTCTTACACAGACCGTCGGGTCGTGGTCCGGGCCAAGGCACCGGAGGCAACAGTCGTGAGTTTTGGTGAGGGACATTATTTTCCCGGACTGATCGCATTTCCTGAACCCGCTGGTAGCCATTGGGGGAAAAAGGACCCCAGCAAGGTCGAAGACCCTTCGGGCTGCCTGCGAGGGAAAAAAGGGCACAAAGACGCCTCAAGGAAAAAGTGAACAAAAACTCAAAGGAACCGATCCGATACTGAGGTACCGAAGCCGGAGGTGGGAAGAGTACCGGTGTCGAACCAGTAAAGCCAAAAAGGCACGAAGAAAAAAAATCAACTTTTCCCAGGACACTTGGGACTACGTCCGATGGGCTCCGTGGAAAAAAGGAGACTGAGCAAGATGGCACCCGTGGGCGGGAAGGAGACCGTGCATGTGTGGTGGCAATTCCCAAAGGCTTTCTGTGAACACTGGGGATTTGCTCCGCGCAGGCTCCGTCAGCGTCGATATCACCCATATGTGAGGACCAACTTCCTGCTTGTTCCCAGAGAAAAGAAGAAACCAACACTGATTCTAGAAGAAGGGGGGCTGATTCTTAGGGCTGAAAGAAAGAACCATTACTGGCAGATGCTGGGGAGTAAAAAGGGAGGACAGGATAGACACTGTGGATGGAGGGACATATGCAGAGTAAGTTGAACAGGGAGGGAAAGAGGGATGGATGCTGGGGTAAGGTGAGGGAAAGGCATGATAAATGAATATTGAAGAAGAAAGTAGATAGGCAGATTCAGCGAAAGGGGAGAAGGAAGTATAGGAGAGCAACAGGCGTAATGGATGTTGGGGAAGCGGGAGAAAGAGGCAAGAGGTCAGAAATGGGGACATGTCGATGTAGGAGATAGACCTAGTCAAACTCTAGGACTGGGTGGGAAAGCAGAAGAAGATAGACTCTAAGGCTGAGTCAGTATTGGATGTGTAAGTGGGGACCCAGTGCTTGGACAGGATTCTGAGTGAGGACTTGGGGATTAGGTAGAGTGGAAAAGTGATGACTTGGGAATTAGCTGGACTGATAGAGAGGACTAAAAACCTGAGTAGAGATTAGGACAATGAGCTCTAGATCAGCATTTCCCAAACTATGAGTCATGACCCCAAATGGGGTTGCAAAATATTCCTTTGGGGTCGCGGCCACATGTTGGATTTGAGGCAGAGGTGATTCGGGCATGCTCGGGAGATCACCTCACATCAATCCAGTCCGCTCGTAATAAAGGTAATACAGGCACGGGGTCTTTATGATACAAGCGTGCGCTTGCCTCTAAGACCCTGCTGACCCTCCCTGTCCTGCCCACTCTAATGCATATTTGTCACATCAGAGAGGGTGGGACAGAAAGGGTCAGCAGGGCCTTAGAAGCATGTGCACTTGTATCACAAAGGCCCCGCTCTTGCGCTCTTGTACTACCATTATTACCGGCAGGCTGGATTTGGCATGAATTGGTCTCCCATGCTTATGCCATATATGATTAGAGGCAGCGGGCAGCAGAGAGGAGGGCTTAGATTGGGAAATAAAGTTCTGTTACATAGGTTGGGAGGTTGGAGTATCAATGCACAGCAAGGAGAAGGAAGAAAAACAGGAGATCTTTGACATGGAAGTGGAGGGAGACTGAGGAGATGCTAGACATGTGGCGGGGGGAGACACTGGACATGGGGGGGGGCATAGGGAGACAGAGAGGTGATGCTAGATGTGGGGAGGAAGGGCCAACAGAGATAGAGATAGTGAGACTAGGGAGAGAGATAAGGGAGATGCTAAACGTTGAAGTTGGAGAATATGGGGGAGATGCAGTTGTGAGAGAGAGAGAGAGAGAGAAGGGGAAGAGGTTGGGCTGGGAGAGTTAGAGAGGAGAAAGACACTGGGATGGGAGCATGTAGGGGAGGGATGATGCTGGATTTGGGGGAGAGTTAATGACGACAGGAAAAAGAGCTTGGGGGGGGATAGAAGTGGCAGATGTACTTCAGTCTCTGGAACAGAGAGTTAAGAGAAGATAGGATGCAGAATCCAGTCACTGTGATCAAGGCAATTAGAAAAATTAAAATAGCCAGAACACAAAGATAAATAATTTATTTTTAGTTTAATGACTGGAATATGTCACTTTATGGATTTTATGTGTGCCATCTTTATATCTGCACAGAAAAGGAGGAACTGTATCAGTTTCTTTCTCTGGTGTAGTGCTGTATGCAGAGTCTGGCTTCTTGGACTTTGTGGTAGATGTGGCTTGCGTGAGACATGACACAGGATGCCGCAGACAAGAGGCTTTAAAGAAAATATATTTTATTTGGGGAGAAGCATCCAGACAACGGCCCTGGCCCTCCTTGGCACCCGTAGAGTTAAACCCTCTGTTACCCTAGGCCAGCGATGGCGAACCTATGGCACGCGTGCCAGCTGTGGCACGCGAAGGCCTTGCAGCTGGCACGCGGGAAGGTCCGCTAGGACAGGTGTCTGCCTCCCTTCGTCTGCAGCCGCGGCTCCCTGCCTGTTAGGGAACCGCGGCTGTGCTTGTAAAATCGTTGCGGAGCCCTTCCTGTCTTGACGGGCTCCGTGCAGCATTGTCCCGCCTCTAAAGGAAGTTAAGACTTCCTTTAGAGGCGGGACAATGCTGCACGGAGCCCGTCAAGACAGGAAGGGCTCCGCAACGATTTTACAAGCACAGCCGCGGTTCCCTAACAGGCAGGGAGCCGCGGCTGCAGACGAAGGGAGGAAGACATGGGGAGAGGGGGGGGGTCAACAATCGACATGGGGAGAGGGGGTTGCTACCATCGACATGGGGAGAGTGGGGGGGTCGACATGGGGAGGGGGGGTGCAACCATCGACATGGGGAGAGGGGGGGTCGACATGGGGAGAGGGGGGGCTACCATCGACATGGGGGGGGAGGGGGGCTTACATGGAGGGAGGGAGCTGATATGGATGGATGGAAGGAGGGGGCTTACATGGAGGGAGGGAGCTGATATTGATGGATGGAAGTAGGGGGGCTTACATGGAGGGAGGGGGGACTGACATGGAGGGAGGCTGACATGGACAGTGGGGCTGACAGGGAGGGAGGGAGGGAGGGAGCTGACATGGACAGATGGAAGGACGGGGGCTGACATGGAGGGAGGGGGGCTGGCATGCACAAAGGGGAGAGACAGGGACATACTGGACAGACGGGATAAATGCTGGAGAGAGGCGAGAGACATTGCGGCTTAGGATTATAATGGGCTGATGGGGGAGCTAGCACTGGTAATGGGCAGATGGGAGGGGACTAGGACTGGTAATGGGTTGAAGGCTAGGACTGGGAATGGACTGATCAAGGGGGGGGGTTGGGACTGGTAATGGGCTGATAGGGGGGTATGACTGATAATGGACTGATGGGGGGCTAGCATTGGAAATGAGCTGATCGGTGAGGTTAGGACTGGAAATGGGCTGATGGGGGGATAGGACTGGTGATGGGGGGGGGTAGGACTGGTGGTATTGGGCTGATTAGGGGAGGCTAGCACTGGTAATGGGGTTGAGGGGGGATTAGCACTGGAAGTGAGCTGATTGGGGGGCTTTGACTGAGAATGGGCTGATTGTGGGGAGGGGAGGATAGAGCTGCTGGCCCTGGAAGAAAACTGGGGGCTAAGGCTACAAATGGGCTGATGCGAGGGGATGGGAGAATGGAACTGGAAGGGAGTGGATCTGAGAGGGGCTGCCATGGTATTTGTACTAGAAGGGACTGGTCAGTGGGGAAGGAGGGGGACTGGAAGGGAATGGACACCAGTGGCAATCATGGGAATGCAAGTTGACATTGGAAGGTACTGGGAGTGAGGACTGGAAAGGGGCTGATACTGGGGAGGGTTACTGGGACTGGAAATAGGCTGATGGAAAGAAGTGAAGAAAACGAAAGAAGAGATAAGAAATGGCAGATGGACCATAGACCACAGAAACAGAGCTAAGAGAAGACAGGAAAGCAGAAGCCTCAGATCGGGACCAGCATGATCAGAGAATAAATTGGTCAGACAACAAAGGTAGAAAAAATAATTTTATTTCATATTAGTGATTTGACTACAAAATCATCATAATTTTGAAATCAAATATTGTTACTTGTTGTGATTAATTAACCGTATTTTCCAGCGTATTTTTTTTGGTGTGCGCTGGAAGAGGGGTAGTCTTATACGGCGAGTATAGGCCAAACACCTATATTTTAACAGGAAAAGTAGGGAGTCGTCTTATACGCCCAGTCGTCTTATACGCCGGAAAATACGGTAAGTAAATTTAACGTTTTCTATGAAAAGTAGTTCTGAGGGGGGTCAAAAAAATATTAAAAGAAAAGTGACAATAATATAATAATATATTTATAATGTGGATTACATTTGGGCCCTCATATTTACCTCAGGCTATGATTGTGATTGTGATTATGATGGTACACTGTAAGAAACAATATATGCAGTGTTAGATTTGTTTTAAATGTCGCAATGGTTTTGCGGCTCCCAGTTTTTTTTTTCCCTTCGGAAACGGGTCCAAGTGGCTCTTTATGTCTTAAAGGTTGCAGACCCCTGTGCTAGGAGAAAGGCCCCAGCCCGGCCCCGCGCTTCCCCTTCCGGTCGGAGCTTCTGCGCGCCTCTCGCCGAGAAGCTGCACGCTAGGGCTCGTGCGCCGTCCTCTCGCGAGATTATAGGACCCGCGCGGGAGCTGGATTCCAAAGAAGAGCAAAACCTACCACTTTCATGATGAATGGGAAATGGACTACTTCTTCATCATGGTTAAAGACAAGTGTTGTGTAATTTGTAACGCAGCAGTATCCTTGCCCAAAATGGGTGATCTGGAACATCATTATAAGGCTCTAAAATATTGTTGTTAAGGTTTAATTGACGTGCTGGCACTTTGAGGAAATTCTTTGGTTTTGTGCGGCAGTTTGGGCACTCGGGCTCAAAAAGGTTAGCCATCACTGCCCTAGGCTTTCTCCATCTGCAACAAGTCCTTAATTACCCTCAGCAGGGCTATTCTGCTGAATAGCTGAACACTGTCCCAGCATAAATGGCACTTCCAAAACAAACAAAACTGGCTCCTCAAAGTTTCCTCACTTCGGGAAGCAGAGCCCAGCAACAAGTCTTCCCAACCGAGTAGAACTCCAGCAGCAAGGCAGAGCAGAAAGTAATAAATTCAAATACCTCCTACCTTCACAGCAGGCTCTTTTTTTCAGGTAAGTAGTCTTCAGGTATGCTCTCGAACCCCAGGCTTCTCACTCCCTCTCTAGGTCTCTTGCTGGTTTAACCCCTTCCTCCCCCCCGGGACTTGGCCACAAACCCCTCAGGCATTCTCCAGCCTATTCTCTTAAAGGGACAGGGGTTTAAGCACTTACCAGAGCAATACCTCACCGGTTCTGGCATTGGCTGGAGAGAGTCCCTGCGGGAATGAGGAGTTTCCCCATACACTCCATCACAGGGTTTCAATTTAATTCTTGCCTACAAGATGGTGCAGGACTGGGAGAAGATGCTAGACCAATGAGGAGGAAGAAAGGTTTGAGGGTAGACCATCAGGGAAGGGGAAATAGGGAGAATGCTAGACATGATGGGTGATGGAATAGATTGTATGGCAGGGAGATTCCTGATGTGGGGCTGATATGGGACAGGAAGACAGAGGAGATGCTAGACACGGAAGAGAGGGAGGTAGTATATACTCAACATGGGGGGTGGGGTACTGAGCAGGGAGACAGGAGATGCTGGATACGTGTGGGAAGATGACTGGTGAGACAGAGGAAATGATGGCCTTTGTGGGGAAAAGCATAGTTACTCACCTTTAGCAGATGTTCTCCAGGATCAGCAGGAATCACCGATGGAGTACACGTGGGAATGCTTCCCAGCTTCCAAAGGAAGCTTTTGGAGATGCTCCATGCATGCATGCCGGTCTTCCCATCCAAACGAGCCATCTTTACCTCAGTAGGATAACATAGCTTAATCAAGCCAAAAAAGTAAACAACTCCGCAGAGAGGAGGCAGGATAGCGAGCACTGATTCCTTCTGATCTCAGAGATAAGTAAATACATTTTCTTCGAGACAAAGCAGGAAGTCAGCTGTCACATATGGGACTCCCTAGCTACAGGCTACTGAAAAAAAACCTGTAAAAAGCCCAACGGGGCAACCAGAAAAAACAAACCGAGAACAAGCAGCATGACAAATCGCTGAAAGGTTCCAAGAGTCAGCGTCCAGCAGGAACATTAACATGACATTGACTCTATGGTAGCCTGGATGAACAGAAAGGCCGGTGGGAAGGAGTTGCTTCGATACCCAAAGAGATGCCGGAGTACAGCTTGGCCGAAGTTGTCGTCCTGCCGGGAATCTCCATCCAGACAGTAATGAGTTGTGAAGGTGTGGACTGAAGACCACATAGCAGCCCAACAGATCTCCTCTGTGGAGACGGAATGCAAGTTGGGCACCGAAGCAGCCTTAGAGCGGACATTGTGAGCCATGATATGGCATTCCAACGTAAGCCCAGCCTAAGCATATGCGAAAAAGATGCAGTCTGCCACTCAAATGAATAGGGTGCGTTTGGACACCATCACCCTTAGCTTATTGGGATCAAAGGAGAAAAAGAGCTGGGAGAATCAGCGATGGGCTTCCATCCTCTACAGGTAGAAAGTCAGTCCTCTCTTACAGTCCAAGGCTGCAACAAAGCCTCAGCTCTGTTGGCATGAGGCCTTGGGAAGAAGGTGGGTAATGCCATCAATTGATTGAGATGGAAAGCAGAGACCACCTTAGATAAAAAGTTTGGGCAAGTTTGGAGAACCACCCTGTTCTTATGAAACCTGGTGTATGGCAGGTGTGCCACCAGCACTTGCAATTCACTGACTCTGCACACTGCAGTAAGCGTCACCAAAAAAATGCCTTTCCAGGAAAGGAATTTCAGTGAGCAGGAGCTAGGCAGCTCAAAGGGGGTGTGAGGAGCTGTCCGAGCACCACAATGAGGTCCCACATTACTGGGAGTGATTTAATGGGCAGGCGAGATAGTAGGATGCCCCGCAAAAATCGACCAAGTGCTGAGCAGAGATTGGTTGATCAGCTATGCGCCGATAATAGGCGGCAATAGCACTGAGGTGTACTCTGACCAAGTTGGACTCTAGACCAGAGTCTGACAGGTGCAGAAGATAAGACAAATGGACTCCACAGGACAGGAAAGCACAGTTACTTACCTGTAACAGGTGATCTCTGGGAACAGCAGGAATAAGTCTTCACATATGGGTACGTCGGTACCGACGGAGCCTGCGCGGGAACACTCCCCAGCGTCCAAAAAGAAAGCCTTTGGGAGCATCCCACACACATGTGCGCTGCCTTCCCGCCCATTCACTTCCCTCTCATCAGTTGGGTTTGTAGCTGAGACCGAAGGAGGGAAGTAGACAAATTAGAGAGAGAGAGAGAACAACTCCTAGGGGAGGTGGGTGGGTTGTGAAGACTTATTCCTGCTGTTCCCAGAGATCATCTGTTACAGGTAAGTAACTGTGCTATCTCCAGGAACAAGCAGGAATGAGTCTTCACATATGGGGACTCCCAAGCTAGAGATGCCTAGAGGAGGTCCCAGCATGTTGCAAATCTAATAGATGGGCCATGCTATTTCCCAGAACCTCAGGCATCCAAGGGATGGAGGGTAGGAGTTGAATTAGAAGGTGTGTGCTGTGGAACAGCTTGACTAAACAAGGCATCTAGAGGGGAGTCCTTGTGTAGATAATAAATGTGAGTAAAAATTGAATTTCAATTTTCTAATGTGGACCTCACTCAAAAGTATTGTAAAAGTATTTGTTGAGGGTAATATGGTCTGCTGCTAAGAGCCAGTACATTATCCCCAAAGAAATTACCTCACTGTGAAGTAGAGGAAAATAAATTTTGCAATACAGGGAGAGGTCAGAAGCCTTAATGGCTAGAACTAATCCCAGAAGAAAAAACTGGGGAAGTTTAATGAGGTTGGACTTTGGAGGAGAAGCAAAAGCTTCTGTAGGCCAAAGTTTGAAGCTTTGTCCTTGGAGCGGGATAAGGCTCTAGGAAAGAGAGGAGGTAAATCCAACTGGTTTGCAGAAAAAGGATGGGTCTTTAAGACCCCTCTATGGAAGTGAAAGAAAGAAACATTTGTAGTAGGCGGTGTAGACTCCAATTTCTTGAAGATCAGTAATGTCTTCCCTAAGTGATGTCACTTAGGATAATGACTTTACATAGAGAGCTTCAGATGTACCATAACCTGAAGGTTACAGTAAAATAAGGTAGTTTCTAATTCCTATAGAAATTGGTTGGCCATTAAAACGCTATGGTATGCTGGAACAGCATTAATATGGACAGTAACAAATCTTTCAGAGTCAGAATATGTGTTTATATAAACATATATACACAAAGAGAGATTCACTTAATAACAAGAAGGGGTAAGACCTGCTTGAGAATATGGATAGAGAACCCCTTACTGGTTACACGTGGAAGAACCATGAAGAAGGCTACATGGAAACCAGTGGAAAGTACCTAGTCAGAAGGAGAGGTCTAGATTTCTTTAAAAATTCTAGACTTTGAACAACCAGAAATGGAGACCTACGTGAAGGGGTACAGAGTAGATCCTTAGTCTTAAGACAAGAAGTCTGGATCCTTCTATAACTTCAGTGGAGAAAGAGTAGTTACTCACCTGTAACAGGTGTTCTCCAGGAGCAGCAGGAATCAGTCCTCACATATGGGTGACGTCGGCGCCGACGAAGCCCTCGTGCGGAGCACTTCCCCAGCTTTCAAAGAAAGCCTTTGGGAATTGCAGCGCACATGCGCAGTCCTCTTCCCGCCCAAGGGTGCCATCTTGCTCAGTCTGATGACATAGCTTAAAGACAGCAAAAATTAGCAAAAACAAATCATATGACTGCAACTCCAAGGGGAGGAGGGAGGGTTGTGAGGACTGATTCCTGCTGCTCCTGGAGAACACCTGTTACAGGTGAGTAACTACTCTTTCTCCAGGACCAAGCAGGAAGTCAGTCCTCACATATGGGACTCCCCAGCTTAAGGCTACCGGAGACCCCAAGCGAAAAAATGAGCTCCCTCTAGCTCGTCAGCACAGAAAGAAGGAATCTTCCCTGAGAACGCCCCCGACCGGTAGCCCAACACCAGGGCCGGAGGGTAGGAGTTGCCTAAACCCCAAAGAGATTATGGAGTACTGCCTGACCGAAAGCACTGTCCCTGCGGGACTCCCTCTCAAGGCAGTAATGGGCCAAAAAGGTCTGGCTTGAAGACCAAGTAGCGGCTCGGCAGATGTCTGCCAACGGAACAGAGCAGAGATGAGCCACTGACGCAGCCTTCGCCCTGACACGATGAGCCGTGACTCGACCCTCCAACGAGAGGCCGGCTGCCCCATAAGCCCAGGCGATACAGTCAGCGACCCATATGGACAACGTACGCTTGGAGACAGGCAGCCCCAACTTATTGGGGTCAAAAGAAACGAAAAGCTGAAAAGCCTTCCGATGCTCCTGCGTACGGTCAAGGTAGAAGGAAAACGCCCTCCTACAGTCCAGGGTATGCAAGACCAGCTCAGCCTGGTTGGCATGCGGCCTGGGAAAGAAAGTCAGAAGAACCACCTCCTGGTTGAGGTGAAAAGGTGAGACAACTTTAGGAAGAAACTTAGGGTGAGTCCGTAGGACTACCCTATTCCTGTAGAACCTAATGTAAGGAGGATCAGACACTAGTGCCTGCAGTTCACTCACTCGCCTAGCAGAGGTGAGAGCTACCAGAAATAAAGCTTTCCAGGAGAGAAAACGGAGAGGGCAGGTAGCAATAGGTTCAAAAGGCGGACAAGTAAGCCGCTGTAAGACCACATTCAGATCCCACTCAGAGGCCGGTGGACGCAAAGGAGGCTTAGGCAGAAGAAGGCCTCTGAGGAAACGAGCCACCAAAGGGTGGTTGGAAAGAGGCCTACCGTCTACTGGCGAGTGGTGTGCTGAGAGAGCAATAAGGTGAACTCGGACAGAGTTAGACTTAAGGCCCAGATTGGAGAGGTAGAGCAAATATTGCAACACTACCGCTAACAAGCAGGAGAAGGGATTCTCACTGTGCTGAGCACACCATGCAGAGAATCTGTGCCACTTAAGAGCGTAGGATTTCCTGGTGAATTGACGCCGAGAGGCCAAGACTACATCTTCCACCTCTCGAGGTAGTAGTAGGGGAGCTAGGACTACCCTTTCAGCAGCCAGGCCATCAGACGAAGGGACTGGAGGTCGGGGTGCAAGAGAGTCCCCTGACCCTGAGAAAGGAGATCATGCTGAAACCCCAGAGGAAGAGGTGTGTCCACCGCCAGTTGTAGCAGAAGCGGGAACCACGGTTGCCTCGGCCACCTGGGGGCTATGAGAATCAATGAAGCCCCGTCCCTGAGGAATTTGAACAGCGTTCTGGACACTAGTGGTGTGGGAGGAAACGCATACAGTAGGCCTGTGGACCACGAGATCAGAAACGCATCCGCTGCTACTCTGAGAGGATGCGGTTGCCTGGAGCAAAATCTCGGGAGTTGCCGATTCAGAGGACTGGCGAAAAGGTCCATGGTGGGGAGCCCCCACTTGAGAAAGACCTGCTGAACCACCAATGGGTTCAATCTCCATTCGTGTGGTTGCAGGAGCTGACTCAGTCTGTCAGCCAGGCAATTTTCCTGACCTGGGAGGTAGACAGCCTTGAGAAGGATTCCGTGATTGACAGCCCAAGAGCACAGTCGCTGTGCCTCCTGACAAAGGAGGAAGGAGCCTGTGCCCCCTTGTTTGTTCACATAGAACATGGCAACTTGATTGTCCGTCTGGACCAGTACAGACTGGTGAGAGGCGAGGTGGGAGAAGGCTCTCAGAGCTAGGCGTAAAGCCTGTAGCTCTAGGAAGTTTATCTGTTGAGTAGCCTCCTAAGGGGTCCAGAGACCCTGAGTACATGTCCCTTGGCAATGTACTCCCCAACCAAGAACAGAGGCATCAGTTGTCAGCACCTGAGTATGCGGAGGGGATTGAAAACCCACTCCGAGCACCAGATTCGGAAGATGAAGCTACCATTGCAGAGAGGAGATCAGGAGGTCGGAGATCCTCACTGAGTCCGCTAGGCCCCCGGTGGCTTGATGCCACTGAGTGCGAAGACTCCACTGAGCAGGCCGCATGTGCAGGCGGGCATTGGGGGTGACATGAACCGTGGAAGCCATATGGCCGAGTAGTCGCAGGAAGTGCCTGGCAGAGACCAGGGAATTGCTGCGAAACTGGCTGGCTAGATCCATTAGCCTGTGGGCCCTGTCCAGAGGCAGAAAAGCCTTTGCTTGAAGAGTGTCTAGTCTGGCCCCTATGAACTCTAAGTCCTGGGACGGGAGCAAAGTGGACTTTGTGAAGTTTATGACAAACCCCAAGTGCTGAAGCAGAGCCACAGTGTGAAGGGTGGCCTGGTTGGCCTCTTGGGAAGATTGGCCCCTGATGAGCCAGTCGTCCAGGAACGGAAACACAAAGAGACCCTGAAGCCTCAGGTAGGCCGCCACCACTGCCAGGCACTTGGTGAAGACCCTGGGAGCGGAGGACAGGCCAAAGGGTAGTACTCTATACTGATAGTGGTTTCCTCCCACAACAAACCTGAGATACTGTCTGTGGTCTGGATGGATAAGGATGTGTGTATACGCATCCTTTAGATCTAAGGAGCATAGCCAGTCTCCCTGCTGTAGGTAGGGCAGCAGGATTCCAAGGATAAGCATCTTGAACTTTTCCCTCTACAGGAACTTGAGGTTTCGCAAGTCTAGGATGGGCCTGAGGCCTCCTGTTCTTTTTGGTACCAGAAAGTACCTGGAATAAAAGCCTTGACCTCTCAGGTGGTGGGGCACCGGTTCCACAGCCTGATCCTTTAGCAGACTTGCTAACTCCTGAAGGAGTAGGTCCCTGTGTAGAGGGGGTCTTGGAGGCTCCCCTGGAAAATAGGAGGGAGGTACCTGGTGAAAATGGAGAAGATAGCCCTTTTGGACTATATGAAGAACCCAGGTATCTGATGTGACAGCTGACCACCTGTGGGCAAAGTGGGCCAGCCGTCCTCCTGTGCTGAGAGAAGCCAGCTGAGGAGAAGAGGCTATGCTGTTTGAGTCAAAAAAACCCACCCTGCTGAGCAGGGGCCGGTGTAGGTGGCTTGGGGGCCTTCTGCCTATGGGGCCCTTGACCCTGCCCCTTGGCCTGCTGACCCTGTTGGGAAGCTGCCGAGGCCTGATAATGAGGGTATTGTTTATAGGCAGACGACTTCCTCGGGTAAAAGGACTTTTTCCCCGAGCCCTTCTTCTTCTGAGAAGGGGCAGAGGTTTTCCTGGAAAGCCTAGTCCTGGTCAGAGTCTCGGTCTCGAGTTCTGCAGCCTTTTCAGCCATGGGCTTGCCAAAGAGGTTTTCACCTCGGCAGGGGACATCGACCAACTTGTCCTGGACCCATGGCTCGAGGTCGGATGACTGTAGCCAAGCCTGTCGGCGGGCACCGATGCCGGCCCTGGCTACTCGGGCCGAAGCCTCGAAGCCATCGTAGGATGCTCGAGAGATAAACTTCGAGCACTTTCGAATACCGGTGGACAAGGCTTGGAACCTCTGCAAATTTTGCCAAACTGACAATATCTCATTAAGCAAACTTATAAGCAAGGAATCTCAAAAAGTCACTCACAGAAAAGGACACTCAAATAAATTAAGGACTCCTAATGATTTTATAAAAGCAAACAAACTAACTAATAACAGAGCCTTCTCACATGCGGCCCCCCTCATCTGGAACTCCATCCCGGAGGACCTACGATCTACAACAGAAATTATAGAATTCCGCAAAAAACTGAAAACCTATCTCTTTGCCATGCATTACAACATCATAGATAATCCATTGATCATCCCAGAAAAAGGCTAAATTACACTCAACTAAGTAAAGCTAAACCTCATAACTTAACAGATATTACACCCACTTGTAAATAACTATGATTTAAATCTAAAGAGCTTACAAACCTGTAATTGTACATAGTTCTTAACCTTGTTCTTGTTCTGTTATGTATTTAACCATTACATTGTTCTGTTATGTATTTAACCATTACATTGTTCTGTTACGTATTTAACTATTACATTGTTTACTGTCAAAAATTGTTCCATGTAAAACAAGCCCTTGCTTTGTTGACTGTTGTTCAATTGTAAACCGCATCTGAACTCTGGAAGATGCGGGATATAAATGATTGTTAAATAAATAAATAAATAAATCTCAGCTCCTAACATAGTTCTAGATCCAGTAGATCAAGCTCTACTTACTATCTTCTCAATACCACCTAAACGACAAATCGAGGACACCATTGCTAGCTTAAACATGACCACCGCTCATACTGATCCATGCCCTGCGTTCTGGATCAAAGATTTACGAGCTGACCTCAGTCCCATCATATCCAGACTCATGATTCAATCATTTACAACAGGAACTTTCCCATGTATCCTTAAGCAAACATCCATAAGGCCATTACTAAAAACAACAAGCTCGACCCTCTTAAACCAGAATCATATAGACCAATAGCAAGCATTCCTTTACTAGCAAAAATATTGGAAAAAGAAGTACAAAAACAAATCAGGATCATATTGAAATTAACGCTCCACTAGACCCATGCCAGCACGGCTTCAGAGAATCCCACGGTGTGGAAACGCTTCTAACTACACTGTTCAGCGGCTTATTATCAGGTATTGATAACATCCGCCAAGGGTTTGTCCTTGTCTTCCTAGATATCGCAGCCGCTTTCGATTCTGTGAGCCATGAACGCCTCCTAGAACGTCTCAAAGGGAAAGGAATTACCGATAAAGCACTCGAGTGGTGTAAATCCTACCTTTCGGACAGATGGCAACAGGTACGATCCAACGATACTTCATCAGATCAGTTTCATCAAAAACAAGGTGTCCCTCAAGGCTCCTCCCTCTCCGCCCTTATGTTCAATATATACATGCAGCCTATATGCAACCTGATACGATCCTTTAGAGTCAACTGCATGATATACACGGATGATGTACTATTATATTTTCCTTTTACAACAGAGAACCCCGACCTCACTCCTTTAACAAACTGCATAAATGAAGTATCCAATTGGCTACAATCTCAAAATCTAAGGATCCAACACAAAAAAACAGAGGTGTTATTCATTACACGGAACCGAAATTTCACTGCTCCGTCCTTTTTGAAAGTAAAGGATGCTAACCTCCAGACCAAGACCACCATCAGATACCTTGGTGTCACTTTAGACCAGAACTTGGATATGAAAGCACACATAGGAAATATTGTAAGAGCAGTATACCACAAAATACGTTCCCTTAGACATCTACGATCCTTGCTAGAGCCAGACGATTTTAGAACCATCTATCAGGCGCTAATCATACCTCATTTTGATTATGCGAACTCAATACTACAAGGTCTCCCTCAAGCCACATTACATCCACTTCAATTGGCAATGAATGCCGCAGCAAGAGTCCTTCATGGAGCATCCCGGAAAGAACATATTTCACCTATTCTAAAACATCTTCATTGGCTCCCGATACGAAATAGACTCACTTTCAAAACTTTACTAATTACATTCAAAGCCATCAAAGAGCTCTCATCTGCATCATTATCAGATATGATCCAAACAACACCCCTCAATGGGGATAGAAGGTCAGTATCACTCAATTCTCTGTTAGTCCCTAAATCAATAACACAATACACCAAAACTACTACTGACAGGGCTTTCTTTTTCTGTGCACCAAGGTGTTGGAACAGCCTTCCTCAAAACATCCGATCAATACCAGACCTTTTGCAGTTTCGAAAAGCTTTGAAACACTACCTCTTCCTCTTGTCTTATCCATTAAACAATCCAGATAACACAACCTACCCACAGACCTTCCAAACATACAAATTCAATACAGACACCCCACAGACCTCCCATACACAATACTGAAGCCAGGATGAGATCATGTCTGTTATATTAATTAATTACCCTGTTATCCGAGTTGTATTTCCTGTTTTTTCTGTAAACACAAAGTACCGTTGAATTGTGTAACTCCTTGTTTATTGTAAACCGCGCTGATGCTGAATAGTGCGGTATATAAGAGACTATAAATAAATAAATAAATAAAGGTTCCTCGGAGAGACCAGCAGAGAACCCGGCAATCTCCTTTGCCAGGTCTCGGAGGTACATACCCATGTAGAGCTGGTAAGTCCGGACACGGTAAGCAAGCATAGAGCCCTGGAAGCACTTCTTACCTAGGGCATCCAGGTTCCGGGCCTCCCGGCCGGGAGGCACCAAGTAGTGCATCTTCTGACTTTTCAGTCAATGCATGGCCGATTCCACAAGCATGGAGTGGTGCGGTAATTGTGCCTTTTGGAACCCAGGGCTCTTGCGGACTCGATAAATGGAATCAACCCGCTTGCTTAACACCGGCGTCGAGGCCGGGGTCTCCCACATGCGGAAGAGCAGCCGCTCCAGCATCGGAGGAACCGGAACAGTAAAGGCCTCCTTTGGGGGAGAGTCACACTGGAGGGTCTCGAGCTCCTCGGCTCGAGGCTCCTCCTCGGGATCCGCGGGGAAGGCCAAGGCCTTGGCCATATCCCACACGAAGTCCGAGAACCAGGTATCCTCTGGTGTGGATCGTCTCCGAGGTTCGGACTCGGGCGAGTCCGATGGGACACACCGAGTCCGATGGGTGTCGGGTGACTCTTCGTCCTCCGTCTCCCAGCCCGACTCCTCAGAGGAGGAATCGAGCGGCTCCGGTTGGGCGGGCACCGATGCCCTCCGCCCTGACGCCAAGGGTATCGGCGTCGACGACCTCGGCCCCGAATGGGAGGTCGAGGGAGACCGTGGCCGAGGATCGACTTAGACGTCGAGGTCCCGGTGGTCGGGGCAGATGCACCGGTGAGTCCGGCGATCAATGCCCGCTGCTGTTCCATGAAGGCAGCGAAGCTGCTCTCCAAGGCTGTCAACCTGATTCCGAGCTCAGGAGACCCAGCAGCCCCCGACTCGGGCCCGACGTCGGCTCCCTCGGAGGAGAGTCCACGAGGACAACAGCACTTACGTGTCCAGGAGACTCCATCTCGACACAAGGATGCTTGGCAGGCCTCTCCGACACCGAAGACCCGGGGCGGCTATCGGGGCTATGCGACCTGGCCCTCGAGGAACCAGGAGCGTACACCGACGCCACCCTCGCGGGTTTCTTCTTCCTGCGATGTTCCCGCGAAGGAGACCCCCGCTCAGAGGAACCCCGACGCTGCTCGGGGCCGGAGTCCCGAGACGTCGAGGCCTCTGACGAGGTCCAGGCCCGGCCGGACGCGGAGTCAGAAAAAATTTGATCCTTCTGGTGCTGCCGACTCCTCAACGCCTTTGAGGACATTTTTCCACACGGACCACAGATCATCGGGTCCGAGGCAACGGAGGCAGCAGTCGTGTGTGTTTCGGTAAGAGACATAAGTTTCTTACATCGATCACACTTCTTAAACCCGCTGGTAGCCATCGGGGGAAAAAGGGCCCCTGCTAGGTCAAAAGACCGGGCTGCCAGGGAAAAAAGAAAAAAGGCACGAACGCCAGTCACAAAGGACAAAAACCGAAAAAGAGAGAAAAGGACTCGATACCGGCGTATCGGTCCGAGCGGGAAAAGGATCCGGCGTCGAACCGGAGAAAAAAAGGAGAAAAATAGGGAAAATCAACTTTTTCCTCGGGGAAAAACTAACTACATCCGTCGGGCTCCGTGGAAAAAAGAAGACTGAGCAAGATGGCACCCTTGGGCGGAAGAGGACCGCGCATGCACGCTGCAATTCCCAAAGGCTTTCTTTGAAAGCTGGGGAAATGCTCCGCACGAGGGCTCCGTCGGCGCTGACGTCAACCATATGTGAGGACTGACTTCCTGCTTGGTCCTGGAGAAAAAGACGCAATATAAGGGGATACCATGTTTGCCCCTCTATGAGGGCAATATGAGTATCATGCGTTCTTTGTTCAGCATAAGCTCCAATGAAGTATTGGGAATTAGAAGGAATGCACTAGACAAGGACCGACTGCAGTGAAAAGGAATGCATCCCTGTTGCAGAGTTCCACTGGAGATGTGGAACAACTCAGGGAATTAAGCAATTCTTTATGCTTTCACGTGGTCTAAGCCCTGGTTCATTTTCCTTAAAAGGAAATTTTAAGGAAGATGGTAAAAATAGGAAAAAAACAGTCATGTGGCAGCATGACTGGGCAAAGCCTTTTTAACCACCTGGAAGTTACCCACCAGGAATGGCTCTGACGCTCTCTGGCAAAGGCCCATAGTTGCAGAGCTTTTTTTGTATAATTGCAGAGAGCAAATTATAGGTTGCTTAGGTGAGATCTGGCTGTTTAATTGCCGGTGTGCAACCTAATCTATTCTGTTGGTGCCAGAAAAAAATTGAAGATGGCTAAGAATAGTAGGCAGGCCGGTTGCCTGCAAAGATAAATTGCCCAAGTAGGTTTTGGAACCTGTCTTGGAATTATTTGTTATTAAGGCAGCAGAAAAGTTAGGTCCCATAGATTGGAAAAAGGACCGACAGACATAATTAGGAGTGGTAAAACTCAATTATGGTCCGATAGCTGACTTACAAGAAAATATTTGAGAAGATTGCAAAGGGGAAGAAAACTCTGTATGGGAACCACTTACTGGAGTAGGTATTGAAGAAAATCCTATGGCTTAAAAAGGAAGCCCTCCAGTTGAATAGTATCACTCTTAGACAGAATGTCTCGACTAAGAGGGATAGAACATAATACAGAGTTGTGAAAACTTACAATTTGGTAAGCCTCTGAAACAGGTAAAGCCCCCCTGAGTCAAAAGTATGAGATATAGTCCTGAGTCCCACCTCCAGTCTGGCAGCACCCCTGTTGCCATGGAGGAGAGAGGTCACGTGACAGGAGAGCATCACCCTGGTGTGGCAGGAAGAGATCCTGTAACTAGGACCTGTCCTCCAGGTGATGTAAAACCCTCTTGCACCGAGGAAGTTTCTCCAGGGCCATGTGCCCATGAGGGAAGGGTTAGGACATGTAGGCCGGGTCCACCTACAAAGCCTCCCCAATTACCAATAAACAGTTCAGACAGCAAGTTGCTCAGCTACAAAGAAACTTTTTATTTGGCACAGCAAACAAATGGTTATAGATGCAGATAGCAAGTGCCTGTCTGAGGGACATCGGGGCAGACTTCTCTCTGCAAGGGGAGAAAAGAACTGCCCCAAGACCCTCTAAAATTGCTGTCTTATATATACCTCTCTGCTTCAAATTCTAAATAGTTTCAGCAAATGCAAAACTCTTTCCCAGGGCCTTCTATGGTTATGTAGCTGGATCTGCTGATCAAGGTTTGCCTAACTATGCAATCAATCATAGCCCTCTGCCTCCTCCTGTATTTTTTCCATCTGCTGGCACCAATTGAAACCTTCAGGGCAAGAGCATTAGTTGAATTCCTGGCTTGACCTGTTTGAACCTAGGCTTATATCCTTGGACACTTCTGTCCAAAGTATAGCTTTTTTAGGCTTTATAACAGTAGTAAGCTGCATGTGCTCTTTTCCTGTTGCCCACCTGTTTGTGCCAACCATATGTTGCTGTGTCTGTTTCAAACAGGCCAGAGTGCAGTTATAAGGCAGACATATATGCAATCATAAGGCAAACATATAAAGCAGATCTGAGCTGATTATCCCTTTATTCCAATTATCCCTTCAGACAGCCGTTATAGTTGGTGATTCGATCATTAGGCATGTAGATAGCTGGGTGGCTGGTGGACGTGAGGATCGCCTGGTAACATGCCTGCCTGGTGCGAAGGTAGCGGACCTCACGCGCCACCTAGATAAGGTCTTAGATAGTGCTGGGGAGGACTCTGCTGTCTTGGTACATGTCGGTACCAATGACATAGGAAAATGTGGTAGGGAGGTTCTGGAGGCAAAATTTAGGCTTTTAGGTAGGAAGTTGAAATCCAGAACTTCCAGGGTAGCATTCTCCAAAATGCTTCCTGTTCCACGCGCAGGACCCAAAAGGCAGGCAGAGCTCCGGAGTCTCAATGCGTGGATGAGACAATGGTGCAGAGATGAGGGTTTTGGATTTGATAGGAACTGGGGAACATTCTGGGGAAAGGAGGGGCTCTTCCGAAGGGATGGGCTTCACCTTAACCAGGATGGAACCAGGCTGCTAGCATTAACCTTTAAAAAGGAGATAGAGCAGCTTTTAAACTAGATATTAGGGGAAAGCCGACAGTCGCCCAAGAGCGGATGGTTCGGAAGAATGTATCCTTGAAGGATACTACCAAAAGCAGAGAGGTTCCACAAAAGAGTAAAGTAGCCCAAATGCCCTCAAGTATGGAGCAGACAGAGCTTAAAGATCCCAATTTACCCATGTCTAACAATAGCCAAATTAACATGAATAAAATACATTCTCTAAAATGCTTGTATGCAAATGCTAGAAGTCTAAAGAATAAGATGGGAGAGTTAGAATATATAGCACTAGGGAGGAGTGCTTCTTGCCTGGGAGCTGACGCGGTGCAATCAATCTTGCCGCGGAGCTGTGTTGCAGGCCGGAGCTAGCACCTGGTGAGACAACTGCAGGCGCGGGGTAGACGGCACAGCTGTGGAGGACCCCCTGTTCCCTACAAAGCCCGGCGAGCGCTATATGCGGCCGCGTGGTCGCGTCTTAAGGGGCGCGGCACAAGGGGCAGGACACGCCCCTTTGACGCCCCTTCGACGCTCCTGAGTCGCTGGAAGTGGAACGTGTAGGCACATGGGGAAACGGAAAGCCAAACCTGCCGCTTCAACAACAACCTCTGGTGGAATACATGGAGGTAAGGTGGGCCCCATGGACAAACATGTAACTTCCCTGCAACCAGCTATGCAGTCACCGGAAGGGGCTTCCTTAAGCCCAGAAACCCGGTTACCACCTTCTCCCCCTCAGTTCCCGCTTTCCTCTACTCTTATGGACACTCCTGTATTAGACGAGGGTCCTGCTCTTCGCCCTGTTGAGCCAATTGTTTCTGAGGATTCTCCTGTTTCTCCATCTGGGGATGTTACCCTTAAGGATATATGGACTGCAATTAAGAAAATTGATGTACGTTTATCTGGCACTGTTTCTTCGCTTTGTTCCTTTTCTCATGTTCTGGTTGATAAGGTAAAAAAGGTGGATCAGCATTTGTCTTCTTTAGCAAGATCCGGTGCCCGTACTGATTCCCAGCTCCAGTCGTGTGTTAATAATAATGTGGCTTTGGTTAAAGAGCTTTCAGCGGTTTCCTATCGACTGGAACTTATAGAGAATCAGTTTCGGGCTCGGAATCTCCGTTTCCTCAATTTTCCAACTACGCATCTTCTTTCTTTTGATATGTTGTTAAAAAAATATTTCACTGAGATACTTTCATTGTCAGAAACTATTGTAGTCCTCCAAATGTTTTCTTTTTCTAATGCTCTTAAGACGGCGCCAAGTGCTGAGGGAGACTTACCTCCTCCTCAGGATTCGGTTGCCCAAAATTTGACAGCTTTTTTGGAGGACTCTTTGGATGTTATTCCTAAACGTTGTACACTGGTTGTAACTTTTTCCTCAGAGTCCGATAAATTAAGGGTACTGCGTGCGTACTTAAAGCACAAAGATCAATTGTTTTGTGGGTTTAAAATCCAGGTTTTTCCTGACATAGGACGGACAACTCAGTCTCGTCGTAAACAATTTTTGGATATGAAACCTAGAGTGCTTGCTTTGGGGGCCTCTTATTTCCTCAAGTTTCCATGTCGTTATTTAATTACATTTGAAAAGCAGAACTATGTCTTTACAGAAGTGACTCAGTTGCAGAATTTTTTGACTAATAAGGAAACTGTGAGAATTGATTAGGTGGAATACTCAATTTTTTTGCTCCCTTTTGTTGGGTTTTCCCCCTTATTACTTTATATTCTTTGTTAAATAGAGGATAAGCCTCCTTCCTTAATGTGTTCTCATGTTATGTGATGGTAATATTCTTGTAGTATGGATTTATTGTGGCATATCTATTTCTTTATGCTAATTGTATCTCAAGAAAATGCAAAATAAAACATTAAAAAAAAAAGAATATATAGCACTAAATGAAAGGTTAGATATGATTGGAATATCAGAGACATGGTGGAAGGAGGACAACCAGTGGGACACTGTGATACCTGGGTACAAACTATATCGTAATGATAGAGCTGATCAAATAGGTGGACGGGTTGCGCTCTATGTTAGAGAGGGCATTGACTCAGAAAGGATTAAAGTTTTGCAGGAAACAAAATCTGCTGTAGAATCTATATGGATTGAAATTCCATATAAAAGGGGGAAGGCGATGGCAGTGGGGGTGTACTATTGAGCACCTGACCAGAATGACCAAATGGATGATGAAATGCTCAAAGAAATCAAGGAAGCTAACAAACGTTACAGCGCAGTAATAATAATGGGTGATTTCAATTACCCCGGTATCGACTGGGTCAGTGTCACGTCAGGACATGCTAGGGAGATAAAGTTCCTAGATGAAATAAATGACTGCTTCTTGGAGCAGCTGGTTCATGAACCGACCAGAGGGGAAGCCATATTAGACCTAGTCCTTAGTGGAACACCAGATCTAGTGCAAGAGATAAGGGTGTTGGGGCCACTTGGCAATAGTGATCATAGCATGATCGCCTTTGATTTAATTAGTGGAAGAGGGATAGTAAGGAAATCCACAGTACTACCTTTTAACTTTCGAAAGGGAGACTATGATAAAATGAGGAAAACAGTTAAGAAAAAACTAAAAGGAGCAGTTGCAAGGGTTAAAGACGTACATCAGGCTTGGCTGTTGTTGAAAAATACTATCTTGGAAGCCCAGACCAGCTGTATTCCACGCTTTAAGAAAAGTGGAAGGAAGTCCAAAAAACTGCCAGCATGGTTTAAAGGTGAGGTCAGAGAGGCTGTTGTTGCCAAAAAAGCATCTTTCAGGAAATGGAAAAAAGAGCCAAATGACGAAACCTGGAAACAGCACAAGCACTGGCAAGTCAAATGCAAGGCATTGATAAGGCAGGCAAAGAGAGAATTTGAGAAGAAGCTTGCTGCGGAAGCAAAAACGCGAAATAAAGACCTTTTCAAGTACATTCATAGCAAAAAAACCTGTGAGAGAGTCAGTTGGTCCTTTAGATGATAAAGGGGTTAAAGGAGCACTAAGAGGCGACAAGGCGATAGCGGAGAGACTGAATGAATTCTTTGCTTCGGTCTTTACTGAGGAAGATGTAGGGATGTTACCCATGACTGAAGTGGTATTTAAAGGTGCGGAAGAATTGAAGGAAATATAGATACATCGGGAAGATGTCTTACAACTATTAGATAAACTGAAGAGTAGCAAATCACCTGGGCCGGATGGTATACATCCAAGGGTGTTGAAAGAACTGAAATATGAGATTGCAGAACTGCTATCAGTAATCTGTGAACTATCATTAAAATAATCTCTAATACCTGAAGATTGGAGGATCGCCAATGTAACACCAATTTTTAAAAAGGGTTCCAGGGGTGATCCGGGAAACTACAGACCGGTGAGCCTGATGTCAGTACCGGGAAAAATGGTAGAAACCATCATAAAGAATAAAATTACTCAGCATGTAGATAGTCACAACCTAATAGGAGACAGCCAACATGGCTTTAGACAAGGAAGATCTTGTTTTACTAATCTATTATGTTTTTTTGAAGGAGTGAATTAACAGGTGGACAAAGGTGAGTCGGTTGATATTGTGTATCTGGACTTTCAGAAAGCCTTTGACAAGGTCCCTCATCAGAGACTTTTGGCAAAACTAAAGAGTCATGGGATAGGAGGCAGTGTACTATTGTGGATCAAGAACTGGTTAAAAGATAGAAAGCAGAGGGTAGGGCTAAATGGCCAATTTTCCCAATGGAGAAAGGTGAATAGTGGTGTACCCCAGGGATCTGTGCTGGGTCCGCTGCTTTTTGACATATTCATAAATGACCTGGAAAGTGGAATAACGAGTGAGGTTATCAAATTTGCAGATGACACAAAACTATTTAAAGTTGTTAAAACCCAAGAGGATTGTGAAAAATTGCAAGAGGATCTTGATAAATTGGAAGACTGGGCATCAAAATGGCAGATGAAATTTAATGTGGACAAGTGCAAGGTTATGCACCTAGGGAAGAACAACCCAAACTATGGTTACACGATGCAAGGTTCCACATTAGGAACCAGCACCCAGGAAAAAGATTTAGGCGTCATTGTGGATACCATGTTAAAACCCCCGGCCCAGTGTGCAGCGGCGGCCAAGAGAGCAAATAGAATACTAGGTATGATAAGGAAAGGAATGGAAAATAAAACAAAAGTTATTATAATGCCTCTATATCGTTCCATGGTGAGACCACACCTTGAATATTGTGTGCAATTCTGGTCACCGTATCTTAAAAAGGATATAGAGATTTTAGAAAAGGTACAGAGAAGAGCCACCAAAATGGTAAAGGGGATGGAAGGATACTCCTATGAAGAAAGGCTAAAAAGGTTAGGGCTCTTTATCCTGGAAAAGAGACGGCTGAGGGGAGATATGATAGAAGTCTATAAATTAATGAACGGAGTGGAACGGGTAAATGTAGATAGATTGTTTACCTTATCAGAATATAGAAAGACTAGGGGACATGCAATGAAGCTACAGGGTAAACTATTTAAGACTAATAAAAGAAAATATTTTTTCACTCAACGTGTAATCAAACTCTGGAATTTGTTACCGGAGGATGTAGTAAAGGCTGTTAGTGTAGCTGGGTTTAAAAAAGGTTTTGACAAGTTCCTGGAGGAAAGGTCCATAAACCATTATTAAGAAGTGACCGAAGATATCAATGCTTGACCCAGTACAAGCATTGTGGAACTTGTGTCTCTTGGGGAAACTGCTAGGTACATGTGACCTAGATTGGCCACTGTTGGAAACAGAATACTGGGCTTGATGGACCTTGGTCTGACTCAGTATGGCATATCTTATGTTCTTATGTATCCTTGTACAGGAAAACTGTCAAGGTGAAGGGCATAGCCTACCTTGTTATTAGTTGCTACTCCTCCTTTTCCTTCAAAAAGGAGAGTAGAAACCTGTTACCCGTAGGGCATGATTATCCTCAATAGCTCTAGGAGCTAAAAGAATGGATTTCTCTTGCAGCAAGAGATTCATGTCTAGAGTCGAGGATCGAGTCAGTGTATCACTGATCTCTCAGTAAGGATGCTTCTGTTGATAAGAAGTAGGTTAGCGTTCTGAACCTCAAACAGGAAAAAGAGATTTAGTGAATAAAATATCAGAAACCCTGCAACTGCTGGGTTTGCTGAGCCTGTTGAGGTTTTGGTTTTCTTAGCCTGGTATGATGTTGCCCTTCTTTGGAAACATCTGCATGATGGGTAGAAGATGAACAAAACTTTTTCCCCTTAGGGGGATAAAGTTTGTTAGGAGATTTTTTAGAGCTGGGACAGAGGAAAGTTTTGACAAACCTCTGAAAGCAACAATATCAGTGTTTAACTGATTAGCTTGGAATAAAGCATCCTTGTTAAAGAGATTTTCACCAGTACAAGGAGTATTTCCCAGCCTTTCTTGTACCCATTTGTACAAGTCTGAAGCTTGGAGCCAGGCCATGCGTCGTGCCTCTATGGCTATAGCAGAGGTTCTGCTAATAGACTCAAAACAGTCCAGGGAAGCACGATTAAGGAACTTAGAAACATTTTGAGCATGACTGACTAATAAGAAATAGTCTGCTCTTTTATGTTCTTGAAGAAAAGGGTTCAAAAGCTTTAAGTTCTTTGTGACCTCTTCAAGAGATAATCCCATATAGAAAATATATGAGATAATTCTTGATGAAAGCATAGATGCCTGGAAGCATCGACGTCCAAAGGCATCCAAAATCCTAGACTCACGACCTGGTGGATAAGAGGAGTGCTTCTTTGCACTCTTAATACGCCTCATTGCTGATTCTACAACAATAGAATGATGAGGAAGTTAAGTCTTTTGAAAACCTGGAGAAGGTGGCACCTTGTACATAGTGTCAAGTGTCTTAGAATGTGGGGATACCGTTAAAGGAGTTTCCCACATTCTTAATAGTAGATCCTGTAAGATCTGATGCAAAGGAAGCATGATCACCTCCTTTGGAATGCAGGGGAATTGCAGAGTCTCTGAATCCCCTGGTATGGATTCTTTAGCAGGTATAGAAATGGCAAGTAACTTTGCCATATCAAGCAGAAAAGCTTGAAAAGAAATCTCTCCTGAGGAGAACCCCTAAAATGAGGGGTAAAGGCTAGAATTGTTGAAAATTCAGCCTTGGTACCGATGGATTCATCCCAGTCATCGGGATCGGAAGACTTGAAAGGATGAAGCATCGGATTTTCTTTAAAGCGATGTCTTCGGTAACACTTGAAAGTATAAGAACGTCTCGTCAAATCCTTGCATAAGTCAGGAAGTATGCTCTCCACATCCTGCGGAAAGTGGAGCTCTGCGAGTACTAGTCACTTAGCAGCCAAGCTGTGAACGCTAGGGATGACAGGATGGGATGAAACAGAGTCCCGTCATCTTGCGAAATCAGAGGAGAAGTAGAAACCAGGGCTGCCTGGGCCAGTGTGGCGCAATGAGGATCATTGTAGTGCCATCTGCCTGCAACCAGAGAGGTCGGTGGGTAGGCATTGAGAAGACTCTCGCACCAATCCAAGAGAAAAGCATTGGGAGCCAAGCAATTTTGGCAGGGCACTCTGGAGTAAAACAGCAGAAGCTGGGTGTTGCTGGGAGTGACAAAGAGGTCTATGAACGGTGTGCCCCACATCTGGAAGAAGCGGTCAGTCACCTGCCTGTTCAGTCTCCACTTGTGTAGCCAAAGGACCCTGCTGAGGTGTTCTTCCAGGACTTTGAGCTCTCCTAGTAGATATACCACTCTGAGGAGCATATCGTGCGAGATTGTGGAGTGGAGGAGTGGCCTAGTGGTTGGGGCAAGGTACTTCGGGCCGGAAGGTCGGGGGTTCAAATCCCACTAGAGGACAGCAACCTTGGGCCGGAAGGACTGGGGTTTCTAGTCCCACAGGTGCTCCTTGTGGTCTTGGGCAAGCCACTTAACCCTCCATAGCCCATGTTCCCTGTAAAATAGTTCTCTGTGTGCTGTGCTTTCCTGTCTAATCAATGTGTTTATACCTCAAAAATTTCCTGTCATGATTTGACAATTTCCAATCTGTAATCAAAAACCGCTGCTGATCGCTGGAAGTAGCGGTATACAAATGTATACTAAATAAAATAAATAAATAAATAAATAAAATTGTGAACTTCCAGAGGCAGACTGCCTCCCAGCAGAGGAAGTACAAACCCATGACACCCTATTTGTTAAGGTAGAACTTGGCCACCTGGTTGTCCATCTGTATGAAGTATGATCTGGTCGGAGAGCTGTTGCTGAAACACTCTGAGAGCATTGGCAATGGCCCGAAGCTCCAAGAAGTTCATCTGACTGGACTTCATTGGAAAGTTTACAAGGCCCTGTCTGGATAGGTCATTCAGATGTGCCTCCCAACCAAATTTGGAGGCATCAGTCATTAGGATTTGTTAATGCAGCAGGACCTGGAAGGGAAGCCCCACAAGAGGGACAGTGAAGTGCAGCCACCAGGGCAGGGATTGTTGGAGAGGCGGAGTCACTGTGACCCTGTCCGAAAGAAGTCCTGTCGCCTGACGCCTCTGTGTGCAGAGAGTCCACTGTATCTGATGCATCTGAAGTCAGGCTGAGGAAGTAACATGGAACGTGGAGGCCATGTGGCCCAAGAGGCGCAGCATCTGCCGAGCTGTGACAAATGGGCAACCTTGGATACCTCTCATCAAGGTGAGTAGGTGGTGGGCCCTGTCTGCCAGAAGGAATGCTCAAGCCAATGTTGTATCGAGGAGAGTCCCATTGAACTTGAGGCGTTGAGAAGGTTGCAAGTGGGATTTTGGGTAATTGATGACAAAGCTCAGCTGTTCCAGCACCTGAATGGTGCATTTTCAGACTGTTGGACCTCATCCAGCATCTCATCCATGACCAACCAGTTGTCCGGGTAGCAGAAGACAAACATTCCCCTGAGTCAGAGAAAAGCAGCAACAACCGCCAGACATTTGGTGAAGACCCTTTGAGTGGAGGTAAGGCTGAAGGGCAGAACCCTGCACTGATAGTGCTATCCGCTGAGCATAAAGTGGAAGTACCGACGGTGCAAGGGGTAGATGAGGATGTGCACATAGACATCTTTGAAATCCAAGGAGCACAGACAATCTTCCTGTTAAAGGTGGAGCAGCAACGTTCCAAGAGATACCATCTTGAACTTTTCTTTCACTAGGAAGCGACTGATATTGCAGAAATCCAGGATGGGTCAGCACCTATCTGTTTTCTTGGGGACCAGGAAGTAGTGGAGCAAAAACCCTGTCCTGTTTGGGAGGGTAAGACAGGTTCCACTGCCTGATCCACCAGCAAGGCCTGGACCTCCCTGTTCGACTAGTTTGCGTTGGTGACTCTGGAAAGAAGGCAGGAGGAAGCTGCTCAAAGTGGAGCAGGTAGCCCTCGTGGACCACTTGCAGTGCCCAGGCATCAGTTGTTATGCTGGGTTACCTGTGGGCAAAGTGTATCAGACATCCTCCCACCTGTGGCGGAATGGAGGTTAAACTGAACCAGATATCCCCTCCAAGAAATAACCCAATCTAGAAATGCCCGCACACTGCAGTGTAGATAGATTATGTATATCGTTAACCCAGTTATCCAAGTTTGTACTCCTGTTCAATGTAAAACCTGACAGTTTGTCGTAATGGTCATTTTGTTATGATGTAAACCGCGCTGATTCTAAATAGCGCGGTATATAAGAAACTGTAATAAATAATAAATAAATAAATAATAAAAGAGGAAGACGGGCCATGGTCCGAAGCTAGGAGTCAAAAAACCCCACCTGGCTGGGGCTATGGCGCTGGTTGAGGCTTTGGGGCTTTCCGCTTGCACTGTTACCCTTGGTTCTGACCCTTAGGCTGTTGCCCCTGTTGGGACGGCTGGTACGACTAAAATGAGGTATAAGTACCATAGGCCTTCTTAGGGTAAAAAGACTTCTTCCCAGAAGTCTTTCTCCTGGAAGGGTCAGCCGTCTTTCTTGAAAGCCAGGTCATGGTGAGTTTAGTTTAGTTTATTGAAATTTGATATACCGCCTATGGCGAACAGCAGCTAGGCAGTTTACAATATAATAAAAACATAATATAGGCAAGGGGGAAAAGGAGGGAACACCACACGACAATGACAAGGGGAGTTAACACAAAACAAAGGAAAGAAAACAACAAAAGGAAGTATCTAAGTTACAATTGCATCAAGTAATATGAAGGAACAATAGGAAAGGAAGGGAAAAAGAAGGAAGGGAAGGCATTATGGCCAAAACCACAAAGGAAAGAAAAAAAGAGGAAGCTAATTCCCAGGAAGAGAACCTGAAGGAAAAGCCTGAAAGAAAAGATAGGCTTTCAATCGGGCTTTGAACTGAGAAGGAGAAAGTTCAGAACACAAGACAAGGGGAAGAGAATTTCAGACGGTTGGGGCTCCATTTCCAACTCTGCAGCCTTCTCCGCCATGGGTTTGCCAAAGAGGTTCTCTCCCCAGCATGGTACATTGGCCAACTTGTCCTGAACCCATTGTTCTAAGTCCAAGGACTGTAGCCATGCCAGGCAGCAGGCACCAATGCCCACCGCAGCCATCCTGGCCACAGACTCAAACCCATTGTGTACTGCCTGGGTGACATACTTGGAGCACTCTTTCATTTTGCTTACCAGGCCCCGGAAGCTCTCAAGGTGTTCTCCAGACAAACCAGCCAAGAAACTGGAAAGATCTCCTGCCAGGTCACTCATGTACATATCGATGTACAACTGGTATGCTTGGATCCAGCATCAACCTCTGGTAGTACTTCCTACCAAAGCCATCCATGGAGCGGTCCTCCCTACCAGGGACACAGAGGAGTACGTCTTGGAACTTTTAATCCGACACATGGCTGATTCCACCACCAAGGAGTTGTGAAGGAGTTGTGCCTTTTCAAACCCAGAGCTCTTGCGCACTTGATACATAGAATCAAGGTGGCGGCTCACTGTGGAAACCATGAGCGGTGTTTCCCATATCCTAAAGAGAAGCTATTCCTGGATCAGTGAATTGGAACCGTGATGGCATCTTTAGGGGGAGTCGGGTACTGGAGGATTTCCAACTGCTCTGCTCGAGGTTCCTCCTCCACCTCAATAGTGAAGGGCAAAGTCTTCCCCATGTCCTGGACAAACTCAAGGAAAGAGGTCTTTGGGAGGGGACCCCTCTGTTTGTAAAGGGACAAGGGTATTGGAGGTGAAATCGGGGTACTCCTCCTCAGAGTCAGAGTCTGAGAGGAACTCGAAGTTCTGCCTCGAATGGTGACCGTACTGGTGGTGCTTGGATGGCGTTGAGGGAGTCTTCAGTGCCCATCTGTCCAAACCTGAAACACCTGGGGGAAGGGGAGAGCCTGCTGCACCGAGAGGGGCCTAGAGCTCTCAAGGGAACCACCCGAGATAGTACAGACTTCCAGGAAGGGCTGCACCTCCGCAGATGAGGCACCCGCCATAGATGGTACCGTCACCGGTGCAGAGGAACCAGAGGTCACTGGATCCATAGTAGCCTGCTATGCTCGAGGGCCTGCATCCTCTCTGCGAGGACAGAGGTCTCCACCGCCGCCGGAGTCGGTGCCGCAGCCTTCAGCACTGATGCCAGCTCTCTCAGCAGCGACTCCTCGATGGTTACAGCCTCAGGAATCCCACGTGGCCCTCCAGGGCCCCAGTAGGCAACTCCTCCTTCCAGGGCAGCTTGGAGGACCACTCCCGGCTCTTTCCTTCGAAGTCGCGCCAAGGGCTCAGATGCCAATGCCCATGGTGCTTCAACCTGGGCTCGGCATCGCCCTTCAGCAGCGACGAGGTTGAAGTCTGGTCCTTCTAGGGCCACTCCTTTTCAAAGGAGAGCTGCCGTTCCGGTGCCCTATGACTCCTTGGCTCCAAGTGAGCTCAGCCTCTGCATGCAGCCAAAGCCTTGGTGGAGGCCTTCGAAGATGCCGATGCTGACACTTTGGAACTGAACAGCGATTACCACTGCTGTTCCCAGTTCGTAAGCCTGTTGCACATCATCTGCGAGCACAGAGCGCAGTCCGAGGGCTCATGGTTGGGCCCAAGGCATTGAAGGCACCAGCTGTGGCGGTCCATGATGGAGATGGTCCAGCCACTCTGAGTCCACTACTTGAAACCACTGGCCAGCTTTGACATGGCAAAGACAGCTTCCACAAAGTCAAAGGACTCCAATGTCCTCACCAACCAGAGGGGCGCAAGAGAAAAAAGAAAAAGCCCCAAGAAAAACACGGCGCTGAGAAATGGATGTTCCTGGAGGCAGCAGGAAGACGATACCAAAAAATAGAAAAAAAACCTATCGAAAAACTGTAATCTTTATTCTGGGACACAGACAACATCTGGAGGGCTCTGCCGAAAAAAAAAGAATGAGGTAAGATGGCTCCTTCAGGCAGGAAGACCGGCACGCATGTGTGCAGCATCTTCCAAAAGCTTCCTTTGGAAGCTGGGAAGCATTCCCATGTGGGCTCAGTCAGTGACGTCACTCATATATGAGGACTGACTTCCTGCTTGGTCCTGGAGAACAAATAAGATACTAGACATGCGAGGGGAGGACAAGGGAAATACAAGAGATAACGATCATGGAGGGAAACTATGGAAACAGGAGATGATAGAATGGAAGAATAAAGATAGACAGAAGATGTTTAACATTGGGAGGATTACTGGAGAAGTGAGAGAGAGAGTGTAGTTACTCACCTGTAAGAGATGTTCTCCAGGGACAGCAGGAATCAGTTCTCACATATGGGAGACGTTGGCGCTGACTGAGCCCTCGTGCGGATCAAATCCCCAGCTTTCAGAGAAAACCTTTGGGAGTTGCCATCACGCATGTGTGGTTCCCTTCCCGTCCAAGGGTGCCATCTTGCTCAGTCAAATGACATAGCTAAAAAGACCACAAGTGTCGTAAGATAAACTTACAATGATGGATCACTAACTTTCACGAGGTCTCAGTAGAAAATAACACTGCTGGCTTAGGGTTCTTACCATATAGCCGCATGTGTGTTGTATTACATCAGCGACCTCTCCAGTAACAATTTAATTGAAGCTCAGTCCTTCCAATACAGTGTCAGAAACTGGGTATCGCCGCCAAAATATGAATTTTATCTCGCGGTATTCTCCCCTTAGTGGTGAACTTCAGAAGGTTTTTCGGAGGCATAGCAATATCTTTGCGGCGATACCCGGTTTGGACCGGAAAACAGTTCGATGTGTGTGGCAGAGAGATCACAATTTAAAAGATCTCCTTAGTCCGGCTGTGATTTCTTCCGAAGGGAGAGAGAGGCGGCGCACAATGAGAGGTGGTCATACAGCGTGCGGGTCCTGTGATATTTGCGATATAACGATGAGTCAAGATACTTTTGTTCATCAGGGTGTTTCTCTACGTATTCGGAGTACGACCTCTTGTGAGTCGCGACAAGTTGTTTATGCAGTCATTTGTCCCTGTGGTCTTTGTTATGTGGGGAAGACCACCCGTTCGTTTCGAGTACGCATGCGGGAACATCGTAGCCGTATTAATCGTAAATGTATAGTAGCACCGTTGGTTCAACATTGCCTAGAGAAATTCCATATTTTTGAACAGTTGCGATGTCTATGTTTAGAGCAAGTGACAAGTGGCAGCCAGGGTAAGACTTTAGATCAGACACTCATCAAGCGGGAACAACGGGATTTAAAAATGGAGGTAGTATCTTCTTAACGCATGCGCGGCGTTTTTTGTTACGGACATGAGTCCTGATGAGTACATTGTAAATTAAACGTGGGCAGCATCCCAGGTAGGAGACCGCCTGGTCAAATGTTTTAATAATAAAAGAGTTAGTTTGTATTAATGGAGATGATGGTTCTTAATAGTTGTTATATGTATATTTTTTTGTAGAGTATTTTATCGGTCCCCTGAAGAAACTAGATTTGAAAGGTCTGGCTGGTACCGGGGCTGTACGTCGGGATCATTTAATTCTGGCAAAGAGTGGGACCAGTCCTTTCAGAAGCTGAGTATTGATTATTATTTATGGTTTATGACACTGTATTGGAAGGACTGAGCTTCAATTAAATTGTTACTGGAGAGGTCGCTGATGTAATACAACACACATGCGGCTATATGGTGAGAACCCTAAGCCAGCAGTGTTATTTTCTACTGAGACCTCGTGAAAGTTAGTGATCCATCATTGGAAGTTTATCGTACGACACTTGTGGTTTTTTTGAGAGTATCTTGTCGTCGAGTGACCTTTGGTATTTTTGTGTGAACACAAATATAGCTAAAAAGACGGCAAAGAACAAAATTATAACAATAGGACTGCAACTCCAAGGGGAGGAGGGAGGGTCATGAGGACTGATTCCTGCTGTCCCCGGAGAACACCTGTTACAGGTGAGTAACTACGCTTTCTCCGGAAACAAGAAGGAAGTCAGTCCTCACATATGGGACTCCCCAGCTATAGGCTACCGAGAACCCACAGCTGAAAAATAGGCTCCCTCTACGAGAACCGCAAGCAGCCACAACAGAAATCTAGCTAAGAGAATAGCACTCCAGTAGCCTGACACAGAAGGGTCGGAGGGCAGGAGTTGCCTAGACCTCAAAAGGTTGCGGAGTACAGCCTGGCCAAAAGCACTGTCCCGTTGGAACTCCCTATCCAAGCAATAATGGGTTGCGAAAGTCTGACCCGAAGACCAGGTGGCGGCCCGGCAGATGTCTGCCAGTGGAACAGAGTGGAAATGAGCCACTGATGCTGCAATGCCTCTGACCAGATGGGCCGTAATATGACCTTCCATCGGAAGCTCGGCTGCCCTGTATGCCCAAGCAATACAGTCTGCTACCCAGGTGGACAGCGTACACTTGGAAACGGCTACCCCCAGCTTACTGGGGTCGTAGGATACGAAGAGCTGAGAAGCCTTTCTATGCACTTGCATATGCTGGATATAGAAGGCCAGCGCCCTCTTACAGTGCAGGCTATGCAGTACTGTCTCTGCCCAACTGGCATGCGGCCTGGGAAAAAAGGTAGGCAGCACTACCTCCTGGTTGAGGTGGAACGAGGAGACTACTTTCGGCAGGAACTTGGGGTGTGTGCGAAGCACCACCTGGTTCTTATAGAACCTGGTGTAAGGCCTTTCTGACACTAGGGCCTGAAGCTCACTCACCCGCTGAGCTGACGTGAGTGCCACTAAGAAAACCACCTTCCAAGGGAGGTAGCATAGATGGCAGATTGCCATCGGCTCAAAGGGCTGCCGAGTAAGCTGACCTAAAACCACATTCAGATCCCACTCGGTCGCCGGAGGGCGAACCATAGCTTTCAAAAGAAGCAGGCCTCTCAAGAACCGAGAAACCAAGGGATGGGCAAAGAGGGAACCACCGGAAGTGGTTCGCTGCAAGGGCACTGAGGTGCACTTTGACAGAGTTGGACTTGAGGTCCAAATCCGAGAGGTGGAGAAGGTACTGTAAAACCACTCCAACCTGGCAGGAGAAAGGATCCACACCCTGCCCCTCACACCAAGCCGCAAACCTGCACCACTTCAAGGCGTAGGACTGTCTAGTTGAAGGCCTCCTTGAGGCCAGCAAGACCTCTTCAATATCTTTTGGAAGAAGAAGCGGAGCAAGCATTACTCTTTCAGCAGCCACGCCATCAGGTTGAGTGAGCTGAGGCTGGGGTGCAGGAGAAAGCTCCCCTTCTGGGACAGACGGCTTGGGGGGGGACCTCAGGGGAATGGGGGCCTCCACCGCTAGCTGAAGCAGAAGCAGAAACCAGGGTTGCCTTGGCCAGCGCGGGGCTACAAGAATGACCAAGGCCTTGACCTGGAGGATCTTGAACAGAGTCTTGGCCACCAGAGGAATTGGAGGAAACGCATACAGGAGGGCCACAGACCATGATATCAGAAAAGCATCGGCGGCCACCCTGTGCGGGTGTGGCTGCCTGGAGCAGAACCGGGGCAACTGGTGATTGGCTGGACTCGCAAACAAGTCTATCACTGGCTGTCCCTAGGTTTGGAAAAGCCAATTGGCTACTCCACGGTCCAATTGCCACTCGCGAGGCTGGAGAATCCTGCTTAGCCTGTCAGCTAACCATTTGTCCTGGCCCGGCAGGTAGACGGCCTGCAGATGAATGCCATGCCGGGCTACAAACAAGCACAGATCCAGAGTTTCCTGACATAGGAGACGGGACCCCATGCCACCCTGCTTGTTCACATAGAACATGGCCACCTGGTTGTCTGTCTGTACCAAGACAGGTTCGTGGACCAGGATCTGCCTGAAAACTCCCAGGGCCAGGCGGATGGCATGGAGCTCCAAGAAATTGATCTGTTGTGTTCTCTCGCTTGGGGACCACACTCCGAGTACGGAAACCCTGGCAATGGGCCTCCCAGCCCAGAAGGGATGCATCTGTGGTAAGGATCCTTGTGTGTAGAGGAGCCTGGAAAGGCATTTTGGCCTCCAAGTGAAGTGGCTGAAGCCACCAGTCCAGGGACCATACCAGCCACCTGGACATTGTGACTCTGTTCCTGAGGCATCCTGTGGCCTGTGACCACTGGTCTCGGAGACACCACTGAGCAGTACGCATGTGGAGGTGAGCATCTGGGGTCACATGGACCGTGGAAGCCATGTGCCTGAGGAGGCGCAGAAATTGACTTGCTGACACTATGGACCTGCGACTCACCCGACCTGCCAGAGCCAGAAGCCTGCTTGCCATGTCTGCCCTTACTTGAAGGGTGTTGAGTCTCGCCCCAATGAACTCCAGCTGCTGAGTCGGAGCAAGGCTGGACTTGGGGTAGTTGATTACAAACCCTAGATTCTGCAGCACCTGGATGGTGTGAGACGTGGCCTGGTGGACTTCGCTGGCTGAAGTGTCCCTGATGAGCCAGTCGTCTAGGTAGGGGAAGACAAAGACCACTTGGAGGCTGAGAAAGGCGGCCACCACTGCCAGGCACTTTGTGAATACCCTGAGGGCCGAGGTCAGGCCAAAAGGAAGTACCCTGAACTGGTAGTGATTGTCCCCCACAAAGCGCAGATACTGCCTGTCGTCTGGGTGTATTAGGATGTGTGTATACGCATCTTTTAGGTCTAAGGAGCATAGCTAGTCTCCCTGGCAGAGGTAAGGCAGCAATATTCCAAGGGAGAGCATCTTGAACGTCTCCCTCACCAGGAACTTGCTTAGGTTGCGCAGGTCGAGGATGGACCTAAGGCCTCCTGTTGTCTTTGTTACCAGAAAGTACCTGGAGTAGAAGCCCTTACCTTGCAGGTGGTGGGGCACCGATTCTACCGCCTGATCTTCGAGAAGACCTGCCAACTCATTCAGAAGAAGGTCCCGGTGAAGGGGCGGATCTGAGGGGCTCTCCCATGAAGTAAGGAAGAGGCACCTGGGCTGGGTGAAGAAGGCAGCCCTCCCGGACCACCTGTTAAGACCCAGGCATCAGTGGTAATGGCCGTCCACCTGTGGGCATACAGGGCAAGCCTGTCTCCCATGGGAAGAGGGGCCATGCTGTAGGAGTCAAAAGCCACTGCCAGGCTGGGCCAGAGCCGGTGCCTGGGATTTGGGGGTTTTCTACTTTCGTGGGCCATGCCCCTGTCGGGGAGCCGGGGAGGCCTGAAAATGGGGGTAGCTTCGGTAAGCAGCACCCTTCCTCGGGTAAAAGGGCTTTATACCCAAGCTCTTCTTGCGAAAAGGGGCAGAGGTCTTCTTAGAGAGCCGCGTCCTCGTCATGTACTCGGTCCCCAGTTCTGCGGCCTTGTCAGTCATGAATTTGCCAAAGAGGTTCTCCCCCTGGCATGGGACATCGACCAACTTGCCCTGAACCCACTGTTCGAGGTCCGACGACTGCAGCCATGCCTAGCGGCGTGCACTGATACCAGCCGCGGCTACACGGGCCGAGGACTCAAACCCATCATAGGCTGCTCGAGACAAACTTGGAGCACTCGCGGATGGCGTTGGACAGGCACCTGAAGCGCTGCAAAGGCCCCTCAGAGAGACCAGCCGAGAACCCGGCGAGTTCTTTCGCCAGGTCTCTCAGGTACATGCCCATGTACAGCTGGTAGGCCTGGATTCGACAAGTCAGCATTGAACCCTGGAAGCACTTCCTGCCGAGGGCATCCATGTTTTGTGCCTCCCTGCCAGAAGGCACCAAGGAGTGCGTTTTCTGGCTCTTCAGCCTGCGCATGGCCGATTCCACAACCGTGGACTTTTGAAACCCAGGGCTCCGGCAGACTTGATACATCGAGTCGAGCCATTTGCTGATGACCGGCACCAACACTGGCATCTCCCACATGCGGAGCATCAGTCGTTCCAGGATAGGAGGCATGGGTACAGTAAGGGCCTACCGAGGCGGGGCTTCATACTGTAGGATCTCAAGCTCATCGACTCGAGGATCCTCCCTCCAAGGACTCCGTGGGGTACACCAAAGCCTTGGACATATCCCTCACGAAGTCCAAGAACCTCCCGTCCTCCGGAGGGGACCTTCTCCGAGGCTCGGACACTAGGGAATCGGATGGGACATCCATGTGCCGACAGTTGTCCCGGGACTCCTCATCTTCCGTTTCCCACATCGATGCCTCCGAAAAGGAATCGGGGGGCTCTGGCATTGAGGACCCTGGCACCGATCGCCCTGATGCCAGGAGGCTCAGCAATGAAAACCTTGGTCCCGAACGGCAGGCCGAGTGGGACCTCGGCCGAGGATAGACTCGAGTCCGAAAGATCTCGAGGATCGGCTCAGCCTCCGGGGTTGACTTCGATGTTGAGGGCCCAGTGGTCAGGGTGGAGGAACGGGACAGACCGGCAATCAGTGCCCACTGCTGCTCCATGAAGGCAGTGAAACTGCGCTAAAAGGCCACCATTCTGGACTCGAGTCCAGAAGGCTCCGCAGCCACCGGCTCGGGCCCTGACATGGTTGGGCCCGACGCAGGTTCCCCCAGAGGAGAGTCCTCGAAGAGGACAGTTGCTACCTGCCTCAACTGATCCGTCTCCTGACGAGGAACCTTTTCTGGGTGCTCCTTCTCCGAAGATCCCTGCCAGCACTCGGGGCTCCGCGACAGGCCCCGGGAGGAGTCGGGTCGCTCGGAGCCATCCAGAAACGTCGCCCTTCAAGGATTTATTCTTCCTCTTGTGTTCCCTTGAGGGAGACCCCCTCTCCAAGGAACCTCGACACTGCTCGTGCTTGGAATGCTCCACCCGAGACGTAGAGGCCTCAGACGAGGTCCGGGCTCTCAAAGGCAAGGACTCAGAAAAAATCCTATGATGCTGCTGCTGGCGGCTCTTCAGGGCCTTAAAGGACATTTTCCTACACGGGCCAGATACCATCATGTCATGGTTGGGCCCAAGACACCAGAGACAGCAGTCATGCGTATCGGTGAGGGACGTAAGTTTCACAAACCGACTGCATTTTTTAAACCTGCTGGTAGCCATCGGAGGAAAAGTGGCCCCTGCAAGGTCAAAGACCCGGGCTGCCAGTGAAAAAGAAAAAAAGGCGCGAACGCCAGTCACGAAGGACAAAAACTGAAAAAACAGAGACGGACTCGATACCGGTGTACCGAGCTGAAGGCGGGAAGAGGAACCGGTGTCGACCGATCAAAGAAAAGAGAAAATTTCAAGGTTTTTTTAGGGGGACACAGGGACTACGTCCGAAGGGCTCCACGGAAAAAAGGAGACTGAGCAAGATGGCACCCTTGGGCGGGAAGGGGACCGCGCATGCGTGATGGCAACTCCCAAAGGCTTTCTCTGAAAGCTGGGGATTTGCTCCGCATGAGGACTCCATTGGCGCCAACGTCACCCATATGTGAGGACTGACTTCCTGCTTTTTCCCAGAGAATGAAGAGATACTGGACATGGAGGTTGCAGCAACTTGTGAGATTGAACATTAAGGGTATGGCTAGGGAGACAGCCAGAAAAGATACTGGGGGGGGGGGGGGGGTGGAACTGGGGAATCAGAAGAGATGCTGGACATGTGTTGGGGGGTAGCACTACACAAATGATTTAGTAGTAGTAGAAGGGAGTTAATGAACACGGGAAGGAGAGAGATCCTGAATGGGGAAGGTGAGAAAGGAACAAGGGAAGATGCTGGACACAGGTGGAGTGTTAATAAAAGACTGGGCAATAAGAGGCTTGGGAATAGGAGGGCTGGATGAGGGAAAGTGATGGAAAACTATGGGTAAATGCAGTAAACAGTGGGAGAATGACAACTAAATAGAAAAAGGAGAAGGAAGACAAGTGAAAAGAAATATTAGTGTTGCAGATTGATGTAGGTTATGACAGTGAAGACAGGACAAAGAAAAAATGGTAAGAAGACAGATGACCCTGGAAAAAAAAAGAGCTAAAAGATGGCAGAAAAGCAGAAACTAGAGCCAAACAGCTAGAAACATTAAATGGCCAGAAAAGAAGATAGAAAAATGAATTTTATTTTCTATTTAGTGATTGGAATATATGAGCTTTTATAATATACATCTGCCAGGATTGGCAATAGTTATGACTTGGGACCAACTCACGGTAAAACCTGGGGAGGGGCCCTCAAAGCTCACTAGCAAACTGTGCTTTCTTCAGCTTCAGACATACATACTCTGTCCTCGGTCACTTATCCCTCACATCTGTACGCACACACAGACACGCACTGCTCCCAGCTGCTCAGTCCCTGCACATAAACACACACACACACACACACACTCTGCCCCCCCCCCCCCCCAGATGCTCAGCACCCACACTCAGGGCTGGGGTTAGGGGGTGGCAAACATGGAAATTGCCCTGAGCCGCCATGCTGAAGAGGGTTCCAAGTCTGGCTCAGACTGAAAGAGGCATAGCCTGCAAGTGGGCTTTGGGACCCCCTCATCAGTTTCTTCCTGAGGCCCCTGCATGCCTAATACCAGCCCTGCCCACATTACAAATAGTCAAGAAGCTGTGTCATACCATTGAAGCCCATGCATGTGGAGTACATTGAATAATTACTTCAAAAAGTATAGATTTACACATTTATATGTTTATACGAGGGTGTCTGATATTAAAGGTACAGGCCAAAATTACACTAACATTTGTATTTAAAGAAATTATTCAATACATTCCACCAAAAACTACATACTTTTGTTTATTTCTCCACATAATCGCCATAAATATTGAGATGTTTATCCCAGCGTGACACTAGTTTGAACATTCCTTCACGGTACAGTTGCGTGTCAAGTTGCTTGAAGTAGTCCGTAACGGTGTCTTGCAATTCCTCCTGATCTTGCGTAAGTTGAGATCGCATATGATTTCATTAACAGAACTCTTAGGAATACCAGTCATTTCAGCAATTTCACGACTTTAATGCGACGATCCTCCCTAATCAGACGTTCGACAATTGCGCAGATATCATCCATGTGTGAAGTCTTTGGTCTGCCTCTTTTTTTTCAGGATGATCATTCAACTCCGTTCGACCATCTTTAAACTTTTTACACCAGACGCTGGCTTCTTTTAGGCTTAAAACGTTCAGGCCATACAGAGTAGTTACTCACCTGTAACAGGTGTTCTTCAGGAGCAGCAGGAATCAGTCCTCACATATGGGAGTCATCGGCGCCGATGAAGCCCTAAGCGGAGCATTTCCCTAGCTTTCTATGAAAGCCTTTGGGAATGAAGGCACGCATGCGCGGTTCCCTTCCCGCCTAAAGGTGCCATCTTACCTCAGTCAAATGACATAGCTAAGAACAGCACACAAAATGAAAAAATAAACTATGTACAACTGCAACTCCAAGGGGAGGAGGGAGGGTTGTGAGGACTGATTCCTGCTGCTCCTGGAGAACACCTGTTACAGGTGAGTAACTACTCTTTCTCCAGGACCAAGCAGGACGTCAGTCCTCACATATGGGTGACTCCCTAGCTCTGGACTACCGAGGAACCCAGGCTGAACAAGAGAACTCCCTCTAGTCTCAGCAGCAAAGAAAGGCTTCTCAAGGACACAACCTCCACCGGTAGCCTAAAAGAGGGCAGGAGGGCAGGAGTTGCCTATACCTCAAAGAGATTCCGGAGTACTGCCTGGCCAAAAGCACTGTCCCTACGGGACTCCCTCTCCAGACAGTAATGGGCCGCAAAAGTCTGGCTTGAAGACCAAGTTGCAGCCCTGCAGACGTCTACCAAGGGCACAGAGTGGAGATGAGCCACTGAGGCAACCATTGCCCTGACACGATGGGCCGTGACCCGACCCTGCAAAGGAAGGTCAGCCGCCCTGTAAGCCCAGGTGATATAGTCAGCCACCCAGATGGACAAGGTACACTTGGACACAGCCAAACCCAACTTATTAGGGTCAAAGGATACAAAGAGCTGAGTAGCCCTCCTATGCCCCTGCATACGGTCAAGGTAGAAGGATAAGGCCCTCCTACAGTCCAGGGTATGCAGGACTGCTTCAGCCTGGCTTGCATGAGGCCTAGGGAAGAATGTTGGAAGAACCACCTCCTGATTGAGGTGGAAAGAGGAGACAACTTTCGGGAGGAACTTTGGATGAGTCCTGAGGACTACCCTGTTCCTATAAATCCTGGTGTAAGGCCTATCACAGACCAGGGCCTGAAGCTCACTCACTCGCCTAGCCGAGGTAAGGGCTATCAGGAAGAGTGTCTTCCAGGATAGGAAGCGTAGTGGACAAGTAGCCATCAGCTCAAAAGGTGGGCGAGTCAGTTGTTGCAAGACCACATTCAGCTCCCACTCAGGGGCAGGAGGACGGATTGGAGGCTTGAGCCAAAGCAAGCCCCTGAGAAAGCGGGACACCAAGGGGTGACCTGACAGAGAATGTCCCTCCACCAGTGAGTGGTGAGCTGCTAGAGCTGAGAGGTGGACCCGAACAGAATTGGACTTAAGTCCCTGATTTGATAAGTGCAGTAAGTACTGAAGCACTACTGGCACAGTACAAGAGAAAGGATCCTCTATACGTAGCTGACACCACACAGAAAACCGTTTCCATTTGAGAGCATAGGTTTTCCTAGTGAACTGTTTCCTAGAGGCTAGGACAACCTCCTCAACTTCCCGAGGTAGGCCCCAGGGAGCCAAAACTACCCTTGCAGCCTCCAGGCCATCAAATTGAGAGCTTTGAGATTGGGGTACAGAAGGGAACCCTGCTCCTGTGAGAGAAGATCGGGTTGCAACCCCAGAGGCAGTGGGGGATCCACCGCCAGTTGAAGTAGAAGTGGAAACCAAGGCTGTCTCGGCCACCTGGAAGCCACCAGCAGAACTGAGGCCTTGTCCTGAAGAAATTTGAAGAGAGTTCGGGCCACCAAGGGCGTGGGAGGAAACGCATACAGGAGGCCCCGAGACCATGGAATCAGAAAAGCATCTGCTGCTATTCTCAGAGGATGGGGTTGCCTGGAGCAGAACTTTGGCAGTTGCTTGTTCATTGGGCTGGCAAAGAGATCTACCAAAGGGAGATCCCATTTTTAGGAAGATCTTCTGAATTACTGAAGGATGTAGCTGCCACTCGTGGGGCTGCAGAATTCGGCTCAATCTGTCGGCCAGGTAGTTGTCCTGGCCTGGAAGGTACACAGCCTTGAGGAGCATGTTGTGCTTGAGGGCAAATGAACAAAGGTCCTGAGCCTCCCGACAAAGGATTCTGGACCCAGTCCCGCCCTGTTTGTTCACATAAAACATGGCTACTTGGTTGTCTGTCTGAACCAGGACAGATTGATGAGCCAGGGTAGGAGAGAAAGCTTTGAGTGCTAATCGAATAGCTCTAAGTTCGAGGAGATTGATCTGCTGTGCAGCTTCCCAAGGAGACCACAGTCCCTGGGTGCACTTGCCCAGACAATGGGCTCCCCAGCCCTGCAGGGAGGCGTCTGTGGTCAGTACCACCGTGTACCCAGGAATCTGAAAAGGCACCCCCTTTAGTAGATTGGGTGGGTGCAGCCACCAGTTGAGGGAGTTCAGAAATTGTCTAGACACCCTTATCCTGTCCCTGAGGCTGCCTGTGGCCTGTGACCACTGAGTCCAAAGGCACCACTGTGCAGGCCTCATATGGAGCCTGGCATTGGGGGTCACATGCACTGTCAAAGCCATGTGGCCAAGCAGCCTCAGGCAGAGTCTGGCGGAGACCAGTGACCTGCTGAAAAACTGGTTTGCTAAGTTTATCAGTCTTTGGGCTCTGTCTGCTGGCAAGAAAGCCTTTGCCAGCAGGGAGTCCAGCCTTGCTCCTATTAACTCCAAGTTCTGGGAGGGGAGCAAAGTGGACTTTGCGAAGTTTATGACAAACCCCATGCTTCGAAGAAGAGCAATAGTTCTGAGAGTGGCTTGTCTGGCCTCCTGGCACGTCTGACCCCTGATGAGCTAGTCGTACAGATAAGGGAAGACAAAGATTCCCTGATTTCTCAGGTAGGCCGCTACACCTGCCAGGCATTTGGTAAAGACCCTGGGAGCGGAGGTGAGGCCAAAAGACAGTACTCTGTACTGATAATGGTTTCCTCCCACAATGAACCTGAGGTACTTTCTGTGGTCTGGATGAATGAGGATGTGGGTATACGCATCCTTTAGATCTAAGGAGCATAGCCAATCTCCCTGCTGGAGGTAGGGCAGAAGCGTTCCAAGAGTAAGCATCTTGAACTTTTCTTTCTCTAGGAACTTGTTGAGGTTCCTGAGGTCCAGAATGGGTCGAAGGTCACCGGTTCTTTTGGGCACCAGGAAATACCTGGAGTAGAATCCGTGACCTTGCAAGTGGGGAGGCACAGGCTCCACTGCCCTGTCCACCAACAGACCTTGAAGCTCTTGAAGGAGAAGGTCTTTGTGCAGGGGAGGCCTTGGAGGCTCCCCTGGAAAGTATGGAGGAGGCAGTGTCCAATACCCAACTGTCCCCGGTGATGAGGGGCCACTGGTGGGCAAAGAGGGCGAGGAGACTTCCTGTGCAGGGTTGGGATAGCAGGGACGGAGAGGCTACGCTCAAGGAGTCAAAACCCCCCACCCTGCTGAGTGGGAGCAGGGGCCGGAGGCTTGGGGGTCCTCTGCCTACAGGGCCCATTACCCTGCCCCTTGGCTTGCTGACCCTGGGGTGCAGATTGGGTAGCCTGATATTGAGGGTACTGTTTGTAGGCAGTGCCCTTCCTCGGGTAAAAGGGCTTTTTACCCGGGCCCTTCTTTTTATGAGAAGGGGCAGAGGTCTTCCTAGACAGCCTTGTCCGTGTAAGGTGCTCTGTGTCGAGCTTGGCGGCCTTCTCGGTCATGGGCTTGCCAAAAAGGTTTTCACCTCGGCAAGGGACATCGACCAACTTGTCCTGAACCCATGGCTCGAGGTCCGATGACTGCAGCCATGCCTGGCGTCGAGCCGCGATGCCGGCTGCCGCAACTCGGGCCAACGCCTCGAAGCCATCGTAGGCGGCGCGGGACATGAACTTCAAGCAGTCCCTAATCTCCGAGGACAAGGACTTAAATCTCTGCAAGGGTTCCCCGGAGTGACCAGCAGAGAATCCGGCCAACTCCTTGGCCAGATCCCGCAAGTACATGCCCTTGTACAGCTGGTAAGACTGGACACGGCAAGCAAGCATCGAGCCCTGAAAACACTTTCTACCGACGCCATCTAGGTTTCGGGCCTCCCTGCCAGGAGGCACAGCGGAGTGCATCTTCTGACTCTTCAGACGATGCATGGCCGATTCCACAACCATGGAATGGTATGGTAGCTGTGCTTTCTGAAAACCAGGGCTCTTACGGAGCCGATAGATCGAATCGACCCGCTTGCTAAGAACCGGCGCCGAGGCCGGTGCCTCACACATATGGAAGAGGAGCCGTTCCAGCATCGGAGGAACCGGGACAGTAACGGCCTCCTTCGAAGGAGAGTCATACTGCAGCGCCTCGAGCTCTTCAGCTCGAGGCTCTTCCTCGGGATCTGCCAGAATAGCCAAGGCAGTGGCCATATCCCGGACTAACTCCGAGAACCGGATGTCCTCCGGGGGGGACCTACTCCGGGGCTCAGACTGCGGTGAGTCCGAAGGGACGCACCGAGTCTTAAAGGTGTCAGGAGACTCCTCGCCCTCCGTCTCCCAAGCCGACTCATCCGAGGAAGAGTCGAGGTCCGACCCCGCGGGGCCCTGGAGCACCCGTCCCGATGCCGGAAGCACCGGCATTAACGCCCTCGGTCCCAAACGGGAGGTCGAGGGGGACCGCGACCGAGGTCGACTCCGAGCCACGATGGACTCGAGTATCGGCTTGGTCTCCGGGGTCGACTTTGACGTCGATGTCCCGGTGGTCGGGGCAGATGCGCCAGACAGGCTGGCCATCAGTGCCCGCTGCTGCTCCATGAAGGCAGACATTCTGCTCTCCAAGGCTGTCATCCTGAGACTCAGCTCGGGAGAAGCAGCAGCCACCGACTCGGGCCCTGGCGGTGCCGGGCCCAACGTCGGCTCCCTGGGAGGAGAGTCCACGAGGACTTCGGGGCTTACGTGTCCAGCAGACTCCGGCTCCACATGAGTAACTTTGGCAGGTTTCTCCGGTTCCACAGGCCTGGGGCGACGGTCGGGGGTCTTAGACCTGGCCCTCGAGGCGCCAGGGACCTCTTCCGACGACGCCCTCGCGAGCCGTTTCTTCCTCTTGCGTTCCCGGTCGGGGGACCTCCTGTCCGAGGAGCTTCGACGGCGCTCGGGATCGGAATCCTGAGATGTCGAGGCCTCAGACGACGGCCGGGCCCGGCCGGAGGCTGAGTCCGAGGAAAGCCTTTCCTTTTGCTGCTGGCGACTTCGTAGTGGCCTTGGAAGACATTTTTCCACAGGCCCCGCACGACTTAGGATCGTGGTCGGGGCCGAGGCACCGAAGGCAGCAGTCGTGTGTGTCGGTGAGAGACATTAGTTTCTTACACCAATCACAATTCTTAAAACCACTGGAAGCCATCGGGGAAAAAAAGAGTCCCCGCGAGGTCAAAAGACCGGCCTTCCAGGCAAAAAGAGAAAAAAGGGCGCGAACGCCAGCCACGAAGGGCAAAAAACGAAAAATAGGAATCGGGCTCGATACCGGTGTACTGAACCCGGCGGGAGGGGAACCGGCGTCGAACCGGAAGAAAAAGAGCAAAAAAAAAAAAAAATCGCTGAAAAATCTAATTTTAACCGGGAAAACTGGACACACGTCCGGTGTGCTTCACGGAAAAAAAGAGACTGAGGTAAGATGGCACCTTTAGGCGGGAAGGGAACCGTGCATGCATGCCTGCATTCCCAAAGGCTTTCATAGAAAACTGGGGAAATGCTCCGCTGGGGCTTCATCGGCGCCGATGACACCCATATGTGAGGACTGACTTCCTGCTTGGTCCTGGAGAACCCTTGTAGTATTAGGGGGCAGAGTCAGCCCAGGAGCAGAATGTCCCATGGGCAGGGGTTATACAAGCCGTGAGCCCAGCACAGAGAGACAGGGCATGTGGGTGGCCTTGTACAACCCTTGCCCACAGGAGCAGCATATCCTCTCTGGACTGGAATCACAGCTTTGCTCAGTCCCTGTCCACAGGACATGCTACTCCCACAGGCTGTGAGAGGCAGCAATTGTGAACCAGAGAAGCAGCATGTCCATGACAGGGGCCTGCAAGACCACGGTCATTACTCACAGCCCTCTGGTGCTCCGCAAATCATCCCAATTGGAGTGGGGAGCGGCTAGCAATGGCACCCTCCTGACATCAACGCCCCCTGACACATTTACCCAACTTACCCGGTAGCGCCAGCTCTGATGACTTGTTCCCATTAAGTCATAACTGTTCATATGTGCATTAATTCTGTTCTCAACAGCATCTGCTGTTTTGCCCAGCAAAGGCATTAGAATTGCTGGTCTATATTTTACTGGATTGCCACTGGAATGTTTTTGAAAAATTAGCATTACATTGACTGCCTTCTAGTCCTCAAGCATATTTTAACAAATTATAGTTTACCGATAATTCTAATAAGCAACTGAAGACCTATTTCAAAGTTTTGAGATGAATACCATCAAATTCTGGAGATTTATTACTATTTAGCTTTTCAATTCTGAAGGCAAACTGACAGCGGACAAAGCCTTTGTGGATAAGTGAACATTATTTTGCTAGAAAATCTATTTATTTATTTAAAGTCTTTTCTATACCGCGCTCTTTAGAATCAGCTCGGTTTACAGTCAACAGCAAATCTGTACAGTGCAGGCAGAGCCTGTACTGTACTTACAATGAAAGCACAGTTACTTACCTGTAACAGGTGATCTCTGGGAACAGCAGGAATAAGTCTTCACATATGGGTACGTCGGTACCGACGGAGCCTGCACGGGAACGCTCCCCAGCTTCCCAAAAAGGAAAGCTTTTGGGAGCATCCCACAGCGCCTGCACGCTGCCTTCCCGCCTTTTCTAACCATCTCTCCTCAGTTTGAGTTTAAAGCTGAGACAATAGAGAGAGAGAGGAAGGAAAGAAAGGAAAGAGATACAACTCCTAGGGGAGGTGGGAGGGATGTGAAGACTTATTCCTGCTGTTCCCAGAGATCACCTGTTACAGGTAAGTAACTGTGCTATCTCCAGGAACAAGCAGGAATGAGTCTTCACATATGGGGACTCCCTAGCTAAGATGCCTGGGAGATCCCCAAGAATATGAGACCCTGGGAAGGAGTCTACTTCCTCCTATGGATCTCAGGCATCCATCCAGGGAAGGAGGGTAGGAGTTGCTTAAGAGTGGAACAGGTGTTTGAGAACAGCCTGACCAAACAAGGCATCCCGGCGGGAGTCCTTGTCCAAGCAGTAATGGGCTGTGAAGGTATGAACCGAGGCCCAGGTGGCTGCTCGACAGATCTGGTCGATGGACACAAAATTTAGATGAGCCATAGAGGTGGCCATGGCCCTCACATTATGAGCTGTGACATGGCTCTCCAGAGAATGGTTCTTACTCTGGTAGGCGAAAGACATACACTGAGCAATCCAATTGGACAGTGTTCTCTTGGAGACTGGAAGTCCCAATTGAGAAGGATGAAAAGCAACAAAAAGCTGGGAAGACTTTCTATGTTGCTGTGTCCTTTGTAAGTAAAAAGCGAGAGCTCTTTTACAATCCAGAGTATGAAGACTCTTCTCTGATTTGGATGCATGAGGAGCTGGAAAAAAGACAGGTAAATATACCTCCTGAGTAAGATGAAAAGGTGAGATCACTTTAGGCATAAAGTGTGGATTTGTCCTAAGGACTACCTTATCATGATGGAACCTTGTATAAGGTGGATCAGCCACTAAGGCCTGCAGTTCACTGATGTGGCGAGCTGAAGTGACTGCAATGAGGAAAATAACCTTCCAGGAAAGAAATTTCAAGGAGGTAGTGGCTAAGGGTTCAAAAGGAGGCTTCATAAGCTGACCAAGAACCAAATTTAAGTCTCATGCCACCGGAGGAGGCCTAATGGGAGGTTTAGTCAAAGTTAGGCCTCTCATGAATCTTGCAATGAGAGGATGAGAGGAAATAGGTTGTCCATTGATGGGCTTAAGGGATGCTGCAATAGCACTCAAATGGACTCTTACTGAATTTGTCTTAAGTCCTGCATCAGAAAGATGCAGGAGATAGTCTAACAAAGAATTTAAAGGTAGTGCTAGAGGGTCAAGACCCTTTTCAGCACACCACATGGAAAATCTTTTCCATTTAAAAGCATAAGAATGCCTGGTGGAAGGTTTTCTGGAAGCATGGAGGATCTCCTTCACTTGCTGAGAAAGATTCAATCCCTGAAGGTCTAGGCCTTCAGTAACCAAGCTCTGAGGTGAAGTGACTTGGGGTTTGGGTGCCACAAAGTCCCTTCCTCCTGGGACAGAAGTTCTGGAGCAGCTCCCAAGTCCAGGGAGGGGGCTTGGGAGAGATGTAGAAGTAGAGGGTACCACACTAGGCGTGGCCAGCGTGGAGCTATGAGAATCATAAATCCTTGATCCCTCTGGAGTTTGAACAGAGTCTTGGGAATCAAGGGAATGGGTGGAAAGGCATACAAGGAAGCCCTGACCCCAATGAAGGAGGAAGGCATCCTTGGCCTGAACTCCCTGACATGGAATTCTGGAACAGAACCGGGCAAGTTTGGCATTCCACGGACTTGCAAAGAGGTCTATGTCCGGGGTTCCCCATTCTTGGAAGATTCTGAGTACCTGATCCATGTGCAGGGACCATTCGTGTGGAAGCAGAACTCGACTGAGTCTGTCTGCCCAAGAGTTTTGGACTCCTGGGAGGTATACTGCCAGGAGATGGATTTGATGCTCTCTGGCGAAGGCCCACAATCTTAAAGCTTCGTTGCAAAGCGACAGAGAGCCAGTTCCTCCTTGTTTGTTTATGTAAAACATGGCTACTTGATTCTCCGTATGAATGAGGACTGTCTTGTAGCTGAGGAGGGTATGAAAAACCTTGAGAGCTAGAAAAACTGCTCGAAGCTCCAAGTGGTTGATATGAAGAGAGGTCTCCTGTGGGGACCAGGCACCTTGAGTGGAGAGGTCCTGTAGATGGGCTCCCCAACCTGTTTGGGAGGCATCTGTTGTGAGGGTTGCTTGGAGCAACAACTGTTGGAAGGGGGACCCCAGCAACAAATTTTGGGTGGACATCCACCATTGGAGAGACCAAAAGAGACGTTTGGAGGTTGCTATTTGGTCTGATAGAGCTCCTGAAGCTTGAGTCCACTGGGTGGACAAAGTCCATTGAGCTGCTCTCATGTGTAGACGAGCATAGGGTACCACATGCACTGTGGAAGCCATGTGGCCTAGTAGTTGTAGCATCTCCCGGGCAGTTATGTGGCTCTTTGACTGAATCAGGGAGGCTAACTGCACTAGACGCTGCCAACGGGCCTGAGGAAGGTAGGCCCTTGCAGTAGTGGTATCCAACCAGGCCCCTATGAATTCTAGGGACTGAGTAGGGGTGAGCTGAGGCTTTGGGAGGTTTACCACAAGTCCCAGATACTGCAGAATGCGCCTTGTGCGGTCCAAGGAAATCTGGGCCTCTGACTGAGATGGGGCTCGGATAAGCCAGTCATCCAGGTATGGGAAGACAAATATTCCCAGAGTGCGTAGAAATGCAGCTACTACTGCCATGCATTTGGTGAACACTCTTGGAGCAGAGGCCAGACCGAAAGGAAGCACTCTGTATTGGTAATGTTTTCCTTGGAAAAGAAAACGTAGGAATCTTCTGTGAGATGGATGGATGAGGACATGTGTGTACGCATCCTTGAGATCTAGAGAACAAAGCCAATCCTGACTTTGAAGGTATGGAAGGAGAGTGCCCAGAGAAAGCATCTTGAACTTCTCCTTGCATAGAAATTTGTTCAATTCCCTGAGATCTAAGATGGGTCTGTATCCCCCTGTTTTCTTTGGAATGAGAAAATAGGGGGAGTAGAACCCTGACCCTTGTTGAAGAAGAGGAACTTCTTCTATTGCCCCTTGGGCAAGAAGGGTAGTCACTTCCTGACCTAAAAGGTCGAGAAGAGATGTGGGGAATTGAAATGTCTCACCATGGTGTGGGGAGGAAGGTCTGAGAAATGAAGCTTGTAGCCCTCTCTTATGATGGAGAGGGTCCACTGCTCTGATGTGATTTGCTCCCATCTGGGAGCAAAATGAGCTAACCTTCCTGGAATGGTGAGAGGTTCTGGCTGTTTTAAAGCCAGAAAGGCTAAGTTCTCTAGCATCAAGTCAAAACCCTGAGGAGGTTGGGACTGCTGAATAGCAGCAGCCCCTGTAGACTTAGGCCTGGCCTGCTTAGGTTGCTGACGCTTAGCGGTAAAGCGACCTGTAGAAGATTGTTGGCCAGAAGTGGAAGGAAACCTTCCCTTTTTGAAAAAAGACTTTTTAAAAGTCTTTTTCTTGGCAGGAATGGAGGTGGACTTTGAAAGTCTATCTAGAGCAGAATTCTCTGCATCCATTTGAGTGGCTTTTATTTGCCACTCTTTGCCAAATAAATTTTCACCTGTACAGGGCAGATTTCCTAAGCCATCTTGAACCCAGGGTTCTAAATCAGAAGCCTGGAGCCAAGCAATTCTGCGAGCAGCTATGGCAATGCCTGAGGCTCTACTGGCACCTTCAAAGGAGTCAAAGGCTGCCCTGTTGGAGAACTTTGAGATGTCTTGAGTATGCTTAAGCCACATGCGGAATTCTTCCCTTTTATCCTCTGGAATAAAAGGGATGAAAGTGTGCAGCTTTTCTGCAACTTCTTTTAGAAACATACCCATGTAAAGGCTATATGAGTTGATTCTGGCAATAAGCATACTGGCCTGGAAGATTTTCCTACCAAAAGCATCCAAGGTTCTGCATTCTCTTCCTGGAGGAGCAGAAGAGTGTCTCTTTGTACTCTTTATTCTCTTCATAGCTGACTGCACCACAATGGAATGGTGAGGAAGCTGAGTTTTTTGAAATCCAGGACAGGGAGGGACACGATACATAGTGTCCAACCTGCGAGAATGAGGAGAGAGAGTGAGAGGAGTCTCCCATAAATCAATCATGTGTTCATAAAGAATCTCATGAATTGGTAAGGTGACTGCCTCTCTAGGAGTCTTAGGGTATCCTAAAATATCTAATTTTTTGCTCTAGGCTCTGATTCAGAGGTTACTGAGATAGAAAGTCCTTTAGCTACTTCTCTTATGAAGTCTTGAAAGGACAAGTCCTCTGGAGGAGACATTCTTCTTTTTGGAGAAGAGGGCTCTTCAGGAAGGGCTATGGATACTTCAGGAGATTCATCTGATGAATCAGAATCACCAGAGGAATCGAAGTACCGCCTGTCAGGGTGCTCTTCTAACGCTCGATACGCGTATCGAGCGGTATCAACATCGGGCGTCCTCGGAACCGGATCGGTACCGTGAAATAGCCCTGGACAAGGAACCGCTGCAGCCGATATCTTGGTCGATGTCGATGCAGTCGGTACCGGTATCGGCGCTGGTGCCGGTACCGGAGCCGATACCGACAACGGAGCTTGTTGCGGTACCGTCGGCGTCGCAGCTTGAATGAAGGCTGTAATAGCCCGCTGCATGGACAGAACATTCTGATCCATCGACGCCATGAATGCCTGGAGTTCAGTACCGGGAGATTGTGCCAGTACCCCAGAGCATTCTAACAGGTGATCGGTCGAGGCCATGCCATCGATGTCAACCTGTAACCCCATAGGAGGAGCTTTGGAAGCCGGAGCTTCCTGCCAGGGTTGTTTTGCTGGTGCAGGATCCTCGAGGGCAAGCCCGGAGGCATCTCGATGCTTAGAGGGAGATCTACCCTTCGAGGACCTGCTAGACTTATGTTTGGTTACCTGAGATCCATCAGGAGAAGAAGACCTGGAAGATGTCGATGCTTCTGACGCTGCATCAGCGGGAAACAGCACATGGAGCTTAGCTGCTCGGTTCTGTAAACCCCGTTTAGACATTAGAGAGCAGGACGGACAATCCGGGATGGAGTGTTCAGGACCCAAACATTTAAGACACCATTCATGGGTATCTGTAACAGAAATAGTACCGCTACACTTAGTGCATTTTTTAAAGCCGGAGGCTGGTTTTTCCATGAGGGAAATTTTCTTTTGGGCCCTGAGGCCTAGAAGAGAAATACACTAAGTGAGGAAAGTATAGATTTTTTTTTTGTTGTTTTAAAGAAGAAAGAAAAGACTGGCGGTACCGGTCTGGAGTCGGGGAAGGCAGACACGCGACCAAAGAAATAAAATAAAATAAAGAACTTCTTCAGCGGTGACAGGGCTCGACCTGCTGGCTCCGCGGCAAAGAAGAACTGAGGAGAGATGGTTAGAAAAGGCGGGAAGGCAGCGCGCAGGCGCTGTGGGATGCTCCCAAAAGCTTTCCTTTTTGGGAAGCTGGGGAGCGTTCCCGCACAGGCTCCGTTGGTACCGACGTACCCATATGTGAAGACTCATTCCTGCTTGTTCCTGGAGATCAGGTTCTACAACTTGGGCTAACTGGGGTAAACTATGTACAGGCTGCGCAGTAGGTCAGCTTAGCAACACATTTAAGTAACTATATAAAGGCTAAGCAGTCGGGTCACAGACGTAAAGTGGCGACAGGGCTGCTTGGCAACTATTTACAAGATTAGGTGACTATATACATGTGCGTACCAGGGAGGCCGGTAGTATTAATGCGTAGAGTTGAGACTGTGTATTGTGGGTGTGTTGGGGGGGGGTTGTCTTGGTGGTTGCGTATGGCTGGATGAGGTGTGTCCCCGTTGTGAGAGTAGTGCTGGAGGAAAAGGTGGTGTTTCAGAGCCTTCCTGAAAATAAAGGGATGTAGTTACTAAGGCGCACTAACGTTAATGTGCATTACTTTAACCCAGGTTCCATGTTATTCAATGAGATCGAGTTACCAATAACAATCATTAATGATGAATTAACACGTGTTAACATTAGTAACTAGACCACTTGATGACTTAAAGTTTTGAAGAGAGGATAAATTATGGATTTAATTGTATAAGTCTGTTTTAATTCCATTAAAAAAAGCAAAAGAAGTTCTCAACTTGCATTAGAAATTTAAAATTAAATTTATTAGATTTGGGTAGGTCCTTAGAGTTTTAAAAGAAAGCAGCAAATACCAGCTTGCTTCGGAGTTTAAAACTAATTTCTGTTAGATTTAGTTAGGTTCTTATAGTTCTAAAACAAAACACAAGTATTAGCTTGGTTTAAACATAGAAACATGATGGCAGAGAAAGACCACATGGCCTATCTAGTCTGCCATTCCATATCAACTACAAGAGTCCTCTTTTTATCTTTAGATATCCTTTGTGTTTGTCCCATGCCTTTTTGAATTCAGATAAAAGGTCCTCATGTCCATCACCTCCACGAGGAGACTATTCTACACATATACCACTCTTTCTGTAAAGAAATATTTCCACATATTACTCCTGAGTCTATCCCCTTTCACTCATCATATGTCCCCTCGTAGCAGAGCTTGCTTTCTATTGAAAGAGACCCTCCTCTGCGTTTATTCCACAGAGGAATTTAAAGGTTTCTATCATTTCGCCCCATCCTGCTTTTCCTATAAAGTATACATATTAAGATCTTTAAGTTTGTCCTCATATACTTCATAATGAAGACCACTAACCATTTTAGTAGTTATCCTCGGCACCGACTCCAAACTGCTGATATCCTTTTAAAGGTTCGGCCTCCAGAATTGCACACAATACTCCAAATGAGGTTGCACAAGAGACTTATACAGAGGCATTATCACCTCCTTTTTACTGGTGGCCATTCCTCTCCCTATATATCCAAGCATCCTTCTGGCTTTTGGAGTCATCTTTTCTACCTATTTAGCTACTTTAAGATAGTCAGACACAATTACACCAAGGTCCCGCTCTTCTTTTGTGGACAGAAGTACCTCACACCCTACACTGTACACTCCTTTGGATCTTTGCAGCCTAAATGCATGACCCTGCATTATTTAGCATTACATTTCAGTTGCCAAATTCTAGACCATTCTTCAAGCTTAGCTAGATCCCTCCTCATATTATCGACTCCTTCCTGTGTCTACTCTATTGCAGATTTAGGTATCATCCGCAAACAAGCAAACCTTACCAACAGTCCTTCCGCATATCACTAACAAAGATGTTAAACAAAATCGGACCAAGGACAGATCCTTATGGTACACCACTCATAACCTCCTTCTCCTCAGAGTGAGCTCCACTTACAAGTACCTTTTGTCGCCTTCCACTCAACCAATTTCTAACTTTGCCAAGATGGGCCAATACCTCTGGGAGTCGTTAGTTGGATGGGAACAGCTGGGGACGTAGAAAAACAGCGGGCAAAACTGAAAGAGGATATTTTAAGGGCAACAAACCTTTTTGTTAAAATGGTAAATAAAGGTAAAAGGAAAAGGAGACCACTATAGTTTTCGAAAGAAGTAGCTGAAAAAGTGGAGGCCTTCATGAAATACAAGAGATCTCAGAAAGAGGAAAATAGGCATCTATATTTGGAAAAACTTAGAGAAGCTAACAAAGTAGTCAGCAAAGCAAAGATTCTAAAAGAAGAGGAAATAGTCTATGTCCAACGTCTGTCCTATGTCAAAATCATCAATGTTGCCTCCCCGGTGATGGCCCTACCCTTGTACTTAATTCCCCCACCCCCTATGTAACACCGCTTTGACTCGTATAAATACAGCTAAATAAATAAAATAAATAAATAAATAAATAGTCAATGCAATAAAATGGGGGAAAAAACGTTTTTCAGATATGTTAGTGAGAAGAGGAAGGGCAAAAGTGGTATTGTCAGACTCTAGGGTGAAGAGGAGGAAATATATAGAAGCTGATGAGGATAAAGCGGAATTGCTTAAAAAATATTTCTGTTCCATGTTCACAGATGAAGAACCAGGAGCAGGACCTCAGAAAACACTGATGAAGAGGAACTGAAACGAGGAACATCTTCAACAATTTTCAGAAGACTGTACGTGAGGAATTAGCTAAACTTCAAATAGACAAAGCGATGGGACACACCCAAGAATACTGAGGAAACTTGGGAACGTTCTAGCAGCTCCACTGACTGACTTTTTCAATGCCTCATAGAGTCAGCAGTGGTGCCAGAGGACTTGAGAGAGGCACATGTGATCCCTTTATACAAAAGCAGAAGTAAGGATATGGTTGAAAACTACAGGCAGGTTAGTTTAACCTTGGTGGTGAGTAAATTATTGGAAGCGCTGTTAAAAGAGAAAATAGTGAGGTTTCTGGAGTCCAGTAGATTACCGGATCTGAGACAGCATGGATTCACCAGAGGCAGATCTTGTCAGACAAATCTGATTTATTTCTTTGACAAGGTGACCAGGGAGTTGGAATAAGGGAGAGCCCTAGATGTGGTGTATTTAGATGTCAATAAAGCCTTTGACAACATTCCACACAGGCAACTTATAAACAAACTGAACACCCTAGGGATGGACCCTAAAGTTACTAATGGAGTTAAAAATTGGTTGAGTGGGAGGTAACAAAGGGTACAGGCAAATGGAGCTCACTGAGGAGGAGGTTGTTACCAGTGGTGTGCCACAGGGATCTGTCCTTTGTCCGATTCTTTTTAACATCTTTGTTAGTGATATAGCAGAAGGGCTGTCGGGTAAGGTTTGCCTCTTTGCGGATGATACCAAAATTTGCAATAGAGTCGACACCCAGGAAGGTGTAGATAACATGAGGAGGGATCTAGCTAAGCTTGAAGAATGGCCTAGAATTTGGCAGCTGAGATTTAATGTTAAAAAAATGCAAGATCATGCATTTGGGCTGCAGTAATCCAAGGGAGCGATATGGCATAGAGGGTGAAGTACTTCTGTCCACAAAAGAGGAGCGGGATCTAGATGTGATCGTGGCTGATGATCTTAAAGTAGCTTAACAGGTAGAAAAGGCAATTGCGAAAGCTAGAAGGATGCTTGGCTGCATAGGGAGAGGAATGGCCAGCAGAAGAAAGGAGGTGATTGTGCCTCTGTATAAGTCTGGTGCGACTTCATTTGGAGTCTTGTGTGCAATTCTGGAGACCACACCTTCAAAAGGATATAAGCAGGTTGGAGTCGGTACAGAGGGTGGCTACTAAAATGGCTAGTGGTCTTCATACAAAGCATATGAGGACAGACTTAAGGATCTTAATATGTATACTTTAGAGGAAAGGCGGGATATAGGTGATATGATTGAGGTGTTTAAATACCTCCATGGCATAAATGAACAGGAGGAGAGCCTCTTTTGATTAAAAGCAAACTCTGCTACGAGGGGACATAGGATGAGGGTGAAAGGGGATAGACTCATGAGTAATACATGGAAATATTTCTTTACGGAAAGAGTGGTAGATGCATGGAATAGTCTCCCAGTGGAGGAGGTAGAGATGAGCACAGTATCTGAATTCAAAAAAATCATGGGACAAGCACAGAGTATCTCAAAAGAAAAAAAGGGGACTCGTAGTGGTTGATATGGAAGGGCAGACTAGATAGGCCATGTGGCCTTTTTCTGCCGTCATGTTTCTATGTTTCCTAATAAATAACTTTAGAGTCTATCCCTAGGGTGCTCAGTTTGTTTATAAGTCGCCTGTGTGGAACGGTGTCAAAGGCTTTACTGAAACTTAAATACACTACATCTAGAGCTTTGGCTCGGTTCAACTCCCTGGCCACACAGTCAAAGAAATCTATTGGGTTTGTCTGACAAGACCTACCTCTGGTGAATCCATGCTGCCTCGGATCCAGCAATCTACTGGACTCCAGAAAACTCACTATTCTCTCATTTGGTAGCCTTTCCAATAATTTACTAACCATAGTGGTTAGACTAATTGGCCTGTAGTTCTCACAGTCATCTTTACATCTGCTTTCGTGTAAAGGGACCAAATCTGTCTTTCTCCAGTCCTCTGGCACCAGTCCCCACTCCTACAAGGCATTGAAAAGATCAGACAGTGGAACCGATAGAACATCCCCAAGTTCCCTTAGTATTCTTGAATGTATCCCATCCAAATCCATGGCTTTGTCTATTTTTAGTTTAGCTAGTTCCTCATGAACATAGTCTTCTGAAAATCGTTTGAGATCCCCGTCGCTTCAGTTCCTATTCGTCAGTGTTTTCTGAAGTCCTGCTCCTGGCCCTTCATCTGTGAACACAGAACAGAAATATTTGTAAAGCAATTCTGCTTTATCCTCATCAGTTTCTGCTTATTCCTCCCCTGCACCCTCGAGTCTAACATATCTGAAAAATGTCTTATCCCCACATTTTATTGCATTGGCTATTTCTTCTACTTTTTGTACCTTTGATTTCCTGACTACTTTGCTAGCTTCTCTAAGGGGTATGTTTACTAAGCAGTCTTAACGTGCGCCCGGCGATAGTGTGCAGGCTGCCATAAAAGGAGTGGGCGCGTCGGTCTTAATGTAGCAAAACGGGATTATTGCGCGATAACGCGCGCTGCGCACATTATCGGGGGAGACGCCGCTAAGCACGTTAACACACGGTAATCTTAAGTAGGCGCGCAGACATGCAAACACAGAAACAGAGGTATAGCACAATACTTAATACACTGACTGATGGTACAGGGGTCATGAGTTCGATCCCCCAGTGTGCCTAATGCATATGGCTGGCTGAGGCATTAGCTGTTATGTGTAAGTTTTGCTTTTTGAGGCATGGTATGTATATTTTAATTAGTGCTGCCAGCAAACACACCCTCACGTGCCGTAACCGAAGGTGCCACATAAGGCACTCTATAAGGCACTCCATAGGGCACATTATAAAGTGCACTGTCCACCAAGGCACCCTATAATGTCCTCTATGGGGCACCCTATAAAGCTCTGTATAGGACACCTTGTAAGGCACCGTAGAAGGCGCCTTATAGGGCGCTCTATAAGGCGCCCTATAAGGCGCCTTATGGTTACAGTACTCGGAGGGTGGTTGTGCTGGCAGCACTAATGTACATTAAAAATAGACAATGCCTCGGACAGCCCTATCAAATAACCCCATCGTGGGTGTGAACCCATGACCTCTGGCTCCACAGGCAGTGAAGTATCCAGTGGGCTACAGCTCTATAGCTGCTAACAAACCCCTGGCTGGCTACAGAAGGACTGCAGGTCACCACACAAACTGTCTGCTGTGGTTACTAGGATAGGGTTAACCCACCCGTACCCATGATGCACTGCACATGCACATCAGCAGTCTACAGATGATCACAAGATGGGGTATGCACCCCCCACAGCACCTCGGCCTGGTAGGGGGAACTAACCGTGTGCACCCCCACAGCACCTCAGCCCGGTAGGGGGTACAGACCGTGTGTGTTACTGGCACAGAGTAGCTACAGACCGTCACATTGTGCGGGTACTGTGCTCACCCTGAGGGTGAGGTGGGGCGCCCAGCACCAGGTCCACAGCACCTTTCATGGCTGATATACGCCATGCTGCAGGTCCCCATCAGTGCTAGTGTATGTCTGATAGGTAGTTCCTGCAGACACACCTAGGATACATCTGTATGTCTCAGTCATGTCTAGCCCTTATGGGCTATGATGCACCCAGAATAGTGCATATCCTGTGTTGGCGCCATGGTCACATGATGTAGGTGAAGGGGGGGTGTTTGGACCCATAGGCGGATTATGTACCACCACCCAACCCACCCTCTGTGGCTCAGGGTGGGAAACAGGATCTCCCACCAACAAATCCACATTCTACCTCCCTGCAATGGTGGCAGTAGAGGGGAACATCAACCCCAGTCCTGCTGGGGAAAAGACACCCTACAGGGCAGTCAATGCCGATCTGTACACATCCACAAGGCAAGGCAGACAGACAGTAGGCCTGGAAATGCTCAGCTGCGCCCCACCACTATCTGACATTCCCCAGCAGCAAGCCTCCAGCCGCTGCACCCTGCAAGGTGTTCCAGCCAGACACATACTAACTGCAGACAGTCTGCTAGCTAGTCCATAGTGCATGTTCCTGGAGAAGATGCGTGTACCCAGAACTGGGATGTCAGCATACACACCAAGCAAACAAGTCAGTGATTGGGCCCCAAAAGAGAACCCATAAATATCACATAAGAGAAATACTATATAGCACTATGGCGGAACCTAGCCATGCCGTGGTCACTGCTCAGTCAGGGTGAGAGTGACCTCCCAGCAGGACATGCTGTGGCCACTCTATCCATGCAGGTGGTGGCCGGGCACTACAATGTCCGAGCCATTGCCCTATGCCCTGTGCAGATGTAGCCAGGCCAGGCCACCCTATCCAGTCTATTCCCACAGTACCTTGCTCCTCATTATGCACATTGGCAGGCCAATAATGGCAACAGTGCTAGCAGTGTGAGCTGTGGAGGGTGTTGGCAGCCACCACACACTGGATAGTCAGACACACACTCCACACACCTATGCCAGCATTGTGCAACTATAGAAGTGTTTGGCAGCCCTGGCCACCACACCAGTCCTGGGCACAGTGCAGGCATGGCTATGGTACGCAATACTGTTGGGGTCACTCTGTCAGACACCAGACTTGAGGGCACACTCCACAGACATCAGAAAGGTTGCTATGATGCAGCTCAATCAGCCAATTGTGCTTAACGTAGGAATTGCTATCTGCCAGTTATCATAGCAACCTTTTGATAGCTGTGTACAGTTTTCCCATGTTTACGGTGGCATTGCTAAGGTATGCAAGTGCTAGTTTTGGGAGATGCACGCAGGGCCCAAAGTCCTGCCTCTCCAGGAGGCTTCGGATAATGGAGCCTGTGGGTGCAGGTGTGTCTGCCCCTGTTGGCTGCTACTCTAGGGCAGAGGTTCCCAACGCCAGTCCTGGAGGGCCAAACACTGTTCGGGTTTTCATGCTGTCCCTAATGAATATGCATGAGATACATCTGCATACCATGGGGGCGGTGCATAGAAATGCAGCACAGCCATATTTATTAGAGGCAGCATGGAATCTGAATGGTGTTTGGCCCTCCAGGACTGCATTTGGGAGACTCTGCTCTAGGTAATGCGCATGTTTATGGTGTCTGTGCTCTGTAGGGTAAAATGTAGGTGTTTTGGGCATGTCTGCGTCATTTGCAATAAAGGTTCTGTCTGTATTAGCACGTTTTAGTAGTGGGTAAAATATGGGGGCTGGGTTGGCAGGAACCTGTGACCCTCTGCTCCTTAACACACTGGCTGTGTGCACTGCACCACCGTGTTGCCACAGAGGCAGTGCATTCCCTGTGGATACCATGACTGTTCGTCAGACAGGGCCTGTCTGTTGCAGTGCATGGCACCCACCTACACAGGGCTAGGCCACAGTCTGCTCTGGGCAGCTGCCACTGCCCCCTCCACCACCAATATCCCTCTGCCACCATGCTGATATGCCCTTCTGTTGGTGGTGCTGGTGGAGCGCAGTCTCAGGCCATCCAATGTGCAGGTAGGCGGCTGCCTATGATGCGGGTTCTGGGATAGGGGTGCCTGCATAGCTGTCCACGCTTCCCCCCAGCACCGCCTGGCAATGTTCTGTGCCCTTGGGGGTACCTGCTGGGTACTATCGCCTGTGACACTGTGGGGAGCACACTCGTGCCCATGTTGGGCCCGCATCAGTTGCTGTCTGGCTGCACTACTGTTTCAGCATTCCTATGGGCCACCTAGGCATCACCCTAGTCCGCACTGTGGCCCAGCTGCACCACAGCATGTGCCACCTGCAGCCCTCTGTGTCCCCTTTTCAAGCATCTGTCCAGTTGTCCGTTCCGACATGCCCGCCCTGCTGTTGCGGAACATGCGCACCCCATAGGACACCTGCCCAATGGAGAGAGAAAACCCTGATCAGCGCACTTTCACTGTTGGCTCATTCACCTTGTATGGGGACGGAGCATAGACCCTTCCAAAATTCATATCTTTTTTTTGGAGCTTTCCCGGGGGGGGGGGGGGTTATGATGTTTGCCATTAATATCACTATTGCCAAGCTTGGTTATGTTTTTTTTCTATTTTGTTCAGGTCATTTTCAATGTTTATTTGCCCTTTTGTTCCGTGCACATGTATCACACTTATCACTTTTTGTAGGTTTCCCTGGTTTTGCTGTACATTGCTGACGGAAATGGTTTCTTTTCCCTTTAAATCAGCTCTAACGCCAGGGTTTCACTGGCGTTAGTTTTCAGCCTCGAATTTCACAGCGTTAGTGTGCAGGGAGCCTCTCCGCTCCCACTCTCCACCCATTGACCTTCTCTCTCCGCCCCTGGGGAGCCTTCCTCTGCCCTCTGGGAGCCTTTCTCCGCCCTCAGCGCTCATTTGCGCCGCTGCGCGCGTTATCGCGCGGTAAGGTACCTCTGCGCCCGATAAAGCACCATTATTGCGTGATAAGGTATCTTATCGCGCGATAACGTGGAAGAACGCACATTAAGACTGCTTAGTAAACATACCCCTAAGTTTTTCCAAATATAGGTGCCTGTCTTCCTCTCTCTGTGATCTCTTGCATTTCATGAAGGCCTCCTTTTAATTCACCTTTCTAGCTACTTTTGAGAATCATAGCGGCCCCCTTTTCCTTTTACATTTATTTACCTTCTAACAAAAAGGTTTGTTGCCCTTAAAATATCCCCTTTCAATTTCATCCACTGTTTTTTTACATCCCCCAGCTATTCCCATCCCGCTAACAACTCTCTGAGGAATTGTCCCATCTTTGCAAAGTTCGTTTTCCTAAAGTCTAAGACCCTCGCTTCTGAATGGATTTTATCAGCCTTAGTACTAATACTGAACGATGCCATCTGGTGATCACTGGCTGCAAGATAATCTCCCACTATGACATCAGAAACACTTTCCCCATTGGTAAGCACTAAGTCTAGTATGGCCCCATCACGTGTGTGTTCTGTTACTAGTTGCCTCAATAGTTCTCCCTGAGGAGAATCCAGGATCTCCTTACTTTTACAATAATTGTTAGCATTTTGAGGGCTTAATTACCTTAAACAGGAAGGGCACTTCTTTTCACAAAAGGGTACAAAAACTGTTATCCTGAGATGTATAGGTATTAACTAAGGCATTGCTAGGTATGTACAAAGCTGTAAAGATTACTCTAGCAGAGTTAATCATCAAAGGGGCTTGTTGGAGGTACAATATATCAAGGGAGGATCTCAAAAGCCCTCTTTATTGATGAAAAGCTGAGAGCAGAAGAAACCTTTTTAGGTGAGTGAGTATTACTTTGTTCGCAAATGTAGTGACCTAAAGTTTGGGATAAAGGAGAAATGATAATTACACTTACCTGGTAATTGTAGTTCCTTGAGTTACGACAGTTCAGTCCTCTACCTCTGGGTTGTCAATCCACTCCTGCAGCTTGGAGACTGACATGTCAGACTTATGACATCACTGGATATAGCCTGCTGTACTCTCTCCTCCCTCCCAGTGTGAACTATTAACAAAGCAGACTCAAAGGAGCAACAAATAAGTAGCTAACAGTCATTATTGAAACACATCGTAAACTAACCATATAACTTTTCAACCCCTCCGGCAAGGCTTTCTCACCCCCTGCCCTGCCACTGAGAGAGGCACTCCTACACCAAACAGAAAGAAGGTAGACCTACCTGTAACACTCTTCTTCTGCTCACCAAAATGGATCCCTCTGAAACATTCTGGGTGGGAAGGAGGACTGAACTGTCGTCACTCAAGGAACTACAATTACCAGGTAAGTGTAATTATCATTTCCTTATCATTCCTCCAGTTCAGTCCTCTACCTCTGGGATGTACCAGAGCAGTAATCATTGGGAGGGACCCTTCCAGCCGGCAGACAGCACCGCCGACCCGAAACGGGCTTCAGAAGCCGCTGCCAAATCCAGAAGGTAATGCTTACTGAATGTATGAAGAGACGACCACGTCGCTGCTCTACAAATCTCCCCAGGCGGAACCAGACTGTGCTCCGCCCAGGTACATGCCTGCACACGGGTGAAATGTGCCCGCAACCCCGTGGGTATGGAACGCCCTTGAAGCAAATACGCAGAAGCAATTGCCTCCCGAACCCACCGGGCAATGGAGGCTTTAGCCGCTGCCTCCCCTTTGCGCACTCCCCCGAATACTACAAACAACCGGTCCGACCTGCAAAAAACTTTTGTCACTCTCAAATACTGGCGAAAAACGCTCTTCACGTCCAAACAACGAAGACTGTGATCTGACTCGTCGCCCTCCAGAGAAACCAGGACGGGTAAACATACCGCCTGATTCAAATAGAAAGGAGACACCACCTTCGGTAAAAAGGACGGCACCGAACGCAACACCACCTTCTCTCTAGAAAAGGTCAGAAATGGCTCCCTACACAACAAGGCCTGCAGCTCCGAAATACGCCTTGCTGAACAAATGGCCACTAGGAAAACTGTTTTCAACGTCAAGTCTTTCATCGACGCCTGGCGCAAAGGTTCAAAGGGAGGCTTGGATAACGTCGACAAAATGACATTGAGGTCCCACGGCGGAACGCACATGCGACGCGTCAGTCGCAACTGAGAGACCGCCTTTAGAAATTGACCCACATCAGAGTTAACTCCCAGAGACATCCCGTTGACTCTGCCGCGATAACAGGAAAGAGCTGCCAGCTGAACACGCAAGGAACTGGCAGCCAGATCCTTATCAAATCCATCTTGCAAAAACTCCAACACCAAAGGGATAGAAGCCGCAGATGCTCTAACCTGACGCCACGAGTACCAATCTTCAAAAACACGCCAGATCCGCACATATGCCAAGGATGTCGACTGTTTCCACGCTCTAAGCAAGGTTGTTACGACTGCCAGAGTAGCCCTTTTTCCGCAGCCGAGCCCTCTCAATGGCCATACCGTAAGCGAGAACTGATACACCTGAGGCATGAATAGTGGACCCTGAAGCAATAGATCTGCCCTCGCAGGGAGTCGCCAGGGCTCGCCGTCCAGGAGACGCACTAAGTCCGCGTACCACGGACGCCTCGGCCAGTCGGGCACTACTAGCAGCACCCTTCCGGGATGAGCCCCGATCTTTTGAACCACTCGGCCTATCAACGCCCATGGAGGAAACACATATAGGAGACCTTCGTCCGGCCACCGATGCAACAGCGCGTCTATGCCCTCTGACATCTGTTCCCGTCTTCTGCTGAAGAACCTGCCGACCTTCGCTGACTGAAACGTCGCCATCAAGTCCATTAGTGGACTTCCCCAGCGAACTGTTTTCTCCACGAAGACGTCGGGATGCAACTCCCATTCCCCCACATCCACCTGTACTCTGCTGAGGAAGTCCGCTGTCACATTGTCTTTCCCTGCAATGTGCGCCGCCGAGATGGCGGTCAAGCGACTCTCTACCCAAGCGAACAACCCGTCCGCCTCTTCTTCCATTGCGGCACTCCTGGTGCCGCCCTGACAGTTGATGTAGGCGACCGTCGCCGAGTTGTCTGAGAGGACGCGAACTGGATGACCCAGAACCAAGCCCTCGAACGCATGAAGTGCCCGGGCTACCGCCCGCAGCTCCAGACGATTTATCGACCAAGAGGCTTCCAGGGGAGACCAAAGACCCTGCGCAAACTGGGCTCCACAGTGGGCCCCCAGCCCACCAGACTGGCGTCCGTCAACAACGGGAGCCAGTCCGGCTGTTCCAGCGGCATGCCCACTGCCAAGGACGACCGGAGCAGCCACCAACAGAGAGACCGCCTGACCCCACTCGGACACGGGAGATGCCTGCTCAAGGAGTCAGTCTGATGCGACCAGCGGCGAAGTAGCGCTCTTCTTGTCCAAATCTTCGCCGAACAGCAAACCATCCTTAAACGGGAGTTTGCTAAGCTGGGACTTAGAGGGCCCATCTGCCGCCCAACTTCTTAACCACACCGACCGGCGGGCGGTCACCACGGATGCCGTGCTATTGGCCAGCGCCCTGATCAAGTCGTAATGAACGTCCGCTAAGTAAGCTGATCCGGACTCCAGTCGATCCAACTCCTTCAGCTCCTTGAGATTCAAATGCGTAGACAGACGCAGGCGCTGGACCCATCTCAAGCACGCCCTGGCCACCCAAGCTCCACAGATGGAGGCCTGCAGCGACAGCGAGTCCGCCTCAAAAGCCTGTTTCAGTAAACCATCCACTTTACGGTCCTGGGCATCTTTCAGAGCCGCACTACCCTCCACCAGGATAGTGGTCTTTTTCGTAACCGCTGACACCATCGCGTCCACCCGCGGTGCTCGAAATCTTTCCTTATCTTTATCTGCCAAGGGATAGAGCCTATTCATAGTCCTTATCCCTCGTAAGCCTGCTTCCGGTTTATCCCATTCGTCCTATATCATTTTTTCGACCACTCTGTGTATGGGAAACATTACCTGTGTTTGCCGTACCACCTGAATGACCGGATCTTCAACCTCCTCCTTCACAGCCGCTTGCGTAGCAAGATTCAACATCTGCATCGACTCCGTGATCAAGGCCGCAAGCTCCTCTCTGCGGAAGACTCTAATAATCTTAGCTTGATCCTCTGGCTCAGGGATCTCTCTCTTCTAGGTCCTGCGCATCCTCATCCTGATCCCAGTCCGTATCCTGGACCTCCGGCCACTCGCCTTCCGGGGGTATAGAAGGCTTAGTTCTCGCTCTCTTTGGCGCTGGTGGAGCCTCGCCTACGTCAACGGTCTCCTCTAACTGCGGAGCCAAGCCTGCCAGTGCCCTAACACCAGGCGACGTGACTTGGCGACGCAGACAAAAGGCCTGATGCATTAGCAATATAAACTCAGGGCTAAATTCCCTGAGCCCCGAAGCCTGCATCGCCAGCGCAGTCCCGGAAGGCCCTGGCAACCCCTCTACCAATGGCCCCTGCGCCACCGGCCTCGGAGAAGCAGCCCCCACCCCCGCCGGTGCCCCCTGCACCTCTGGGGAGTCCTTGATATCCATCTGTTGCTCCACCGTAGACGAGAGGGTTGCACAGCCCCGGCACACCCCAGCATCAGCCACTGTACCCCTCCTGGTGCCACACACAATACACTGTGGTCTGGCTGCCATAAATTAGACCTGCAACTGACCAAGGGCACAGCAAACTTCCTAACTGCCCCCTTCCTTTATCTTTTTTTTTTTTTTTTAAATATATAAAGGATTTACCTCCTAGTTACTTCTCCTTTGCTTTAAATGACGTGAGCTGTCTCCTCCGTAGAGGAAAGGGCCCCTTCACCTAGTCTGCTTGCTGAATCTTAAAAGGCTGAATCGGGAAGAAACGCCACGACGCAAAGAAAACAAAACAAACGAAACAAAATAAACAAAATGAACAAAATAAACCGAAGAGACGGATTTCCCAGAGCCTTAAACGGGCGCGGGCTCACGAACCGCCTGGCAGCCACGCAGCTTCTCCGCGGCCATAAAATGGCCGCCGAGCAGAGCCTGCACCAAGAAAAGGCACCAAAAGCAGCGGCGAGCCTGCCAGCGCCTTCCTAATCAGCTCCCCTCTGAAATCGCAGCTAACCCTGGTGATCTGCTTACCGACCCGGCTGCACCGTCCACTGCCCGAAACGACTGACCGCAAGCTGAAAGCGGACCCAGCACACCACTGAGTTGAAAAAGTGAAGTCTCCAATGCCGCAGAAACAGTCACAGCGGCCCGGCAGGAACTTGCACTGACAGAAGGGCTCTCCACCGTAGAGTCCGGGGGGAGAGAACCTCTGGGCCACTCGAGGGGACCCGGCAGGAACTTGCACTGACAGAAGGGCACTCCCCCGAAGAGTCCGGGGGGAGAGAACCTCTGGGCCACTCGAGGGGACCACCAACTCGATTTCCTGAGTCGGCACCCCAAACAAAGCCTTCACAATAACAGGCAGGGAGCAAGAATACCTGGAGCCTTTTTTTTTTTTTTTTTTTTAAGAGATAGCTTCCCCATTAGCAAAAGTTTGTTAACTAAATTTAGTTAAGTAAATATAGACTGTCCTACAAGCTCCTAATCCGATTCTCCAGAGAGCCTTCCCTAAGGCTCGTCAGTTCCTTCTGCTGCATGGAGACTGGTCACACTGGGAGGAAGGAGAGAATACAGCAGGCTATATCCAGTGATGTCATAATTCTGACATGCCAGTCTCCAAGCTTCAGGAGGGGATTGACAGCCCAGAGGTAGAGGACTGAACTGGAGGAACAATAAGGAAATTATGGGTTTATTTAAAAAGCAAAAACAAGCTCTCAGCTTGTTTCAGAGGTTTTCAAATTAATTTGTTAGATTTGGGTTGCCCTTAGTCTTTAAAAAAAAAAAAAAAGCAGATAGGTAGTTTGTCTTTTTCCTCACCCACCCCAGGTGCATCCCTTAACTTACAGGTAGTTATCCCAAATAAAAATGAAATTTGACACCACGGTGTATTTTTATCAGCAAGTTATAAATCCTTAACAGATTATTAACAGTTCACTGGAAAGTAAACACAATATAGCATAAAATACACCAAATAATCCCTAAGTTGTTTATATTAATTTAGGTATCCCTATGCCTTTAGCAACTCTTAACAAGTAAGCTCGCAATATAAAGATGCAGATAGCAGTCCAATAGAGAGATGGGAAGTATCCAGGCTTTTGCTTCAAGTGCCACATGTGCGATTATCTCCCAGTTGGTGAGAGGTCATATGTGAATATTTGGTGCAAAAAGCACCTGGCTCTCAGAATAAATCCGATCTCTGGAGGTTAGAGTAGCAGACTAAGAGGAGTTGAGACAGACAGGTACACAGAGGAGGTCTATAGGAACAACGTAAGAGAGTCTCACTTTCAGTCTGGCAGCCTCTGGAGAGAAGCCACCTGGAAGGAGAGCATCATAATAGTATGTCAGGAAATGATCCTATAGACAGAACCTGTCCTCCAGAAATGCAATATTCTCTCACACCAAGGATGTCTCTCTAGCGACTTAGTACCAGAAAGGGAGGATTCAAATGATTCATTTAGTTGGTGATTTGATCAATAGGTATATATATAGCTGTATGGCTGGTGGGCATGAGGATTGTTTGGCCAGTTGTCTGTTTGGTGCAAAGGTCGTGGACCTCACTCAACCCTTAGATAGGATTTTAAACAGTGCTGGGGAAGAGCTGGCTATCTTGGTACATGTGGGCACCAATGACAGAAAGGTGAGGGAGGGAGGTTTTGCAAGCCAAATTTAGGATTTTAGAATTACCACTATGATCAGTAGTTAATAGAAGCAAATCCAAGGTGACATAGGAGGTTGTGAGGACTTCCTCCTGTCCATAGAGAGAGAGTGTAGTTACTCACCTGTAACAGAACAACAGGAATTTAGTCTTCACATATGGGTGATGTCAGTGCAGGAACACTCCCCAGCGTCCAAAAGGAAAGCTTTTGGGAGCACTCCACTGCGCATCTGCCTTTCCACCTTCCCAGTACCCTCATCTCAGCTGAGTTTGTAGCTGAGAAAGGAAAGTAAATGAAACTCTTCAACTCCTAGGGGAGGAGGCTGGGCTGTGAAGACTAAATTCCTGCTGTTCCAAGAGATCACCTGTTACAGGTGAATAACTATTCTATCTCCAGGAACAAGCAGGAATGTAGTCTTCACATATGGGACTCCCTAGCTCCAAGATGCCAGATGAAGAGACCTCAGAACTGGTGGAGGTTTGCCTCGGAATAGGCTTAAAAGGTCATGGATCCTACATGGATTTCTGGTATCGTCAAAGTCTGGGAAGGAGGGTAGAAGTTGCATCGAAGAGTGAAACAGGTGCTGGAGTACAGCTTGACCAAACATGGCATCCCAGCGGGAGTCCTTGTCCAGCCAATAATAGGCAGCAAACATATGGATGGAAGAACAAGTTGCTGCCTTGCGAGGCTTTACAAAGAGTAGTTACTCACCTGTAACAGGTGTTCTCCAGGAGCAGCAGGAATCAGTCCTCACTTATGGGTGAAGTCGGCGCCGACGGAGCCCTCACGGAGCAATTTCCCCAGCTTTCGAAGAAAGCCTTTGGGAATTGCAGCGCGCATGCGCGGTCCTCTTCCCGCCCAAGGGTGCCATCTTGCTCAGTCTGATGACATAGCGAAAAGACAGCAAAAAAGTTAGCAAAAACAATGGATAAGAATGACTGCAACTCCGAGGGGAGGAGGGAGGGTTGTGAGGACTGATTCCTGCTGCTCCTGGAGAACACCTGTTACAGGTGAGTAACTACTCTTTCTCCAGGACCAAGCAGGAAGTCAGTCCTCACTTATGGGACTCCCAAGCTTAAGGCTACCGGAGACCTCAAGCCGAAAAATGAGTTCCCTCTAGCTCAGCAGTACAGAAGGAAGGAATCTTCTCTGAATACGCTCCCGGCCGGTAGCCCAACACCAGGGCCGGAGGGTAGGAGTTGCCTAAACCTCAAAGAGATTGTGGAGGACTGCCTGTCCGAAAGCACTGTCCCTGCGGGACTCCCTCTCCAGGCAGTAATGAGCCGCAAAAGTCTGGCTTGAAGACCAAGTAGCGGCCCGGAACAGAGCGGAGATGAGCCACTGACGCAGCCTTCGCCCTGACACGGTGGGCCGTGACTCGACTCTCTAAGGAGAGGCCGGCTGCCCCATAAGCCCAGGCGATACAGTCAGCTACACAGATGGACAAAGTACACCTGGAGACAGGCACCCCCAACCTATTGGGGTCAAAAGAAACGAAAAGCTGAACAGCCTTTCTATGCTCCCACGTACGGTCAAGGTAGAAGGATAAGGCCCTCCTACAGTCCAGGGTATGCAGAACTGTTTCAGCCCGGCTGGTATGCGGCCTGGGAAAGAAGGTTGGAAGAACCACCTCTTGGTTGAGATGAAAAGGGGAAACCACTTTTGGAAGAAACTTAGGGTGAGTCCGTAAGACCACCCTATTCGGGTAGAACCTAGTGTAAGGAGGCTCAGACACTAGGGCTTGCAGTTCACTAACGCGCTTAGAGGAGGCAAGGGCTACCAAGAAGAGAGTTTCCCAGGAAAGGAAACGAAGAGGGCAAGTAGCCATAGGTTCAAAAGGCGGACAAGTACTCCGCTGTAAGACCACATTGAGATCCCAGTCAGGGGCTGGTGGGCGCAAAGGAGGCTTAAGCAGAAGGAGGCCTCTGAGAAAACGCGCCACCAAGGGGTGTGCGGAAAGAGGTCTGCCGTCCACCGGCGAGTAATGTGCAGAGAGAGCACTGAGGTGGACCCTTACAGAGTTGGACTTGAGGCCTAGATTGGAAAGGTGAAGCAAGTATTGCAGCACCACCGATACCAAGCAGGAGAAGGGGTTCTCAGACTGCTGAGAACACCACACGGAGAAGCGACGCCATTTAAGGACGTAAGACTTCCGGGTGGTCGCCTAGACGCTAGGACGACATCTTCCACCTCCGGAGGTAGTAGGAGCGGAGCTAGGACTACCCTTTCAGCAGCCAGGACATCAGGTGAAGGGCCCGGAGGGTGGGGTGCAGGAGAGTGCCTTGATCCTGAGTCAGGAGATCGGGCTGAAACCCCAGAGGAAGAGGAGAGTCCACCGCCAGTTGTAGCAGGAGCGGGAACCAGGGCTGTCTCGGCCACCTGGGCGCTACCAGGATTACCGAGGCCCTGTCCCGGAGAACTTTGAAAAGCGTCCGGGACACGAGTGGCATGGGAGGAAAGGCATACAGTAGACCCGTGGACCACGGGATGAGGAAAGCATCCACCGCTACTCTGAGAGGATGCGGGTGCCTGGAGCAGAACCTGGGAAGTTGCCAGTTTAGAGGACTGGCAAAAAGATCCATGGTGGGGAGGCCCCACCGGAGGAAGATCCGCTGAACCACCAACGGGTCTAACCTCCACTCGTGTGGCTGCAGAATCCTGCTCAGTTTGTCGGCCAGGTAATTTTCCTGTCCTGGCAGGTAAACAGCTTTGAGGAGGATGACATGGTCGACTGCCCAAGAGCACAGTCTCCGAGCCTCTTGACATAGAAGGAGGGAGCCGGTGCCCCCCTGTTTGTTCACATAGAACATGGCAACCTGATTGTCCGTCTGGACCAGTAAAGACTGATGAGAAGTGAGGTGAGAGAAGGTCCGCAGAGCTAGGCGGATCGCCCTGAGCTCCAGGAAGTTTATCTGCTGAGCAGCTTCCCAAGGGGTCCAAAGGCCTTGAGTACATGTCCCCTGGCAATGTGCTCCCCATCCCAGGAGAGAGGCATCTGACGTCAGCACTTGGGAAGGCGGAGGAGACTGAAAGGTCATGCCGAGTACCAGATTGGGCAGATGAAGCCACCATTGCAGAGAGGAGACCAGGCGGTCGGAGATCTGTACTAAGTCCGCAAGGCTCCCTGTGGCTTGATGCCATTGAGTGCAAAGGCTCCACTGAGCAGGCCTCATATGTAGACGGGCATTCAGAGTTACATGGACCGTGGAAGCCATATGGCCGAGCAGCTGTAGGAATTGCCTGGCAGAGACCAGGGAAGTGCTGTGAAACTTGCTGGCCAGAGCTCTGAGCTGGTTGGCCCATTCCAGAGGCAAGAAGGCACGAGCCTGCAGAGTGTCCAACCGTGCTCCTATGAATTCGAGATCCTGAGAGGGGAGCAAAGTGGACTTTGCGAAGTTTATGACAAACCCCAAGTGCTGAAGCAGAGCCACTGTGCGATGAGTGGCCTGAGTGACCTCCAGGGAAGACTGTGCCCGGATGAGTCAGTCGTCTAGGTAGGGAAACACAAAGAGGCCTTGAAGCCTCAGGAAGGCTGCCACCACTGCCAGGCATTTGGTGAACACCCTGGGAGCGGAGGACAGGCCAAAGGGCAGTACCCTGTACTGATAATGATTCCCTGCCACAACAAATCTTAGATATTGCCTGTGGTCCGGATGGATAAGGATGTGAGTATAAGCATCCTTTAGATCCAAGGAGCATAGCCAATCTCCCTGCTGGAGGTAGGGCAGCAGGATTCCAAGGGTAAGCATCTTGAACTTTTACCTTTGCAGGAACTTGTTGAGGTTGCGCAAGTCTAGGATGGGTCGGAGGCCTCCTGTTCTTTTTGGTATCAGAAAGTACCTGGAATAAAAGCCGTGACCTCTCAGGTGGTGGGGCACCGGTTCCACAGCCTGTTCCTGAAGAAGACTTGCCAACTCCTGAAGGAGTAAGTCCCTGTGCACAGGGGGTCTTGGAGGCTCCCCTGGAAAGTAGGAGGGAGGTACTTGGTGAAAGTGCAAAAGGTAGCCCTTTTGAACTACCTGAAGCACCAAGGCATCTGATGTTATGGCTGACCACCTGTGGGCAAAGTGGGCCAGCCGGCCGCCTGTGCTGAGAGAAGCCAGCAGGGGGGAAGAGGCTATGCTTACGGAGTCAAAAAACCCCACCCTGCTGAGCAGGGGCCGGTGTAGTAGGCTTGGGGGCCTTCTGCCTACGGGACCCATTACCCTGTCAATTAGCCTGCTGACCCTGATGGGGAGCTGCTGAGGCTTGATATTGTGGGTGGTGTTGTTTATAGGCAGACACCTTCCTCGGGTAAAAGGGCTTTTTCCCCCGAGCCCTTCCTCTTCTGTGAAGGGGCAGAGGTCTTCCTGGACAGGCAAGTCCTGGTCAGAGTCTCGGTCTCGAGATGTGCAGCCTTTTCAGCCATGGGCTTGCCAAAGAGGTTTTCACCTTTGCAGGGGACATCGACCAACTTGTCCTGCACCCATGGCTCGAGGTTGGATGACTGAAGCCAAGCCTGTCGGCGGGCACCAATGCCGGCCCCAGCTACTCGAGCCGATGCTTCGAAGCCATCGTAGGCTGCTCGAGAAATAAATTTTGAGCACTCTCGAATACCAGTGGACAAGGCCTGGAACCTCTGCAAAGGTTCCTCGGAGAGACCAGCAGAGAACCCGGCAATTTCCTTTGCCAGGTCTCGGAGATACATGCCCATGTAGAGCTGGTATGTCTGGACTCGACAAGCAAGCATAGAGCCCTGGAAGCACTTCCTACCGAGGGCATCCAGGTTCTGGGCCTCCTTGCCCGGAGGCACCGAGGAGTGCATCTTTTGACTCTTGAGTCGATGCATGGCCGATTCCACCACCATGGAATGGTGCGGTAGTTGTGCTTTCTGGAACCCGGGGCTCTTGTGGACTCGATATATGGAATCGATCCGCTTTCTTAACACCGGCGTCGATGCCGGGCTCTCCCACATGCTGAAGAGAAGTCTTTCCAGCACCGGAGGAACCGGTACAGTAAAGGCCTCCTTCGGGGGAGAGTCATACTGGAGGGCCTCGAGCTCTTTGGCTCGAGGCTCCTCCTCGGGATCCATGGGGAAGGCCAAAGTCTTGGCCATATCCCTCACGAAGTCCGAGAACCGGGTATCCTCCGGGGGGACCGTCTCCGAGGCTCAGACTCGGGCGAGTCGGAGGGGACGCACCGAGTCTGAAAAGAACCGGGTGACTCGTCCTCCTCCATGTCCCAGCCCGACTCCTCCGTGGAGGAATCGAGCGGCTCCATGCGGGCGGGCGCCGAGGACCTCCGCCCCGAGGCCGAGGCCGGCGTCGACGACCTCAGTCCCGAACGGGAGGCCGAGGGAGACCGTGGCCGAGGATCGACTCGAGCCCGCATGGACTCGAGGATCGGCTCGGCCTCCGGGGTCGACTTGGACGTCGATGTCCCGGTGGTCGGGGCAGATGCACTGGCGAGGCCAGCGATCAATGCCCGCTGCTGGTCCATGAAGGCAGCAAAACTGCTATCCAAGGCCGTCAACCTGAGTCCAAGCTCAGGAGACCCAGCAGCCCCCGACTCGGGCCCCGACGGCGTCGGGCCCGACGTCGGCTCCTTCGGAGGCGAGTCCACGAGGACTACAGTACTCACGTGTCCAGGAGACTCCACTTCGAGATGAGGATGCTTCGAATGCCTCTCCGACTCCGAGGACCCGGGGCGGCTATCGGGGCTATGCGACCTGGCCCTCGAGGGACCAGGAGCGTCCTCCGATGCCACCCTCGCGGGTTTCTTCTTCCGACGATGTTCCCGGGCGGGAGACCCCCGCTCAGAGGAACTCCGACGATGCTCGGGGCCGGAGTCACGAGACGTCGAAGCCTCTGACAAGGTCCGGGCCCAGCCGGACGCGGAGTCAGAGAAGATTCGCTCCTTTTGAGACTGCCGACTCCTCAATGCCTTCGAGGACATTTTGGTACACGGACCACAAATCATAGGGTCATGATTGGGTCCGTGGCAGCGGAGGCAGCAGTTGTATGTGTCGGTAAGAGACATAAGTCTCGTACACCGATCACACTTTTTAAACCCGCTGGCAGCCATCGGGGGAAAAAGGGCCCCTGCGAGGTCAAAAGACCGTGCTGCCAGAGAAAAAGAAAAAAGTGGCGGGAACGCCAGTCACGAAGGACAAAAACCGAAAAATAGTGAACGGACTCGACACCAGAGTATCGAGGCCGGGCGGGAAAAGGACACGGCGTCGAACCGAGAAAAAACAGAACGAAAAATCAACTTTTTCAGCGGCGATCACAAACGACGTCTGTAGGGCTCCGCGGAAAAAAGAAGACTGAGCAAGATGGCACCCTTGGGCGGGAAGGGGACCGCGCTGCAATTCCCAAAGGCTTTCTTCGAAAGCTGGGGAAATTGCTCCACGAAGGTTCCGTCGGCGCCGACGTCACCCATAAGTGAGGACTGACTTCCAGCTTGGTCATGGAGAATGACCTTGAGTCCTCTGGAGATAAAAAGCCAATGCACGCTTGCAGTCAAGAGTGTGCAGAGTTGCTTCCACTCAAGATGCATGTGGTCTAGGAAAGAAGACTGGAATGTAAATTGACTGGTTTAAATGAAAAGGAAACACACCTTTGGCATAAAATTTGGGTGAGTCCGAAGGATAACCTTGTCATGGTGGAACCGGGTATGGGGGGGGGGGGTCCACCACCGGAGCCTGAAGCTCACTAATGCATCTAGCTGAAGTGAAGGCAGTAAGGAAGAGTGCCTTCCAAGACAGGAACTTCAGGGAAGTTGTGGTCATTAGTTCAAAGGGCAGCTTGAGAAGCTGCGCTAGAATGACATCGAGGTCCCAAGCCATCGATGAAGTGGATGCTAACGATACCACATCAGAGGTGAAGAGTGTCCCAAATTTAGAGGCTCGGTTCTGTAGGCCTCTTTTAGTCATCTTTTGGCAGAGGGATGGCGGGTGTTCTGGGCAGAGGCATTTTAGACACCAGTCATGTGAATTAGTTGCTGAGATAGTGCTGGCACATTTGGAATATTGTTTTAAACCACTAGCTGGTTTCTTCATGTCTTCAATGGGTGGGAAGGCTATGGTAAGCTTACGGCATAAAAGGACATCGACATGCAAAGGTTTTTTTTGTTGGTTTTTTTTTTTAGAAAATTAAAGAAAAGAAGAAAAGAAAAGAATAAGGGAACCGAAGAGGTCTTCGACTGTGCCGGAAATGCCGGGAAAGCAGAGGCGCTATAAACAGAAAGAGTTTTTCTATGGTGACAGGATTTGCTTCCTGCTGGCTTCACGGAAAATGAAGAACTGAGGAGAGGGAGCTGGGAAGGTGGAAGGGCAGTCGTGCAGCACAGCAGAGTGCTCCCAAAAGCTTTCCTACTGGATGCTAGGGTGCGTTCCCACGCGGGCTCCATCAGTACCAACATCACCCATATGTGAAGACTACATTCCTGCTTGTTCCTGGAGATCATTTGCCACAGGTAAGTAGTCTTGTTTTCTCTGTGGACAAATAGGATAAATGCTCACATACTGGAATCCCAAGCTGCAGACTGCCTCAAAATAAAAAGAGAAAAGTAGATGTTACAACAAACTGGCACTGTGTGAACACTTGTTTTTGGTGGCAACAGGCCATTTAGAATGTTATGCTTTTTTTCTTTTAAAAAGAGGTAGCCTAGAATAGAAAATGACTGGGCCCTGGGAGGAATGGAGTTGGATTCAATTCCCTGAACAGATTCTAGAGAATGGATTGGCTGAATCTGCTGTTGCATTTGGAGTCCCTTTCTAAATAGTAATAAGATGTGACCATGTGGACAGAAAGCCATGTTGCAGCTTTGCAAATCTCTTCCATGGAGATCTATCTCAAGTGGGCCACTGACATAGCCATGGTTCGGATGTTATGAGCCATGACATGACTCTCAAGAGTCAAGCCAGCCTGGACATAAGTAAAAGAGATGCAAACTGCAAGATATAATCTAATTTTGAAAACATACATTTGATGACAGTACCAATCAGCTGGAGGTCAAAAGAAAAAAAGCTGCTCCAAGTAGGCGGCCAAGGCTCTCTTGCAGTTCAACCTGTGCAATGCACTTTCCCCTTTGTGAGCATATGGCGATGTCATGAAAGGAGCGTTCCTCTGAAAAGTATTTATGTCTCTCTCATGAGGAAGCATGGCAACTTAAAAGATCTCTCCTCCAAGAAATATTCTCAATCTGTCAAATTCCGAGGAGTGATCAGATCCTGACTTAGAGAGGTATGTCTGAGCCTCTGTCTAGGCCGACCCCCACTCCTTGTGGGGTGCAAATCTCCTCCAAGAGTGTTGATGCACCAGTGTTCCCGATGTCTTGGGGAGTGATAACCCCGATAAACTGAAGGAGGACATGAGTCGGGCAGTAACTGGAGTCCAGGCCTTTCAAGGTCTCTGTCAGTAACTCTCCCACAGGCAGATGGTGAAATTCAAGAATCAGCTCAATGTCTCAATGCACTGGCCCTGATGAATCAAAACAGCAGACTAGCACCGGGGAAAGAAGACTTCCATCCTGTCCTCGAAGCTTCTCATGAGATATTCCTGAAGGCTGCCCATCAAAAAGGTTGAAGGGTCAAAGCAGAATCAGCTGCTGTCTGCAGAATATGTCATGGAGTTTCAGATTGATCTTGGTCTCGTGGTGACTGGCACAGCCCCTCTGTTGTTCAGAATGATTATTATTCCTCATGTCAGGGCTGGTTTGAGAGTATCAGCTCATCCAGTATCTCAGTGCTATGAACATCATGCTCCAATGAATTAAAATGCAGATGCATCTTGGCCTCCACCCAGTGTTTGGTGTCCTTAGTACTTGATGCTGATGAAGTCAAGGACGAATCCTTTCTCCTCTTCAGGTGGGACTTGGGGGATGACTGATTCTGGGACACCCTACTGGTGCTCAACTCCAAATAGTCCCAATGACACTTCTATGTTGATGCGCCTCCAGCATCCAGTGCTGCTCCTAATGCCATAGAGACCGATGCTGAAGTCAATGGATCAATCTTCTCCATGCCAAAAAACCCTTTTTGCACTGTTCCTCACAACCTCTTATCCCTCTTTTTTTTGTCACCTGTGACCACAATAAACAACAGTTCATGGTCAGCCTCAAGCACTGCAGGCACCAATTGCATATATGGTCCTACTGCATTATGAGTACTTTTTAAATTCACTGGAGATTTTCTAGAAAAACAGATACAGCAAAAAATAAGACTCAATTGCGACAACCTGGCCAGGGAGACTGAGGCCTAAATGCAGCTAACAGGTGATCTCTGGGAACAGCAGGAATAAGTCTTCACATATGGGTATCGTCGGTACCGACGGAGCCTGCGCGGGAACGCTCCCCAGCGTCCAGTAAGAAAGCTTTTGGGAGCATCCCACAGCGCCTGCGCGCTGCCTTCCCGCCTTTTCCAACCGCCTCTCTCCAGTTCGAGTTTTAAAGCTGAAACAAAGAGAGAGAGAGAGGAAAGGAAAGACAGAGAGATATAACTCCTAGGGGAGGTGGGTGGGTTGTGAAGACTTATTCCTGCTGTTCCCAGAGATCACCTGTTACAGGTAAGTAACTGTGCTATCTCCAGGAACAAGCAGGAATGAGTCTTCACATATGGGGACTCCCTAGCTGTAGATGCCAGGGAGAAACCCCAGGTTGTGTGTCCTTGAAAAGGACTCTACCTCCTCCCATGGATCTCTGGCATCCGACCAGGGTAGGTGGGTAGGAGTTGATTAAGAATGGAACAGGTGTTTGAGAACAGCCTGACCAAACGAGGCATCCCAGCGGGAGTCCTTGTCCAAACAGTAATGGGCTGTGAAGGTATGAACCGAGGCCCAGGTGGCCGCTCGACAGATTTGGTCGATGGACACAGAGTTTAGATGAGCCATTGAGGCTGCCATGGCTCTCACATTGTGAGCTGTGACATGGCCCTCCAGAGAAATGTTCCTACTCTGGTAGGCGAAAGAAATACATTGAGCAATCCAGTTGGACAGTGTTCTCTTAGAGACTGGAAGTCCTGAAGGACACGCATTGTGCAGGTTAGACAAATCTGGGCCTCTGACTGGGATGGAGCTCGAATGAGCCAGTCGTCCAGATATGGGAAAACGAATATTCCTAGAGTGCATAGAAATGCAGCTACTACTGCCATGCATTTCGTGAACACCCTTGGTGCAGAGGCCAGACCGAAAGGAAGCACCCTGTATTGGTAGTGCTTTCCTTGAAAAAGGAACCGAAGGAACCTTCTGTGTGTTGGATGGATGAGGACATGGGTGTACGCATCCTTGAGATCTAGAGAACAAAGCCAGTCCTGACTCTGAAGGAATGGCAGCAGAGTACCGAGAAAAATCATCTTGAATTTCTCTTTGAATAGAAACTTGTTCAATTCCCTGAGATCTAATATGGGTCTGTAGCCCCCTGTTTTCTTTGGAATAAGAAAATAAGGGGAGTAGATCCCTGAGCCCTGTTGAAGAAGAGGTACTTCTTCTATTGCCCCTTGGGCAAGAAGGGTAGCAATCTCCTGACCCAGAAGGTTGAGGAGAGATGTTGGAGAATTGAACTGTTTCACCATGGTGTGGGGAGGAAGGTTTAAGAAATGAAGTTTGCACCCTTCCCTTATATTGGAGAGGGTCCATTGCTCTGCTGTGATTTGCTCCCATCTGGGAGCAAAGTAAGCTAACCCTCCTGGAATGGTGAGGGGCTCTGGTTCTTCCAGAGCTAGAAAGGCTAAGTTCTCTAGTTGCAAGTCAAAGGCCCTGAGGAGGCTGAGGCTGCTGGGCCGTGGGAGGCCTGGCAGCCTTTGCCTTGGCCTGTTTAGGTGGTTGCTGACGCTTTGCAGCAAAACGACCTGCAGAAGATGCCTGCTGACCATAAGCAGGATTATATCTTCCCTTTTTAGAAAAAGGTGTCTTTTTGAAAAATCTTTTCTTAACAGGAGCAGAGGTAGACTTTGAAAGTCGATCCAAAGCCGAGTTCTCAGCATCCATCTGAGTGGCCTTTGCTTGCCAATACCTGCCAAAAAGGTTTTCACCTGTACAGGGAAGATTTCCCAGTTCATCTTGGACCCAGAGTTCCAAATCAGAGGCTTGTAACCAAGCAATTCTGCGTGCACCTATGGCAATAGCCGAGGCTCTGATGACACACTCAAAAGAGTCAAAGGCTGCACGGTTGGAAAATTTGGTAACATCTTGGGCATGTTTAAGCCAAGTGAGAAATTCCTGCCTTTTATCTTCTGAAATAAAAGGGGTTAAAGTCTGCAGATGATCTGTGACTTTTTAGAAACATCCCCATATAGAGACTATAGGAGTTGATTCTGGCAGCAAGCATATTAGCTTGGAAGACCCTTCGGCCAAAAGCATCAAGGGTTCTGCATTCACGTCCTGGAGGATTAGATGAGTGTCTCTTTGCACTCTTTATTTTCCTCATGGCAGACTCCACCACAATAGAGTGGTGAGGAAGCTGAGACTTATGGAAGCCAGGACAAGGAGGGACACGGTACATGGTGTCTAACCTACGAGAAAGAGGAAAGGTGGTAAGAGGAGTCTCCCACATGCTCAACATGAGATCATAAAGAATCTCATGAATAGGCAAGGTAGCTGCTTCTTTAGGAGCCTTAGGATATTGCAAAATATCTAATTGCTTGGCTCTGACTCAGGGGCCACTGTAATGGAGAGGCCCCTAGCCACCTCCCTAATGAAGTCTTGGAAAGACAAGTCTTCTGGAGGAGACATTCTTCATTTTGGAGAAGCAGATTCCTGCGGAAGAAGTACCGGTGCCTCGACAGAAGCCTCCGACTCATCAGAGTCTTCGGAGGAATCGAAGTATCGCCTGTCTGGATGCTCCTGTAAAGCCCGATACGCGTACAGAGTGGGATCGACATCAGGAGTAAGCGGTACCGATTCGGGACCGATGGGCATCATAGGACAGGGTACCGTTGCAGTCGACACCGAAGCCGATGTCGATGCCGGGAACGATGCCGGTGCTGGAGTCGGTACCGGCAACGGAGATTGTTGCGATACCGGAGGCGTCGAAGCCTGCATAAACACCGTGAGGGTGCGTTGCATGGACAGAATCTTCTGATCCATCGACGCCTCCAGAGTCTGGATGTCGGTACCAGTGGAGGCCACAGGTACCCCAGAACACGGCAACAGGTGATCGGTCAAGGCCGAGCCATCGATGTCAACCTGTGACCCCATAGATAATGCTTTGGAAGCCGGAACTTCCCGCCAGGGTAATTTTGCCGGTGCAGAATCCTCGAGGACAAGCCCGGAGGCATCTCGATTCTTAGAGGGAGATTTGCCCTTCGAAGACCGGCTAGATTTATGTTTGGTTACCTGAGATCCATGAGAGGAAGAAGCAGCCCTGGAAGACGTCGATGCCACCGAGGCTGCATCAGAGGGAAACAGGGTACTGAGCTTGGCTGCTCGGTTCTGCCGACCTCTTTTAGACATCATGGTACAGGACACACAATCCGTGATGGAATGGTCAGGACCCAAACATTTTAGACACCAATCATGGGTGTCGGTGACAGAAATAGTACGGCCACATTTCGTGCACTTTTTGAACCCGGAAGCGGGCTTCTCCATGAGGAGAAAATGTTCAGGCCTAAGGCCCAAAGTGAAAATGCACAGTTGAAGAAAGAAAAGGTTTTTTGGGTTTTTTTAAGAAGAAAAAGAAAAGGACCGGCAGTACCGGTCTGACATTAAAGAAGGCAGACGCGACACAGAAAAATAAAGAAAAAAAATTAAGAAATTCTTCTGCGGTGACAGGTACACGATCTGCTGGCTCCGCGGAAAAGAAGAACTGGAGAGAGGCGGTTGGAAAAGGCGGGAAGGCAGCGCGAAGGTGCTGTGGGATGCTCCCAAAAGCTTTCTTACTGGATGCTGGGGAGAGTTCCCGCTCAGGCTCCGTCGGTACCCATATGCGAAGACTCATTCCTGCTTGTTCCTGGAGACAGAAGGAAACCTGAAATGGCCAAACAATCTGACTAGGAACAAAGTAGAGGCGGCAGAGAGAAGAAAAAGAAAAAGGTGAAAACGCGAAAGTGAAAATTCAAAACAGAAAAATGATGAAGACCACAGGAGCAACACATCTGGTGGGCTCTACAGAAAAGAAAAGACTAGGGAGATGAGGTACAGCAGCAATAGATGGGAACAAATGTGCAGGCACAATGAAGCTAATCCAAAAACTACTAGAAATAGCTGGGAAAGGTTTCCTGCCTCTGTATCACCACCACCCCCCTCCTCCCCCCGGGTGCAACTGCATCTTGAGTATTGTGTAGTTCTGGTCACTGCGGCTAAAAGAACACAAAGTGGAAATAGAAAAGGTACAGAGAAAGATGACCAAAATGATAAAAAGGATGGAAGGATACCTCTATGAGGAAAGGCATAAAAGGTTAGGGTTCTTCTGCTAGGTACGTACGACCTGATTGGACACTGTTGGAAACAGGATACTGGGCTTGATGGACCTTGGTCTGACCCAGTATGGCATATCTTATGTTCTTATGAGAAGGAATGTCTGAGGGGGAGATATGATAGAGGTCTATAAAATGCTTAGTGGAGTGCAAAGGTAAATGTGAATCAGTTTTTTACTCCTTCAAGAAGTACAAAGTCTAGAACATGCAATGAAGTTACTAAGTAGCGTATTTAAGACTAATTGTAGAAAATATGTAACTCAATGTGTAAGTAAGCTCTGGAATTTGTTGTTGGAGGATGCAGTAAAAGCTGTTGTGTAGCTGAATTTTAAAAAGTTTGAACAAGTTCCTGGAAAAAAGCCCATAAACTTGGAGTGGAGGAGAAGCCTAGTGGTTAGAACACTGGCTTGATAACCAATTCCCACTAGTACTCCTTGTGACCTTCAGCAAGTCACTTAACCCTCCATTGCCTCAGAAGGAAGGCTTGGCAATCTATTTCCGGTCACACTGCCAAGAAAACCCAGGAGCCTCTGGGTTTCCAGGACTCCAAGGCACAAATTGCAAACTATTGCCTATTTAAGGGGACTGGGAGAAATCCACTGCTTATACCTGGGATAAGCAACGTGGAAAGAGTAGTTACTCACCTGTAACAGGTGTTCTCCAGGAGCAGCAGGAATCAGTCCTCACATATGGGTGTCATCGGCGCCAATGAAGCCCCAGCGGAGCATTTCCCCAGCTTTCCATGAAAGCCTTTGGGAATGCTGGCACGCATGCGCGGTTCCCTTCCCGCCTAAAGGTGCCATCTTACCTCAGTCAAATGACATAGCTAAGAACAGCACACAAAAATGGAAAAATAAGCTATGTACAACTGCAACTTCAAGGGGAGGTGGGAGGGTTGTGAGGACTGATTCCTGCTGCTCCTGGAGAACACCTGTTACAGGTGAGTAACTACTCTTTCTCCAGGACCAAGCAGGAAGTAAGTCCTCACATATGGGTGACTCCTCACATATGGGTGACTCGCCAGCTCTGGGCTACCAGGAACCCAGGCTGAACAAGAGAACTCCCTCTAGTCTCAGCAGCAAAGAAAGGCTTTTCATGGACACAACCTCCACCGGTAGCCCAACAGAGGGCAGGAGGGCAGGAGCTGCCTAAACCTCAAAGAGATTCCGGAGTACTGCTTGGCCAAAAGCACTGTCCCTACGGAGCTCCCTTTCCAAACAGTAATGGGTCGCAAACGTCTGGCTTGAAGACTAAATTGCAGCCCAGCAGATGTCTACCAAGGGCACAGAGCGGAGATGAGCCACTGAGGCAGCCATTGCCCTGACACGATGGGCCGTGACCCGACCCTGCAAAGGAACATCAGCCGCCTTGTAATCCCAGGTGATACAGTCAGCCAACCAGATGGACAAGGTATGCTTGAACACAGCCAACCACAACTTATTGGGGTCAAAGGAGACGAAGAGCTGAGTAGCCCTTCGATGCCCTTGCGTACAGTCAAGGTAGGATAAGGCCCTCCTACAGTCCACGGTATGCAGAACTGCTTCAGCCTGGCTTGCATGAGGCCTAGGGAAGAATGTTGGAAGAATCACCTCTTGATTGAGGTGAAAAGAGGAGACAACCTTAGGGAGGAACTTTGGATGAGTCCTGAGGACTACCCTGTTCCTATAAATCCTGGTGTAAGGCCTATCACAGACCAGGGCCTGAAGCTCACTCACTCGCCTAGCCGAGGTGAGGGCTATCAGGAAGATAGTCTTCCAGGAAAGGAAGCGTAGAGGGCAAGTAGCCATCGGCTCAAAAGGTGGGCGAGTCAGTTGCTGCAAGACCACATTCAGCTCCCACTCAGGAGCAGGACGACGGATGGGAGGCTTGAGCAAGAACAAGCCTCTGAGAATCCTGGACACCAAGGGGTGTCCCGACAGGGAATGTCCTTCCACCAGTGAGTGATGAGCTGCTAGAGCTGAGAGGTGGACCCGAACAGAATTGGACTTAAGTCCCTGATTGGATAAGTGCAGTAAATACTGAAGCACTACTGGTACCGTACAGGAGAAAGGATCCTCTGTACGCAGCTGACACCACACAGAAAACCTCTTCCACTTTAGAGCATCTGTTTTCCTAGTGGACTGTTTCCGAGAGGCAGGACAACCTCCTCAACTTCCCGAGGTAGGCCCCAGGGAACCAAAACTACCCTTGCAGCCTCCAGGCCATCAAATTGAGAGCTTTGAGATTGGGGTGCAGAAGGGAACCCTGCTCCTGTGAGAGAAGGTCAGGTTGCAACCCCAGAGGTAGTGGGGAATCCACTGCCAGCTGAAGCAGAAGGGGAAACCAAGGCTGTCTCGGCCACCTGGGAGCTACCTGCAGGACCGAGGCCTTGTCCTGAAGAGTCTTGAAAAGAGTTCGGGCCACCAAGGGCGTGGGAGGAAACGCATATAGGAGGCCCCGAGACCAGGACATCAGAAAAGCATCCCGAGCTATCCTCAAAGGATGCGGCTGCCTGGAGCTGAACATGGGCAGTTGCTTGTTCAGCGGACTGGCAAACAGATCTATCCAAGGGAGACCCCACTTCAGGAAGATCTTCTGAACCACCAAGGGATGCAGCTGCCACTCGTGGGGCTGCAGAATTCTGCTCAACCGGTCAGCCAGGCAGTTCTCCTGGCCTGGAAGGCACACCGCCCTGAGAAGCATGTTGTGCTTTAGGGCAAAGGAACAAAGGTCTTGAGTCTCCCGACAAAGGAGCTGGGACCCAGTCCCACCCTGTTTGTTCACATAAAACATGGCTACCTGGTTGTCTGTTTGAATCAAGACTGAGCGTTGAGCCAGGGCAGGAGAAAATGCCTTGAGAGCTAAGCGGATAGCTCGAAGCTCCAGGAGATTGATCTGTTGGGCTGAATCTCCAAGGAGACCAGAGGCCTTGGGTGCACTTGTCTAGACAATGAGCACCCCAGCCCCGCAGAGAGGCATCGGTGGTGAGGACCACCGAGTATTCTGGCATTTGGAAGGGCATCCCCTTCAGCAGATTGGGTGGATGTAGCCACCAGCTGAGGGAGGCCAAAAGGGGTTTGGACACCCTTATACTGTCTCTTATGCGGCCTGAGGCCTGTGACCACTGAGTCCGAAGGCACCACTGTGCAGGCCTCATATGGAGCCTGGCATTGGGAGTCACATGTACTGTCAAAGCCATGTGGCCCAGAAGCCTGAGGCAGAGTCTGGCGGAGACCAGGGGCTTGTGTAGGAACTGTTTGGCCACGTCCATCAGTCTTTGGGCCCTGTCTTCTGGCAAGAATGCCTTGGCCAGTTGAGAATCTAACCTTGCCCCTATGAACTCCAAGTTCTGGGAGGAAAGCAAAGTGGACTTTGCGAAGTTTATGACAAGGCCCACGTTTTGAAGCAGAGCAATGGTTCTGAGGGTGGCTTGTCTGGCCTCCAGGCACGTCTGACCCCCGATGAGCCAGTCGTCCAGATATGGAAAGACAAAGATGCCTTGATTTCTCAGGTAGGCCGCAACCACTGCCAGGCACTTGGTAAAGACCCTGGGAGCGGAGGTCAGGCCAAAAGGTAGTACTCTGTACTGATAACGGTTTCCTCCCACAATGAACCCGAGGTACTTTCTGTGGTCTGGATGAATGAGGATGTAAGTGTACGCATCCTTTAGATCTAAGGAGCATAGCCAATCTCCCTGCTGGAGGTAGGGCAGAAGTGTGCCAAGAGTAAGCATCTTGAACTTTTTTTTCTAGGAACTTGTTGAGGTTCCTGAGATCCAGAATGGGCCGAAGGCCACCGGTCCTTTTGGGTACCAGGAAATACCTGGAGTAGAAACCGTGACCTTGGAAGGGAGGAGGCACAGGCTCCACCGCTCTGTCTTTCAACAGGCCCTGAAGTTCCTGAAGGAGAAGGGCTGTGTGCAGGGGAGCCCTCAAGGGCTCTCCTGGGAAGTAAGGAGGATGCAGTTGATGAAAATGCAGGCCACAGCCCTTTTGGACTATGTCCAGCACCCAACTGTCGGTGGTAATGAGAGGCCTCTGGTGGGCAAAGAGTACAAGGCGACTGCCTGTGCAGGGCTGGGAGAGCAGGGACGGAGTGGCTATGCTCAAGGAGTCAAAAAAACCCACCCTGCTGAGTGGAAGAAGGGGCAGAAGGCTTGGGGGTCCTCTGCCTACGGGGCCCATTACCCTGGCCCTTGGCTTGCTGACCCTGGGGGGCAGCTTGGGCAGCCTGATACTGAGGGCACTGTTTGTAGGCAGTGCCCTTCCTCGGGTAAAAGGACTTTTTACCCGAGCCCTTCTTCTTGTGTGAAGGGGCAGAGGTCTTCCTCGACAGCCTTGTCCGGGTAAGGTGCTCAGTCTCGAGCTGAGCAGCCTTCTCTGTCATGGGTTTGCCAAAAAGGTTCTCACCTCGGCAGGGGAAATCGACCAACTTGTCCTGAACCCATGGCTCGAGGTCCGATGACTGCAGCCACGCCTGGCATCGAACCGCGATCCCGGCAGCCGCAACTCGGGCCGAAGCCTCGAAGCCATCGTAGGCGGCGTGGGAAATGAACTTTGAGCATTCCCGAAGACAAGGTCTTAAATCTCTGCAAGGGTTCCCCGGAGAGACCAGCAGAGAATCCGGCCAATTCCTTGGCCAGGTCTCGCAAGTACATGCCCATGTACAGCTGGTAAGACTGGACACGGCAAGCAAGCATAGACCCCTGGAAGCACTTTCTACCGACGCCATCGAGGCTGCGGGCCTCCCGGCCGGTGGGGCACCGCGGAGTGCATCTTCTGGCTCTTCAGACGATGCATGGCCGATTCCACAACCATGGAATGGTGTGGTAGCTGTGCTTTCTGGAAACCAGGGCTTTTGCAGAGTCGATAGATGGAATTGACTCGCTTACTCAGAACCGGCGCGGAGGCCGGTGCCTCCCACATCTGGAAGAGGAGCCGTTCCAGCATCGGAGGAACCGGGAAAGTAAAGGCCTCCTTCGGAGGAGAGTCGTACTGTAGAACATCGAGCTCCTCGGCTCGAGGCTCTTCTTCGGGGTCGGCAGGGATAGCCAAGGCAATGGCCATATCCCGGAAGAACTCCGAGAACCTAGTGTCCTCCGGAGGGGGATCTACTCCGGGGCTCAGACTGCGGTGAGTCCGACGGGACGCGCCGAGTCTTAAAAGTATCGGGAGACTCCTCGTCCTCCGTCTCCCAGGCGGACTCATCCGAGGAGGAGTCAGGGTCCGACCCCAAGGGGCCCCGAGGCACCCGCCCCGACGCCGGGGGCACCGGCGTCGACACCCTCGGTCCCAAATGGGAGGTCGAGGGAGACCTCGACCGAGGACGTCTTCGAGCCACCAGGGTCTCGAGTATCGGCTCAGTCTCCAGGGTTGACTTCGAAGTCGACGTCCCGGTGGTCGGGGCAGATGCACCAGACAGGCTGGCCATCAGTGCCCGCTGCTGCTCCATGAAGGCAGACAATCTTCTCTCCTAGGCTGTCATCCTGAGACTCAGCTCGGGAGATGCAGCAGCCACCGACTCGGGCCCCGGAGGTGCCGGGCCCGACGTCGGCTCCCTGGGAGGAGAGTCCACGAGGACTACGGGGCTTACGTGTCCAGCAGACTCCGGCTCCATGCGAGGAACTTTGGCAGGCTTCTCTTGGTCCACGGGCCCGGGACGGCGGTCGGGGGTCTTAGACCTGGCCCTCGAGGGACCAGGGACCTCCTCCGATGCCACCCTCACGAGCCGCTTCTTCCTCTTGCATTCCCGGTCGGGGGACCCCATGTCCGAGGAGCTTCGACGGCGCTCGGGATCGGAATCCCGAGATGTCGAGGCCTCAGATGAGGTCCGTGCCCAGCCGGAGGCTGAGTCCGAGAAAAGCCTTTCCTTCTGATGCTGTCGACTTCTGAGTGCCTTGGAAGACATCTTCCCACATGGCACACACGACTTGGGGTCATGGTCAGGGCCGAGGCACCGAAAGCAGCAGTCGTGTGTGTCGGTGAGAGACATAAGTTTCATACACCGATCACACTTTTTGAAACCTCTGGAAGCCATCGGGTAAAAAAGAGCCCCTGCGAGGTCAAAAGACTTCCAGGGAAAAACAAAAAAAGGGCGCTTACGCCAGCCACGAATGGCAAAAACCGAAAAAGAAGATAAACGGGCTCGATACCGGTGTACCGAACCCGTCGGGAGGGAAACCGGCGTTGAACCGGAGAAAAATAGCAAAAAATCGCCGAAGAAAAAATCACTTTTATCCGGGAGAACAGGACACACGTCCGGTGGGCTTCTCGGAAAAAAAGAGACTGAGGTAAGATGGCACCTTTAGGCGGGAAGGGAACCGCGCATGCGTGCCAGCATTCCCAAAGGCTTTCATGGAAAGCTGGGGAAATGCTCCGCTGGGGCTTCATCGGCGCCGATGACATCCATATGTGAGGACTGACTTCCAGCTTGGTCCTGGAGAATCTGTCTATCTCTTTGGGATCCTGCTAGTTACTTGAGACCTGGATTGGCCACTGTTGGAAACAGGATACTGGGCTGGATGGACCTTTGATCTGACCAATATGGCAAATCTTATGTTTTATGTTCCAGTTTGCTCTAAAAGATCTTCCAGCTTCACAGTGATTTGCTTCAGTTCTTCTGAATCATTTCCTTCAAAGAACTGCTCCTTGTTTGGTTAGCTCCATTCAGTGGTCCTACTGATTCCCTTACAGGCGTCTTGATTTAGAGAAAATTCTTGCCATAGAGGCAAAAACAAATAAAATCTCTCTCAAGAGGACCAGGGGTTCAAATCCTGCTAGAGGACAGCAACTTTGGGCCAGAATGACTGGGGTTTCTGGTCCCACAGGTACTCCTTGTGGCCCTGGGCAAGCAACTTAACCCTCCATTGCCTCAGGTACAAAAAGCAGATTGCGAGTACTTCAGGGACACAGGAAAAAATATATATACAGTACCTGAGTGTACACTGCTTTGACTGGTAGAAAAGTGGTATATAAGCCTAGTTAAATAAATAAATGAACTTTCAACACATCAAATCCCAACACCACACACATAACAAGCTGCTTCTCCACACTCTGCAAATGGCTCAAAAGGCATAACCTGAACATAAACTTTAAGAAGACTGAGGCCATGTTCATCTCCAGAGACACTAGCTTCATGCCACCGACCTCCATATCTATTGATGGAACACATATCCAAGTGAAACAAAATATGTGATACCTTGGAGTTACCCTGATCAGCACCCCACCTTCAAAACACATATACGAAACATAATTCAGAGCATATATTTCAAGCTCAGAACAATCAAGAATCTTAAACCATTCTATCCGATCAGGTTTATTCATCCATTGTGGGATTGCCACATTGGTAGGAGGGGGTTTCCCTTTAATATTTATTTTTGGCTGATATAGTTTTGATTGAGTCGGTGGTTCGTGGGTTAACTGGTTCCCGGTTTTTCTGAGCAATATAGCAAAGGCGTTCTATCTTCAGATTTTTATATCGCTCTATTTTAGGTACCTTTTTAGTTTGTGGTGTGCTTCACACACAACCATTTACTTAGGATATGTATCCATATGCATGCTCAAACTGTGGTGGGTTTTTCCAAGTTATATATCAACTTTCATACCAATAAGTTTATCAACGAAGCTTTAAATCTCGTAGCATGAAACATAAGACGAGAGATAATGTATAATATTTTGCATCTATGGGCAACCCAACAATACGTCATCGTTTCCCGCCAGAAATCCTTTTATCTCTACAGCGCAGTCGCCGGCGTTTTTTAACAAATGGTTTGATGTTTTCTACTTTTGATAGTACAGCGTGACACAGTGCATTGCGTTTTTCATTTTACGGTGCGTGCAATCAGTTTTTTATATTTTTAGTATCCCCTTTTCCTTTCTTTTTTCATCCCCCCCCTTTTTTTTTTATCCCGTATTAAGAGCATCTATTTTTAAAATGGCATAATGTGTCGGCATATTGATTTCACCGCGGTTTTTAGTGCGGGTTTACATAAAGAGTAGTTACTCACCTGTAACAGGTGTTCTCCAGGAGCAGCAGGAATCAGTCCTCACAAATGGGTGACGTCGGTGCCGACGGAGCCCTCGCGGAGCAATTTCCTCAGCTTTCAAAGAAAGCCTTTGGGAATTGCAGCGCGCATGCGCGGTCCCCTTCCCGCCCAAGGGTGCCATCTTGCTCAGTCTGATGACATAGCTAAAAGACAGCAAAAAAAATTAGCAAAAACGAAATGATAGGACTGCAACTCCAAGGGGAGGAGGGAGGGTTGTGAGGACTGATTCCTGCTGCTCCTGGAGAACACCTGTTACAGGTGAGTAACTACTCTTTCTCCAGGACCAAGCAGGAAGTCAGTCCTCACATATGGGACTCCCAAGCTTAAGGCTACCGGAGACCTCAAGCACAAAAATGAGCTCCCTCTAGCTCAGCAGTATAGAAGGAAGGAATCTTCTCTGAAAACGCCCCCGACCGGTAGCCCAACACCAGAGCAGGAGGGTAGGAGTTGCCTAAACCTCAAAGAGATTATGTAGGACTGCCTGACCGAAAGCACTGTCCCTGCGGGACTCCCTCTCCAGGCAGTAATGTGCCGCAAACGTCTGGCTTGAAGACCAAGTAGCGGCCCGGCAGATGTCTGCCAACGGAACAGAGCGGAGGTGTGCCACTGACGCAGCCTTTGCCCTAACACGATGAGCCGTGACTCGACCCTCCAACGAGAGGCCGGCTGCCCCATAAGCCCAGGCGATACAGTCAGCTACCCAGATGGACAAGGTAGGCTTGGAGACAGGTAGCCCCAAGTTATTGGGGTCAAAAGAAACGAAGAGCTGAACAGCCCTCCTATGCTCCCGCGTACGGTCAAGGTAGAAGGACAAGGCCCTCCTACAGTCCAGGGTATGCAGGACCATTTCAGCCCGGCTGGAGTGCGGCCTGGGAAAGAAGGTCGGAAGAACCACCTCCTGGTTGAGATGAAAAGGAGAAACCACTTTTGGAAGAAACTTAGGGTGAGTCCGTAAGACCACCCTATTCCTGTAGAACCTAGTGTAAGGAGGATCAGACACTAGGGCCTGCAGTTCACTAACACGCCTAGCAGAGGTAAGGGCTACCAAGAACAAGGTTTTCCAAGAAAGAAAACGAAGAGGGCAGGTAGCCATAGGTTCAAAGGGCGGACAGGTAATCCGCTGCAAGACCACATTCAGATCCCATTCAGGGGCTGGTGGATGCAAAGGAGGCTTAAGCAGAAGGAGGCCTCGGAGAAAACGAGCCACCAAAGGGTGGTTGGACAGGGGCCTGCCATCTACCGGTGCGTGATGTGCAGAGAGAGCACTGAGGTGGACTCTGACAGAGTTGGACTTAAGGCCCAGATTGGAGAGGTAAAGCAAATATTGCAAGACCACCGCCACCAAGCAGGAGAAGGGATTCTCAGACTGCTGAGCACACCACACGTTGAAGCGACGCCACTTAAGAGCGTAGGACATCCGGGTGGAGGGCCGCCTGGAGGCCAAGACGACCTCTTTCACCTCCCCAGGCAGTAGGAGGGGAGCAAGGACTACCCTTTCAGCAGCTAGGCCATCAGATGAAGGGACTGGAGGTTGGGGTGTAGGAGAGACCCGTGGTCTTGTGTCAGGAGATCGGGTTGAAACCCCAGAGGAAGAGGAGTGTCCACCGCCAGCTGCATTAGAAGCGGGAACCAAGGTTGTCTCGGCCATCGGGGAGCCACTAGGATCATCGAGGCTTTGTCTCTGAAAACTTTGAAGAGCGTTCGAGACACCAGTGGCATGGGAGGAAAGGCATACAAGAGGCCTGTGGACCATGGAATCAGAAAAGCATCCGGCGCTACTCTGAGAGGATGCGGTTGTCGAGAGCAGAATCTGGGTAGTTGCCGGTTCAGAGGACTGGCAAACAGATCCAAGGTGGGGAGTCCCCACTTGAGAAAGATCTGCTGAACCACTAATGGATCCAATCTCCACTCGTGTGGTTGGAGGATCCTGCTTAGTTTGTCTGCCAGGTAATTTTCTTGACCTGGGAGATAGACCGCTTTGAGGAGTATGCCGTGGCCGACTGCCCAAGAGCACAGCCGACGTGCCTCCTGACAGAGAAGGAAGGAGCCTGTGCCTCCTTGTTTGTTCACGTAGAACATTGCTACTTGATTGTCCGTCTGGACCAGTACAGACTGGTGAGGTGGGAGAAGGCTCTCAGAGCTAGGCGGATGACTCTGAGCTCCAGGAAGTTTATCTGCTGAGCAGACTCCCAAGGAGTCCAGAGGCCTTAAGTACATGTCCCTTAGCAATGTGCTCCCCATCCCAGGAGAGAAGCATCGGTTGTTAGTACCTGAGAAGGAGGAGGAGATTGAAAATCCACTCCCAGCACTAGGTTTGGCAGATGAAGCCACCACCGTAGAGAAGAGACCAGCAGGTCCGAGACTTGTACTGAGTCCGTCAGGCACCCCGTGGCCTGATGCCATTGACTGCGAAGGCACCACTGGGCAGGTCGCATGTTCAGGCGGGCATTGGGGGTCACATGGACCATGGAAGCCATATGGCCGAGCAGTCTCAGAAATTGCCTGGCAGACACCAGGGAATTGCTACGAAAGTGGCTGGTGAGATTCATGAGCCTGTGGGCCCTGTCCAGAGGCAGGAAGGCCCGCGCCTGAAGAGTGCTTACCCTTGCGCCGATGAATTTGAGATCTTGAGAGGGGAGCAAAGTGGACTTTGCAAAGTTTATGACAAAGCCCAAGTGCTGGAGCAGAGACACAGTGCGATGAGTGGCTTGAGTGGCCTCTTGGGAAGACTGGGCCCTGATCAACCAGTCGTCCAGGTATGGAAACACAAAAAGGCCTTAAAGTCTGAGATAGGCCGCCACCACTGCCAGGCATTTGGTGAAAACCCGTGGGGCGGAGGATAGGCCAAAGGGCAGGACCCTGTACTGGTAATGATTTCCTCCCACAACAAATCTGAGATATTGTCTGTGGTCTGGATGAATAAGGATGTGAGTATAGGCATCCTTTAGATCTAAGGAGCATAGCCAGTCTCCCCGCTGGAGGTAGGGCAGCAGGAATCCAAGGGAAAGCATCTTGAACTTTTCCCTTGCCAGGAACTTGTTGAGGTTTCGCAAGTCCAGGATGGCTCTGAGGCCTCCTGTTCTTTTTGGTATCAGAAAGTACCTGGAATAAAAGCCGTGACCTCTCAGGTGGTGGGGCACCGGTTCCACAGCCTGTTCCTGAAGACGACTTGCCAACTCCTGAAGGAGCAAGTCCCTGTGCAGAGGGAGTCTTGGAGGCTCCCCTGGAAAGTAGGAGGGAGGTACCTGGTGAAAGTGTAGATGATAGCCTTTCTGAACTATATGAAGTACCCAGGTATCTGATGTGATGACTGACCACCTGTGGGCAAAGTGGACCAGCCGGCCTCCTGTGCTGAGAGAAACCAGCTGAGGGGAAGAGGCTATGCTGATGGAGTCAAAAACCCCCACCCTGCTGAGCAGGGGCCGGTGCAGTGGGCTTGGGGGCCTGCTGCCTACGGGACCCATTACCCCGTCCCTTGGCCTGCTGACCCTTTTGAGGAGCTGCTGAGGCCTGATACTGAGGGTAGTATTTATAGGCAGCTGCCTTCCTCGGGTAAAAGGGCTTTTTCCCTGAGCCCTTCTTCTTCTGAGAAGGGGCAGAGGTTTTTCTGGACAGCCTAGTTCTGGTCAGAGTCTCGGTCTCGATTTGTGCAGCCTTTTCAGCCATGGGTTTGCCAAAGAGGCTTTCACCTCTGCAGGGGACATCGACCAACTTGTCTTGGACCCATGGCTCGAGGTCGGATGACTGAAGCCAAGCCTGTCGGCGGGCACCGATGCCGGCTCCGGCTACTCGAGCCGATGCTTCAAAGCCATCGTAGGCTGCCCGAGAGATAAACTTCGAGCACTCTCGAATCCCAGTGGACAAGGCTTGGAACCTCTGCAAAGGTTCCTCGGAGAGACCAGCCGAGAACCCGGCAATTTCCTTTGCCAGATCTCGGAGATACATGCCCATATAGAGCTGGTAGGTCTGGACTCGACAAGCAAGCATAGAACCCTGGAAACACTTTCTACCGAGGGCATCCAGGCTCTGGGCCTCCCTGCCGGGAGGCACCGAGGAGTGTATTTTTTGACTCTTGAGTCTATGCATGGCCGATTCCACCACCATGGAATGGTGCGGTAGTTGTGCCTTTTGGAAGCCGGGGCTCTTGCGGACTCGATAAATGGAATTGACCCGCTTGCTTAACACCGGCGCCGGGTTCTCCCACATGCAGAAGAGAAGTCGTTCCAGCATCGGAGGAACCAGTACAGTAAAGGCCTCCTTCGGGGGAGAATCATACTGGAGGGCATCGAGCTCCTCGGCTCGAGGCTCCTCCTCGGGATCCGCGGGGAATGCCAAGGCCTTGGCCATATCCCGCACGAAATCCGAGAACCGGGTGTCCTCCGGGGGGGACCGTCTCCGAGGTTCGGACTCGGGCGAGTCCGATGGGACACACCGAGTCCGAAAACTACCAGGGGACTCTTCGTCCTCCGATTCCCAGTCGGACTCCGCGGAGGAGGATTCGAGTGGCTCCGGTCGGGCGGGCACCGATGCCGTCGGCGTCGACGACCTCGGTCCCGAACGGGAGGCCGAGGGAGACCGCGACCGAGGATTGACTCGAGTTTGGATGGACTCGAGGATCGGCTCGGTCTCCGGGGTCGACTTGGACGTCGACGTCCCAGTGGCCGGGGCAGAAGCATTGGCAAGGCCAGCGATCAATGCCCGCTGCTGGTCCATGAAGGCAGCTAAACTGCTCTCCAGGGCCGTCAACCTGAGTCCAAGCTCAGGAGACCCAGCAGCCCCTGACTCGGGCCCCGACGGCGTCGGGCCCGACGTCAGCTCCTTCGGAGGCGAGTCCACGAGGACCACAGTACTCACGTGTCCAGGCGACTCCATCTCGAGACGAGGATGTTTCGAAGGCCTCTCTGACTCCGAGGACCCGGGACGGCTGTCGGGGCTATGCGACCTGGCCCTCGAGGAACCAGGAGCGTCCGCCGACGCCGACCTCGCGGGTTTTTTCTTCCTATGATGTTCCCGGGTAGGAGACCCCCGCTCAGAGGAACTCCGACGATGCTCAGGACCGGAGTCCCGGGACGTCAAAGCCTCTGACGAGGTCCGGGCCCGGCCGGACGCGGAGTCAGAGAAGATTCGTTCTCGCTGATGCTGCCGACTCCTCAACGCTTTTGAGGACATTTTGCCACACGGACCACAGATCATCGGGTCATGATCGGGTCCGAGGCAGCGGAGGCAGCAGTCGTGTTTGTCGGTAAGAGACATGAGTTTCTTACAGCGATCACACTTCTTAAACCCGCTGGCAGCCATCGAGGGAAAAAGGGCCCCTGCGAGGTCAAAAGACAGGGCTGCCAGTGAAAAGGAAAAAAATGGCACGAACGCTTGTCACGAAGGACAAAAAAAACGAAAAATAAATTAACGGACCCGATACCGGCGTAGCGGGTCCGGGCGGGAAAAAGGATCCGGCGTTGAACTGAAAAAGAATAAATAATAAGAGAGAAAATCAACTTTTTCAGAGATGAACACAAACAGCGTCTGTAGGGCTCCGCGGAAAAAAGAAGACTGAGCAAGATGGCACCCTTGGGCGGGAAGGGGACCGCGCATGCGCGCTGCAATTCTCAAAGGCTTTCTTTGAAAGCTGGGGAAATTGCTCCGCGAGGGCTCCGTCGGCGCCGACGTCACCCATTTGTGAGGACTGACTTCCTGCTTGGTCCTGGAGAATGAATTTGTTTACCTACATTATCTCTGTCCCAGTGGCACAATCAATATTTATCTCCTATTTATCTTTTACATTCAAAATTACTATAGATCTTAGTGTTAGGTCGTTGGGTCTGAAACAATTTCACAGCACTTTTGTCCATGGTATAAACATACTCTATATATGTAAGCATCTTTTCATTAAGATAGCAATACATTGGTTTTAACTTATTAATCGTTTTTTTAGTTTTTATTCGTCACCATATTTTAGGTGCAGGTACCCTTTCTGTACAATGTGTTGAAAAAATTGTTTTAAGACATGGAAAGTAACTTTACAATATCAATTCATAATAATTTATTTTTACTGTCGTTTTTAGTGGGGCTTCACACAATGTAGTTGCTTACCTATATAAAAGACTTTTTGTCCCGGTGGCATCATTTAGTTTATTCATTTACATTCCTTATGTTTCATTCCTTATTATTTATTAAAAAATTATTTTAATTCTTTTAGATTCACAATTACTAAAGGTCTTAGCATTAGGTTGTTGGTTTTAAAACAATTTTATAGCACTCTCGTTCCTGGTATTGATATACTCTATACACATAGGCATTGTATTAAGACATCCATAGAAAGGTTAATATTTAGTTGCTTCTTTTATTTAATTTTTAGTTTTTAATTGTTATCATATTTTAGATATCATTCATATTAAATAAAAGTAAATTATCGGTCCTGTTGCGCTTTTATTTAGTTTTTAGTTCGGGTTTGTTTATATATAAATATCAATAAAGATTCCTCATCCTCTCTCCAAACATATTATAGATTGCAAGGAAATAGACATTGAACATTCAGGTATGTGTTATTCTTTCTGATATTTATGTTGACATAGTTATTCACTTCCTTTTGGCAATTTATTGGTTTATAACATGTTTCTTTGACATTTCTTATTTATGTGGGCTATGCTCTGCAAGCCATATTCAATATACATGTCATACAGTTCTTGTATACATGTAATCATAGCTGTATCTGCATACATATATTTATTATTATTTATTTATTATTCATTAAGTTTAATATATATGTTTTGCAATTGTTTGAGGTATTGTGACCTAAATTTTTAAATTAATTACATTATTGTATCATTTTACGGGTATATTTGAATGTTTTTAATTTCTATGTTTACCTTTATGTATGTTTATATTTTGTAGCCAATTACAGCCCCTGATGAAGACATAGCGAAACACTGCCTGTGTCGGGCCTTGGCTCATAAGTGTTCACTAATAAACAATCCTTCCTTTGCTATCCACATTTGTTATACTGGGTGGCCTTGTTTGGTTAGCTCCATTCAGTGGTCCTACTGATTCCCTTACAGGCGTCTTGATTTAGAGAAAATTCTTGCCAAAGAGGCAAAAACAAATAAAACCTCTCTCAAGAAAATTTTTCTTGGCCTGCCTTGTTTTACATCTAGCTTGCTAATGCTTACTTAATTTAATGTTTTAAATTTATATTCTTCTTAGCTAATCAACCAGTCCAAGGTGGATTACAACAATAATACAGCATAAGATAATACAACCAAGTGATGTACAATACATAAAAATACAAAACAATCATAAATACAATATTTATGTATTAAAATACACTCTCTTGTTTTCCCCATTTTGTCCTTCCATTTTTAAAAGATGATGTAATGGCATTATAGATTAAGAAGGTTAAAGGGCTTATTTGTCAGATTAATTTCCATTCAAAGTCATAATTCCGTGATGGAGATGTCAAGGTGAAAAATCTACTTTTTACCAGCTTCATTAGCTTATTAGATAAATTGACATCTCTGGTTGCAATCCAAAATGAAGTGGGACTCTTATTGGGTCATGCGTTGACAGCTAGCATGGGGCCATGATGGTGCAGACCAATTTCCACACTGTGAAAAATGGGTTGGGGTGGTAATGGGGCAGGTTAAGTGTGGAAAATAGGCATGGTGAGCACAGCACAGTTAGTGCACGGTGTTTACCCCCGTGCTAACTGCAACCTTGCAATTAACACGGGTTCACTTAACACCAACTCAATAGGTGGAGTTAAGTGCACCTGCAGTAATTGTGCATGCTGCTGCAAGCATGTTAGGGTGCCATTCAGTGCGGTAACTGCTGGGAACCTGCTGGACACACCCCTTGAAGTTAGCGCACAAAAGTTGCAACTACCACATGTTAGTTTTTGTGCTAAAAGCACATTAGTTGAAAAAACCCAGCGCACTTTAGTAATAGACTCCCTAAGCTGTATATCCTTTTTAGAATATCTGTTTTAGAAAACAGAGAACTCTTCTCATTTTTTAATCTTCAGAATGTTTATAAGCCAACAAGAGAAGAGGAGAAGTCCAGTCATAGAGGAAAATAATCATTTGTAACATACCTGTCTTAGGTTTTCATTGTCATATTCTAGTATTTGTGCTTCTAAAGACTTAATAATTATTTCTTTCTCATGGAGCACATTTATCATAGAATTAATTTTCATGTTCAAAGAATCTTGCTTTTCGGATGTCACGAATGCATTAATTTTATCTGCATAATATTTCTGTTAAGAAAGAAAATAATAATCTCAGACATGAGAATTACTGTATAAAATATGAAATTTATTAACAAACTAGCTGAGTTATCCAGTATTGCTCAGGAAATCTAACCACCAATGGCTGATATACTTAAAAAAGGTGAAACAGTCAAAAACTTTTGTAAAATACGGTATATACTAGATCATAATTTTATTGCAAAACACTGCAATATATAATTGTGTCCATTTTTAGAGAGACTAGCAGCTTTAGTGGCCACCACCAAATATATCAATCTATTATCTATGGATTTTCAATGGCATAATTGTGACATTATCCAAATGGTGCCAGGACAGATTTAGAGTTAGTGCGGAGGAAGGTCATTATGCCCAACTATAAATATAGCTGCTGTATATATTGAGCCACTATTGTACATTTAAGCAGTTTAATTTAGGCCAGAAAAATGGTTATCATAAACGAAATTACATGTCTATATATACAGAAGGCAATTCTACAAGGAAATCGGGGTATTTGAGTGATTTGAAAAACTAAGTAAGCAATTACGCATGTCAGATACACGGGTGTGAATCTGTAATGCAGAACAATTATGTATGCTTTCATTGTAGGTATGCACATTAGAGCTTGGGTGGCAGGTGGGTAGAGTTCATAAGTTACGTGCCGGTCAGCAATCACTCAACACTAGCATTCTATAAAGTCAAAACTGTGTATGATTTGACTTTATAGAATAGGCGTGATTAACCACATAAAAACATGTGTTACCTACATTGTTCTTTAGATAACTATTCTCATAGCGACTGAAAGAGTAGTTACTCACCTGTAACAGGTGTTCTCCAGGAGCAGCAGGAATCAGTCCTCACATATGAGTGACGTCGGCGCCGACGGAGCCCTCGCGGAGCAATTTCCCCAGCTTTCAAAGAAAGCCTTTGGGAATTGCAGCGCGCATGCGCGGTCCCCTTCCCGCCCAAGGGTGCCATCTTGCTCAGTCTGATGACATAGCTAAAAGATAGCAAAAAATTAGCAAAAACGAAATGATAGGACTGCAACTCCAAGGGGAGGAGGGAGGGTTGTGAGGACTGATTCCTGCTGCTCCTGGAGAACACCTGTTACAGGTGAGTAACTACTCTTTCTCCAGGACCAAGCAGTAAGTCAGTCCTCACATATGGGACTCCCTAGCTTAAGACTACCGGAGACCTCAAGCGGAAAAATGAGCTCCCTCTAGCTCAGCAGCACAGAAGGAAGGAATCTTCTCAGAAAACGTCCCCGACCAGTAGCCCAACACCAGGGCCGGAGGGTAGGAGTTGCCTAAACCTCAAAGAGATTATGGAGGACTGCCTGACCGAAAGCACTGTCCCTGCGGGACTCCATCTCCAGGCAGTAATGGGCCGCAAAATTCTGGCTTGAAGACCAAGTAGCGGCCCGGCAGATGTCTGTCAACGGAACAGAGCGGAGATGAGCCACTGACGCAGCCTTCGCCCTAACACGATGAGCCGTGACTCGACCCTCCAACGAGAGGCCGGCTGCCCCATAAGCCCAAGCGATACAGTCAGCAACCCATATGGACAGAGTACGCTTGGAGACAGGTAGCCCCAACTTATTGGGGTCAAAAGAAACGAAGAGCTGAACAGCCCTTCTATGCTCTCGCATACGGTCAAGGTAGAAGGATAAGGCCCTCCTACAGTCCAGGGTATGCAGGACCATTTCAGCCCGGCAGGTGTGCAGCCTGGGAAAGAAGGTGGGAAGAACCACCTCCTGATTGAGATGAAAAGTAGAAACCACTTTTGGAAGAAACTTAGGGCGAGTCCGTAAGACGACCCTATTCCTGTAGAACCTAGTGTAAGGAGGATCAGACACTAGGGCTTGCAGTTCACTAACACGCCTAGCAGAGGTAAGGGCTACCAAGAACAAGGTTTTCCAGGAAAGAAAATGAAGAGGGCAGGTAGCCATAGGTTCAAAGGGCAGACAGGTAATCCGCTGCAAGACCACATTCAGATCCCATTCAGGGGCTGGTGGGCGTAAAGGAGGCTTAAGGAGAAGGAGGCCTCGGAGAAAATGAGCCACCAAAGGGTGGTGGGAAAGAGGCCTGCCATCCACCGGTGCGTGATGCGCAGAGAGAGCACTGAGGTGGACCCTGACAGAGTTGGACTTAAGGCCCAGATTGGAGAGGTAAAGCAAATATTGCAAGACCACTGCTATCAAGCAGGAAAAGGGATTCTCAGACTGCTGAGCACACCAAATAGAGAACCGACGCCACTTAAGAGCGTAGGACTTCCGGGTGGAAGGCCTCCACGAGGCCAAGACAACCTCTTCCACCTCCCGAGGCAGGTGGAGGTGAGCAAGGACTACCCTTTCAGCAGCCAGGCCATCAGATGAAGGGACCGGAGGTTGGGGTGTAGGAGAGACCCTTGATCCTGTGTCAGGAGATCGGGCTGAAACCCCAGAGGAAGAGGAATGTCCACCTCCAGCTGCATTAGAAGCGGGAACCAAGGTTGTCTCGGCCACCGGGGAGCCACTAGGATCAGCGAGGCTTTGTCTCGGAGAACTTTGAAGAGTGTTCGAGACACCAGCAGCATGGGAGGAAAAGCATAGAAGAGGCCTGTGGACCATGGAATCAGAAAAGCATCCGCCGCTACTCTGAGAGGATGCGGTTGTCGAGAGCAGAATCTGGGAAGTTGCCGGTTCAGAGGACTGGCAAACAGATCCATGTTGGGGAGGCCCCACTTGAGAAAGATCCGCTGAACCACCAATGGATCCAATCTCCACTCGTGTGGTTGGAGGATCCTGCTTAGCTTGTCTGCCAGGTAATTTTCCTGACCTGGGAGATAGACCGCTTTGAGGAGGATGCCGTGGTGGACGGCCCAAGAGCACAGTTTTCGTGCCTCCTGACAGAGAAGGAAGGAGCCTGTGCCTCCTTGTTTGTTCACGTAGAACATTGCAACTTGATTGTCCGTCTGGACCAGCACAGACTGGTGAGAAGTGAGGTGGGAGAAGGCTTTCAGAGCTAGGCGGATGGCTCTGAGCTCCAGGAAGTTTATCTGCTGAGCAGACTCCCAAGGAGTCCAGAGGCCTTGAATACATGTCCCTTGGCAATGTGCTCCCCAACCCAGGAGAGAAGCATCGGTTGTCAGCACCTGAGAAGGCGGAGGAGATTGAAAATCCACTCCCAGTAGCAGGTTTGGCAGATGAAGCCACCACCGCAGAGAAGAGACCAGCAGGTCGGAGACCTGTACCGAGTCCGCCAGGCTCCCCGTGGCCTGATGCCATTGAGTGCGAAGGCACCACTGAGCAGGTCGCATGTTCAGGCGGGCATTGGGGGTCACAAGGACCATGGAAGCCATATGGCCGAGCAGTCTCAGAAACTGCCTGGCAGAGACTAGGGAATTGCTGTGAAAGTGGCTGGCGAGATCCATGAGCCTGTGTGCTCTGTCTAGAGGCAGGAAGGCCCGCGCCTGAAGTGTGCTCAACCTTGCGCCGATGAATTTGAGATCTTGAGAGGGGAGCAAAGTGGACATTGCGAAGTTTATGACAAAGCCCAAGTGCTGGAGCAGAGACACAGTGCGATGAGTGGCCTGAGTGGCCTCTTGGGAAGACTGGGCCCTGATGAGCCAGTCGTCCAGGTATGGAAACACAAAAAGGCGGTGAAGTCTTAGATAGGCCGCCACCACTGCTAGGCACTTGGTGAACACCCTGGGGGCGGAGGATAGGCCAAAGGGCAGTACTCTGTACTGGTAATGATTTCCTCCCACAACAAACCTGAGATATTGTCTGTGGTCTGGATGAATAAGGATGTGAGTATAGGCATCGTTGAGATCTAAGGAGTATAGCCAGTCTCCCTGCTGGAGGTAGGGCAGCAGGATTCCAAGGGTAAGCATCTTGAACTTTTCCCTTGCCAGGAACTTGTTGAGGTTTCGCAAGTCCAGGATGGGTCTGAGGCCTCCTGTTCTTTTTGGTATCAGAAAGTACCTGGAATAAAAGCCATGACCTCTCAGGTGGTGGGGCACCGGTTCCTCAGCCTGTTCCTGAAGAAGACTTGCTAACTCCTGAAGGAGTAAGTCCCTGTGCAGAGGGAGTCTTGGAGGCTCCCCTGGAAAGTAGGAGGGAGGTACCTGGTGAAAGTGTAGAAGATAGCCTTTCTGAACTATATGAAGCACCCAGGTATCTGAGGGAATGGCTGACCACCTGTGGGCAAAGTGGACCAGCCGGCATCCTGTGCTGAGAGAAACCAGCAGAGGGGAAGAGGCTATGCTGATGGAGTCAAAAACCCCCACCCCGCTGAGCAGGAGCCGGTGTTGTGGGCTTGGGGGCCTGCTGCCTATGGGACCCATTACCCCATCCCTTGGCCTGCTGACCCTTTTGGGGAGCTGCTGAGGCCTGATACTGATGGTAGTGTTTATAGGCAGCCGCCTTCCTCTGGTAAAAGGGCTTTTTCCCCGAGCCCTTCTTCTTCTGAGAAGGGGCAGAGGTTTTTCTGGACAGCCTAGTTCCGGTCAGAGTCTTGGTCTCGATCTGTGCAACCTTTTCAGCCATGGGTTTGCCAAAGAGGTTTTCACCTCTGCAGGGGACATCGACCAACTTGTCCTGTACCCATGGCTCGAGGTCGGATGACTGAAGCCAAGCCTGTCGGCGGGCACCGATGCCGGCCCCAGCTACTCGAGCCGATACTTCGAAGACATCGTAGGCTGCTCGAGAGATAAACTTCGAGCACTCTCGAATACCAGTGGACAAGGCTTGGAACCTCTGCAAAGGTTCCTCGAAGAGACCAGCAGAGAACCCAGCAATTTCTTTTGCCAGATCTCTGAGATACATGCCCATATAGAGCTGGTAGGTCTGGACTCGACAAGCAAGCATAGAGCCCTGGAAGGACTTCCTACAGAGGGCATCCAGATTCCGGGCCTCCCGGCCGGGAGGCACCTTCTGACTCTTGAGTCGATGCATGGCCGATTCCACCACCATGGAATGGTGCGGTAGTTGTGCCTTTTGGAACCCGGGGCTCTTGCGGACTCGATAAATGGAATCGAACCGCTTCCTTAACACCGGCGCCGACGCCGGGCTCTCTCACATGCGGAAGAGAAGTCGTTCCAGCATCGGAGGAACCGGTACATTAAAGGCCTCCTTCGGGGGAGAGTCATACTGGAGGGCATCAAGCTCTTCGGCTCGAGGCTCCTCCTCGGGATCCGCGGGGAATGCCAAGGCCTTGGCCATATCCCGCACGAAGTCCGAGAACCGGGTGTCCTCCTGGGGCGACCGTCTCCGAGGTTCGGACTCGGGCGAGTCCGTTGGGACACACCGAGTCCGAAAAGTACCAGGCGACTCTTCGTCCTCCGTTTCCCAGGCTGACTCCTCGGAGGAGGAATCGAGCGGCTCCGGTCGGGCGGGCACCGACGCCCTCCGCCCCGACCCTGAGGGTGTCGGCGTCGACGACCTCGGTCCAGAACGCGAGGCCGAGGGAGACAGCGACCGAGGATAGACTCGAGCTCGCATGGACTCGAGGATCGGCTCGGTCTTGGGGTCGACTTGGACGTCGACGTCCCGGTGGATGGGGCAGATGCACTGGCGAGGCCAGCGATCAATGCCCGCTGTTGGTCCATGAAGGCAGCCAAATTGCTCTCCAAGGCCGTCAACCTGAGTCCAAGCTCAGGAGACCCAGCAGCCCCCGACTCGGGCCCCGACGGCATCGGGCCCGACGTCGGCTCCTTCGGAGGCAAGTCCACGAGGACTACAGTACTCACGTGTCCAGGCGACTCCATTTCGAGACGAGGATGTTTCGAAGGCCTCTCCGACTCCGAGGACCCGGGACGGCTATCGGGGCTATGCGACCTCGCCCTCGAGGAACCAGGAGCGTCCACCGACGCCGCCCTCGCGGGTTTCTTCTTCCTATGATGTCCCCGGGCAGGAGACCCCCGCTCAGAGGAACTCCGACGATGCTCAGGACCGGAGTCCCGGGACGTCGAAGTCTCTGACGAGGTCCGGGCCCAGCTGGACGCGGAGTCAGAGAAGATTTGTTCCCTTTGATGCTGCCGACTCCTCAACGCTTTTGAAGACATCTTGCTACACGGACCGTAGATCATCGGGTCATGATTGGGTCCGACGCAGCGGAGGCAGCAGTCGTGTGTGTCGGTAAGAGACATAAGTTTCTTACACCGATCACACTTTTTAAACCCGCTGGCAGCCATCGAGGGAAAAAGGGCCCCTGCGAGGTCAAAAGACAGGGCTGCCAGTGAAAAATAAAAAATGGCGCGAACGCTTGTCACGAAGGACAAAAAAACGAAAAATAAAGAACGGACCCGATACCGGCGTAGCGGGTCCGGGCGGAAAAAGGATCCGGCGTCGAACCGAGAAAAGAATAAGAAATAAAAAATAAAATCAACTTTTTCTGCGGCGATCACAAACAGCGTCTGTAGGGCTCCGCGGAAAAAAGAAGACTGAGCAAGATGGCACCCTAGGGCGGGAAGGGGACCGCACATGCGCGCTGCAATTCCCAAAGGCTTTCTTTGAAAGCTGAGGAAATTGCTCAGCGAGGGCTCCGTCGGCGCCGACATCACCCATATGTGAGGACTGACTTCCTGCTTGGTCCAGAAGAATATCTCTATTCTATGTACAGCCGCCAAATAGAATGTGGAGAGGGGAATTCACTCATCCAGGTCAGAATGTACAAAATTCCTAAAGTATTTCACAAGAGGTTTTGCCAAACATAAAGCCTCTTACAAAATGGGTACAAGATTGTGGGGGTATGGCTCGCCACAACCAAAGGAAGCAATGGTGTCTTTTTTTTTTTGTCTTTTTTTAAAAGCAGCACCTCGAGAAAAAAAATGTAAAAATACTCTCCACAATATGTATGGGAGCAGCTTCTTAAAATCACTGCTTCAATATGCATATGCCCCCATTTCAGCACCTCTGGTTTGCCAATCCAATCAAACCCCCCTCAATCTGGCTGTCCTCCCTGTTGCCCCCCACCTCAATCTCCCCACTGTGACCTCCCATCACATCTGGTCTCTCCATTCCCACAAACACATTCGATCTCCCTCCATCTCCCCTTTAAGCAATGTGATATCCTCCTAAAGAAAAGCCCTCTCTAGTATTAGTATCGAGTGGAGGAGTGGCCTAGTGGTTGGGGCAAAGTACTTCAGGACGGAAGGTCGGGGGTTCAAATCCCACTAGAGGACAGCAACCTTGGGCCGGAAGGACTGGGGTTTCTAGTCCCACAGGTGCTCCTTGTGGTCTTGGGCAAGCCACTTAACCCGCCATAGCCCACGTTCCCTGTAAAATAGTTATCTCCAAGTTATAATGCCCTGTTCAATGTAATTTCAGTTTGTTCAATGTAAACCGCACTGATGCAGAATAGCGCAGTATATAAGAGAATGTAAATAAATAAATCAACATCTCCCCCCCCCCCCCAATCTCCTGTTGCAACACCACCACTACCATCACCACCACCTCCATGGTCACCCCTAGCATCCCTCCAGCCTTCTCTCCCAATCCCCTGTCCAGGCTTACCAAGAGTCCCTGGTGTCTAGTGGAAACAGGGGCAATTGCCATTCGCTCTCGCTTTTCATGAGTTGGGTTCCAAAATGATACTAATGACACCTAATGGCTATCTTACAGTACTGTGATTTGGGGGGAGTAGAAGGAGTGATCAAATGTGATGGTAGGTCAGGGGGAGTAGTGGGGAGGATAGCTAGATTTAGGGTGGGGAGCTGGCCAACATTTACAGTTGCCCCTGCCAGCAGACACTTATACATGCCTTGGGGCAGCAGTGCAGTAAACACTGTACAGTAAAGCATAGTTATTCACCTGTAACAGGTGATCTCCGGGAACAGCAGGAATTTAGTCCTCACATATGGGTACGTCGGTACTGACGGAGCCTGCGCGGGAACACTCCCCAGCGTCCAATCAGAAAGCTTTTGGGAGCATCCCACAGTGCCTGCGTGCTGCCTTCCCACCTTTCCCAACTGCCTCTCTCCAGTTCTTCTTTTTCCGCGGAGCCAACAGGTCGTGTTCTTGTCACCGCAGAAGAATTTCCTTATTTCTTATTTCTTTATTTCTTTTTGTGGTCGCGTCTGCCTTCCCCGACGCTCTACCGGTACCGCCGGTATTTCTTTTCTTTCCCAAATGCCTCTCTCCAGTTGAGTTTTAAAGCTGAGACAAAGAGAGAGAGAGGGAAAGGAAAGAGATAGAGAGATACAACTCCTAGGGGAGGTGGGTAGGTTGTGAGGACTAAATTCCTGCTGTTCCCGGAGATCACCTGTTACAGGTGAGTAACTATGCTATCTCCAGGAACAAGCAGGAATCTAGTCATCACATATGGGGATTCCCTAGCTTTGGGTGCCAGGGAGAGACCCCAGAAGTTGTGCGTCCCTGAGAAGGGCTCCACTTCCCCCCATGGATCTCTGACATACTATCAGGGATGGTGGGTAGGAGTTGATTAAGTATGGAACAGGTGTTTGAGAACAGCCTGACCAAACAAGGCATCCCGGAGGGAGTCCTTGTCTAAGCAGTAATGGGCTGTGAAGGTATGAACAGAAGCCCAAGTGGCTGCTCGACAGATGTCGTCAACAGACACAGAGTTCAGATGAGCCACTGAGGCTGCCATGGCTCTCACATTGTGAGCTGTGACATGGCCCTCCAGAGAAAGGTTCTTACTCTGATAGGCGAAAGAAATACACTGAGAGAGATACAACTCATAGGGGAGGTGGGTGGGTTGTGAAGACTTATTCCTGCTGTTCCCAGAGATCACCTGTTACAGGTAAGTAACTGTGCTATCTCCAGGAACAAGCAGGAATGAGTCTTCACATATGGGGACTCCCTAGCTAAAGATGCCTGGGAGATCCCCAAGGATATGAGACCCTGGAAAGGGTTCTACCTCCTCCTATGGATCTCAGGCATCCATCCAGGGAAGGAGGGTAGGAGTTGTTAAGAATGGAACAGGTGTTTGAGAACAGCCTGACCAAACAAGGCATCCCGGCGGGAGTCCTTGTCCAAGCAGTAATGGGCTGTGAAGGTATGAACCGAGGCCCAGGTGGCCGCTCGACAGATCTGGTCAATGGACACAGAATTTAGATGAGCCATAGAGGTGGCCATGGCCCTCACATTATGAGCTGTGACATGGCTCTCCAGAGAAAGGTTCTTACTCTGGTAGGCGAAAGAAATACACTGAGCAATCCAATTGGACAGTGTCCTTTTAGAGACTGGAAGTCCTAAATGAGAGGGATCAAAAGCAACAAAGAGCTGGGAAGACTTTCTATGTTGCTGTGTCCTTTGTAAGTAAAAGGCAAGAGCTCTTTTACAATCCAGAGTATGAAGATTCTTCTCTGCACTTGATGCATGAGGAGCTGGAAAAAAGACAGGTAAATATACCTCTTGATTAAGATGAAAAGGTGAGACCACTTTAGGCATAAAGTGTGGATTGGTCCTAAGGACTACCTTATCATGATGGAACCTTGTATAAGGTGGATTAGCCACTAAGGCCTGCAGCTCACTGATGAGGCTAGCTGAGGTGACTGCAATGAGGAAAATAACCTTCCAGGAAAGGAATTTCAAGGAGGTGGTGGCTAAGGGTTCAAAAGGAGGCTTCATAAGCTGACCAAGAACCAGATTTAAATCCCATGCCACCGGAGGAGGCCTAATGGGAGGTTTAGTTAAAGTTAGGCCTCTCATGAATCTTGCAATAAGAGGGTGAGAGGAAATAGGTTGTCCATTGATAGGCTTAAGGGATGCTGCAATAGCACTCAAATGGACCCTTACTGAATTTGTCTTAAGGCCTGTATTGGAAAGATGCAGGAGATATTCCAATAGAGAATTCAAAGGTAGTGCTAGAGGGTCAAGACCCTTTTCAGTACACCAAATGGAAAATCTTTTCCATTTAAAAGCATAGGAACGCCTAGTGGAAGGTTTTCTGGAAGCATGGAGGATATCCTTCACTTGTTGAGAAAGATTCCAGCCTTGAAGGTCTAGGCCTTCAGTAACCAAGCTCTGAGGTGAAGGGACTTGGGGTTTGGGTGCCACAAAGTCCCCTCCTCCTGGGACAGAAGATCTGGAGCAGCTCCCAAGTCCAGGGAGGGGGCTTGGGAGAGATGCAGAAGTAGAGGGTACCACACTTGGCGTGGCCAGCGTGGAGCTATGAGGATCATAGATCCTTGATCCCTCTGGAGTTTGAACAGAGTCTTGGGAATCAAGGGAATGGGTGGAAAGGCATACAGGAAGCCTTGACCCCAGTGAAGGAGGAAGGCATCCTTGGCCTGAACTCCCTGACACAGAATTCTGGAACAGAACCGGGGAAGTTTGGCATTCCACGGACTTGCAAAGAGGTCTATGTCCGGGGTTCCCCATTCTTGGAAGATTCTGAGTACCTGATCCGTGTGCAGGGACCATTCGTGTGGAAGCAGAACTCGACTGAGTCTGTCTGCCCAAGAGTTTTGAATTCCTGGGACGTATACGGCCAGGAGATGGATTTGATGCTCTCTGGCAAAGGCCCACAATCTTAAAGCTTCATTGCAAAGCGACAGAGAGCCAGTTCCTCCTTGTTTGTTTATGTAAAACATGGCTACTTGATTGTCCGTATGAATGAGGACTGTCTTGTAGCTGAGCAGGTTACGGAAGACCTTGAGAGCTAGAAAAACTGCTCGAAGCTCCAGGAGGTTGATATGAAGAGAGGTCTCCTGGGGAGACCAAGTACCCTGAGTGGAGAGGTCTTGTAGATGAGCTCCCCAACCTGTCTGGGAGGCATCTGTTGTGAGGGTTGCCTGGGCAACAACTGTTGGAAGGGGGACCCCAGCAACAGATTTCGGGTGGACATCCACCATTGGAGAGACCAAAAGAGACGTTTGGAGGTTGCTATTTGGTCTGAAAGAGCTCCTGATGCTTGAGTCCACTGGGTGGACAAAGTCCATTGAGCTGCTCTCATGTGTAGGCGAGCATAGAGTACCACATGCACTGTGGATGCCATGTGGCCTAACAGTTGCAGCATCTCCCGGGCAGTTAAGTGGTTCTTTGACTGAATCTGGGAGGCTAACTGCACTAGACGTTGGCAACGGGCCTGAGGAAGGTAGGCCCTTGCAGTGGTAGTATCCAACCAGGCCCCTATGAACTCTAGGGACTGAGTAGGGGTGAGCTGAGACTTTGGGAGGTTTACCACAAGTCCCAGATACTGCAGAATGCGTCTTGTGCGGTCCAGGGAAATCTGGGCCTCTGACTGAGATGGAGCTCGGATGAGCCAGTCGTCCAGGTATGGGAATACAAAGATTCCCAGAGTGCGTAGAAATGCAGCTACTGTTGCCATGCATTTGGTGAACACTCTTGGAGCAGAGGCCAGACCAAAAGGAAGCACCCTGTATTGGTAATGTTTTCCTGGGAAAAGAAAACGGAGGAACCTTCTGTGAGATGGATGGATGAGGACATGTGTGTACGCATCCTTGAGATCTAGAGAACAAAGCCAATCCTGACTTTGAAGGCATGGAAGGAGAGTGCCCAGAGAAAGCATCTTGAACTTCTCCTTGCATAGAAATTTGTTCAATTCCCTGAGATCTAATATAGGTCTGTATCCCCCTGTTTGAAATGTCTTGAGTATGCTTAAGCCAAATGAGGAATTCTTCCCTTTTATCCTCTGGAAGAAAAGGGAGGAAAGTGTGCAGCTTATCTGCAACTTCTTTCAGAAACATACCCATGTAAAGACTATAGGAGTTGATTCTGGCAATGAGCATACTGGCTTGGAAGATTTTCCTACCAAAAGCATCCAAGGTCCTGCATTCTCTTCCTGGAGGAGCAGAAGAGTGTCTCTTTGTACTCTTTATCCTCTTCATAGCTGACTGCACCACAATGGAATGGTGAGGAAGCTGTGTTTTATGAAAACCAGGACAAGGAGGGACACGATACATAGTGCCCAATCTGCGAGAATGAGGAGAGATAGTGAGAGGTGTCTCCCATAAGTCAATCATGTGTTCATAAAGAATCTCATGAATTGGTTAAGGTGACTGCCTCTTTAGGAGCCTTAGAATAACCCAAAATATCTAATTTTTTTGCTCTAGGCTCTGATTCAGAGGTTACTGAATTAGAAAGTCCTTTAGCTACTTCTCTTATGAAGTCTTGAAAGGACAAGTCCTCTGGAGGAGACATTCTTCTTTTTGGAGAAGAAGGCTCTTCAGGAAGGGCTATGGATACTTCAGCAGACTCCTCTGATGTATCAGAATCATCAGAGGAATCAAAGTACCGTCTGTCAGGGTGCTCTTCTAAAGCTTGGTACGCGTATCGAGCGGTATCGACATCGGGCGTCATCGGTACCAGTTCAGTACCAATGAGCAGCCCTGGACAGGGAACCGCTGCAGTCGGTATCCTGGTCAATGCCAATGCAGTCGGTACCGGTACCGGCGCTGGTGCCGGTACCTGAGCCGATACCGACAATGGGGTTTGTTGTGGTATCAGCAGCGTCGCAGCTTGAATAAAGGCCTTGATAGCCTGCTGCATGGATAGAACATTCTGATCCATCGACGCCATGAATGCCTGGAATTCGGTACCAGAAGGTTGCGCCGGTACCCCAGAGCATTCTAACAGGTGATCGGTCGAGGCCATGCCATCGATGTCAACCTGTAACCCCATAGGTGGAGCTTTGGAAGCCGGAGCTTCCCGCCGGGGTTGTTTTGCCGGTGCAGGATCCTCGAGGGCAAGCCTGGAGGCATCTCGATGCTTAGAGGGAGATCTACCCTTCGAGGACCGGCTGGATTTATGTTTGGTTACCTGAGATCCATGGGAGGAAGAAGCAGCCCTGGAAGACGTCGATGCTACTGAAGCTGCATCAGAGGGAAACAGCACATGGAGCTTGGCTGCTCGGTTCTGTAAATCCCGTTTAGACATCAAAGAGCAGGATGGACAATCCGAAATGGAGTGTTCAGGACCCAAACATTTAAGACACCATTCATGGGTGTCAGTAACAGAAATAGTACCGCTGCACTTAGTGCATTTCTTAAACCCGGAGGCTGGTTTTTCCATGAGGAAAAATTTCTTGTGAGGCCTAAGGCCCAAAGAAGAAAATACACTAAGTGAGGGAAAATATATATATATTTTTTTTATTTTTTTTTGCTGAAGAAAAGAAAGAAAAGACCGGCGGTACCGGTCCGGAGTCGGGGGAGGCAGACACGCGACCAAAGAAATAAAATAAAACAAAGAACTTCTTCAGCGGTGACAGGACTCGACCTACTGGCTCCACGGCAAAGAAGAACTGAGGAGAGGCGGTTAGGAAAGGCGGGAAGGCAGCGTGCAGGCGCTGTGGGATGCTCCCAAAAGCTTTCCTTTTTGGGAAGCTGGGGAGCATTCCCGCGCAGGCTCCGTCGGTACCGACGTACCCATATGTGAAGACTCATTCCTGCTTGTTCCTGGAGATTACATTTTCCACTTCGTTGTATATAAATTCAGTGAACTATATTAATTTATGTTCTCATAGCCATTATCCGGCCAAAACCCTCTGCCCAGTGTGCAGTGGCATCCAAGAAAGCAAACAGAATGCTAGGAATCATAAGGAAAGGAATGGAGAATAGAACAAAGGATATTATAATGCCTCTGTATCGTTCCATGGTGCAATCGCACCTCGAATATTATGTGCAATTCTGGTCACTGTATCTTAAAAAGGATATAGTGGAATTAGAAAAGGTACAGAGAAGAGCCACCAAAATGGTAAAAGGGATGGAAGGATACTCCTATGAAGAGAGGCTAAAAAGGTTAGGGCTCTTCAACCTGGAAATGAGACGGCTGAGGGGAGATTTGATAGGAGGTCTATAAATTAATGAATGGAGTGGAACGGGTAAACTTAGATTGATTGTTTATGCCATCAAAATGTAGAAAGACTAGGAGGACATACAATGAAGCTACAGTGTAACCCATATAAGACTAATAAGAGAAAATATTTTTTCATTTAGCACATAATCAAACTTTGGAATTTGTTACCGGAGGATATAGTAAAAGCTGTTAGTGTAACTGGGTTTAAAACAGGTTTGGACAAGCTCCTGGAGGAAAGGTCCTTAAACCATTATTAAAGGGGACCCGGGAAATCCACTGCTTGTCCTAATACAAGCACTGCGGAACCTGCGTCTTTTGGGGAAACTGCTAGGTACTTGTGACCTATGTAGGCCACTGTTGGAAACAGGATACTGGGCTTGATACTGACACAATATGGCATATCGTATGTTCTTATCCTGTCTATAATTCAGTTTCTTAGATTGTTGTTTAAATTCATTCATAGAAGAAGAGATGTGTCAATCTCAGAACATGTGGCACTGGTTTCAAAAGTGGGGATATCCTATTAATGTTATTAGGGCAACATATAAACATTTATTTATTTATTTTTATTTATTTTTTATTTATTTAACATCTCTTATATACCGCACTATTATCATCAGCGCGGTTTACATGGAACCAAACATATACATACAGAAAAACTGTAGTGCATTTTACAAGTAACAGGAATTTGAACTTGGTAATAAAGGGAAACTATGTACATTATGTAACTATATACAATAGTCTATACACATTGGTCACAGTTGAAGTTGTCTTGACCTGAGTATGGATGTAGTATTTCTCTTGTGCAAAACTAAATTGGGAAATAGCTTAAGAAGAGGTGGTGTTTGAGACTTTTTCTGAATTGTGTTAGGCTGGTTATGGCTCGCAGTTCTGGTGGGAGTGCATTCCAAGCTATTGGGGCATGAATGCTGAAGGCTCTTTTAGATGTTTCCTTAGTGTATCTGATTGTTTGTCTTGGGATTGTTAATGAGTTTATAGCAGTTGATCTTCTGGATCTATTGGGAGTCTGTGTGTGTAAAAGGTTGGTGATCGTTGATGGTGCTTGATTGTTTAGGGCTTTAAAAGTAATGACTAGTATCTTGTAGTGGATTCTTGCGTTGGTTGGTAACCAGTGGAGGCTTTTTAGAATTGGGGTTATGTGGTCTGTCTTTGATATTCCTTCGAGAACTCTAGCAGCGGTGTTCATCGCCAATTGTAGGGGATTTAAGGTTGATTGCGGGAGACCATGTAGAATTGCATTTGCGAAGTCAAGATGAGGCATTACCAAGGCTTGGTAGACAGTTCTGAAATCTGTGGGTTCAAGTAAAGGTCTTAAGTGGCGTAGTGTGCTTATCTTGTGATATATTAGTTTTGTTATGTTTTTTATGTGGGTCTTCATATTAAGGCGCTGGTCCAGGGTAATACCTAGGTATCGTATCGTAGGTTTTACTGTCAATTCCTTGTCCTTTATCTTTAAGGTAGTGGGAGGTGTGAAGTTTTGATCCCTTGTGATAAACATAACATCGGTCTTGCTATGGTTGATTCTTAGGTTCTGTGAGAGGAGCCAGTCTTCTACTGATTCAAAGCATTTTATCAAAGGTGTAAAATCAGGGTGGTTGATGGAGAATGGCATGTATAGGAGAATGTCATCTGCATATGCTAGGCAGGTAACATTAAAAGAGCGGATGAGGTCACAGATTGGTTGCATGTATATGTTAAACATTAGTGCTGAAAGAGAGGATCCTTGTGGTACCCCTTGATCTTGCAGAAATGGTTCAGATGTTTTTTCCTCAATTTTTACTTGTTGCCAACGGTTATTTAGGTAGGATATACACCAGTCAAGTGCGGTTCCAAGTATTCCTTTTTCCTTAAGGCGATGGATAAGTATTTGATGGCTTACTGAATCAAACGCAGCTGAGATGTCCATGAATATAAGGATAAATCCTTGGTGGATATTATCTATTCCTGTGATTAATGTATTAATGTATTAATGTACATGCCCAGTACGCCCAGTGTGATTTATTTCTACAATATAATCACACCCAATCTGAATTTCCACTTACTTGTGTTTTACCTTTTTTCAACTAAAGCCATATGGGTTAGTCAGCATTCATCAATATGGGCAGGTTTTGACATTGCACCCTTGTTTTGCAGACAGACTTATTATTGCTTACAATCAGGGGAAAAAACATTGTTGACTTGGTGGTTAAAAGAGAAATTAGACTTACCTGCTAATTGTTGTACCTTGAGGAACTCCAGTTCAGTCCCTCACCTCTAGGTTGTGCACCTCTTCCTGCAGCATAGAGACTGGGCATGTCAGAACTGTGACACCATTGTAGATATCCTGCTGGCATCTCCCACCAGCTTCCAGTGATCTAATGACAAAGCAGACTCAAAGGAGCAACAAATAAGTAGCTATAATATTAAATACAATTTAACTCTAACACTGAACTAAAACCCCGTAAATGAGAGGATAACTCTCCCTCTCCCATTTGCAGAAATAGGACAGAAAGGAGAGAGAAGAAAGAATACAAGGTATACTTTGCCTGAATACAGACCACATTTGCTGAACTTCTCCTACTGGCTTATAGTCACCGCGCATCACAAAGTAGGCTTTGCGGAAGCTGACCAAAAGACCCCCGGGCGGGAATCAGGACTGAACTGGAGTTCCTCAAGGAACAACAATTAGCAGGTAAGTCTAATTTCTCTTTCCTTATCATCCCTCCAGTTCAGTCCCTCACCTCTGGGATGTAACAGAGCAGTAAACTATTGGGAGGGATCTGTCCAACCGGACCGCAAAACTACCAACCTGAAACAGGCATCTCCCGCCGCTTGAACATTCAGGCAGTAATGTTTACTAAAAGTACGCAAGGAAGACCAAGTGGCTGCTCTGCAAATCTCAACCAGCAGAACTAAGCTGTGCTCTGCCCATGAAGCCGCTTGTGATCTAGTAGAATGCGCCCGCAGCCCCAAGGGCACCTGATGACCTTGCAAGATATAAGCTGACGCTATTGCTTCACGAACCCATCTGGAAATTGAAGCTTTGGCTGCCGCTTCACCTTTACGCGGCCCACCAAAGAGAACAAACAAATGGTCAGACTTGCGGAAGGACTCTGAGACCTTCAAGTATCGCCCAAGTACCCTCTTAATGTCTAACAAACGCAAACTACGGTCCGACGCAGTCTCCCCCGAAACACCCAAAATGGGCAAAGAAACCAACTATTTCATATGAAGTGGCGAAACTACCTTTGGTAGGAAAGACGGAATGGGATGAAACACCACTTTTTTCCCTAGAAAAAGTCAGAAACAGTTCCCGACAGGACAAAGCCTGCAACACAGATTCGACGTGCAGAGCAAATGGCTATCAAAAATACAGTCTTCAAAGTCAAATCCTTTAGGGAAGCCTGATGCAAAAGCTCAAAAGGCTCCCTTGTCAAGGCTCCTAAAACCAGGTTGAGATCCCATGGAGGAGAAAACACCCTGCGTGAAGGAAGTAGACGGGATACCGCTCTCAAAAAACGGACAACATCAGCATGGACCCCCAAAGGAACTCTTTGCACCTTTCCTCGATAACAAGAAATAGCTGCCAACTGCACCCTTAACGAACTGGCTGTCAATTCCTTTTCGAGCCCGTCTTGCAAGAAACTCAACACTGTCGGTAGAGATACTGAGGCAGGGCGAAACTGACGTTGAGCACACAAGTCCTCAAAAACACGCCAGACACGCACATATGCTAAGGAAGTGGGCCTCTTTCTGGCCTGAAGCAAGGTGTCAATCATCGCCTTGGAATAACCCTTCTTCCTTAAGCGAGCCCTTTCAATGGCCAAGCCGTAAGCGAGAACCGATGTACCTGAGGCATATGTAGAGGACCCTGAAGCAGCAGATCCTCCCTTAGCGGCATCCGCCACAGTTCCCCGTCAAGCAGGCGTGCCAGATCAGCATACCTCGGATAACGAGGCCAATCTGGAGCTACTAGAACCACTCTTCCCCAATGAGCCTCGATGCGCTGCACAACTCATGCTATGAGTGCCCAAGGGAGAAAAACGTAGAGGAGACCATGAGAAGGCCATTGTTGGAGTAAGGCATCTAGACCTTCCAACATTCGTTCTCGTCGTCTGCTGTAAAAGCGACTAGCTTTGGCCGACCGAAAGGTCACCATGAGAACCATAACCGGAGATCCCCACTTGAGGACAATCTGAGCAAACACCTCCGGATGAAGCTCCCATTCTCCGGGATCCACTCGAACCCGGCTGAGAAAGTCCGCCATCACATTGTCCATTCCCGCAATGTGCGCCACCAACAGAGCCTGAAGCCGAGGCTTTACCCAATTGAAGAGACTTTCCGTCTCCATTTCCAGAGCCGCGCTTCAAGTGTCCCCTTGACGATTGAAGTACACAACCGTCGCGGCATTGTTCGAAAGTACTCTAACCGCTCGACCCCGTAAGGTGGATTCTAAGGCCCAAAGCGCTAGAGCTACCGCTTGCAACTCCAGCCGATTGACGGACCCTTTGGCTTCCTGCTTGGTCCCGCAGCCTTGCGCAAAGAGCTCTCCGCAATGAGCTCCCCATCCGAGACTGGCATCCATTAACACTGGCATCCACTGCGGTTGTTCCAGAGGCATGCCTGTCGTGAGATTCTGTGGACAAAGCCACCATTGAAAAGACTTCCTGACCCGCAATGGACAGGGGAGGCGCTTGGACAGAGTGGTTCTGGTGAGACCATTGACGGAGCAACGACCTCTGTAAGGGACGCATGTGAGCTCCGGCCCACGGCACAACTGCCAGAGTCACCGCCATTGTCCCTAACACGCGGAAATAGTGCCAGGCCGATGGTGCATGAGTCCTCAAAAATTCGCACATCAGAAGCAGCAGGCCCTGGGCTCGGAAATCCAGCAGGAAAACCGGTCCCACATGAGTGTCGAAGCGAACTCCCAAATACTTTAGAACTTGCGTCAGAACCAATCGGCTCTTGGCTATATTGTCCACCCAACTGAGACTCTGCAGGAGCTCTACCACTCTGTCTCTCACTCGCACACTCTCGGCCCTGGACTTTGCCGGAATCAACCAGTCGTCGAGATAGGGATAAACAAATACTCCTGCCTTTCCAAGAGCCGCTGCCACCACCACCATAACCTTGGTGAAGATGCGTGGAGTCGTTGCCAGACCGAAGGGCAACACCTGAAACTGAAAATGCCCCCACGGTAGTGCGAATCTTAGAAACCTCTGATGATCTAGCCTAATCGGAATGTGTAAATATGCTTCGGTGAGATCGAGAGACGCCAAGAACTCCCCTTGACGAACCGCCAGTATAACTGAACGTAAGGTCTCCATTTGGAAATGAGGTACCCTCAAACATCGGTTTACCCCCTTGAGATCCAGAATCAGGCGAAAGGCCCCATCTTTCTCTGGCACCATGAAATCGACCAATACCGTAATGCTCTCGTGGAACCGGAAAAAAATGCTCCAAGCTGCAAAAGACGAGCCAGAGTCTCCCGTACCGCAATCGTCTTCTCTCTCCCACTGCCCGGCGACATGTCAAAAGAGTCGACCACCGGACGGGCAAACCCGAGAGAATAACCTTTGCGAATGACCTCCAACACCCACTGATCAGATTTTATCTGGACCCAGGCAGGAAGAAACTCCCGAAGTCGACCCCCTACTGGATGAATTCGTGCCTGGGTCCACCTCGCTTCATTGTGCTTTCCGAAAAGCCGAGGAAGAGGGACTAGCAAATCCTCTGCCCACTCCCCAGAATCTTCTAAAACTTTGACCTCGAGAGGAAAACAGTCCTCTTTGAAAACCTCCCAAACGGGAGGAACGAAAACGCCTGAAATCCCGAGGTTGCCCACGGGCAAGTAACGGGGCTCGGCCCTGCTTTGGTTTATCCTCCGGCAAGTGACCTCCTTTAGAATCCTCCAAATCCTTGACCAGCTTATCAAAATCTTCTCCAAACAACAGCTTCCCCTTAAAAGGAAGCTTACTAAGACGCGACTTGGAGGAACTGTCTGCCGCCCAGTTCCTGACCAAAGATAGCGGCGTGCGGCTACCAAGGAAGCCATGCTATTTGCCAAACCTCTAATAAGACATAGTGGACATCAGCAAAATATGCGGAACCTGCCTCTAGTCTTGTCACATAAGCTAGCTGCTCCTGCATTTGCTGAACTGGCTGCTGCAAACGCTGTGACCAGCGAAGGCATGCTCTCGCCACCCAAGCTCTACAAATAGAGGCCTGTAGAGCCAGAGCATTAACCTCAAAAGCTTGTTTCAATAAGGCGTCCACCTTCCGATCCTGTACATCCTTCAAAGCTCACTGCCTTCAACTGGAATGGTAGTCTTCTTTGTGACCGCTGAAACTGCCGCATCTATACCATCTTGTAACTCCCCCGATTCGGGGTAGAGCACCGCTCCGATTCAGCCAGCTGTCCTGTTCAGGCACTCCAGCCCATTCGGGGCTGTGGGAGGAGGAGCAGCGGCCCTTTAAAAGCAGCCTGCTTTCGGCGGGAACAGCACCATCTTGTAACTCCCCCGATTCGGGGTAGAGCACCGCTCCGATTCAGCCAGCTGTCCTGTTCAGGCACTCCAGCCCATTCGGGGCTGTGGGAGGAGGAGCAGCGGCCCTTTAAAAGCAGCCTGCTTTCGGCGGGAACAGCACCATCTTGTAACTCCCCCGATTCGGGGTAGAGCACCGCTCCGATTCAGCCAGCTGTCCTGTTCAGGCACTCCAGCCCATTCGGGGCTGTGGGAGGAGGAGCAGCGGCCCTTTAAAAGCAGCCTGCTTTCGGCGGGAACAGCACCATCTTGTAACTCCCCCGATTCGGGGTAGAGCACCGCTCCGATTCAGCCAGCTGTCCTGTTCAGGCACTCCAGCCCATTCGGGGCTGTGGGAGGAGGAGCAGCGGCCCTTTAAACAGCAGCCTGCCTCCGGCAGGCCCGCGCCTGTCGGGCCCGCGCCTGAGGGCCTCGCCAGAGGGCCCTTGGGCGTGGCCCTTAGGCAGTGGCCTTTGGCAAAGGTATTTACTACTCCATACAACCCCTGAAATATCCAATATTCGACAAACAAGTGTCAGGAACTTCCACCATTCTATGCTCTGATCCTGAAGAAAGCTGCATCTGTGCCTGGAGATTCGAACTCTCTAACTGTCCACTACCTGCCTACATGCTGCAAGTATTCAACTACAGCCTCTTATGGACGCTATTCTTTCACTTAAAGCTGTTCTTTACTCTGAAATTGCAGTTTGTTACATAATTGCACACATGTCTCTACACGTAGGTATGTAGTCACTGTTTATTCCCTGCAATTGTTCTATTTGCTACAAAGTATCCACTATAACTCATTGATACTTTAACACTGTTAATGCCTGCAATTGTATTACTTGATACAAACGTATCAATTTCAGCTAAAACTGCAAAAAAAAAAAAAAATTTATCTCCTTCTCACTTGCAAGTCTCACCTGCTACTTCTCATCTCAGATTTAGTACTGTTGTCAGTAGTAAGTTTCAGTTATATTACAGTCGTCTGTAACCCATCTTAGATATATTCCTACCACTTTGTGACTCACCCTAGATTTATTAATGTTATCAGTAACTCAATTTGAAATATAACTACTATCTGTGTTTCACCTTAAATATATTACGGTTGTCAGTAACTCACACAGCGTGCCAAAGCCCCTCTATTCGCTTCTCGAATAAGCCTCATACTTCACAGGGTTAAAATGGAAGACATTATCATCAGGTTATTGTGCCTTTTCCTACTTATTATAACACTACCATCTAATATACTGGCCCTCACCACCACACCAAATTACATTCCTATTGTACTATCTAGTGAGAGAAAATGGTCAGGAGACTCTTATCACAACCCACATGGGGCCAACATCCCGCACCGCAACCTCCTATTGCATGTCCCACTACAACACAACATGAAAACTAGACAAACTAAAAACGTCTACCCTAGTAGACTGAAGTGTGCACTTATAAATGCCCGCTCACTTCGAAACAAGTGGCCAGTGATTACGGATGTAATAATGTCCCACCAGCTAGACATTCTCATGGTCACTGAAACATGGCTCTCATCTGAAGACAATATCATCCTCAATCAGCTTCTCCCACCTAACTTTACAGCCTTCACTGGACACAGACAAAACAAGAAAGGCGGAGGAGTACTTATCATCACCAAAGCTGACCTTCAGTTTAAAATGGATGAATCCAACAGTAACAACCATCTAGAAACAGTATCAGTCTCAAACAACACATGCTCCATAAACTTGGTCTATAGATCACCGTCAGGGGATCCAGACGACCTAGCAACCATAATAAATCTGGCATCCTTCACCCAGGGTCCAAATAAACCTAATTGGATCGTAGGAGATATCAACCTACCATCATTACAGGACACTCAAGCAACAGCATTCCTAAATGCCCTAGATAGCCTAGGATACACACAAATGGTGCAAGAACCTACTCATGAGAAAGGCAATATCCTCGACCTAATATTCGCACCGCAGCTAATTTTGGACCAACCACAAAACATCGTATTATCGATATCTGCAGTCCCATGGACTGACCACAAACTCATCACCTTTCAGATGCCTACCACTAACTGTTCACACACGATGAAAACGGATGAAAGCAGGCCTGCTAACTCAGCTACCAGAAGATTCCACCCATTTAACAGAGAACGCATCCTCACTGAAATGAGCACACTCTTTGATGACACCTCACTAAGTCTAGAAGAGTTGATCTCCTCCTGGAACAAAAAACTCAGTGCAATCGCCATCCGCCCTCCAACGAACAAGAACCCAAAGAAGAGACCTACCGCCCCATGGTTCACAGCCGATTTAAAAAACCTCACTAACCACTTTAAGAAGACTAGAAAAACGATGGAGAAAGTCACGTACCAGCAGTGACCAATCAGCTTACATCCAACACCTGGCAGAGCATCGTAAAGCCATCTCAGATAAAATCAGACAACACCACACAGATACTCTGAAACGGTCACTGAATAAACCTCACGACTTGTTTAACTTAGTTAAAACACTTGCCAAAGAGCCAACCCCTGAGCACCACAGCAGGATCCGCCCACAGGACTATGCAATTTACATGCAATCTAAAATGTGCAAGACCAACAAAATAATACCAGACCCTCCTGATGAACAAGACTACCCAGTATCACTGGCATCCTTCTTTACTCCCTCGAAGAAAGCTATTGAAGACACCATCCTAGCTCTAAACACAACCACTGCACACACAGACCCTTGCCCTGCGCACTGGATAAAGGACCTGCGATGTGACATATCCTCAACTATAGCAAAAATCTTAAACTACTCCTTCACCACTGGCTCTTTCCCATCTACGCTCAAGCAGACCTCTGTAAGACCGCTGCTAAAGAACACCAAACTTGATCCTCAAAAAGTAGAATCTTATAGGCCCATATCTAGCATACCTATGCTAGCAAAAATCATCGAGAAAATAGTGCACAGGCAATTACAGGATCATATAGACACATCAGCCCCACTGGATCCAGCTCAACATGGTTTCAGAGAGTCACATGGAGTAGAAACACTACTCACAACACTCCTCAACAACATAACCTCAGGTGTGGATAACATACGCCAGGGCTTCGCTCTTGTCTTCCTAGATATAGCAGCGGCTTTTGACTCGGTATGCCATGAAATTCTCATCTGCCGGCTAAGGGAAAAAGGCATCTGTGGAACAGCACTCGAATGGTGCAAATCTTACCTGTCCGACAGATGGCAGCATGTCAGAGTCGACGGGGATACATCTGAACCTTTCCAACAAAGTCAAGGTGTACCCCAAGGATCCTCTTTATCTGCATTGATGTTTAATATATACATCCAACCCATCTGTGACATCATCAGATCCTTTAATGTCAGTTACATGATATATGCAGACGATGTACTACTATATATGCCAATATCATTGGACTGCCTAGACCTTACCCCGCTGACTAACTGCTTTGACACCATATCAGAGTGGCTCCTATCACAAAACCTGAGAATACAACACAAAAAGACGGAAGTCCTGTTCGTCTCGAGGAACACCAACTTCACCCCTCCTAGTTGTATTAACGTAAAGGATGCCCAACTCCAAGTTAAACCGGCAATACGCTACCTGGGAGTAACGCTGGACCAAAACCTTGATATGAAGAACCACATAGCCAACACAGTCAAGGCAATCTACTTTAAAATCAGATCCCTCAGACACCTACGCATGCTACTTGAACCGGATGATTTCCGTACCATTTATCAAGCCCTTATACTCCCCCATTTCGACTTCTCAAACTCCATACTACAAGGACTCCCCCGGGCCACCCTGAACCCCCTGCAATTAGCCATGAATAGTGCAGCGAGGGTACTCCTCGGGGCATCCAGGAGAGATCACGTAACACCCCTTCTAAAACAGCTACACTGGCTCCCCATTCAGGCAAGGATCAGTTTCAAGATCTTACTGCTAACATTCAAAGCGGCTAAGGGGCTCACCTCTTCCTCTCTCTCCAACCTCATACAACCACTTGCACCAAACAGGCCACGAAGAACAGCAGAATTAAACACACTAGTTATCCCAAATGACACCACAAGATGCACTAGATCAACAGCCAACAGAGCCTTCCAATTCTGCGCCCCATCTCTATGGAACACCTTACCAGCACAAATCAGAGCAATACCTAATCTAAGTCAGTTCAGAAAGGCTTTAAAGCATTTCCTCTTCCTTAAATATCTCAATGGCAGCTCCGAACATAACCCCCAGGTGAATAGCAGAAGTGGTCAAACAGATAGACCCCGCAACAGACCAACTTCATAATGTAAATAGCAAGTTGTTCCATATACTATTGTACCACTGTTGTATATAGTTAACCAGGATATCCTTTATCAGATAACCCTGCATTGTATTTAGTTTCCCCTATTTCGCCAAGTTATACTTCCTGTTAAATGTAACGACCAGACATGTGTAAACTGTCGGATGTTTTCTATTCAATGTAAACCGCGCTGATGTCTAATAGTGCGGTATATAAGAATTGTTAATAAATAAAAATAAAATAAATAAATAAATATACACGGAGAACGAAACACTTCCCGTTCTTGATCCGCCAAGGATAGAGACGATCCATGGACCTCACACCACGCAAGCCTGCCTCCGGCACGTCCCATTTATCCTGAATCATCTGCTTAACCACACGGTGAACAGGAAAAACCGCCTGGGACTTTCGTACCGCTTGAATGAGAGGATCCTCCAAACCCTCATCCTCCACCGGTACCACCAACGAAAGGTTGAGAGCCTGAAGGGACTCCGTAAAGAGCGCTGTCAGCTCCTCCCTTCGAAAGACCCGGATAATCCTTGCTTGATCTTCAAGTTCCTGAATCTCACCTTCCTCTAAATCCTCCATCCCGGCTTCTGGCTCCAGCTCACGGTCCTCTGCATCTGGCCAGTCTGAACCAAGAGGCTGATTTTCCACTGACCGGGCCTTAACTGATCTACTCTCACTACCACCGAACCTGTCGATGGCCGCTTGGCCTCCTGCCGTTCCAAGAAGCGAGGTATCCGCTACTGTCCCCTGTGCCACAAACAGTAAGCCTGATGAAACAGCAGCACAAAATCTGGGGAGAAACCCTCGAAAGCTGCACCAGACACCATGGGAGTGACAGAATTACCGGGCAAAGCCAAATTTGAAGTTGGGAGAGCGGACGGAGACTCCCGCAGACACTCCCTTTCCGCAGAAGTGGCAGCACCCTGCGCCACCAGAGCAGTGCCTTCTTTAGACTGATCCTGCATTTCTTGCTCCATAGTAAGCGCCTCAGATGCGCAGCCACGACACACCACTGCGTCCACGACCAAGCCCCTTCGGGCACCACAAACCAGGCATTGTGGCCACGTAGGCATTAGCGCTACAGGATCCAAGAGACTGGATAGTAAAGGAAATGGCTCCCGCAGACCACCAAAAAGGGCAACAAAACAACGTTGTGCAGAATCTTCTCTTATATATTTTTTTTTTCAATTTTCTGTACTGGCCCTTTAAGAGCTCCAAAACACTGAAAATTAAAAGTAATCAAAATTAATACCAAGTAACCAGAAAACTACAAGGATTAAAGAAAGCTGTCAGCAAAGAAAAGGAACGCTGAAGAAAAACGGTGGGAAAAAGGCCCGCCAAGATTCTGAGCTCTGCTAATCCACAGAACATGCTTCACAAGCAGCAGCAGGCATACACTCACAGGACACTAGCAGCAAAGATTTAAACACTCACCTCTTCCTCCAGGACCTTCGGATCCTCTCTGCACCCCGATAAAAATAAAACGGGCTTCCTGTGAGCAGCACAGCTGAGAAAGCACAGTTACTTACCTGTAACAGGTGATCTCTGGGAACAGCAGGAATTAGTCTTCACATATGGGGTAAGTCGGTACCGACGGAGCCTGCACGGGAATGCTGCCCAGCTTTCAATTAGAAAGCTTTTGGCAGCATCCCTCGCGCCTGCGCAGTGACTTCCCGCCTTCTCCACAGCCTCTCTTCAGTTGAGTTTCAGAGCTGAGGCAAAGGCGAGGAGAGAAAAGGGAAAAAATAAAAAAGATGCAACTCCTAGGGGAGGTGGGAGGGTTGTGAAGACTAATTCCTGCTGTTCCCAGAGATCACCTGTTACAGGTAAGTAACTGTGCTATCTCCAGGAACAAGCAGGAATGAGTCTTCACATATGGGGACTCCCTAGCTGGAGATGCCAGGGGGAGATCCCATAAAAATGCAAGTGCCTGGAACAGGGGTGTATTTTGTTTCCAGGAATCCCCGGCATCCAATGTGGGATGGAGGGTAGGAGTTGATAATAAAAGAGCTGTAAGGAAAGAAACAGCATAGCCAAGGACTAGAAGGTTCTACAGAGTACAGGAGTCCTTGGTAGATATGATAAGTAGCATTAAACATATTTAATGTACACTTAAAATATGCAGCTTACCTACTGTATTGTAGGAAGTAGAAAGCATGATGGAGTCTACTGGATAAGCAGTGGCGGAATCTTCAAGGTGACCTCTCAGAGTGAGGATGAAGGTTCAGACCTGGAGGTAGTAGATGATCCAGGTGTTAACTGGGTAGGAGTAGACGTCTGGTCTTCAATGGAAAGCTTTATGGGAAAAGCTGAAAAGTCCTTTAGGCATCATGAATATTGAGGACTAAAGGAAGAAGACTGACGGAGTTGAAGAACTAGCCCAGTCCTGGCGGGGAATGGAAAACCCCTAATCCTACGGAAAACAGTTGTGTACTCGAAGATAAAGATGTACACTGTTTTTCCTAGCTGGCGAGAGATAGGAAAAATATTGAAGCTGGATGCTTCAAGGACATAAAGAAAAATGGAAGATGTTAGCAGCAAAGTGGTTGTTGGTGCTTAACATGTCCTGTATCATAATTTGGTATGGGACGTAGGGCAACAATCTGTCTAAAACCTCTAAGAGGTAAATCATGTAGTATAGACAGTAAGAGTGATAGTGAATAAGATTGACCAACCCTTAAGAAGCCCCCCATCAAACACATACATATGGGGAGATATATATATATGTGGCTGGAATAGATATGTATATATTTATATGTAAACCATTCATATGTGTAAACCATGAGAAACTCTGGGCCACATTAAGAAGCATGGGTATACCAGAACACCTGATCGTTCTCTTGCGCAGTCTGTACATTGATCAAGAAGCAACAGTTCGAACGGAACAAGGAGAAACAGAATGGTTTAAAATAAGCAAAGGTGTAAGACAAGGCTGCATACTTTCCCCCTACCTGTTTAATTTATATGCAGAACAAATCATCAGAGAAGCAGGATTGTATGAAGACAACAGAGGTGTGAAGATTGGTGGAAGACTCATCAACAACCTTCGCTATGCTGATGATACCACATTACTGGCTGAAAGTGAAGTTGATCTGAAACATTTGCTTCTCACAATCAAAGAACATAGTCTCAAAATGGGCCTGCACCTTAATGTAAAGAAGACAAAGATCATGACAACTGGCATAATCAACAGGTTCATCGTTGAAGGAGAAGAAATTGAAATTGTGAACAACTTTAACCTACTTGGATCAACTATCAATAAAGAAGCAACAAGCAGTCAAGAAATCAGACGACGCATTGCTCTTGGCAGAATGGCTGTGAAAGACCTAGATAAGATTCTCAAGAGCAGAGATGTCTCTCTCCATACAAAGATTCAACTTGTTCAAGCCATGGTATTTTCAATAACATCATATGGATGTGAAAGCTGGACAGTGAAAAAGATAGACAGGAAGAAAATTGATGCCTTTGAATTATGGTGCTGGCGGCGAATACTGTGTATACCATGGACTGCCCGAAGAACAAACCAGTCGGTACTAGAGGAGATCAAACCTAAGCTTTCTTTAGAAGCTCAGATGACAAGACTTCAACTTTCATACTTTGGACACATCATGCGAAGAGAGAGATCATTAGAGAAAGACATTATGCTTGGCAAGATAGAAGGTCAACGCAAAAGAGGAAGGCCAGCAATGAGATGGATCGATACAATAACAGCAGCTACGGGTACCAGTCTGTCAACAATGAGCCGCCTGACTGAAGACCGAACACAGTTTAGGATAGCTATCCAGAGGGTCGCCATGAGTCGATTCCGACTAGACGGCACTTAACAACAACATATATATATACACACATATGTCCAGATTTGTATATTAGGATATGGGTGGTGAAATATATCAAATATATATATAGATATATAGATATATATAGATATATGGAAATTTGTGGGGCATGGTTTAGCACCACCAGAGTAATGATATAAGTATGTAGACATATATGGAGATGCTACATACAAGACAACAGATTGAGATACATGTCTACCACCCAGCCCCATAATTGTACATGGGGAATATAAATGAAAAAGATTCTGCGTTCTACAAGAGGGTGAGCCCACTTGGGATATGCATAGAGAATCTATTTTCGTGGGTTGAGGGATGCAGGAAAGCAATTCAGTGAGATAACCGTGATGTTCGCGTGAGAACAGATGAAGATATGAATCTGTAGGGAACAAGGCAGGGAGTTCTATAGAACACTGACATGGTAGATGCCTTGAATTTTCACGCAGAAGAACTGCTATCTCGTGTTAACACCCCAGGCTAGAGGGGGTGTGGAGAACCCTCACAGGTATAGGAAGGGTTGATAAGTTTCTCTCTAATAATAGAGGAACTTCAGAGACAAGGACAATGCTCTATAGCAAAGCCCTCATAGTAGAAAGCTTCTCTGAAGACCGTAGAGAGCATTGTGCAGGAGAGCTATGAGATAAACTGACTGAAAATCAGTTATGTTGCCATATCCTAGAAAAGGAGATGGTTAGAATAATGTGAGAAAGCCTAACGAGTAGGAGGATCCAAGATAGTTTGGAATCACTACTGAGGCTAGACAAAAATTTTGAACAAGGGACTGGAACTTGGAAAAGTCCCAGTAATACAATTACTGTAACTCCTGCAGGCAGAGCTGCTGACAGAAACAGCAGAGAGATTGTCCTGTGCTGAATAAAGAAAAACAGACAAGAAAAGAGAGGGGATATCTCTTCTCACTGTCTGGGGAACGACCAGAGAAGTAGTTCAGTATGGTAGCCCTCAAGTAGTTGGAGGGTGATGTACCCATGGGGTAAGTCAACTGAAGGAAAAAAGTTCAGTTGGGAAAGAAACTATCAGGTGATAGTTGCAACTGCTCTTCTGGAGAGTAAGAAGAGGAGAAGTAGTACACTGAAAAAGAAAAATACAGTGAATAATCTTTTAATATGTAAGTTACAATTCCCGGCCCCTATGGTTGCTGGGAATGTTGAGACTGGCCAGAACTGGAGGACTTCAGACTAGGCTGAGGCGTCTCTTGTTTAGGTACAGCCGAATGATGGGCAGGAGAGGAATGAAACTTTCTTTTCTTAGGAAAAGAAGGTTTGGTAGGACATTTCCTACTATTTGAAGAAGGAGGTGGCTTAGAATGGTTTCTAGTGGAAGAAGAGTCAGGGGAGCATTGAGCAACCTGACGTAAAGCCTCCTTATTAAAAAGACCTTCCCCTGTACAAGGAGAATGAGCTAGTATAGTTTGTGCCCATTTGCTCAAGTCTGAAGCCTCAAGCCAGGCTCTGCGACGTGCTGCAATGGCAATAGCAGAGGATCTGCTAATGGACTCAAAAGAATCTATAGAAGCACGAGACAGAAACCAGGATATATTCCGGCTGTGATTGATGAGCAAGGTATAATCAGTAGCCTTGGGCTCTGGTAAAAAAGGGGTCAAAAGAGACCATTTCTCTGTGACTTCCTGGAGTGTTAGACTCATGTGAAAAATATATGAGAGAACTCTGGAAGCCAGCATAGCGTTTTGGAAGGCCTGACGGCCAAAAGCATCAAGTGTTCTTGAAGAACGACCTGGCGGAAAAGAAGAATGCTTCTTCTTGCTCTTAACCTTCCTCAGTGCTGATTCCACTACAAGGGAACGATGAGAAAGCTGAGGTTTTTGGAACCCTGGAGAGGGTGGCACACGGTACCTAACCTCAATGTCAGTAGAAACTTGAGGAAGTCGTAAGGGTGATTTCCATACCCTAAGAAGGAGATCCTGCAGAGCAGGATGTAAAGGAAACCGTATATGTTGCATTTGTGCCGGTGAGCCATGTGTAGGATCACAACCAGGGATAGAAATATTAAGAAAGGTTGCCATATCCAGGAGAAAAGTCTGAAAAGACTGATCTCCGAAGGGAACTATTCCTGGTGAGGCTAAAGAAAGAGCCTGAGTATCAGAGGACGTACAAGGTACTGCACCAATGCCAGGTATCGGTTCCAAACTAGGCAGCGGTGCAAGAACAGGCATCAACCTCGCTACTCATAAAGGACTAGCAGGTGAAGTAGACATCGGGAACTGCTGTAGTGGTACCGAGATCATGAGGGAGTTATGGCTAGGATCTTCGGAACTACCTATTGGGAAACGACAGGAGTCGGTTCCGGGACGCGTCGGGACGCAGTCCTCGAGACTCGATATCGACTCAAGACTCGGCATCGAAGAGAGCTAGACTAGCGATGCATGTCTCGACAGTTCCGACGCCAGTGGTAGTATCGGCGATGCCGATACCACTAAGGCAGCCTGGGTGACATCGATCGATACCGACGGTACCGAGGATACCCAATGAGCACCCATCCATGTCGATCCGATGCTAGGGTATCGGAACCGATCGACGTCGGTACCGTCCCGGAGCATGGCTGAGATTGAGGGAAGTCAATGCGGTGCGTATCGATCGGTCCTGAAGGTACCGAGGATGCCCGATGACGATCCCTGGTGAAGAGTGGAGTACTCGACACCGGTGCCAATGCCGGAGGCTCGGTACCGCTCGAAGCGGATACCACCCCCACGCATGGCTCAGGCATGTTCTGTGAGGGGTGAGCCCCAGGAACATCCTGAAACCCCTTTAACGCTTTGGAGCCCGAAGACTCCCGCAGGGGTAATGCCAATGGATTCTTGAGGGTAATGCCGGAGCCGTCACCATGCTGGGCATGGGACATACCACTCAAGCATTGACTAGTCTTAACAGACTGTTTTTGGGTTACCTGATCCTGTGAAGTAGAGAAACCGGGTACCCTCACTGCCGAAGAAAAAACGGTATCGAGGGAAACTCTAAATACTGAAAGTTTTCTCACAAAATTATCTCCTGACAAGTCAGGAGAAAAAGGGTCAGGACCCACACAGTTGAGACACCAACTATTGGTGTCTAAAAAGAAACAGGAGTTTCCACAGCGGATGCACTTCTTAGGAAAAGAAGGCTCCATAATGAAAAAGGCCTAGTAGGCCTAAGAAGTTAAGGCAAAAAAACTGAAGAAATGTTTTACAGACTTTAGCCTAAAAACCACCGGCGGTACCGGTGGTAGCGGGAAAAACAGCCGCGACCACAAGAAAACAAAAAAATTAAAATAATTAAAGCAATTAAAAAGAAAAGTTTCTGCGGTGACAGGAGGACGTCCTGCCGGCTCCGCGGAAAAACGAAAACTGAAGAGAGGCTGTGGAGAAGGCGGGAAGTCACTGCGCAGGCGCGAGGGATGCTGCCAAAAGCTTTCTAATTGAGACAGACTGTCAGCCGGCAGCAGCAGCAGAGAAACAAAGCCCGATGACAGCTTCTGACTGGAAATCTACAGCACAGAAAACTGAGCCGGTAAGGAGATGAAAAGCCTGCTAAAGAACTCCCCTCCATGCCGACAAGGAGGGGAAAGCAGGCAAAGGGGACAGAAATAACGAGAGGGAGAAAAGAGACTCCTCTAGATCCCCTCCGATCCCCTCTCAGCCCCAGCTTTCTTTTCTTTTATTTTTTTTTAACAAGCTTTAATGAGCTTTAAAACTACAGATCAAAAGAAAAAAACGTTAAGAAAAGAAAAACTAAAAACCCTAGCTAAGCTGCCTAAAGCTCCTTATCTGCTCCTCTAGTGAGCCCAGCACCTAGGCTCACTACCTCCAGCTGCATGGAGACTGGACACACTGGAAGCTGGCGGGAGATGCCAGCAGGATATCTACAGTGGTGTCACAGTTCTGACATGCCCAGTCTCCATGCTGCAGGAAGAGGTGCACAACCCAGAAGTGAGGGACTGAACTGGAGAGATGATAAGGAATCAGCATTCCCTGTCACACCTCATCATAAAGATGAAATGCGACCAGGACTATTTTTCCTTGTGATCATTGCAATTTTTGTGATTATTAACTAGGTGTCCATGAAGGGCCACCCAGGACTGATCATATTTCTAGCATCAAGGATCAAGTTCTTGCGGTTTGGACTATAAGGTATATTTGATAAAATGCCACTATCCACTTCTTTATGTTGGCCATATTAGGAGGCCCTTTTCCTAAAAGCCACCAACAGTTAATGTGCATTTTAGCAAGTGATAAATAGCTGTGGTGAACCCTAACATGCAGGCATGGCAGCTACTGATTGCTGAAACACACTTTAACTGGCATTCTAACGTGGACAGTTGTCAGGTTAGAGGTAGAGTGTGGTGACACATTAGCATGTGAGTGAAATTAACAGCATCTCTATGGGTAGCATTAGGTGCTCCCACAATATTTGTCACTCGTAATGGTATCCTGTTGCGCATTAGTTGCCGGGTACACCCACCAACAGCTAACGCAAAGTTAACTCTCATTAAGTGCAAAACCTTAGTGGCATTTAGTAAAACAAGATTACTTAAACATTAAAGCCAACTAAGGTTCAACACTGTATCAATGTGGCTCACGCCTTTGAATATCTTACTTTGTACACTGTAGAAAATGTGCAACCACATTGCAGATGTAGTGACAGGGATGTGCTTAAATATAGGGAACAATTCTGGATTTTTAAATTGAATACAGTCCAGCTTGCTGGACTTAATTCAGAAATATTTCTACTTATGAACGGGCTTAGTTTTATTTTGGTTCACATATGTAGACCAAGAAAAAAACAGAAAGATATTTAGTTGACATTAAACTGCTAAATTCATTCATGCCAAGAAACCTGGATATCTATCTTACTATCCAGTTAAAGATAACCAGACAGCATATCTGGTTATCTTTAAATTGATATATCAGCACTATGTATCGGCCTTAACAGTTTCTCTTTCATAGTATACAAATCAATGATATCATACTAGGTTCTTTTTCCTACTGATGTCACATTATGCCCTGCACAGTAATAAAAAAAACCCAACAACCTTACCTCATACTGCTTTTTTATAACTGCAATTGCATCAGCTAACTGCTGCCTAAAGCTTTGTCGTATTATAGTCAATTTCTGCAATGCAAGTTACAAATAGATTACAAAAACATACAGCCTTATTAAAGAACACAAATACATGATATTTAACCAAAGAAAATCAAAATGAACATAAATATTAATTTTCAGTTCTTCAATTCCTGCAAATAATCAGCTGGCTGAGAAAAGGAAATGCCAGATAGAACTGGACTTCATAGATGGGTATTCCACCAGGGAAGCATTTAATGATAGTATTCTGGCAACCTGCTTATGGAATTTACTCTTACTGATACAGTAGATAAGGGTCTTAGATTGATAGCCAAATGTGGAACAGCAATATATAATAAAACAGTGAGACCAGTTTTTCGAAGGATTTATGCTCCTATATAGCCTCTTTGAAAATTTACTAGGGCTGAGTGCCTAAATTTATACTAAAAATATCACTAAACTCCTAACTTTAGGATCCTAAAATGTAGGTGAAAATAGGGTGAATCTAGGGTGAGGGGAAAAAGCTAAGAGCTCAGCACTGATTTTCAGCATTAGGGTCATAAATCAGACACAAACCTAGACAGATGAATGGCTGACCTAAATTTATAAGCATAACTTAAGTTCCTACGTTAAGATTAATTTTCAACTGAAAACGTTGGCTGAAAATAGAGCACAAATTTAGGATCCTACTTTTGGAGCCTGAAGTTAGGAGCTCTGGGCCCAATATTCATAAAAAGCTTAACTCTGAGTTTTACAATCAGTTGGATTGTCAGAACTGCCACAATGAGAATTCCATACATCAGACATTTAAAGGCACATTTTAGCTGCCTTTAATCGTCCAATAGCCGTTTAGGTGCTATTTGGGATGCCCAAAATTCTGTGGGAAGGGCAACAGAGAAGGTGGACATGTGTAATATCTTCTCTCCAAAGGATAAAATGTCTCTGTAAAATAAGAAGTAGGAACATGAAGAATAAAGCCTCAGATACATACAGAAGACCATCTGATTTTAGAAATCTGAAAGTGCAAAACATGGACATTAGCGGTCCCAGCAACATACATGTGTCTGTGCTGGTAATTCTGAACGCGCACATTTATTTATTTATTTATTTATTTATTTAGACAGTTTTGTATACCGCCTTATCCTTCAATCAAAGCGGTCACAACACAATTGGGGGATACATTTAACACGCGGGGATATGAGACACATTCACTAATACTTACAGGGAACATGGGCAATGGAGGGTTAAGTGGCTTGCCCAAGACCACAAGGAGCATCTGTGGGACTAGAAACCCCAGTCCTTCCGGCCCAAGGTTGCTGTCCTCTAGTGGGATTTGAACCCCCGACCTTCCGGCCTGAAGTACCGTGCCCCAACCACTAGGCTACTCCTCCAAAACATTTCTCGACTTACCACTTTACAGAGACGTGCAGCACCACAGAAGTATTCAAAGTGGCCCTGATTTTCAACTGCTTTCCTTCTTTAGAGGAAAATATCAGAGCAAAAAGAGGCAATGCCCCTCTCATCACTAATGTTAAAAGTTGGCTGAAAGAGAGAAATTAGACTTACCTGCTAATTGTTGTTCCTTGAGGAACTCCAGTCCAGTCCCGCACCTCTGGGTAGTGCACCTCCTCCAGCAACTTGGAGACTGAGCATGTCATCTTTTTGATGACGCTAGTGTACATATGCAGCTCACACTGCCAACCAGCCCCAGTACCTATCGACGAAGCAGACTCAGAGGAGCAACAAATAAGTAGTTAAACATGCAACAAACACTTCTATGTCTAAATAAACTAGTACCCCCTCCATCCCCTGGAAAGAATACCCTGTCCCCCCAGGATGGGGAGGCCTACCTGTTGAACGCTTGGGCAACTCCAACCAGCGGGAGCAAGCAACCGACAGCTCTTCTGGTCTGCCCCTCCCCCAAACACTGATTACACACCCCTCCACGGCTCCCCCTGCCACTTCTTTCACCAAGGGAACCAGCTTCAGGACCAGGGTGTGCATAGATTATCACAGAAGGCACTCATGGAGGATTCCGGGACTGGACTGGAGTTCCTCAAGGAACAACAATTTCTCTTTCCTTATCGTCCTTCCAATCCAGTCTCGCACCTCTGGGATGTATCAGAGAAGTTAAACTAATAGGAGGGACCAGCACAACCAGCCTGAAGCACTACCGATCCAAAAGGAGCATCCCCCGCCACCTCGACATCCAGGCAAAAATGTTCAGATAAAGTATGCTACTCTACAGATCTCCACCAGTGGAACTAAACTATACTCTGCTCACGAGGCTGCCTGAGCCCTCGTGGAATGCATCTGCAACCCCGCCAGCACTGCTTTACCGTTCAAGATGTATGCAGGAGTGATTGCCTCACTGATCCATCTGGAAATGGAGGCTTAGCTGCCGCCTCACTTTTGTGCGACCCGCCAAACAGAAAAAACAGAAGTACCGATCTTCAAAAGGACGAAGCCCTTTTCACATATCTTTGCATCCAAACGGCACAGCTGTGGAGTGGCAGAGCCCATATCCGCTCTTGCCCACATCCGAGCTCGCCAGAGCCGGTAAGGAAACGGCCTGATTTACATGAAATGCTCACACCACCTTGGGCAAAAATGAAGGTATTGGGCGCAGGACCACTTTCTCCTTGGAGAAGGAAAGGAATGGCTACTGGCATGACAGGGTCCGAAGCTCCGAAATCCTGCGTGCCGAGCAAATAGCCACCAGGAATACCATTTTCAGTGCCAAATCCTTCAGGAAAGCTCGACTCAATGGCTCAAAGGGTTCCCCAAACAGCACCATCAGCACCAGATTGAGATTCCAAGGTGGTACCACTGCCCTCTTTGGAAGACGGAGGTGGGTCACCACCCCTAGAAAGCTCACCCTGTCTGGGTGTGTACCCAACGGCACCGTGTGGACTTTCCCGCGATAACCGGAAATCACTGTCAGTTGCACCCTCAAGGAACTGGCAGCTAGACTCTTATCAAAACTGGATTGCAAGAACGCCAAGATGTCCGGGACAGAGGCAGTGGAATGGCACGTAAGCCTCTCTCCGCACCATGATTCAAAGATGCGCCCCACACTGATACATGCCTGGTTCGTACACCACCTCTGGACCTGTAGCAAGGTCGCTATCTCCGAGCCTGATTATCCTTTCTTCTTCAACTTCGCCCTTTCAAGAGCCATGCAGTAAGCGATAATTGATCCACCTGGGGCATACAAAGCAGCTCCTGTGTCAAAAGGTCCTTCCAACCAGAAGCCACCACAGTCAATCCGCCAGTATCCGAATCAGGTCAGCATACCACTGGCACCTCGGCCAGTCGGTTGCCACCAGACTTACAAATCCCCAGTGCAGCTCTAGCCATTGCACTAACAGGCCTATGAGCACCCAAGGGGGAAAAACAGAGAAGATCCTCTTCGAGCCACTGCTGAATTAGAGCATCCAGGCACTTGGACTTCCTCTCTTCTTCTGCTGAAAAACAGGCAGGCCTTGGCCGACTTGAACATTGCCATTAGGTCCTTGACCGGTATCCCCCATCGGCGGACCACCTGCTCGAACACCTCCTGATTGAGCTGCCACTCTCCGGGGTCCATGCACACTCGCCTGAGGTAGGCTGCCGACACACTGCCAACTCCTGCTACGTGCGCCGCCGATAACGCCTGGAGACGAATCGCTGCACATCCAAACAGCTTTTCGACCTCCTCCTCCAGGGCTGCACTACCTGTGCCTCCTTGCCAGTTGATGTAAGCCACTGTGGTCACATTGTCCGAGAGGACTTGGACAACCTTCCCCTGCAACCATGGCTCGAAACTTTCTAGCACCAAGGTCACCGCTCGCATCTCGAGCCTGTGCAGACTCTTAACCTGAACAAAGCATCCCTCGCAATGGGCTCTCCAACCTGACAGGCTGGCATCGGTCGTCAGAGGAACCCACACCGAGGACTCCTTCCAGGCTCCCCACATGCAGCCATCAACTGAGGGCTCTCCTGGCACTCTGCGGGCAGGGGAGTACTTGGGACAGGGGTCGACTCTGATGGGACCATTGACTGAGCAGAGCCCTCTGCAGCAGTTGCATGTACGCCCTTGGCCATGGGACTAGCTTGAGAGTGGCTGCCATGGTCCCCAGAACCTGCAGATGCTGCAACTCTGATGGTCTTGCCATCTTCAGGACCTGCCATATCCACTGTCGTAGCTCCTGCGCCCGGTGAACCGGCAGGAAAATCCTGCCAACGCAGGTATCAAAGCACGCTCTCAAATACTCTAGTTCCTGGGCCAGCCGTAACTGACTCTTGGCCAGGTTGACCCCAACCGAGACTTTAAAGAAACTATTCCACCTGCACTGTTACTCTTTTCGCTATCGTCCCTGGACTTCGCCTGGACCAGCCAATTGTCTAGGTATGGGTGGACGAGAACCCCTTCCTTGTGGAGGAGCTGCCACCACCACCACCATGACCTTGGTGAAGGCATGGGGGGTGATCGCCAGACCGAAGGGCAACGCTCGAAACTTGAAATGGCCCCTTGGCACCGCAAAGCGGAGAAACTGCCGATATCTGGATGGATGGGAACATACAGAAACAGCTCTCGAGATCGAGAGTCGCCCAAAAAGAGTAGTTACTCACCTTTAACAGGTGTTCTCCAGGAGCAGCAGGAATCAGTCCTCACATATGGGTGACATCGGTGCCGACGGAGTCCTCGTGCGGAGAATTTCCCCAGCTTTCAAAGAAAGTCTTTGGGAAAGCAGCACGCATGCACGGTCCCCTTCCTGCCCAAGGGTGCCATCTTGCTCAGTCTGATGACATAGCCCAAAAGACAGCAAAAACAACAAAAATGAAATCATATGACTGCAACTCCAAGGGGAGGAGGGAGGGTCGTGAGGACTGATTCCTGCTGCTCCTGGAGAACACCTGTTACAGGTGAGAAACTACTCTTTCTCCAGGACCAAGCAGGAAGTCAGTCCTCACATATGGGACTCCCCAGCTTCAGGCTACTGGGAACCCAAGCTGAAAAATAAGCTCCCTCTAGAGCGTCAGCATCCGTGAAAGAATCTTTTCTGAGAACGCCCCCTTACAGTAGCCCAACATAAGGGCCGGAGGGTAGGCGTTGCCTAAACCTCAAAGAGATTTCGGAGTACCGCCTGTCCGAAAGCACTGTCCCTACGGGACTCCCTCTCGAGGCAGTAGTGAGCTGCTAAGTCTGGCTTGAAGACCAGGTAGCAGCCCAGCAGATGTCTGCCAACGAAACAGAGCGGAGATGGGCTACTGACGCGGCCTTCGCCCTGACACGGTGGGCCGTGACTCGACCCTGCAAGGAGAGGCTGGCTGCCCTGTACGCCCAGGCAATACAATCCACTACCCAAAGGGACAACGTACGCTTGGAGACAGGAAACCCCAATTTATTAGGGTCAAAAGATACGAAGAGCTGAGCAGCCCTTTGATGCCCCTGCGTACGGTCTATGTAAAAGGACAACGCCCTTCTACAGTCCAGGGTATGCAGGACTGTTTCAGCCCGGCTGGCATGCGGCCTGGGGAAGAATGTTGAAAGAACCACCTTCTGATTGAGGTGGAAGGAGGAGACAACCTTCGGAAGGAACTTAGGGTGAGTCCACAAGACCACCCTGTTCTTATAGAACCGTGTGTACGGTCTATCAGAAACCAGAGCTTGTAGTTCACTCACACACCTGGCCGAGGTAACAGCCACTAAGAACAACGTCTTCCAGGAAAGGAAGCGTAAATGACAGGTAGCTATCGGCTCAAACGGTGGGCAAGTAAGTTGCTGCAAGACCATATTCAAATCCCACTCAGTGGCTGGTGGACGGATCGGAGGCTTGAGAAAAAGCAGGCCTCTGAGGAAGCGGGACACCAAGGGGTGGCCCGACAGAGATTGGCCCTCTACCTGTGAGTGGTGTGCCGATAGAGCACTGAGGTGGACCCAAACAGAATTGGATTTAAGGCCTAGGTCCGAGAGGTGGAGCAGGTACTGCAGCACCACTGGAACCAGGCACGAAAAAAGATCCTCCTGACGCTGAGCACACCAGGTGGAGAACCTACGCCACTTGAGGGCATAAGATTTCTGGGTGGATTGCCTCCTAGAGGCCAAAACCACCTCTTCCACTTCCTTAGGAAGATGTAAGGGGGCTAGAACTACCCTTTCAGCAGCCATAAGAACATAAGATATGCCATACTGGGTCAGACCGAAGTCCATCTAGCCCGGTATCCTGTTTCCAACAGTGGCCAATCTAGGTCATACGTACCTAGCAATATCCCCAAAAGACACAGGTTCCACAATGCTTGTACTGGGTCAAGCATTGATTATCCTGGGTCCCTTTTTAATAGTGGTTTATGGACCTTTCCTCCAGGAACTTGTCCAAACCTTTTTTAAACCCAGCTACACTAACAGCCCTTACTACATCCTCCGGTAACAAATTCCAGAGTTTGATTACACGTTTAGTGAAAAAATATTTTCTCTTATTTGTCTTAAATAGTTTACCCTGTAGCTTCATTGCATGTCCCCTAGTCTTTCTATATTTTGATAGCGTAAACAATTCAGGTTGGGGTGCAGGAGAGATCCCTGATCCTGAGACAGGAGATCGGGTTGCACCCCCAGAGGGAGTGGAGTGTCCACTGCCAACTGCAGAAGGAGAGGAAACCATGGTTGCCTCGGCCATCTGGGGGCTACCAGAATCACCAAGGCCTTGTCTTGAAGAACCTTGAACAAGGTTCAGGCCACTAGAGGCGTGGGAGGAAACGCATACAGTAGGCCCGTAGACCAAGAGATTAGAAACGCACCTGCTGCTATTCGCAGAGGATGCGGTTGTCTGGAACAGAACCTGGGTAGTTGACGGTTCAGTAGACTCACAAAGAGATCGATGGTTGGAAGACCCCATCTTAGAAAGATCCCTTGGACCACCAGCGGATTCAAATGCCATTTGTGAGGCTGTAGAATCCTGCTCAATCTGTCTGCCAGGGAATTTTCCTGGCCAGGCAGATAAACTGCCTTGAGAAACATGTTGTGTTTGATTGCCAAGGAGCACAGGGCCTGTGCCTCCTGACACAGAAGTTTGGAGCCTGTGCCCCCCTTGCTTGTTCACATAGAACATTCCATTTGATTGTCTGTCTGAACTAAGACAGACTGGTGAGAGAGGACATGAGAGAAAGTCTGTAGAGCTAAGCGGATAGCTCACAACTCCAACAGATTGATCTGCTGTGTGGACTCCCAAGGAGAACAGAGGCCCTGAGTGCAAGCCCCCTGGCAATGTGCACCCCAGCCCTGAAGGGAAGCATCGGTTGTCAGCACCTGCGTGTGAGGAGAGGCCTGAAAAGGCACCCCTGGACCAGGTTCGGGAGATGCAGCCACCACCACAGGGAGGCTGCCAGCAGTTTGGACACCCTTATCTTGTCTTTCAAGTCGCCTGTGGCTTGCACCCACTGAGCTCTGAGGCACCACTGAGCAGGTCGCATGTGCAGGCGGGCATTCAGAGTTACATGGACCGTGGATGCCATGTGGCCCAAGAGCCTTAGGAAGTTTCTGGCGGAGACCAGGGAACCGTTCTGGAACTGTTTGGCCAAAACCATCAGTCTGCGGGCCCTGTTCTCGGGCAAATAAGCCTTCGCCTGGAGGGTATCCAATCTTGCCCCTATAAACTCCATGTCCTGTGAGGGGAGAAAAGTGGACTTTGCGAAGTTTATGACAAAGCCTAGATGCTGGAGAAGAGAAATCGTGCGAAGGGTGGTCTGTCTGGCCTCCTGTGGAGACTGACCCCTGATGAGCCAGTCGTCCACGTATGGAAAGACAAAGTTGCCCTGGTTTCTGAGATAGGCCGCCACCACCGCCAGGCACTTGGTGAAAACCCTGGGGGCAGAGGTGAGGCCAAATGGAAGTACTCTGTATTGAAAATGACTTCCTCCCACTACAAATCTGAGATATTGTCTGTGGTCTGGATGAATGAGGATGCGAGTATAAGTATCCTTCAGGTCTAAGGAGCATAGCCAATCTCCCTGCTGGAGGTAGGGCAGCAGTATTCCAAGCGTAAGCATCTTGAACTTTTCCCTCTCCAGGAACTTGTTGAGATTCCACAAGTCAAGGATGGGCCTGAGGCCTCCAGTCCTTTTTGGTATCAGAAAGTACCTGGAATACAAGCCTCGGCCTATCAGGTGGTGAGGCACCAGTTCCACCGCCTGCTCCTGTAGAAGACTTGCCAACTCCTGAAGGAGGAGGTTCCTGTGCAGAGGGAGTCTTGGAGGCTCCCCTGGAAAATACGAGGGGGGGTAACTGGTTGAAGTGGAGCAAATAGCCCTTTTGGACTATGCTCAGTACCCAGGTATCCCCTGTTATGGCTGACCACCTGTGGACGTACAGTGTCAGCCGGCCTCCTGTGCTGAGAGGAGCTAGCTGAGGAGGAGAGGCTATGCAGTGGGAGTCAAAACCCCGTTCCCTGCTGTGCAGGAGCCGGAGCTGATGGCTTGGGGGGTTTCTGCCTACGGGGCCCATGTCCCTGCCCCTTGGCCTGCTGACCCTGATGGGGAGCTATAGAGGCCTGAAATTGAGGGTAGGATTTGTAGGCAGCAGCCTTCCTCGGGTATAAGGGATTTTTCCCCGAGCCCTTCTTCTGAGAAGGGGCAGAGGTTTTCCTGGACAGCCCTGTCCGGGTGAGAGTCTCAGACTCGAGTTCTGCAGCCTTTTCAGCCATGGGTTTGCCAAAAAGGTTCTCACCCCGGCAAGGGACATTGACCAACTTATCCTGTACCCATGGCTCGAAGTCCAATGACTCTAGCCAGTCCTGACGGCGTGCACCGATGCCGGCCGCTGCTACTCGGGCCGAAACCTCGAAGCCATCATACGCTGCTCGAGAGATAAACTTTGAGCACTCTCAAATCCCGAATGACAAAGCCTTAAACCTCTGCAAAGGTTCCTCGTAGAGGCCAGCTGAGAACCCGGCAATCTCCTTTGCCAGGTCTCGGAGGTACATGTCCATGTATAGCTGGGTAAGTCTGGACACGGCACGCCAGCATAGAGCCCTGGAAGCACTTTCTACCGAGGGCGTCCAGGTTCTGGGCCTCCCGGCCGGGGGGCACCAAGGAGTGCATCTTCTGACTCTTCAGACGATGCATAGCCGATTCCACAACCATGGAGTGGTGCGGTAGCTGTGCCTTCTGGAACCCAGGGCTCTTATGGACTCGATAAATGGAATCGACCCGTTTGCTGAGAACTGGAGCCGAGGCGGAAGAGCAGCTGTTCCAGCATCGGAGGAACCGGTACAGTAAAGGCCTCCTTAGGCGGAGAGTCATACTGGAGGGCCTCGAGCTCTTCAGCTCAAGGCTCCTCCTCGGGATCCGCGGGGAAGGCCAAGGTTTTGGCCATGTCCCGCACGAAGTCCGAGAACTGGGTATCCTCCGGTGGGGATCGTCTCCGAGGCTCGAACTCCGGTGAGTCCGATGGGATGCACCGGGTCAGGAAAGTGTCCGGGGACTCCTCGTTCTCCGTCTCCCACTCTAACCCCTCCGAGGAGGAATTGAGCGGCTCCGGCCGGGCAGGCACCGATGCCATCCGCCCCGACGCCGAGGGCACCGGTGTCGACGACCTCGGCCCCGAGCGGGAGGCAGAAGGGGACCTTGGCTGAGGATCGACTCGAGACCGCATCGACTCGAGGATTGGCTCGGCCTCCGGGGTCAACTTGGACGTCGAGGTCCCGGTGGTCGGGGCAGATGCACCGGTCAAACCGGCGATCAGTACCCGCTGCTGCTCCATGAAGGCAGCCAAGCTGCTCTCCAAGGCCGTCAACCTGAGACTCAGCTCAGGAGACTCAGTAGCCCCTGACTCGGGCCCTGACGGCATCGGGTCCGACGTTGGCTCCCCCAGAGGGGAGTCTATGAGGACAACAGCAATCACGTGACTCGGGGACTCCGGCTCCACTTGAGGCAACTTGGCAGGCCTCTCCAATTCCGAGGACACGGGACGGCGGTCGGGGCTATGCGACCTGGCCCTTGAGGGGCCAAGAGCGTCCACCAACGCCGCCCTCACGGGTTTCTTCTTCCTTCTGTGTTCCCGAGAAGGAGACCCCCTTTCAGAGGAGCCTCGACGGTACTCAGGGTCGGACTCCCGAGATGTCGAGGCCTCTGACGAAGTCTGGGCCCGGCCGGACGCGGAGTCAGAAAGAGTCTCTCACACTGATGTTGACGGCTCCTCAACACCTTAGAGGACATTTTGCTGCACAGGACACAGACCACCGGGTCATGGTCGGGCCCGAGGCACCAGTCATGTGTGTCAGTGAGAGACATCAGTGTCTTACACCGATCACACTTCTTGAACCCGCTGGCAGCCATCGGGGGGAAAAAGGGCCCCTGCAAGGTCAAAAGACCGGGCTGCCAGTGAAAAAGAGAAAAAGCGTGAGCGCTAGTCACGAAGGACAAAAACCAAAAAACTAGCTCCGGGCTCGATACCGGTGTATCGGGCCCAGGCGGGAAGGGGAACCGGCATCGAACCGGGCAAAAACCACGAATCCAACGCAGGAAAAATCAACTTTTTACCGGGTGACGACACACGTCCGTCGGACTCCGTGGAAAAAAGAAGACTGAACAAGATGGCACCCTTGGGTGGGAAGGGGACCGCGCATGCGCGCTGCATTCTCAAAGGCTTTTTTTGAAAGCTGGGGAAATGCTTCGCACAAGGGCTCCGTCGGCGCCAAAGTCACCCATATGTGAGGACTGACTTCCTGCTTGGTCCTGGAGAATCTCCGCTTCCTATCGCCATTATTACTGTGAAAACGCAGTACCCGGAGACATAGTTCATACCCTCGAAGTCGAGAATTGGGCGAAAAGAACCTTCCATTTGGGGACCACGAAATACATGAAGCATCAACCACAGATGTACTGGTCTCGTGGAACCAGTTCCACGGCTCTCAGCTGCAAGAGACAAGTCAAGGTCTCTTTGACTGCTGTCAACACTGCTGCGCACACTTTGGGTGATCAAAGGAGCTTGTTCTTGCTCCAGCAGCGGGTACAGGCGCGTCATGGAGTGCACCCCTTAAAGGCCAACCTCCGGCAGATCCCACTCATCCTGGATCATCTGCCCTACCACTCCATGTACTGCTAAGACTTTCTGCGATTTCCATACCACCTGTAACAGCAGATCCTACAGCGTCTCTTCTCCTGACATGAGGTTAGCAGGCATATTCAGGGCCTTGAGGGTCTCCAAGGAACACACAGAATGTGAGCCCTTTGGGGATGAGGAATTGTATCAGTACCTGCTTGTAGTGATTGTAAACTTCTCTAATGGCCTTCGGACTGGGCTGTATATCGAGATATTGCATAAACATAAGCATAAAGATGAGCACTGGCAGCTCCTCCCAGCGGAAAACCCAAACAATCCAGGCCTGATCCTCCTGTTCTAGGTTCTCTCCTTCTTCCAACTCCTTCTGCAGATCTAGCTTCGTATCAAGGTCTTCCCCATCCAGCCCCTCGGACAACAGCAAATGCTGCCACTCCTCAGACTCTAGCCTGCTTAGACGCCACTGCTCCTGACTCGTGCTCTTTTGCATCTGACATCCTCTTAGCTCTGTGTTCTGGGGCTGAGGAGTCAATTGGTAGGCAAAACGCCTTCTACAAAAGAAAAACTCCGCTGATAACTCCCCCAGGAGGCCTACTGCTCCCTGGGCTCAAAGGGTGGATGGTCCGGGCATCGTGCAGGGACCAGGGACCGGATCCGTTGAAGGTAACATGGCGCCCCCAGGGTCTCTTACAAACAGGAGGGACTCTCCTGCCTCATCTCATCCTGCAGGTCCTGCTCCCATAACAGCCTCTTGCATGCAGTTTAGGCAGACGCCTGCCTCCGAGACCACACCACATCAGGGACTGCATAACTTGAGGATTTTTAGATTGCGTTGCAGTGTTGTATCTTAAAGATATGAAATGGACTTTGCCCTGATCCAATCAAACTGGCACGTTCTCCGAGTAAAGTTTACGTTTTTCTTCTAATACTACAAACGGCTATAAGGGAGTACAGCTTCCCTTACAAGCAATATTACAGATTTAATAGGTACATAATCTGGGCTAAGCGACAAGAGATGATCATGTCGGGTTACTCACTGACCATAGACAGATGGAAGGATTTCATTTGCATCCAATCCACTGACTATCTTTCAAATTACATACATTTCTTGTATGCAGGTACTTTCTGTTTTCCCCAGAGCTGTAACTGTTACAAACCTATATGCAGCTTTTTTTTTTTTTTTACACTCATCTTTATTTCTGTCTCTTTTTACCTAACCTTTCTCAGGAGAAAGCAACAATGTTTCAATCAACTGCCACTTTACATCACCTGACCAGGCACCAAAGCCATCTGAAAATCCACCCAGCAACAAACAATGGCCTATCTGATTAGGCCTTTCCCACATGTCTGCATCAAGTCACTGTGCACTGAATCAGTTTTGAGCTGTATAACAGAAGGAATGCTTAAGGATTAGGTGGGGTTCATGCCCCTTGATACCATCCTATAACCAGGCACTGCGGTCTGGCCGGCATGGTGGGAAGGGCTGGGGGCAGTCACCAGGAACGCCCTCAATCTGTACCCGGGAAGGAAAAAGGATCCCCAGCACAGTGCACCTCAACAGGCTCAGGCAGAGAGCACTAGAGTACTTGAAGTAAAATAAAATAAAATCGAACCAAAATCTAATTAACTGAAACTGAAATGAAAAAGAAACTGCAAATGGCCCCCTAGGAAGAGGCTGCTCAGTCCTGCTTTATTCTCTGGTGGCTGCCTCTCTCGGGTACCCAAAACACAGCAGGGGGTTAAACACATGTGGGCCTGAATAAGAAGAAATCACGCCTAAATGCAGCAGGGGGAGTTTCCCACACCGCTGCAGGCTCCCAAACAGGCAGCTGCAGGCCGCTCTGTCTCCTTGTGTTCCAGCGGTTGCTAGGGGTTCCTGCTGTCCTCCCCCCCCCCCCCGCCACTCTTACCTTGGAGCCTCTTTGCCACATGGCTTTTCTACCCCTCACGCTCAGCCTTCCTTCCCCGGCTTCAGCGCTGAGGGGAGCGACTCAGGGCTGCCAGCTTTCACTCCTGTCAAGCAACTGCAATCCCTGCAGCGGCTCCTCACCTGATAATGGGTTCGGGAGCAGCCAGACTGAGGAAGGCCCCCACAGAACTCCCCTCCCCCCCCGAAATCCTGGAGGGAGAGGGGGAAGAAGGAATATCCTCCCCTTAGCCCTGCTGTCCCCCGGGTTCTCTCTGTTCCTTCTGATTTTTTTTTTACTTCTGCCTTTAAAAACAAAGAAACCTGCACCTTAATAGGGGAAATAAAAGCAAACTCTAACTAAACATATCTCCATCTCCTTAGTTGTTTCTTCAGTGAGTCCAGCATCCTGGCTCACAACCTCCTCTAGCTGCTTGGAGACTGAGCTTACTGGGGCTGGTGGGCAGTGCCAGCTGCATATGTACACTAGTGTCATCAAAAAGATGACATGCTCAGTCTCCAAGCTGCTGGAGGAGATGCACTACCCAGAGGTGCGGGACTGGACTGGAGGGACGATAATGAAAAGCACTTTCCAAATTCCTCTTTGCACCAAGGAGCAGGTCAAGTTTTCCACTTCCAGTAATGTTAGAAATTGGGCGCACACGTGTATCTTTTCTGGAAAGTCCTGGACAACTTTGTAAGTCCTCGTGCAACACAAATGTGATTGTGCTAGACACATACATATTCGCCTTTTTAAAACGGCGTTTGGGATGTGGATGTGATTTGCACATCTGAAGAGGCATTTTCAGATGTGCAAATTATAAACAGGACTTTTAGAATGAGCCCTTTAATATATCAGTGATTCCCAACCTGTGGTCTGTAGACCCATGAGGGTCCATGAGAGCATTACAGGGAGTCCATAGGACACAGAACAGAAAAAAAAAAGGCTGGTGGGGATTGGCTGTGGAGAAGAGAGAGATGGAGGGAACAGACTAAGGGGAGGAAGAAAAAAATAAACTGAGACTGATAGGAACTGACTGAAGGGAGACAAGAAGGGGGAGAGAGATAAAGAGGGCTAACAGAGACCGGCTTGGCACCTATGGGAGGGGATTCGGGAAGAGTGGTGGGAATGAACTGGATGAGGGGGATCCTTAAACTTTAAGGATATGAATAAGGGGTCCACACAACCAAAAAAGAGTTGAATATATCACAGAGGTCCCAACCATCTCAGACATATTCATTGTGGCAATCCTGAAAACCTAAATGGCTAGGTCAGATTTTCAGGATTGGAGAGAAGTAGTAGCTTAGAGGTTAGAACAGCAGCCTAGGAACCAAAAACACTAGGGTTGTGGCCTTGGGCAAGTTACTTAACTCTCCATTATCACAGGTACAAAGTTAGAATGTAAACCCTCTGGGGACAGCTTAACCCGCAGAAGGAAGAAGGTATTAATGAACCCCTTGTACAAGACATTGGTGAGGTAATGTATTTCCAAACGCTTCTAGAAAGTTTGTAAGCTGGGGAACTGCTCCTATGCTCAGCTTCCTTCAGTGGTGTCACGCATCTGTGAAGATTCTAGTTTACTGGTTGTTCATAGGGAAATAAAAGACAATAAGTGAATAAATGCCGGCAGGAAGAAAAGACAAAGCCTGTTTTTATGGAAGAGAGCCACTTTTTGTCTTTAAATATCTAAGATAGAAACAAAGGAGTAGCCTATTGGTTAGAGCAGCAGCCTAGTGACCAAAGAGGCCAGGATTCAAATCCCACTGTCACTCCGTATGACCTTGGGCAAGTCACTTAACCCTTCATTGCCTCAGATATAAACTTATTGTAAGCTCTCTGGGGGCAGAGAAATACCTATGTATCTGCATGTAATTTGCCTTGCGTTAAATGCTAAAAAAATAAATATATAGAGTAGTTACTCACCTGTAACAGGTGTTCTCCAGGAGCAGCAGGAATCAGTCCTCACATATGGGTGACGTCGGCGCCGACGGAGCCCCCATGCAGAGCATTTACCCAGCTTTCAAAGAAAGCCTTTGGGAATGCAGGCACGCATGCGCGGTCCCCTTCCCGCCCAAAGGTTCCATCTTGCTCAGTCTGATGACATAGCTAAAAGACAGCACAAAAAAGAACATGAACTATATACAACTGCAACTCGAAGGGGAGGAGGGAGGGTTGTGAGGACCGATTCCTGCTGCTCCTGGAGAACACCTGTTACAGGTGAGTAACTACTCTTTCTCCAGGACCAGGCAGGAAGTCAGTCCTCACATATGGGTGACTCCCTAGCTCTGGGCTACCAGGAACCCAGGCTGAAAAATAGAGCTCCCTCTAGAGCCTCAGCAATAGTGAGAGAATCTTCTCTGAGACCACACCTGAATGGTAGCCCAACACCAGGGCCGGAGGGTAGGAGTTGCCTAAACCTCAAAGAGATTACGGAGTACCGCTTGCCCAAAAGCACTGTCCCTACGGGACTCCCTCTCGAGGCAGTAGTAGTCTGCAAAAGTCTGGCTTGAAGACCAAGTAGTGGCCCGGCAGATGTCTGCCAACGGAACAGAGCGGAAGTGAGCTACTGATGCGGCCTTCGCCCTAACCCGGTGGGCCGTGACTCGACTCTCTAGGGAGAGGCCAACTGCCCTGTACATCCAGGCGATACAGTCTGCCACCCAGATGGACAACGTATGCTTAGTGACAAGCAACCCCAATTTATTAGGGTCAAAGGAAATGAAGAGCTGAGAAGCACTTCTATGCCCCTGCGTACTGTCGCACTCCCCCTGCTGGCCAAGCCTATAAGCAGGAGGGGTGGCCTTGTTTGCCTTTAAGTATAGAGTCACTTGGTTCTCCCTCCCTCAAGGGATTCTGGGAGCTGTAGTTTCTCTGTATTACTTGCAGACAAAGTAGTTGTCACCACACGGTTTTGTTTAAGGCAAAAACAGAACATTTTTATTTTTGGGCTCCCCTTCACGCATTAAAGTTCATATACACAAACAGCAAGGATAATTTCTCCAAAAGAAAATAATACAGGAGCATAAAGGTTATCTGGAATATCAGAACTTGGCAAAAGCTCTTTATACAGTGACAATAGCTGTTCACAGGGCCTTTTCCAGTAGTAAAGAATCACAGCTATTGTTCTTATTTACAATGGGCATTTATCTCTTGTCTTCATTCAAAACTCTTCAGAATCACGTTTAGGCTTTTTGCTTTCAATGGGGTTTTTGTCTTTCTCCTATCCAGGGTAAACAGATTTACAGAAAGAGCAATCCATGGGAATACTGTCATACACAGCTTCAGGTGAAGGAGAATCTACTTGCATATCTTCTTCCCCTGCAAGTTCTTTCTCCCCACTTGGGCTTCTAACAGAAGAGTTCAGCTTATTGTTTGAAAGGGTATTCAGAAACTCCCTTACATGCTGCTCTCCTAACCAAGGATTAGCTATGCTCTCTGGAAAACTTCCACTATCTGGAAACAGTTGCTTTAGCTTCTTAATCAGGTTCAAGTCTCTATCTCTGCTTTTGTCTGTCTTCAGAATATCAGCATTAGGAATTGCTTTCACCCACCTTCTGGCATTCAAAGGTCCTGGAGCACTCTGCCCTGCACTTCTCCTTAGCTCATTAGCAACGTCTTCTGCAAGCCTCTTGATGGGCTCTGAGTCAGCCACACCTTCCACAAAGGAATTGCTTTCTTTGCTACTAGAGTTAAGTTGCCGGGTGGAATAAAACTTTCCAGCTTTGCCTTCTCTGGGTTTCTTAAAAGCAGTTCTCACTTTTAAACCCTCTGGTTTCAGTGCTTCCTCTGAATAGGATCCCAGCCCTGAGTTTCCTGCTCTTGCTGAGCCTTCTGTCCACACTGACCTTTCAGCGTTCTCTGAACCTCCTGGCTCTGGACTCTCGGCTTCAGCAGTAATTCCAGCTACAGACTGAACTCTGTGGTTTGGTTTGGAATTTCTGCCTTCTCGGTAGCTGTATCTGCTGCTTCCTTCTTCTCCAACTCTGGTTGCTTCCACTCTGCTCTTTCCTCTGCTCACTTCCTGCCCCTTTGACTTCTGTGATGCAGGTTTAAAAAGGTGCTTTCTAGCCACCATGCCCTGTTCTGTGCACGTGTGCTTGCTATCTGGGCTTAAACCTGCCCCCACGTTAAGGTTTGGGCGGGGCTCAACCTCTACTACAACGTGCTTCTCTGGTTTGTTTACAGTTTGAGCTCTATGGAAACCCTGCCTTTCCTCAGTCTTAAAGGTATAGTCCCCATTTTCCTCTATCTCCATCTGATCAGTATAGCTGACATTGTCACAGTACGTTCTAGGTAAAAGGACAGCGCCCTTCTACAATATAGGGTATGCAAGACAGTTTCGGCCCTACTGGCGTGCGGCCTGGGAAAGAACGTCGGAAGTACCACCTCCTGGTTGAGCTGGAAGGAGGACACTACCTTTGGAAGGAACTTAGGATGAGTCCTCAAGACTACCCTGTTCTTATAGAACCTGGTATACGGTCTATCCGAGACCAGGGCCTGAAGCTCACTCACACGCCTAGCCGAGGTGAGTGCCACGAGAAACAGCACTTTCCAGGATAGGAAACGTAAGTGGCAGGTAGCCATCGGCTCAAAAGGTGAGCGAGTCAGTTGCTGCAAGACCACATTGAGATCCCACTCAGTGGCCGGTGGACGAATAGGAGGCTTTAGCAGGCCTCTGAGGAAGCGAGACACCAAAGGGTGGCCCGAGAGGGATCGTCCATCCACCGACGAGTGGTGAGCAGAGAGGGCACTGAGGTGGACCCGGACAGAGTTGGACTGAAGTCCCAGGTTGGACAGGTGGAGCAGGTACTGCAGCACCACCGGGACCGAGCAGGAGACGGGATCCTCCTGCTGTTGAGAACACCAAGTGGAAAACCTACGCCATTTTAGAGCATAGGCCTTCCGAGTGGAATGCTTTCGGGAGGCCAACACCACCTCTTCAACCTCCTTTAGTAGGAGCAAGGACTACCCTTTCAGCAGCCAGGCCATCAAATTGAGGGATTTGAGGTTGGGATGCAAGATGCAAGAGGGACCCCTGATCCTGAGTCAGAAGGTCAGGTTGCAGCCCCAGAGGAAGTGGAGCATCCACTGCCAACTGCAGAAGAGGGAACCACGGCTGCCTGGGCCACCTGGGAGCTACCAGGATCACTGTGGCTCGGTCCTGCTGGGTCTTGAATAGAGTCCGGGCCACCAGAGGTGTGGGAGGAAACGCATACAGCAGGTCCTCTGACCAAGGGATCAGAAATGCATCTGCCGCTGCCCTCAGAGGATGCGGTTGTCTGGAACAGAACTTGGATAGTTGCCTGTTCAGCAGATTGGCAAAAAGATCCATGGTTGGAAGTCCCCACTTCAGAAAGATCTGTTGGGCTACCCGAGGATCCAACTGCCATTCGGGAGGCTGCAGAAGTCTGCTGAGCCTGTCCGCCAGGTAGTTTTCCTGGCCTGGGAGGTAGACCGCCTTGAGGGTCATGCCCTGAGTGATAGCCCAGGAGCAGAGCTTGTGCTTCCAGGCACAGGAGTCGGGATCCCGTGCCTCCTTGCTTGTTCACGTAGAACATAGCCACCTTGTTGTCCATCTGGATTAGGACAGACTGGTGAGAGAGGACCGGAGAGAAAGTCCGTAAGGCTAGGCGAATGGCTCTCAATTCCAACAGATTGATCTGCTGGGCGGCCTCCCACGGAGACCATAGGCCTTGGGTGCAGGTCCCCTGGCAATGTGCTCCCCAGCCTTGCAGGGAAGCATCAGTTGTCAGCACTTGAGTGTGTGGGGAGGCCCGAAAAGGAACTCCGCCGACCAGGTTTTGGAGATGCCTCCACCAACGTAAGGAGTCCACCAAGAGTTTGAACACCTTCATCTTGTCTGACAACCGTCCTGTGGACTGTACCCACTGTGCCGGCCTCATGTGCAGACGGGCATTTGGGGTGACAGGTCACATGGCTTCCACAGTGCACAGGAGTCGGAGGAAGTGTCTGGCCGAGACCAGAGAGTTCATCTGAAACTGACCGACCAACTTCATCAGCCTGTGAGCTCTGTCCACAGGCAAATAGGCCTTTGCATGGATGGTATCCAACCTTGCCCCATGAACTTCATGTCCTGTGAGGGGACTAAAGAGGACTTTGGGAAGTTTATAACGAACCCCAGGTGCTGAAGCAGGGATATGGTTCGGAAGGTGGCCTGCCTGGCCTCTTGTGGGGACTGGCCCCTGATAAGCCAATCGTCCAGGTAAGGGAACACAAAGATCCCCTGGTTCCTGAGGTAGGCCGCAACCACCGCCAGGCATTCTGTAAAAACCCTGGGGGCGGAGGCGAGGCCAAAGGGAAGCACTCTGTACTGGAAGTGGTTTCCTCCCACCACAAATCTGAGGTATTGCCTGTGATTTGGATGGATGAGGATGTGAGTATAAGCATCCTTCAGGTCTAAGGAGCATAGCCAATCTTCCTGCTGGAGGTAGGGCAGTAAGATTCCAAGGGTAAGCATCTTGAACTTTTCCCTCTCCAGAAACTTGTTTAGATTTCTCAGGTCCAGGATGGGTCTGAGGCCTACTGTTCTCTTTGGTACCAGGAAGTACCTCAAGTAGAAGCCTTGCCCTTCCAGGTGGTGAGGCACCGGTTCCACCGCCTGGTCCTGTAGCAGACCTTTCAACTCCTGAAGGAGTAAGTTTCTGTGCAGAGGGGGTCTTGGAGGCTCCCCTGGAAAGTAGGGGGGGGGGGTCTGGGTGAAGTGGAGCAGATAGCCCCTCTCGATGATGCTTAACACCCAAGTAAAAATAAAATTGCCGTTCCTACCCAAAAATGCAAAGGAAATGAGAATACCTCACCCAATCAGGAAGTTCAACAACACCTCATAAATACCATTTCATCTCACATAGATCTGGACTACACGGACCTGGATGATCTAACAAACAGATGGAACACGAACATACAAAATGCTTCAAACCCTACATCGAAAACCTCAGGTAATGCAAGCAAGCCCAGCTCCGAACCCTGGTACACGGAAACTCTAGCAAGATCGAAGAGAGAACTCCGCAAAATAGAGAGAAAATGGAGACAAACCAAATCCATCGAGCTCAAAACCAAATACATGACCCTTCTTACAAAGTACAAAGATGACGTCAACTCTGCTAAGAGAAACCATCATACTAACATATTAAGTAAAGCGATCAACAGACCGCGGGAGTTATTTGAACTCGTCAAATCTCTTACTAAAACATCTCAAAGCGACAACCTAAACAACTCCATCGAGGCCCAAACATTGGCAATCCACTATGCGAGCAAACTAACTGCCACAAGACCTACACCCTACCATGTCTCAACACTACCGACACCACTAAACAACCTTGAGACCAACACAAATCAAGACCAGTTATGGAAACATTTCCACAAAATCGGAGACCAGCAAATTGCAACCATACTCACAAGCATAAACAGCACCACATCCCCACTCGACCCCTGCCCAGCAACCTGGATCAAGGCAGTGAAATAGGACATAGCACCGTACATCTCGCACATAGTAAACCTATCACTATAACAAGGATTCATGCCCACTGAGCTAAAGAAATCCGTCATAAGACCTATTCTAAAAAACAGTACACTCAGCAGAGATGACCCAGCATCCTACCGCCCAATATCGAGCATACCATTCCTAGCAAAGATCATTGAAAAGGCGGTCCTATTACAATTCCAAGACCACCTGAACGACAATGCTCCTCTAGATGACCAGCAATACGGCTTTAGACAACATCATGGGGTCGAAACCCTATTACTAGTTCTACTTAACAACCTACTCAAGGGCCTGGAAAACAAAAAGAAAATGTATATACTCCTATTCATCGACATCTCAGCTGCCTTTGATAGTTAACCATCGAACCCTCATAAACAGAATCAAGTCAATAGGAATATCAGGAACCCCACTAAAGTGGTTCACATCATACATCTCAAACCGAATGCAACAGGTACAATTCAACGGCGAAAAAGCAGAAGCATTCTCTCAAACACAAGGTATACCACAAGGCTCTGCACTCTCAGCACTCCTTTTCAACGTATATATGCAACCACTATGCAAAATATTTACACAGCATAAAATCAACTACCACATTTATGCCGATGATATTATGCTGTACACACAACTTGACACTGACAACCCGGACTACAGCTCACTCGAAACATGTCTTGGCGAGATGCAAAACTGGTTACAACAAAGCAGCATGACAATCAACCACAAGAAAACTGAGGTGATGTATATCTCAAGGAAAGCAAATTTTGACCCACCTACATCAATAACCCTGTGCAACAACACTTATCAAACAAAGAAAGAAATAAAATATCTAGGAGTTACATTTGACTGCGACCTAAAAATGGAAACACCTGCGCAAAACCAACAGGGCAGTCTTCTACAAACTGAGAGCTCTACAACCCATACGGAATATTATTGATACCCACGACTTCAGATCCGTTGCTCAAGCACTCATGCCACATTTCGACTATTGCAACGCCATTCTTCAAGGACTTCCTAAGAAAACCCTGAACATCATTCAAATGGCACAAAATGTAGCTGCCAGGATCATCATGAGGAAAAGTCTTACTGAACACATTACACCAGTACTAATTGAGCTACACTGGCTCCCCACAGCAGCCCGCACAAAATACAAAATACTGACGACCACCTTCAAACTCATCCACAGCATAGCACCATCCTTCCTCGACACCCTAATCAGATTGCAACCATCCAACAGAAACAGGAGAACCATCAATTCCAACACCCTCCACACTCCAACAGATATCAGATCAGTCAAAAAAATCACTAGTAACAGGGCTTTATCATACACAGCACCGACACTATGGAACCAACTCCCACCCGACCTACGAGCCAGCATTGATCTAGCCGACTTTAGAAAGAAACTCAAAACCCACCTATTTCAAAGTCATTTCAACCTGTACTAAACTCGCATGAGGGGCAACTCCCCCACAGCACCCCAGAAAACCTGTAATGTATAAATGTACATATATAAATTATTATCCCCTTAGCTTAGAAGTAGATAATTTTCTGCGTGACGTGCTAACCTTTCGAATCTTTATGTACAAATCAAAATTATTCTGTCTTGATTCGACAGCTTTATCCATGTAATCTTACCCGCTTCAGATCGCTGGAAGGAGCGGTATACAAATGCTTGCTAAATAAAATAAATAAAGTATCCCATGTGATGGCTGGCCACCTGTCTGCGTACAGGGTCAGCCGACCTCCTGTGCCCTGGAGAGGAGGAGAGGCTATGCTGGCATAGTCAAAAACCCCCTCCCTGCTGAGCAGGAGCCGGAGTAGGAGGGCTTGGGGGCCTTCTGCCTACGGGCCCATGACCCTGCCCCTTGGCCTGCTGGCCCTGTTGGGGAGCTGCAGAGGCCTGGTAGTGACGGTAGGTTTTGTAGGCAGTGGTCTTCCTCGGGTAAAAGGCCTTTTTGCCCGAGCCCTTCTTCTGAGAAGGGGCAGAGGTTTTCCTGGACAGTCTTGTCCAGGTAAGAGTCTCGGTCTCGAGTTCTGCAGCCTTTTCGGCCATAGGCTTGCCAAAGAGGTTTTCACCCCGGCAAGGGACATCGACCAACTTGTCCTGCACCCACGGCTCGAGATCCAAGGATTGTAGCCAGGCCTGGCGGCGTGCACCGATGTCGGCCCCTGCTACTCGGGCCAAAGCCACAAATCCATCGTAGGCTGCTCGAGATATAAACTTCGAGCACTCCCAAATACCAGAAGACAAAGCTTTGAACCTCTGCAAAGGTTCCTCGAACAGACCAGCAGAAAACCCGGCAATCTCCTTTGCCAGGTCTCGAAGGTACATACCCATGTACAGCTGGTAGGTCTGGACACGGAAAGCAAGCATAGAGCCCTGGAAGCACTTTCTACCAAGGGCATCCAGGTTCTGGGCTTCCCTGCCGGGAGGCACCGAAAAGTGCATCTTCTGACTTTTCAGGCGATGCATGGCCGATTCCACAACCATGGAGTGATGCGGTAGTGTGCCTTTTGAAACCCAGGGCTCTTGCAGACTCGATAGATGGAATCGACCCGCTTGCTTAGAACCAGCATCGAGGCCGGCGCCTCTCACATGCGGAAGAGCAACCGCTCCAGCATCAGAGGAACCGGGACAGTAAAGGCCTCCTTGGGAGGAGAGTCATACTGCAGAGCCTCGAGCTCTTCGGCTCGAGGCTCCTCCTCGGGGTCCGCAGGAAATGCCAATGCTTTGGCCATGTCCCTTACGAAATCCGAGAACCTGGTATCCTCCGGGGGGGACCTTGTCCGAGGCTCGGATCCCAGTGAGTCCGAAGGGACACACCGAGTCCGGAAGGTGTCCGGGCAGGCACCGACACCATCCGCCCCGATGCCGAGGGTACCGGCGTCGACGACCTCGGTCCTGAACGGGAGGCCGAGGGTGACTTCGGCCAAGGATCGACTCGAGTTCGCATGGTCTTGAGGATCAGCTCAGCCTCCGGGGTCGACTTGGACGTCGAGGTCCCGGTGGTCGGGGCAGATGTGCCGGTGAGACTGGCGATCAGCACCCGCTGCTGCTCCATGAAGGCAAACAATCTGCTCTCCAAGGCCGTCAACCTGAATCCGAGCTCAGGAGACCCAGCAGCCTCCGACTCGGGCCCCGACAGCGTTGGGCCCGACGTCGGCTCCCCAGGAGGAGAGTCCACGAGGACTACAGTACTCACGTGACTCGGGGACTCCGACTCTAAACGAGGATGCTTCGCAGGCTTCTCCGACTCCAAAGACCTGGGACGGCGATCGGGGCTATGCGACCTGGCCCTCAAGGAGCCAAGAGCATCCACCGATGCCGCCATCACGGGTTTCTTCTTCCTTCGATGCTCCCTCGAGGGGGACTCCCTTTCAGAGGAGCCCTGACGATGCTCGGGATCAGACTCCCGAGACGTCGAGGCCTCTGACGAAGTCCGGACCTGTCCAGAGGCAGATTCAGAGAAGATCCTCTCACGCTGGTGCTGAAGGCTCCGTAATGCCTTGGAAGACATTTTGCCACAGGGGCTACAGACCGTAGAATCATGGTCTGGCCCTAGGCACCGGAGGCGGCAGTCATGTGTGTTGGTGAGAGACATGAGTTTCTTGCACCGATCACACTTCTTAAAGCCACTGGCAGCCATCGGGGGAAAAAGGGCCCCTGCAAGATCAAAAAATAGGGCTGCCAGGGAAAAGAAAAAAGGCACAAACGCAGTCTCTAAGGACAAAAACCGAAAAGAGAGGTCCGGGCTCGGCACCGGTGTACCGAGTCCAGGCGGGAAAGGAACCGACGTCGAACCGAAGAAAAAACTTGACCCAACGCAGAAAAATCAACTTTTTTCATGGGTGACAAGGACAGGCGTCCGTAGGGCTCTGCGGAAAAAAGACGACTGAGCAAGATGGCACCTTTGGGCGGGAAGGGGACCGCGCATGCGTGCCTGCATTCCCAAAGGCTTTCTTTGAAAGCTGGGGAAATGCTCCGCATGGGGGCTCAGTCGGCGCCGACATCACCTATATGTGAGGACTGACTTCCTGCTTGGTCCTGGAGAAAAAAGTAATAGAAATGGTCCCTTGGGGGGTCACAGCTGGTGTGCAAACCTATAGCCCTGACAAGAGATTGAATCAAAATAAAAGAGCTAACTTACCTAAATAGTGAGACTATCAAGATTTTTAAAAAATCCCAAATGTAGGAAGGAGCATTATAAAAAGCCAATAAATGAAGCAGAGAGAAAAATCCAAAAATGGAGGAGTTAGGGGCAGTCTACTGACATGTTTACTTCTGCCAGTGTATCAAGAAAAAAACCTGAAATTCAGCCAGCCCAGTGGTGAACAGACTCCCCCCATCCCCCCACCCCAACACATGGATTTTCAAGAAGTTCAAAAAGAGTCAGCCAATGAACATGATGTGGTAATGTACTGTTATGGTCAACATTATTAGCACCCTTGCACTTAAATCCCTTAGTGTCCAGTATCTCCTTAAAAAAAGTGGCCAGTGAAATGGATTTGGACTATATATGCACACATATTTGACACTTAAAAGAATCAAATAAAACAAGACTAATTAAAAAAGGAAAAAGTAGGAAATAGTATAAAAACTGAAACATTGCCAGGACGCGATTATTGGCACCCTTATAAACAATTCAAATCAGTTTGAACAGAAGAACCACATTCCCACTGCAGTAAAATTAGACGCACCTGTGATCAGTACTCACAAGTACATGACTTAAATCAACCAATGAATGATGGCTGTAATGTTTAAAATAGCCACATTCACTCCTTGTTCCATTTTCACAATGGTGAAGAGAGCTGCCTGAGATCGTCAGAAAAGCCCTTATCACCAAACATCAAAACTTCATAGGGGTACAAGGCCATCTCCAAAGACCTTGGTATTCCTGTAGCTACAGTTCGCATTTTTAAGACAGTTCTGCTCATGGAACTGTCAAGATCCTCCCACAACGTGGTGGGAAAAGGAAAATTAATCCATTATAGTATGAATTGTTGGAAAAACACCACGTACAACATCCAAAGAGCTTAAGGCTGACCTGGAGTAATCTGAAGTGACGGTTTCAACCTGCACTGTACGCTGTGCAATAAACAAAGAAGGACTTCATGGGCGAAGGATAAGGAGGACCCCTTTGCTCAAAGACAGACATAAAAAGGCACGCTTGATCTTTGCCCAAACTCACCTTGAGAAACCACAATTCTTCTGGGAAAATGTTCGGAGAGATAAAACCAAACTTGAGCTCTTTGGCAATGCAGACCAGCGATACATTTACAGGAACAGAAACAAAATTTATAACAATTAAATATGGTAAGTTTCCATAATATTCTGTTGCCTCAGAAACTTGAGGCCTGGAAAATATTAAAGGATAGTGTAGTTACTCACCTGTAACGGGCGATCTCCAGGAACAGCAGAAAAGCGTAGTTACTCACCTGTAACAGGTGTTCTCCAGGAGCAGCAGGAATCAGTCCTCACTTATGGGTGACGTCGGCGCCGACGGAGCCCTCGCGGAGCAATTTTCCCCAGCTTTCAAAGAAAGCCTTTGGGAATTGCAGCGCGCATGCGCGGTCGTCTTCCCGCCCGAGGGTGCCATCTTAGCCAGTCAGATGACATAGCTAAAAAAGACAGCATAAAAATTTGCAAAAAGAACATAAGCAGACGATTGCAACTCCAAGGGGAGGAGGGAGGGTAGTGAGGACTGATTCCTGCTGCTCCTGGAGAACACCTGTTACAGGTGAGTAACTACGCTTTCTCCAGGACCAAGCAGGAAGTCAGTCCTCACTTATGGGACTCCCAAGCTCAAGGCTACCGGAGACCCTAAGCACAAAAATGAGCTCCCTCTAGCTCAGCAGCACAGAAGGATAGAATCTTCGCTGAATTATGACCCACCGGTAGCCCACATCCGGGATGGAGGGTAGGAGTTGCTCAGACCTCAAAGAGATTACGGAGGACTGCCTGTCCGAAAGCACTGTCCCTACGGGACTCCCTCTCGAGACAGTAATGGACCGCAAAAGTCTGGCTCGAAGACCAAGTAGCGGCCCGGCAGATGTCTGCCAGCGGAACAGAGCGGAGGTAAGCCACTGACGTAGCCTTTGCCCGAACGCAATGAGCCGTGACTCGACTTTCCAAGGAGACTCCGGCTGCCCCATAAGCCCAAGAGATACAGTCCGCAACCCAGATGGACAGAGTACGCTTGGAGACCGGGAGCCCCAATTTATTGGGGTCAAAAGACACAAAAAGCTGAGCAGCTTTACGGTGCTCCCGCGTACGGTCAAGGTAGAAGTTCAAGGCTCTTCTACAGTCCAGGGTATGGAGGACCGTTTCAGCTCGGCTGGAGTGCGGTCTGGGAAAGAAGGTTGGAAGTACCACCTCCTGATTGATGTGAAAAGGGGAGACCACTTTAGGCAGAAATTTTGGGTGAGTCCGTAGGACTACCCTATTCTTGTAGAACCTAGTGTAAGGGGGATCAGACACGAGGGCCTGCAATTCACTTACGCGTCTAGCGGAAGTGAGGGCTATCAAGAACAGTGTTTTCCAAGACAGAAAACGGAGAGAACAGGTAGCCATAGGTTCAAAAGGCGGACAGGTGATCCGCTGCAAAACCACATTCAGGTCCCAGTCAGGCGCTGGCGGGCGCAGAGGTGGTTTAAGTAGAAGGAGACCTCGGAGAAACCTCGCTACGAGAGGGTCGTTGGAGAGAGGTCTGCCTTCCACCGGCACATGATGTGCTGAAAGAGCACTGAGGTGAACTTTGACGGAATTGGACTTAAGTCCCAGATTAGAGAGGTGCAGCAAGTACTGCAAGATCACCGACACCGGGCAGGAGAAGGGATCCTGAGACTGTTGGGTACACCAGACTGCAAAGCGACGCCATTTAAGGGCGTAGCATTTGCGGGTAGAGGGCCGTCGCGAAGCCAAGACGACCTCCTCCACCTCCGCCAGCAGGAGAAGGGGAGCAAGGACTACCCTCTCAGCAGCCAGGCCATGAGGTTGAGAGACCTGAGGTTGGGGTGCAGTAGGGACCCCTGATCCTGAGTGAGGAGATCCGGTTGTACCCCCAGAGGGATTGGATCCTCCACCGCCAGTTGTAGCAGGAGCGGAAACCACGGCTGCCTGGGCCAGCGAGGGGCCACCAGGATCATGAAGGCTTTGTCTCGGAGAACCTTGAAAAGAGTCCGAGAGACTAGCGGGATGGGAGGGAAAGCGTACAGAAGGCTCCCCGACCATGAGATCAGAAAGGCGTCCGCCGCAACCCGAAGGGGGTGTGGCTGACGAGAGCAGAAGCGCGGAAGCTGCCGGTTGTGAGGACTGGCAAAGAGATCCACCGTGGGGAGGCCCCACTGGAGGAAGAGCTTCTGAACTACCAAGGGATCCAGACGCCACTCGTGAGGCTGGAGGACCCTGCTGAGTTGTCCGCAAGGCAATTTTCCTGGCCCGGGAGATAAACTGCCTTGAGGAGAATGCCGTGACTGACGGCCCAAGAGCAGAGCTTCTGTGCCTCCCGGCAGAGGAGGAAGGAGCCCGTGCCCCCCTGTTTGTTCACGTAGAATATGGCAACTTGATTGTCCGTCTGGACAAGGACGGACTGTTGGGAAGTCAGGTGGGAGAAGGCCTTGAGAGCTAGGCGGATCGCCCTGAGCTCCAGGAAGTTGATCTGCTGAGCAGACTCCCACGTGGTCCAGAGGCCCTGAGTACGTGCCTCTTGGCAATGTGCTCCCCAGCCCAGGAGGGATGCATCGGTGGTCAGCACCCGGGTCGGCTGAGGTGACTGGAAAGGCATTCCGAATATCAGGTTCGGCAGCCGGAGCCACCACCAGAGAGACGAGATCAGCGGTTCGGAGACACGCACTAGGTCTGCTAGGCCGCCCGTGGCCTGTCGCCACCGCTGGCGGAGACACCATTGAGCAGACCGCATATTCAGGCGGGCATTGGGGGTCACATGGACGGTGGAAGCCATATGGCCGAGCAGTCTCAGGAAGCGCCTGGCGGAGACCAGGGGCTGGCTGCGAAAGCGGTCGGCTAGGTCCATGAGCCGTTGAGCCCTGTCGAGCGGTAGGTATGCTCGCGCCTGAGGGGTGTGCAGCCTTGCGCCGATGAACTCGAGATCCTGTGAGGGGAGCAAAGTGGACTTTGCGAAGTTTATAACAAAGCCCAAGTGCTGCAGCAGAGTCACCGTGCGGCACGTGGCGTTGGTGACCTCCTGAGCGGACGCTGCTCTGATGAGCCAGTCGTCGAGGTACGGAAAGACATAGAGGCCGTGAAGCCTGAGATGGGCCGCCACCACCGCTAGACATTTTGTGAAGACTCGCGGTGCGGAGGACAGGCCAAAGGGCAGTACTCTGTACTGGTAATGATTTCCTGCCACCACAAACCTTAGGTATTGACGGTGGCTTGGGTGGATGAGGATGTGCGTGTAGGCATCCTTTAGATCCAAGGAGCATAGCCAATCTCCCTGCTGGAGGTAGGGCAGGATTCCAAGGGTAAGCATCTTGAACTTCTCCCGCACAAGGAACTTGTTGAGGTTGCGCAAGTCCAGGATGGGTCTGAGGCCTCCTGTCCGCTTTGGTACTAGAAAGTACCTGGAATAAAAGCCTAGACCTCTCAGGTGGTGGGGCACCGGTTCCACCGCCTGCTCCTGCAGAAGACCCGCTAACTCCTGAAGGAGTAGTTCCCTGTGCAGAGGGGGTCGTGGAGGTTCTCCCGGAAAGTAGGAGGGAGGGACCTGATGGAAGTGGAGAAGATAGCCTTCTCGCACGACCTGAAGCACCCAGGCATCTGCGGTGATGCTGGACCACCTGTGGGTGAAGTGAACCAGCCGGCCTCCGGTGCTGGGAGGAACCAGCGGGGGGGGAGGCTATGCTGAGCGAGTCAAAAACCCCCACCCTGCTGAGCAGGGGCTGGTGGTGCAGGCTTGGGGGCTTGCTGCCTACGGGACCCGTTACCCCGTCCCTTGGCCTGCTGGCCCTGTTGGGGAGCTGCAGGGGCCTGATAATGGGGGTATTGTTTGTAGGCAGCCGCCTTCCTCGGGTAAAAGGACTTTTTCCCCGAGCCCTTCTTTTTCTGGGAAGGGGCGGAGGTCTTCCTAGAAAGCCTGGTCCGGGTGAGAGTCTCAGTCTCAATCTGCGCAGCCTTTTCCGCCATGGGCTTGCCAAAGAGGTTTTCGCCTCGGCAGGGGACATCGACCAACTTGTCCTGCACCCAGGGTTCAAGGTCTGACGACTGAAGCCAAGCCTGTCGGCGGGCACCGATGCCGGCTGCGGCCACTCGAGCCGAGGCTTCAAAGCCATCATAGGCTGCTCGGGACATGAACTTTGAGCATTCCCGAATGCCAGTGGACAAGGCTAGGAACCTCCGCAAGGGCTCCTCGGAGAGACCAGCGGAGAATCCGGCCAGTTCTTTAGCCAGATCCCGGAGATACATGCCCATGTATAGCTGGTAAGTCTGGACACGACATGCGAGCATAGAGCCCTGGAAACACTTCTTGCCAAGGCCATCCAGGTTACGGGCCTCCCTTCCAGGAGGCACCGAGGAGTGCATCTTCTGGCTCTTAAGACGATGCATGGCCGATTCCACTACCATGGAATGGTGTGGCAGCTGTGCCTTTTGAAAGCCAGGGCTCTTGCGGACTCGATAGATAGAATCGACCCGCTTGCTCAGGACCGGCGAGGAGGCCGGACTCTCCCACATGCGGAAGAGTAGTCGTTCCAGCATAGGAGGAACTGGCACAGTAAAGTGTTCCCTCGCGGGAGAGTCATACTGGAGGGCGTCGAGCTCTTCGGCTCGAGGCTCCTCCTCGGGATCCGCAGGGAAGGCCAAAGCCTTGGCCATATCCCTAACGAAGTCCGAGAACCGGGCATCCTCCGGGGGGGACTGCTTCCGAGGCTCGGACTCCGGTGAGTCCGATGGGACACACCGAGTCCGGAAAGAATCAGGTGACTCTTCCTCCTCAGACTCCCAGACCGACTCCGACGAGGACTCGGTGGGGTCGGCCCGGGCAGGGTGCGGCGCCAGCCGCCCCGACGCCGAGGGAGTCGGCGTCGGCGACCTCGGTCCCGAACGGGAGGCCGAGGGTGACCTCGACCGAGGATCGACTCGAGTTCTCATTGACTCGAGGATCGGCTCGGTCTCCGGGGTCGACTTGGACATCGACGTCCCGGCGGTCGGGGCAGCGGCGCCAGCGAGGCCAGCGAGCAGTGCCCTCTGCTGGTCCATGAAGGCAGACAGTCTGCTCTCCAAGGCCGTCAACCTGAGTCCGACCTCAGGTGACCCAGCAGCCCCCGACTCGGGCCCCGACGGCGTCGGGCCCGACGTCGGCTGTCGCGGAGGCGAGTCCAGAAGGACCACAGGACTTACCCGGGCAGGCATCTCCGACTCCAGGCGAGGTCGCTTCGGGATGTGTTCCTTCTCCAAGGACCCGGGGCGGCTGTCGGGGCTATGCGACCTGGCCCTCGCGGAACCAGGAGCGTCCACCGACGCCGCCCTCGCGGGTTTCACCTTCCGACGATGGTCCCCGGAGGGAGAACCCCGGTCGGAGGAGCTCCGGCGACGGTCCGAACTGGAGCCTTTCGACGCGGAGGCCTCCGACGAGGTCCGGGTACGGCTGGGGTCAGCGAAGATTCTCTCGCGCTGATGCCGCCGACTTCTCAACGCCTTTGAGGACAGTTTGCTGCAGGGCCCACAGATCAGTTCCTCATGATCTGGGCCCAGGCAGCGGAGGCAAAAGTCGTGTGTGTCGGTTAGTGACATATTTCGGTCACACCGACCACACCGCTTAAAGCCGCTGGCAGCCATCGGGGGAAAAAGGGCCCCTGCGAGGTCAAAGGACCGGGCTGCCAGGGAAACCGAAAACGAAAGCTGACTAAGTCAGAAAAACCGAAAAAAGGAAGAGGACTCGTGACCGGCGTCGCGAGTCCGGGCGGGAAAAAGATCGGCGTCGAACCGAAGGAAAAAAGGATAAAATAAAGAAGAAAATCAACTTTTTCGCGGGGACAAGACGGGGACCTCTGTAGGGCTCCGCGGAAAAAAGAAGACTGGCTAAGATGGCACCCTCGGGCGGGAAGACGACCGCGCATGCGCGCTGCAATTCCCAAAGGCTTTCTTTGAAAGCTGGGGAAAATTGCTCCGCGAGGGCTCCGTCGGCGCCGACGTCACCCATAAGTGAGGACTGACTTCCTGCTTGGTCCTGGAGAATCAGTCTTCACATATGGGTGATGTCCCCGACGGAGCCTGCGCAGGAATGCTCCCCAGCATTAAACAGGAAAGCCTTTGGGAGCACTCCACTGCGCCTGTGTACCTGCCTTCCGAACTCCTCTCCTCAGTTGAGCTTGTAGCGGAGAATAAGAAGAAAACAAAAGAACCCTACAACTCCAAGGGGAGGAAGGCGGGTTGTGAAGACTGATTCCTGCTGTTCCCCGAGATCAACCGTTACAGGTGAGTAACTATGCTATCTCCAGGAACAAACAAGAAAGCATAGTTACTCACCTGTAACAGGTGATCTCCAGGAACAGCAGGAATTTAGTCTTCACATATGGGTATCGTAGGTACCAAAAGAGCCTGCGCGGGAACGCTCCCCAGCGTCCAATCAGAAAGCTTTTGGGAGCATCCCACAGTGCCTACGTGCTGCCTTCCCGCCTTTCCCAACTGCCTCTCTCCAGTTTAGTTTTAAAGCTCAGACAAAGAGAGAGAGAGGGAATGAAAAGAAAAGAAAAGAGAGATACAACTCCTAGGGGACGTGGGTGGGTTGTGAAGACTAAATTCCTACTGTTCCCGGAGATCACCTGTTACAGGGTGAGTAACTATGCTATCTCCAGGAACAAGCAGGAATGTAATCTTCACATATGGGGACTCCCTAGCTACAGATGCCAGGGAGAGACCCAAGAAGTTTTGTGCCCCTGTGAAAGGGCTTCCCTTCCCCCCATGGATCTCTGGCATCCTACCGGGAATGGTGGGTAGGAGTTGATTAAGTATGGAACAGGTGTCGTAGAACAGCCTGACCAAACAAGGCATCCCGGCAGGAGTCCTTGTCTAAGCAGTAATGGGCTGTGAAGGTATGAACCGAGGCCCAAGTAGCTGCTCGACAGATGTCGTCAATAGACACAGAGTGTAGATGAGCCATTGAGGCTGCCATGTCTCTCACATTGTGAGCTGGGACATGGCCTTCCAGAGAAAGGTTTTTACTCTGATAGGTAAAAGAAATACACTGTGCAATCCAATTGGACAATGTTCTCTTGGAGACTGGAAGTCCCAAATGAGAAGGATCAAAAGCAACAAAGAGTTGAGAGAATTTTCTATGTTGCTGTGTCCTTTGTAAGTAAAAAGCAAGTGCTCTTTTACAGCCCAAAGTATGAAGATTCCTTTCTGCATTTGAAGCATGAGGCCTTGGAAAAAATACAGGCAGGTAAACTGCTTGGTTTAAATGAAACGGTGACGGGCCTACATTATGGTAGGGGGAGTGACTTCGGAGCCGTTCTGTTTGCAGAGGGGTACTCGGCAGGGGTGCCCACTGTCCCCGCTCCTCTTCATACTCCACCTGGAGCCTTTGTTGGTAAAATTGATGCATCAAGATGGAGTGACTGGAGTGGGCTGGACGGCGGGTGAATTTAAAATCAGTGCGTTCGCGGACGATATGTTATTGTGTCTGACGAATCCGCAGGTGTCCTTGCCACGGGCTTTACAAGTGATTGAGGGGTTTGGGGCCTTCTCGGGTTTGCGCATAAACAAAGGTAAATCTTTGGGGCTTGACGTTGGGGGGGAATCTCGGAGGGTGTGGCAGGGCATGTTTCCCTTGCAGTGGGCTGAGGGACAGATACGCTATCTTGGGATTTACCTCCCTGAATTTGTTAGACCAGCTGTATCAGGTGAATGTCCCTAGGCTTTTGGATGGGATGAGTAGTAGGTGGCGGAAATGGATGGAGCTCCCGTTGTCGCTGAGTGGACGCATAGCTTTGTACAATATGGTAGAGTTCCCGCGATGGGCCTATATCTTGCGTCACCTCCCGGTGTGGCTGTTGCGTAGGGATGTGGAGCGGCTGGGTAGCCAGGTGGCACGATTTCTGTGGTGGGGTCGGAGAGCTCGGATTGCTTTAAAAACTCTGATGCAGCCCCGAGGGAGTGGGGGAGCAGGATTGCTATCGATCCGGCGGTATAACCTGGTGTGTTGGGCGAACGTATTTCGGGATCTGCTGGCGGGCACGTCTGAAGTCATCCCCTTGCGGGTTATGGAAGAAGTGGTGGCTCCTCTACACCGAATGGTGCCGACCTATGTGGAGCGTGGGAAACTTCCTGAGGCCTGTCGGCGCTCGGGCTATTGGAGGGCGCTCCGGGTGGCCTGGAAGGTGCTGTGTGGCTTTCGGGGGGGCCAGGGGAGTCTGACGGATTGTATTCCTCTGGGCAGTAACCCAGATTTTCTTCCGGGACTGCGGGCCTCTATTGCACGGGATTGGGCAACTAACGGCTTGTGCTACGTAGGCCATCTCCGCAGGGCGGGGGGGTCTGAAGTGGACTCGTTTGCCTCTTTGCGGGAGAGATACGCTCTGGGAGCCCGTGACTTATACTTCTATTTCCAGGTACGTCATTATGTGAATACGCTCCAGACAGGGCAAGTAGCCGTGTTGACGGCAGGGGGGATGCTAGAGGTGTTCGGTGCTCTTGAGGGGAAGATTACTGCACGTTCCCTGATGGCAGCCTTGTGCCCAGACGGGGTGGAGGTCCATTTAGTTGCTCTGGCGGAGAAATGGCGGAAAGATGGCATTGGCGCAGGCATGGTTGGGCGTCTATGGGTGGCTTTTGCTGCAATAAAAGCTCTTTCGGAATCAGTACAGTTGCAGGAACTTCAATATAAATTCCTGTGGCGTGCGTATGTGCATAATGTGTGGGCTGCGAAGATGGGATTGGCAATGACAGATGTGTGTAGTCTCTGCAGGATAGCGCAGGGGGGATTTGCGCATCACTTTTGGTTCTGTCCCTGTATTCAAGAGTTGTGGGTGGAGGTGGGGCGGGTGCTGCGAACCTGGCTGCAGGTCCCGTTGGAGCTGTCCCTGGAGTTGTGCCTGTTTGGGTCCTATGAGGGCGTGCAGCCACTTCGGGAAGGGGAGCGGAAGCTTTGTGCAAAGGGTTTTGTTCTGGTGAAATTATGTATTTTGCGTTATTGGCTGAGGGGCTATGCGCCCGCCATAGGGGAGTGGGAGCGGGAGATGGAAGTTCTGATGGGCATGGAACAACGTACTGCACGTCTCCTGCCTGGGGGCGCCTGGGAGAGTTTTCTCACTGTGTGGCGGCCCATGCGGGAGTCAGTCCCTGGGAAGCTGGGTGGTGTGGCGGATGAGAGTATAGACCGAGTTTAATGCAGGTGGGTGTGGGGGGGAGGGTGGGGGGGGGGAGTTGTGGAGGGGGGGAGTTGTGGACGGGTGGGGGTGGAGGGGGACGGGGTTCAGTTCAGTTAGAAGGGGGGTGGTGGGGGAGGGCTGGGATTTGGGAAGTTCTGCTTGGTGGCTGGTCTGTTTTGATTGTTTTGCCGGGTGATGGATGGGGTGGGTAGGGAGCGGGTGGTGGGGGGGGCCTATGGGTTTGTTGCTTGTTACTGTGGTGGGGAACCCCCCACGTCTGTGTTCTTGTTGATGAGAAAGTTAATAAAAATGATTTTCCTAAATGAAACGGTGAGACTACCTTTGGCATAACGTGTGGATGAGTCCTACGGACTACCTTATCATGATGGAACCTCGTATAAGGAGGATCAGCCACTAATGCGACGTGCTGATGTGATTGCAATGAGAAAGACAACCTTCCAGGACAGGAATTTCAAGGAGGTAGTAGCTAGAGGTTCAAAAGGCGGCTTCATGAGCTGTCCAAGAACCAGATTTAGGTCCCATGCCAACGGTGATGGCCTAATGGGAGGCTTAGTTAGAAGGAGGCCCCTCATAAATCTCGCTATGAGAGGATGAGAGGAAATAGGTTGTCCATTTAAAGGCTTGAAAGCAGCTGAAATAGCACTTAAATGGACTCTTACTGAGTTAGTCTTAAGCCCTTCATTAGATAAATGAAGGAGATACTCCAATAATGATTCCAGAGGTATCGCCAGAGGGTCAAGACCCTTCTGCGAACACCATATGGAAAACCTTTTCCACTTGAAAGCATAAGAGCGTCTTGTGGAAGGCTTCCTGGAAGCATAAAGGATATTCTTTACCTGCTGAGAAAGGTTAAGACCGTGAAGTTCTAAGCTCTCAACAACCAGGCCCTGAGATGCAGAGAGTGGGGATCGAGATGCCACAACATCCCGTCCTCCTGAGACAGTAGAACTGGAGCAGATCCTAACTCCAGAGATGGAGCTTGAGAGAGATGTAGGAACAGAGGGTACCACACCTGCCGTGGCCAATGTGGAGCTATGAGAATCATATGGCCTCTGTCTCTCTGAAGCTTGAATAGGGTTTTGGGACTTAGGGGAATGGGTGGAAAGGGGAATGGGTGGAAAGGCATATAGGAAGTCCTGACCCCAATGGAGGAGGAAAGCATCCCTGGCCTGAGAACCCTGAGCCGGAATTCTGGAACAGAATCGGGGAAGTTTGGCATTCAACGGACTTGCAAAGAGGTCTATGTCCGGAGTTCCCCAAATTTGAAAAAGTTTTGCTACCTGGTCTGCACGAAGAGACCACTCGTGTGGAAGCAGAACTTGACTGAGTCTGTCTGCCCAGGAGTTTTGAATGCCTGCCAGATACACCGCAAGGAGATGAATCTGAAGCTCTCTGGCGAGGGCCCATAGTCGCAAAGCTTTGTTGCAAAGTGACAGAGAGCCTGTTCCTCCCTGCTTGTTCAGATAGAACATAGCTACTTGATTGTCCATCTGAATTAGGACTGTCATAGCTCAGCTGGGTGTGGAACACTCAAAGAGCAAGGAAGATTGCTCTGAGTTCCAAGAGATTGATGTGTAGATGGGTCTCCTGTGGAGTCCAGGTGCCTTGGGTAGAGAGATCTTTCAGGTGAGCTCCCCAACCCACCTGTGAGGCGTCTGCTGTTAGAGTGACCTGGGGTGGGAGCTGTTGGAAAGGGGACCCCACCAACAGGTTTTGGGTTGACTGTCACCATTGAAGGGACAAAATAAGGCGACCTGAGTTTGCTATTTTGTCTGATAGGCAGCCTGATGCTTGAGTCCACTGAATGGATAGAGTCCATTGGGCTGCTCTCATATGGAGGCGAGCACAGGGAACCACATGCACGGTAGATGCCATGTGGCCTAGCAGTTGTAACATTTCCCGAGCAGTGAGATGAGTTTTTAACACTGCTTGGGAAGCTAACTGCACAATGCGAAGGCAGCGGGGCTGTGGAAGATCTCCTATAAACTCTAGAGATGGAGTGGGAGTTAGGTTGGATTTTGGGATGTTTATGACCAGGCCCAAATACTGACGTATACGCATTGTGCAAGATAGGGAAATTCTGGTCCTCTGACTCTGATGGGGCTCGAATGAGCCAGTCGTTTAAGTAGGGGAAGACGAATATTCCTAGAGTGCAAAGAAATGCTGCCACTACAGCCATGCATTTCGTAAACACCCTTGGTGCTGAGGCCAGGCCAAAAGGAAGAACCCTGTACTGGTAGTACTTCCCCTGAAATAGAAACCGAAGGAATCTTCGGTGAGTTGGATGGATGAGAACATGGGTGTACGCTTCCTTGAGAACTAGAGAATAAAGCCAATCCTGACTCTGAAGGTATGGCAGAAGAGTTCCTAGAGAAATCATCTTGAACTTCCCCTTGAACAGGAATTTGTTCAAGTCTCTGAGGTCTAAAATGGGTCTGTGTCCCCGTTTTCTTTGGAATAAGGAAATAGGGGGAGTAAAACCCTGTACCCTGTTGGGAAATGGGTACTTCTTCTATTGCCCCGTGGGCAAGAAGTAAATTGACTGCTTGACCCAACTGATTTTCAAGTGAAGTCTGAGAATTGAACCGTCTTACAACTGTAGGAGGGGGCATGTTGAGGAAATGAAGCTTGTACCCCTCCTTTACAATGGAGAGAGTCCATTCTTCTGCTGTTATCTGCTCCCATTTGGGGGCAAAATGACACAACCTTCCTGGAATGGTGGAGGGCTCTGGCCCGTTGAAAGCCAGGAAGGTCATGTTCTCTAGATGGGAGTCCAAGCCCCTGTGGAGGCTGAGTCTGCTGGGCCGGTTGAGGCTTAGCAGACTTTGGTTATCTTTGTTTTGGTGGCTGCTGTCCCTTTCGGGCAGAGTGACCTGCAGAATGCCCCTGCTGGGTATAGGAGGGGTAAAAGTTCTTCTTTTTAGAGAAGAATGGTTTCTTGTAGGATTTTCTCCTTGCAAGATCAGCTGTAGCCTTGGATAGTCTATCCAAAGTGGTGTTATCAGCATCCAGCTCATTAGCTTTCTCTTGCCAATTTTTGCCAAAGAGATTTTCGCCTGTGCAAGGGATATTCCCCAGTTTGTCCTGTACCCAGAGTTCTAAGTCAGATGCCTGGAGCCAGGCAATCCTACGAGCACCTATGGTAATGGCAGAGGTTCTGCTTATGCACTCAAAGCAGTCAAAAGCTGCACGATTAACAAACTTGGAAACACCTTGGGCATGTTTGACAAGTGTAAGATAATCTTGCCTCTTGTCATCAGGAAGGAGAGGGCTCATAAGCTCTAGATCTCCTGTAACCTCCTTAAGGAACATTCCCATATATAAAATGTAGGAACTAATCCTGGCAGAAAGCATAGAGACCTGGAAGGTTCGACGCCCAAAGGCATCAAGAGTCCTACATTCACGTCCTGGCAGATTCGATGCATGTCTTTTTGCACTCTTGATCCTTCTCATAGCTGATTTCACTACCATGGAGTGGTGTGGTAACTGTGATTTTTGAAATCCAGGACAAGGAGGTACTCGATACATGGTATCAAGCCTACGAGAATGAGGAGAGGTGGTGAGAGGCGTTTCCCACATTCTTAGCATGAGATCATGCAAGATCTCATGAATAGGCAAAGTAGCTGCCTCCTCGGGAGCTTTAGGATATTGTAAAATCTCCAATTCCTTTGCTCTGGGCTCTGTTTCAGGAGCCACTGTGATCGAAAGACCTCTAGCCACCTCCCGGATGAAATCCTGAAAGGATATATCCTCTGGAGGAGACATCCTACATTTAGGAGAGTAAGGCTCCTCAGAGAGAAGTACTCCGGTACCGACAGAGCTGTCAGAATCCTCAGAGTCATCGGAGGATTCAAAATATCTCCTGTTCGGGTGCTCTTGTAAAGCACAATACCGGTACCGATTGAAGTCGGTACTGGAGGGGTCCGGTACCTGCCTGTTTGATACCGGAGGAAACAGCATGACTCAGTGTCGGTAACACAGTCGCCAATGTCGATGCTGTCGGTACCAGTACCGATATCGATGCTAGAACTGGTGTCGATACCGGTTGAACCGTCTGAAGCGGTCCCGAAGGCATCGAAGCCACAAGGAGAGCCGCCAGACTGCGTTCAATAGTCAAGAACCTCTGGTCTATTGATGCTGCCGATGCCTGGGTGTCAGTACCGGACGAAGCGGCCGGTACCCCAGAGCATGGCACCAGTAGTTCTGCCGGGGTTGAGGCTTCGAGAACATCCTGGAGCCCTGATAGTGCTTTGGGAGCCGAAACCTCCCGCCGGGGCAATTTTGCCAGTACAAGTCCTTCAAGGGCAACGCCAGAGGCATCTCGATGCTTAGAAGGAGATCTATCCTTTGAGGACCGGACAGATTTATGTTTGGTTACCTGAGATCCATGGGAGGAAGTCGAAGCCCTGAAAGACGCCGATGCAATGGATGCTGCATCGGAGGGAAAAAGGGTGCTAAGCTTAGCAGCTCATTTTTGCCGACCCCTCTTCGACATCATACCACAGGCAACACACTCCGAGATGGAGTGGTCAGGACCTAAACATTTAAGGCACCACTCGTGGGTGTCGGTGACGGAAATGGTACCACCACACTTGGAACGCTTTTTAAAACCCGAGGCGGGTTTTTCCATTCTGAAGGAAAGGTTGGGCCTAGTGCCCAAAATGGCACGTGGCACCCAACAGAGAAAAGGCTGTAAAGTCCAGGAAAAAGATTACAATTTTTTTTTTTTTTTTGAAGAAAGAAAGAAAGATCCGGCGGTACCGGTATAGCGTCGAGGAAGGCAGACGCTACCACAAAAAAGAATGAAAAAGATGGGATAATTTCTGCGGTGACAGGAAAAACGACCTGCTGGCTCCACGAAAAACGAAGAACTGCAGAGAGGCAGTTGGGAAAGGCGGGAAGGCAGCACGCAGGTGCTGTGGGATGCTCCAAAAGCTTTCTAATTGGACACTGGGGAGCATTCCCACGCAGGCTCCGTCGGTACCGACGATATCCATATGTGAAGACTACATTCCTGCTTGTTCCTGGAGATTGAAGTCTTCACATATGGGACTCACTAGCTTCCAGATACCAGAATGGTATACAGTAGAGGGAAGAGTAGCTTGACCCCCCCAAGGCAAAAGCTGTAGCCGATGAGTTTGGAAGAGTTGTGGCCTGTTGGACTGTATTCCAGAAGGTGATACTCCCCAGATGATAGTCTGATATCTTGTAGAAGTCAGGGGCAGAGGATAGGGATTTGATTTAATTCCTAAAGAGGTGCTGAAGTACAGCCTGACTAAAGACAGTGTACCAACAGGAGTCTGTCCAGACAATAGTGTACAGCAAAAGAATGAATGGAAGACCAGGTAGCTGCCCAGCAGATGTCCTCAATGGTTACTGAACAGAGGTTAGCTACTGATGTTTCCATAGCCCACACATTATGAGCAGTGACATGACCCTCCAATGAGAGTGCATCTCTTTTGCTTATTCACAAGCAGGAATCTGTTATCTATTTAGATAGAGTATGTTTTGTCACCGGTAAACTCAGGTGACTAGGGTCAAAGAAGAAGAATAATTGAGAGGATCTTCTATCCAAGCAGTAGGCCAGCACTTGCTGGCTGTCGAAGGTGTGTATCCCTGCTTCAGGTGTGTATCGCTGCTTCAGCCCAAGACATATGTGGTCTAAAGAAGAAAGTCTTGAGATTACCAAAAGAACGAGGAAACTACCTTCTGGAGGAAATGCGGATGGGAACACAGAACCACCTTGTCATGGTGGAACCGAGTATAGGGCGGATCTGCCACTAGAGCTTGAAGCTCGCTGATATGGCAAGCTGAAGTGAGGGCAATAAGGAAGATGACCTTCCAAGATAGAATCTTAAGTGAAGTGGTGGCTAGAGGTTCGAAGGGTGGTTTCAGAAGTTGAGCCAGAACCACACTGAGGTCCCAGGCTATCAGAGGTGGCTTAATGGGTAGTTTGGACAGCAGGATACCCCGCATGAAGCATGCTACTAAGAGGTGTGAGAAGATAGGGTGTCCATCCACTGGTCTGTGAGAGGCCACAATGGCACTAAGTTGAACTCTCACACAGTTAATTTTAAGACCTGTCAAGGATAAGTGGAGGAGATATTGTAGAAGTGACTCCACCGGGCAAGAAAAGGGGTCAAGGTCCTTTGAGGAGCACCAAAGGGCAAACCTATGCCATTTGATTGCCTGGTGGAATCTTTACCTGATGCAAGGACATCTTTGGCTGCCAGTGATAGGTCAAGGTCGGTGAGCACTAGCCTTTCAGCAGCCATGCTGTCAGGTGTAGGGAGTGAAGATTTGGATGGAGAAGTGTCCCGTGGTACTGAGAGGGAGCTATGAGAGTCATCAAGCCTCTGTCGGCCTGTAGCTTGAACAGCATCTTGGGTATCAAGAGGATGGGAGGGTCTACATAAAGCAGTCCCTGTCCCCAATGGAGAAGGAAGGAGTCCGGGGCCAGTTGATGCAGTGACAGAACCCAGGAGCAGAACAGCGTAAGCTGCATGTTTTGTGGAGTGGCAAAAAGATCCATGAGTGGGTTCCCCATTTTTGGAACATCCAAACAGCTATCTCCCGATGCAAGGTTCATTCATGCAGACAAAGGATATGGCTTAGCCTGTCCGCTAGAAAATTGAGTTCGCCCAGGAGGTACACCGCTCTGAGGTGGATGCGGTCAGAAATGACAAAGGATTATAGGCAACTTGCCTCTTTGCACAGGGGACGGGACCCTCATTCCCCCCGTTTATGTAGAACATGGCAACTTGGTTGTCTGTTCTGACTAGAACAGGTTGCCCAGATAGCTGGGGTTGAAAAACCCAAAGAGCATTTGTCAGCGCCATTAGCTCTAGCAGATTGATCTGTAGGGCAGATTCTTGTTGTGTCCACAGTCCCTGTGTGGTCAAGTCGTTCAAATGCACCTTCCAACCCAGCTTGGAAGCATCCATCATCAGGGTGCATCGAGGTGGAAGCATCTGAAAAGGTGACCCGATGAGTAGGTTTTGTGGGAGACACCACCACTGAAGGGATGTGATAAGTTGAGGGGTGATGTGAATCTTGTCCCTGAAACGACCCTTTGCTTGAATCCATTGAAAAGACAGAATCCACTGCATTTGTCGCATGTGTAATCAAGTGAAGGGGACGACATGGGCAGTGGAGGCCAAGTGTCCCAATATCCATAACATGTCTCAAGCTATTACACTGTTCTGATGTTGTACCCTTTTTGTCAGCTTGATGAGGCAGGCACAGAAATCCTGTGGGAGGAAAGCTCGGGCCTGTCGAGTGTCTAAGAGCACTCCAATGAACTCCAGTTGCTGGATCGGAGAAAGGTGGGACTTTAGGAAGTTTATGACAAAACCCAGGTGCTGAAGCACAGTGAGGGGAGTATCCCCTGATCCGCCAAAAGCCTAAGTAAGGAAAGACGAATGCCCCCAGAATGTGTAACATAGTAAATGACGGCAGATAAAGACAAGTATGGTCCATCTAGTCTGCCCAACAAGGTGGCAAGAGTAGGTGTAGGTAGGCAGGCAGCGATAACTGCCATGCATTTTGTGAAGACCCTTGAGGCACAACCCAATATTGATAATGGTTTCCTTGAAACATGAAGCACAGATACTGTCTGTGCAAGGGATGTATCAGTAAATACGTGTACACCTCTTTTAGGTCTAGAGAACAGAATTAATCTAGTCTCTGAAGGTATGGTAGAAGAGTTCCTAGGGAAATCATTTTGAAATTTTCTTGGATCAAAAACTTGCTTAGGTTTCTGAGATCCAAGATGGGTCCAAAGCCTCCTGTTTTCTTTGGAAAGAGAAAATATAGAGTAGAAGCCCAACTTTTCTTGAGGAGGAGGAACTCTTTCTATGGCACCCTGGGACAACAGGGTGGTCACCTCTTTCTTTAAGAGAGTGCTGTGAAGGGGTTGTATGGGATAATCCCCTGTGAAGCAGATTGGGAGTGGGGGAGGGGGGGGTAAGGTTTTGAAGTGAAGCTGATAATTCCTTTGGACAATCTGTCCACTGCTCTGTGGGCATAGTGATAGTCTGCCTGCAATGTGGAAGAGCTCGGGGCCCTCCAGGGGCAGATTAGCAATGCTCTCTAGGAAGGAGTCAAAAACCAAGTGCAGGTTGTGCCTGTGCAACTGGTTGAGACTTAGGCAGCAGGATCCTCACCAACCTAAGAAACCCAAAGCTCCTCTGCTGAGGTTGTTGAGGTTGATAGGCAGCATAAGGTGGGTAAAAAAAGATAGTCTCTCTTTTCAGAATAAAAAGATTTCTTGGGAAGAGCTTTCCTCATGGATGGGTCACTGTCTTCCTGGAAAGGCATTTTAGGGGGACTGGTAGTGCAGAGCCACAGAATGTGTGCTCCCCTAGGCCAGAGGCATGGCCAGGGCATACACACTGCTCAGCAGTATTGTGCATCATTTGGAGTACTGCATGGTTAGTTTGGGGTTCCGAAGATTTGGTGGGGGTCCATCCCTAGCAGTGCCAGGCATATTGGCAGTGATGACAAGGCATGGCTCACTGGGGTAGGTTCCTAATGCCACATATCATTTGCTGCACAGTATGACCTAGCATACATGTTCACCTGTTTGGTCTTGTACACCTTCTTGGGGTGCACTGGGTTTGCTGTGTGTGGTTCTAGGCATAGGGGATGATCTGTTTTGCACCAGCTGTCCTTTCCCATTGGTTTTAATGACCTGGGGGCTTTGGGGAGGCATGTTTTTCTCGGGGATATGGCATTCGCGGGTATATCGTGGAGATGAGTAATATCTTATAAGTGCAGCGGTACCGAATACGGTGTGCTCGGGGAGGTTTAAACAGCCTCCCATATCCACGGCACAAAGCAGGCTGCATGTGTCTTGCAAGTACATCCTACATGTGTCTATCTCTGGTATTTATTTATTTATTTTACTTCTCTTATATACCGCGCTATTACATATCAGTGCAGTTCACAATAAACAGAATAATTTACTGTGCGGAAGAGCCACAGAGTATTTACATCGAACAGGGATCAGAACTTGGATTCAACTGGGGTAACATATCTACAGATTATTTACAGTAAAGTCTATGTTTTCGGGTTGTGGCCTTAACCTATTCAGTATTGGCCATCTTGGACTGGCTATCCTTTGTCTTTTTGGGTATGTTGTTGGGATGTTCTGAGTGTTTGGTGTGATTGTTCGTTGATTGGTTTCTGTAGCTAGGTTCAGGGTAGTGTCTTATGAACAAATAATGCTCGAGTGCCTTCCGGAATTGAGACAAGTTAGTAATGACTCACATGTCTGCGGGGAAGGCATTCCAAGCTCTGGGTACATATATCGTGAAAGCCCTGTTGGAGGTTGCTTTTGTGCACATAGTCATTTCTTTTGGGATCGTCAGTGTATTCACTGTTGAGGATCTTCTGGCTCTGTTTGGGTGTATTACTGTGGATCATCTTGTTAATGGATGTGGGGGGGTGATTGTTTAGGGCTTTGAAGGTCAAGACTAGGATCTTGTAGATAAGTCTGGCCTGAATGGGCAGCCAGTGTAGATTCTTCAAAATTGGGGTGATGTGGCTCGTTCGTGATACCCCGGCTAGCACTCTTGCTGCTGTGTTCATTGCAAGCTGGAGTGGGTGTAGAGTTGCCTGCGGGAGTCCGTATAATATGGCATTGGCGTAATCAAAGTGTGGTAGTACCAAGGCTTGGTAGATTGTTCAGAAATCACTAGGGTCCAGTAGTGATCGTAGATGGCGAAGTGTCCGTATTTTGTAGTATATTGTTTTTACTGTGTTTTTTATGTATATTTTCATGTCCAGTCTCTGGTCCAGTGTTATCCCGAGGTAACAAATTGAGGATTTAGTTATCAGCTCTGCATTCTTGACTTTGAGCGATGGTGGGGGGGGGCGAATTCTTGGTTCTTTCTGACGAAGAGGACATCTGTCTTGTTGTGGTTGATCCGCAGGTTTTGTGTGTGTAGCCAGTCCGCGACTGCGTCGAAACATCTTATTATCAGAGAGAAGTCTGGCTGGTCAATTGTAAATGGCATATATAGGAGGGTATCGTCTGCATATGCTAGACAGTGGATTGACTAGCTCCGACAAAAAGATCATCTAAATTTCAACGGGGGATTTTTGATATCAGAATTTTTAGAATTTTTGGGGTTTCTGGTAATTCTGATTAGGTTCTAGTATATTTGAATATGCTAGACAGTGGACATTGAATGAGCGTATCAGAGCACATATGGGCTGCATGTAGATGTTAAACATTAGTGCCGATAGTGACGATCCCTCGGGTACACCTTGTTTTTGTAGGAATGGTTCTGAGGTTGCGGTACTGGTCCTTACGTGTTGCCATCTGTTGGACAAGTAGGATTTGCACCAATTTAGGGCAGTGCCTTCTATTCCCTTTTCCTTAAGATGTTCTACGAGTATCTGATGGCTCACAGAATCAAAGGCCGCTGCGATATCCATGAATATGAGGGTGATGCCCTTTCGAACGTTATCGATTCCTGAGATTAATGTGTTGAAGAGGGTGGCGAGGAGGATTTCAACACTGTGTGCTTCCTTGAATCTATGTTGGGATTGGTCCAATGGTGCTTCAGTATCAATGTGGTGTTGAATTTGTTGTTGTATTGTCTTTTCAATTATTTTGGCAAGCAGTAGTATGCTTGATATCGGTCTATAGGATTCTACTTTTGATGGGTCCATCTTGTTGCTTTTCAGTAGTGGTCTGATCAATGTGTTTTTTAATTTTTGTGGAAAGGATCCCGTTGAAAGTGATTGGTTCAGGATCTTTCCTATGAACTGGCTTAGTTCATAACGCATTTCTCTTATCCAATGTGCTGGGCAGGGGTCATTCGGTGCCGTGGAAGTGTTGATGGAGGCAATGGTATCTTCTATTTCTTTGTCTGATATAGTGTTAAATTTGGATAGTATGGCTGGCAGTGTTGACTTGAACTGGGGGACGCAACTTATGAGGTTTGTGCTCTTGTCAGTCAGGAACAGCTTTGATTGTAGGTAATCAGAGTATGCCTGCGGATGCAGCATGTCTGGTTGGTCTAGTGTTGGTTCTTTTGCTAGTGTCTTTACGATGCTGAATAAGTCATGTGGCTTATTTATTGAGCGCTTCAGGTATGGAATTGCTTTCGTCTCTCTGCTATTTCATCGTGATGTTTTTTAGGTGTAAGTTATATTCATTGTGCGCTTCAGGGAGCGTGATTGGCGCCATCGTCTCTCGAGTTTGCGCAGGTGGAGGAGCGAGAAGCGGAGCTCTTTGGAGTACCAAGCTGCATGTTCTCGTTTCCTTGGCTTTTTGCTTGTTGTTGGGTGGCTAGAGATGGAGTTGAGACTGTTGTCCTAGTTATCAATCATTTCGTCCAGTCCGTGGGCTGAGTTGTCAAGGAGTGGTAGGACTTCTTCAAGTATTTCTTCTTTGACAAAAGGTCTGAATCTTCTCCCAGGCATTTTCAGAGAGGCCGTAGCTCTGTTAGTATTCCGGTTGTGCATTTTGATGGGCATATGGAATCTGAGCAGACTGTGATCAGACCAAGGTACTGGAGTTATAGATAATGTGGTGTCCTGTGTTGACTCTAACGCCGTTTGTGGGGCAAAAATGAGGTCCAGTTTGTTCCCTTTCACGTATGTTAGTGCGTTTACTAGTTGTTTATATCCCAACTCGTCTAGTGCCTCGAGGAAGGCGGTAGCTTGAGTTTCCTGCAGGGTAGGTAAGTTGAAGTCACCTAGAAGCTAGTTTTGGGTTTGTGGCTTGTTTGTGCTACAGGCTATGTTAATTATTGTTGAGAGGTCCTCTCCTGAGGGTGTTGGTGCTCTGTATAAGAGGTTAATCGTGCATTGGTCATTTTCTATGGTGATTGTGTCTAGGTAGGTCGTGCTAGTGGCATTATTCTGGTGGAATTGTAGTTTGGTTTTTGCCAGGATGAGTGCCCCACCCCCTCTCTGGTTGGCTCTGTGGCAGGTGTACAGTGAAAATCTGGGGGGGGTAGCATTTGGTTGAGCAGGACGTTGTCGCAGTCAGATAGCCAAGTCTCCGTGATCAACAAGATGTCCAGGTCATAGAGGGTTATCAAGTCAATGACCACCAGCCATTTTGAGCGTATTGATCTGGCATTGATGAAAGCGCACTTCAGCGGGTGTTGGTGTTTTCCCAGGTGGGTTCTTTTGCTGTGTTGTAATGAGATGTGCAACAGGTGGGTGTGAAGCGTGCGGTTAGTTTCCGATGGTGAGTGGTGAAGGCTTTCTGTCCATCTTTTTCCATTGCTCCGGAGTATTGGGATGATATTGAGGCCTGGGTTACAGGCATTTGACTCAGTGGGGAATCCAATAATGATGTAGATACTGGTTAAAGCTAAAATTGAGTGCATTTCCTTGGTTGCTTCTGTGGTAACTTGGATTAAACAGGAATGTTATTTGCTTGAGGGTGGGCATGCAGATAATTGGGCCTGTTGCAGTAGGGCCTACTCTGATAAGCACTTTAGGCTCAGTATTTTGTGAATATTTGCAGTCAGCGATTCAGCAGGCCCACAGTCTAGTAAACGGCTATACTATCTATTCTGGTAGTATGTAGATAGGTGGGGGTGGTTGCTACCTAGTATAGCGGTATGCAGCAAGGCAGACACGTTATTTTAGAGATTTTACAGGCACCTATCTAAGCTTCATATGATATGGTATTCAGCAAAGCAGACACGTTATTCAGAGATTTTACAGGCACATATCCAAATTTCATATAATAGTTTGCATGATAACGTACATTATAGGCGGCCTGGAAAGTGGACTACCTGGGCAGGTAAGTTATCTAACATCCGTATAGTCAATCTATCTGAGCAGGCAAGCTATCTAACAGGTAATCTATTGTGGCATCAATAAATGCAGCTAGACGGTATGTATATACGTTTACTATCTGTCCCCTTTAGAGTCTAGTCAATGGTGGTGCCTTGGAGGTTGATGCGTTTTAATCTAATTGCTGTGTGCTGTAATACTTGCGTTTCGGTGTCTTTAGCTTGAGGTTCGGGATTCAGTTTCCTCCTCTGCCTTTCTTTGGTAGCGTGTGGCCTCCAGTTGGGCCTCCGCCTAATGGCCACGTCAAAGGGCCCTCTGGCGAGGCCCACCAGGCGCGAGTGCGCCCGATGGCACTCCTTTAAATCCGGCGGTGTCTGCCCCAATTGGGCAGGGTCCGAAGCGGGAACGGCTACTTTGTGGGAGCCCTGGCAGCTCGACTGCAGGCGGGATGGCTGCCTCAGGGCTGGAGGAGGACGGCGGCGCGTGCAGCTTCTGCACCCGATGGCGCTCCTTTAAATCCGGCGGTGTCTGCCCCGATTGGGCAGGGTCCGAGGCGGGAACGGCTGCTTTGTGGGAGCCCTGGCAGCTCGACCACAGGCGGGATTGGCTGCCTCAGGGCTGGAGGACGGTGGTGTGTGCAGCTTCTGCGCCTGATGGTGCTCCTTTAAATCCGGCAATGTCTGCCCCAATTGGGCAGGGTCCGAGGCGGGAACGTCTGCTTTGTGGGAGCCCTGGCAGCTCGACCGCAGGCGGGATGGCTGCCTCAGAGCTGGAGGACGGCGGCGTGTGCAGCTTCTGCGCCCGATGGCGCAGAGCATGTACAGGCCCATGAGTTCAGAATCGTGTTCCAAGTGTGACCATTTTGATTTTAAATGTGTGCATTGGCCCTGCACATCTAACACAGAATGACCTCCTATGAGACCAAATTTGAGGATCTGGAGAACAGGTCATGATGAAACAATTTATGCTTGGTCAGACTACCGGAGACTCTGGCAGAGCCTCAGCTTGTGGGATTTCTAGGGCATTGGCTGTTGTATGAGCTTGCCTATCCAGAAATGCTGGGGCCACTGTGGCTGGAGCACGTACATTACCTTGGTCAGCACAGAGCAGTGAGAGGAGCTCCTGCATCATCACAGCACGAGTTTTCAATTTTGTCCATAAGGCTGCAGTCTTGCAAAGGCACTATAAAAATTCAAGTCTTTAGTACCAGAATCAGTAGATTCTTCTATTCCAGGATTACTCTGCGAAGGTGGCTGCACAGCAATGGGCATTTGTACCTGTTTGCAAAGAGCTGGTTTCACGGAATATTCATTTCTCACTGCAGTATCTAGCTGTTCTGTGTATCCAGCATGCCGGTTGACATCCACACTTTTTCTGACCAGATGCTGCTTTGGCAGTCATCAGGTGTTGGGAATCTTCAAAGCTGTCTTCTTAATCAGCTGCAGGAATTGGCTTGGTGGACCCGAGTGGTGAGTCCCCTGGATGGGTTGCTATTGCAGCTGGATGAGTTATCTTGGCTAATAAGATTAGTTTAGATATGCATGATTATGGTTGGTGGGACAAGTTTAGCATTTTATGGTAACTGCTTCCTAGCCTCGCCTATTGGAGTGGGTAAGACTCCCATCCTGCATGCAGCGCCTGTCCAGAGTGGCAAGATTGGAGGATTTGTCTCCTTGTTTTTTTCTAATGGGTTCCCCAATTCACTCCCCTCCTTTTATGGGTTTGCTGTGAAAGTTGAACAGTGTTGCATATGCCTTGGAGCACTATATAAATCATAAGTAGTACAGTTCATGCTTTTCCCCTTGATTTTTGGGTTTCTCTGGCGGTGGAGGGGGGAGCAGATGGTTAGGTTTGTGTATGTGAGGGGGAAATGGGGGGGGTGTAAGATGCGAGTGGGAGTGATGCGAGAGATCTCCACTTATGCATGAGGAGAGTGTTAGAAGTGTTTGTATGGCAGGGATGGTGTGTGTCTGTTGGAGTCAGAGGGAGTTGACACAGTGTGGAGGGGCTTGGGAGTAAGTGGGCATAGTGGAGGTGTATGAGGGACTGGAGGGGTCATAGAGCAGATGCAGACTAAGATGTGGATGTGTGGCAATGGAAATGACACTGTGAGGTTGCTTGTTTGGGGTGATGGGGAAATGGGGATATGAGGGGGAGGGAGTCAGGTGCCAGGAGCAAGCAAGGTGCAACTGTATTATCTGGTGTGGAGGGTAATGGGTTTCTGGAGGATCGGGTCCCGGGTGAGGCTGGGTGCTCAGGGTTTACCTCTGGTGTTAATGGTGGGCATTTACTATGTATATCTTTGATGTGTTGAGTCATGATGTCTATAATAGAATTATTTTATGGAAAGTCTCTGGTGTAGAGTCGCCAGTCAAATACTCTCAAATTCTGCAAAAACTGAAAAGGTAGCAGGCTACAATTGCTTGTTTGCAGGAGACCCAACTTAGTGACTTTAATCATCAAAACTTGCGGCAGGGACTTCCGGTGACGTCACCTACCTGAATGGCGGCGTAGCGAGGGAGCTCCGCCACCAACCAGCAAAAAAAAAAGCAACTTTAGCCCCTACGGGCAACGGAGAGATGGTCCGGTGTGTGGAGGCGAGAGAGGGGAGCACCGGCGAACCGCAACGGCGGCAAAAGCAAGTGCGGAGGCGTGGTAAAAAGGCGGGAGCCGATCGGGTGCAGCAGCCCAAATAACAGAGGGCTTCTTGGCCGGAGGCTGCGCCGAGCAGGATCAGCCGGGAAAGTTTACGCAGGGCTGAACGAGGCCTGGAGGAGAGCAGGGGCAGAGAGATCCTCAGCGGCAGGAGTCCGCGACGCCAAACCCCAAAGACCACGTGGCTGACGACGGGGGTGACCCGCGGAAAGCGGCGCCCGGAGGCAGAGGGGGCCGGGAAGGCCTAGCACGTGGCTGGTGGAAGCCTGAGGCAGATACCATTGCCGCCAATAACACTAACAACGAGGGAGCGGAGTGCAGGAGCAGCCAGCAGCGGTGAGTCCCATAAGCCCCGAATGCACTAAGAGAGGGAACAGAGGCAGAGCACAGCCGGATACAGGAACTGTTCCTAGCAGAGGCTATAGTGAAGTGAGTGGGCGCTGCATCCGAACTACAGGCCGGGGAGCCCGGGGAGAGAGGGGCTGGCCAGCCCAAAATGGAGAAAAACAGCAAAAAAGAGACCCTGGTGAAAAAAAAGCTGGCTGTGTTCCGATCCCCATATGCAACTACCAAAGGAGGGAAGGAGGGGGACAAAGCAGGGAAACCCGTGACAGAGACCCCGCAGAGCCCAGGGGGGAGTGAAGGAGGAGAAGAGGGCCTGTCGGCTGCGGAGCAGATCAAACAATGGCTCCTCGAGTTAAAGGAGGAATTGAAGGTGGAAATGTGTGGGGTTAAAAATGAGATCAAAGAAGTAATGCAGACTATGCGCCAAGACCTGATGGAGCTGGGAGGACGAATGGAAGAGGTGGAGACCAAGTTGGAGAGTCAAGAGGAGACCCTGACGCAGGCCCAGAGAGGCTGGGAAGAGCTACAGAGGGCGCAGGAGATCCTGAAAGCTAAAACTGAGGACCTGGAGGACGCTCACGCAGATGCAATCTCCGGGTGAGAGGTGTACCGGAAGAACCGCAATATAAGAACTGTGAGGAAGTAGTCCAGCGGATCTTCCGAGACCTACTAGTAGCAGCTGGTCCAGGGAGGGCTACAGAGGAGTCTCCGCCCCGAAATAGAAAGGGCACACAGGGGTCTGGGGCCCATCCGGGACAATAGGCCGAGAGACATTGTGGTATGCCTGCGTTCTTTTAAGAGTAAGGAACTCCTGCTGGGAGCTAGCCGCAAACTGAAAAGCTTCCGCTGGGAGGGACATACGGTGGAGCTGTACCAAGACCTGTCCCAGGGCACGTTACAACGAAGGAGGGAGATCAGAGAGGTCACAGCCTATCTCAGACGCGCTGACCTGCGCTACAAGTGGCTCTTCCCCTTTGGACTACTTATTATGGTGAAAGGACGATCGAGGACGGTGAGATCCAGTGTGGAGGCGTGGAGGGCGCTGAGGGAGCTCGGAGCCGAGCAACTACCGGAGCAGGCTGGTGGCTCCTCCACTCCGCCGAGAAAGGAATCCAGGACCAGAGGAGCGGAACAGATGAAGTGGCAGAGGGCGAGTGGACGGCGACTGGCCAGGACAACCAAGGACACGCACCAGAGTCGGGACTCAGAACAAGAGACTGGCTGAGCTGAAACACCTTCATAAAGGACTGGTATTCTTGAATAAGCAAGGTTGTGGGGGGGGGGGGGGAAAGGAGGGATGGGTAGCAGGCCAAGGGGAGAGGGAGGGGGGATGAGGCGGGGATCAGGCTGAGAGGGAGGAGGTCTACGGAGGGCGAAGAGAGGAGGGGGTAAGGGCGGAGGGGGGTAGTGGCGGATGGGGTTAGGTTGGGGAGCAGGGGGGGCTGGGGGGCGGTTGAGGTAGGTAGGTGGGGAGGGAGAGGTCACCGAAATGGAAGTTGAATCTCCGCAGAGGAGAGTTAGGAGGGGGGGAGGGGGGGAGGGGAGGGAGAAGTGGGAGGGGGAGAGGGGGGTGTGGGGGGCGGGGGGGAGGGGGGAGGGGGGGAGGAGGGAGGGAGGGGAGGAGGGAGGGAGGAGGGGGGGGAAGGGTGGGAGGAGGGAGCGGAGGGATTTAGGGGGGCGAGGCGGGGGACCACAGGAAGGAAGGGTGTTAAAAATTCTTACTCTAAATGTGAAAGGATTAAACTCGCCAATGAAAAGACAGAAACTGTATAAGGAATTAACAAGACATAAAGCGGATATAGTATTGCTGCAGGAGACACATCTACTGAGGCAGCATGAGGCATTGGTGCAACCCCGGGGGTACAAGCATCGTGTGTTCGCCTCCAATCTTAAAGAGAAGAAGAAAGGCGGGGTGGGGGTTTTCATCAGCGAGGCAGTCCAACGGAGGTTCAGGTGATATCCCGGATAAAGGGGGGGCGGTATCTCTTGTTGAGGGTCAAGTTCGGTGAGGAGTGGTTTTGCGTGGTAAATGTGTACGCCCCTACGGGTACGCAAACTGAGTTCTGGAATGAATTGAGTGAGCAAGTGGCGGCAATGGGGGACGGGGTCCTGATCTGTGGTGGGGATTTCAACGTGGCCTGGGAGGTAGGGAGAGATACGAAGGGGCGGAGGGAGGGGAGAGAGAGGCACCGATAGGAAGCACTATCACAGATTTGTGAGGGAGAATGGCCTGATAGATGTGTGGCGGACCCTGAACCCGGGGCGGAGGCAATTCTCCTTTTATCCCGCAGCACTTGGCACTTACTCCCGGTTAGACGCCTTTTGGGTGGGTAATGAGATAGCTGGGCGGCTCGGGGGGGGCGAGATCGCGCCCATCACTTGGTCCGACCATGCCCCGGTGGTGGTACGGGTGCGTGTGGCAGGGGACGATAGGGGCCGTCAATTCTGGAAGCTGAATGAGGGGCTCATCGAGGATGCGCGGGTGGCGAGAGAGATTGAAAGTCTAGTCCCGGAGTATTTTGAACAAAACGGCGGGGGGGAGTTCACGGATGGAACAGTTTGGGATGCCTTCAAGGCTGTAGTTAGGGGAGTTCTAATTAAGTGGGGGGCCCGTATAAAGCGGGAGCGGGCGGAGAAGGAGGACCAGTTACGCCGGCAACTGCGGGAGATGGAGGAAAGAGATGGACAGGACAGAACTGGACAGGTGCGGGGAGCGGTGCTGGCATTGCGGTCCCAAGTGAATGCCCTTGAGGCGGAGAAGATACAATTCCGCCTGCAGCTGTTAAAACAGAGGTTCTTTGAAGGGGGGAACAAAGCCGGGAAATTCCTCGCGAGACAACTGAAAAAGCGGAGGGAGTGGAATAGGATTTCACAGATCAAGGGTAAGGGGGTGGTGGTGCGAGAGGCTCAGCGAATTAGGGAGGAATTTGTGTCCTTCTATAGTAACTTGTATGCAGCCCGTGACGCAAGGTCGGGGGAGGACATTCGGGAATATGTGAGGGAAGCAGGGCTTCCGACCTTGACGGGAGATGACCAGGAGGGGTTAGATAGGGAAATACAAACTGAAGAGGTCTGCCAGGCCATCAAGAATTAAAGAATGGTAAGGCCCCAGGGCTCGATGGCTTGACGGCAAGGTTTTACAAGCGATTTGGGAACCTCCTGTTGAACTCGCTGACTAGGGTATTTAATGGGCCGGGACGGGGGGAGGCCCTGCCCGAAACAATGGGCTGGGCAGGCATCACACTTATCCACAAAGAGGGGAAGGACCCGCAGGAGGAGGTGCGCGTCCTACCGCCCAATCTCGTTACTGAACATTGATGCGAAATTGCTAGCGAAGGTGCTAGCGACGCGACTCAACGGGAGTGTTAGGAGGAAAACTGGTGCATGAGGACCAGGCTGGATTTGTACCGGGCCGGCAAGTGGCAGACCACATCCGCAAAGTGTTAAATGTGATGTGGTCGGCGCAGCGGCGAGGGATGGAGGCCTTGTTGGTATCACTGGATGCCGAGAAGGCCTTTGATCAGGTGTCCTGGGATTTCCTGTACTCGGTACTGGAGTCCCAGGGGTTTGGGCCTGGGTTTGTGCAGTGGATAAGGGCTCTTTATGCTAGGCCGAAGGCATGTGTCCGAGTGAATGGGGGGTACTCAAGGTTCTTCCCCCTAGAACGAGGGACGCGGCAGGGTTGTCCACTGTCCCCCTTACTTTTTGCGCTCTCCTTAGAGCCGTTAGCGGCAAGTTGCGAAGTAAGTAGCTCCGAGATCACGGGGGTTAGGGTGGGACGCCAGGAATGTAGAGCGTCCCTATTCGCAGACGATATACTTCTGACCCTCACGAATCCTAGGGAATCCCTGAGGGCAGTGATGAGAGAGATCCAAGACTATGGCGAGAGGGCGGGCTTCCGGATCAACTGGGGGAAATCTGAGATTTTGAGTATAGTGGGGGAGAGGGAGGAGCAGCGAGACTGGCAACAGAATTTTCCTTTTAAATGGGCAAAGACATCGATCCGTTACCTAGGGGTACAACTCGTCAGAACTTTGGAGGAGTTGTACGCTTTAAACTATAAAAAATTGGTGGGGCAGGTGGAGGGGCGGCTACAGGGCTGGAGCAGGGGGTATTACTCGTGGTTCGGGCGAATGGCGACGGTCAAAATGATGCTTCTCCCCCAGTTCCTGTTTCTGTTTCAAGCCTTGCCGGTCCCGATCCCGCAGAAAGTGTTGAAGAAGATCCAGCTGCAGGTCAAACGATTCATTTGGGGGGGGAGGCGACCACGGGTGGCGGCAAGGACGATGCAAGTATCGGTAGGGGAAGGGGGGATGTGGGTGCCAAATTTTAGACTATATTATGCGGCAGCACAGCTGAGAGCAGTATACGCGTGGCTGCGGGAGCCCCAGAAGCAGTGGGTACAGATGGAGATGGACGAATACAGGCCGGGTGAATTAGAACGGATAGTATGGGAGGGGAGAGGAGAGAAGGGGAGGAATCCCATAGTGGGGCATACATTGCAAGTGTGGCAACAGTACAGGAAGCGGTTGGTGGGCGATAAACGATGGTCGGCTACCATGTCATTACAAGCTTGCTGTGCGGAGAGCGGGGGGCCAGGTGCCACAGTGCTCCGTAAATGGGCGGAGCTAGGGTTGACCCAGGTGTCCCAGATTGTGGTAGGAAGACACTGTCGCGGCTTTGAGGGGGTCAGGGACCTCTATCGATTGGGGGAGGTGGATAGGTTCGCGTACAGGCAGATCTGCTCGGTAGTGAGCAAAAAGGGAAGGGAGCAAGGGGGAAGGGGGGGAGGAGAGTGGTTTGAAGGAGACTGTCTGGGATCCCTGGGACGACAGGGGGATGCTCTCTAGGATTTACCGAGGGTTGATAGCGCGGGGGGAAGGTAAGTTGAAATACATGGAAGCGTGGGAAAAGGATCTAGGGGTAACGTGGGGGGTGGAAGAGTGGGAGGCCGTTGCATTGGGCATAGCACGATTCTCCATTGCCACGTCACTGCGAGAGAATGGGTTTAAGGTGCTGAGTCGCTGGTGTCTCACACCAGAGCGGTTGTGCAAAGCGGGAGTGTTGCAAAAGGATGAATGCTGGCGAAAGTGTGGGGAGCGAGGCTCCTGGATGCACATGTGGTGGACGTGCCCGGTAGTGGGAGAGTATTGGCGCCGTATAGGGGAGAACATCAATAAAATGGTGGGGGCGAACATTGAGCTTGGACCTGAGATGTGTCTCCTGCATAGACCGGATGGAAGATGGGAGGGGGATTGGAGAATTATTTGGTATTGTGTAACAGCGGCCAGGTACGAAATTGCATGGTATTGGAATAGACCGATTTTACCCTCCATAGCGAGTTTTGCATGCAGGGTGTCGAATCTTTATGCCATGTATAAACTGACAGGGGAGAGGGGGGGGAGAGGGGAGCAAATGGAGACGCAGTGGGCGGGGGTATGGAGGTGGTTGCGTGAAGAGGGGTGGAAGGGGTGGGGATGTATACAGGGGGAGAATGACTTGTGTATGTTGATTATTGAGAAAGCCACATGGGCGGTACGCTGTAAGGCATTCCCATTTGGTTGTTACATAGCTCGTGCCAGAGCATACGGTTAGGGGAGGAGAGGGGAGACTGGGCGGAGGGGGTGCTATGGACGGGATCTGTGTAGTAGGTATTGTGTGTAAGCTGCTGGTTTTCTCTTGTGTTGTTTGCGGAAACCTTGGTGTATTGGAGCTGTTGTTCACATGGAAATGTAAATGTTATAAATGCTAATAAAAATTTAAATTAAAAAAAAAAAAAAAACTTGCGACAGGGATGGGTGGAGGAAATATACTTTGTTTCCACACTTTAAACATTGAGCAGGCGTGGCTAAATCGCTGCAGTGCCAGGCACTGAATATAGTTAGTCAGCCAGAGATATATTTTTTGAACGTGGGAACTAGGGGGAGAGAATTATTTTTTAACCTCTATCTATGCTCCCAATGTTTTCAGTCAAACTTTTTTCCGAAGTCTCTACCAGGAGTGTGTTGCACTGGGGGACCTTCCCATTGTTTTGACAGGGGACTTCAACTCAGTTAAGGATGTGGCTATGCATCATTCTGGGAGGGTGGGGAGAGTGTGCCAGGCTTCCTGGAAGGGGCTGCTGTACTTGTGTGAGCAGCTAGGCCTAGAGAATGCCTGGCATCTCCTTCATCGACTGAAGTGTGATTTTATTGTGTGGATGACATGATCATCTGGCTCAAAAACAACCACCTCTTCATAAATTACAAAAAGACAAAAGCCCTCTTTATTACCAGGAATACCTCAATTACCCCACCACAAACAATCTGCATACAACAAAGGCAAATAACAGTAAAGAAAGTAATCAAATACCTTGGCATTATCATGGACCAACACCTCTCCATGCAACCCCACATAGCAAAACTACTGCAAATGCCTACCATAAAATGAAGATAATAAGAAGACAAACCAATTTTAGACCATGATCACTTCCGCACTATCTGCCAAGCAATAATCACCCCAATACTGGACTACTGTAACGCACTTTTATCAGGGGCTCCCAAAGCAAACCATCCTACCACTTCAAATTGCACAAAATACCGCAGCCCGACTCACCTCAGGAACAAATAAGCATGAACACATCACCCCCATACTCAATCGCCTACACTGGCTCCCAATCCAATCCCGCATCAGATACAAATCAATCTTAGTCATCTTCAAAATCATACACCAACTATCGGCTTATAGCCTACAAAACACCATAATAAGAGACACAAGCACCCGGCCCAGGAGGAACAACAACAAGCATACGATCATCACATCCTGCGGATACCATAAGACCATATAAGCTACATCTGGAAGGGCACTGTCACTTTTTGCTCCATCACTATGGAACTCACTCCCGGATGACATACGTGCAACTACAGACATTGAGGACTTCAGAAAGAAACTGAAGGTGACGTCATCGGGTGAATGGCGGCGTGAAGTCAGAGCTCCGCTGCCTAAGCCTGCCTGTAAGGGGGTGAAACCCTCGACGCAGAGGTAACGGAGATGGACAGATGAGGCAGCAGTAGCAAAAGTACTCACAAACAGTGGCAGGCAGAGAGAGTTGGAAGTGCAGCCGAGCGGTCTGGGAGGAGAGCACGTGGCGGGCCGGAGAAGCGGGCGGGGCATCGCAGTGCAAGCGATCTTGGCAAAGGTGCCGAGGTCAGACAAAGGTGCAAGATCGGAGAGGCAGCGGAGGAGCGGTGTACCAATAAAACAGCGGTGATCAAGGAACAGCTTGACGGCAGAGGCAGAAACCGGCAAGATATGGAGAGAGAGGAAAGCCCTTAAAGCTACAGAGCAATTTCCAATAACATAAAGGTACATGTAACCAAAAAGACTGGCCACTCAACTCAACTGGACAAACTGACAGAGAGATGGACGAGCAATAAAGGGAAGTGAGTACATCTACCGAATAAAAGCAGGACAGACTAAAAGGAGAAACAGGCTGCAGTATCAGGGGGCAGAGTACCACAGTAGTCCTTGAAGTACACCAGGGACAGAGGAGGGGGAAGATGGAGAAGTCCAAAAGAGGCCTATCTGCGAAACAAAGTTGGCGGAATTCAGATCCTCCTATGCCTCAATGAAAGGAGGGAAAGAAGGGGAGAAGGGAGGGAAAATGGTGGCGGAGCAAGAGGCCGCGTCAGTGGAGGAGCTAGGGAGTCCCTGGGGTCCGGGGGTGGCCGAAATGATCAAGATGTGGCCGACTGAGCTGAAAGAAGAACTTAAAGTGGAAATTAGTGGAGTTAAGACTGAATTAAAAGAGACATTGCAATCTATAAGACAAGATATAGTGGACCTAGGATCACGGGTGGAAGAAACTGAAAAGCAGTTGGAACAGGGGGAAGCCTTGGAGGATATACAGAAAGGCTAGGAGGAGTTAAAGCAAGCTCAAGAAGAATTGAAAGAGAAGGCGGAGGATTTGGAAGATAGATCTAGGAGAAGTAATATACGAGTAAGAAGCATACCAGAGGAACCCCAATACAAAAATTGTGATGAAGTTATTACAAACGTTTTCAGAGCGCTGCTACAAACAGCGGCCCAAGAAGAGAGCAGAGAGGGAGAGTCTCTGCAAATTGAGAGGGCACACAGGGGGATGGGGCCCATATGAGACAATCACCCAAGAGACATTGTGGTGTGTCTGCAATCCTACAAGACTAAAGAAAGCCTCTTGAAGGCGGCAAGGAAAGTGGGACATTTTCAGTGGGAAGGACATGCGTTGTAATTGTTTCAGGACCTATCCCTGGGAACATTGCAGCGTCGGAGAGAGATGAAGGTGACAACTTACCTGAGGAGGGAGGAGGCGGGTTACAAATGGCTATACCCCTTTGGCCTTCTAATAACTGTGCAAGGCATGTCAAGAAGGGTGAAGACCAGCGAGGAGGCCTGGGGAGTGCTTCGAGATATGGGACTGACCAACCTCGCAGTGGGTATCGAGGGACAAGCACGAACTAAGAATGCCATGCTTTCTGGGTCAAGAGCGGTTGGCCAGAGGTGGAAAAGGGCGCCAGCAAATGGTCAGAGGCTAGTGAGGCTGACCAAGGGCAGCCAGGGAGGAAAAGCACCAGCGAAGGATTTCGGCTGAGAAAGATGTCACCTGGGAACTTGGCTCCAGAAGAATCAACAATTGAAAGGGGATATTGGACATTGATAAGCGGAATGTAAAGGATGTTGTCAGACGGGTATGGGAGGAGGGTGGGGGGTGAAGGAAGAGTTATGAAGTCTAAGTAGTTCTGTACCCTCTCTGACTCCGGAGGTGTTCTTGCTTCGTACAATGACTGATAAAATGTCTTAAAGGCTTCCCGAATATCCCCATCTTTGTGGACTATCTTCCCTCCAGAATCTCTAATTTTTAATATTTGTGAGCGTAGTTTCCGCTGTTTCAGTTTCAGCACCATGTATCTCCCCGCTTTATTCCCCCCCCCTCAAAAAATTCCTGTTTCAATAATTGCATGCGGTGCCTTATATTTTCTGCTTGCATTGCATTTAGCTGAGCTCTTACAGCCAATACTTAGCCACTATATGTTCCTTGCCTATCTTGCGCATTTAGTTCTTCCAGTTTCATTAACCTTTCTCTCAATTCCCTATCTCTTCCGTCCCTTTCCTTCCTTTTACGTGCCCCCCATTTGATTAGAACTCCCCCTTAACTCCTACCTCCTTTTCACTTACACCCTCCAACCCTTCCCCCATTATTAACTATACATGCATAACATTATTTTAACCAGATCCCTCCCTCTTCCCCCCTCTTCCCACTAGAGGACAGCAACCTTGGGCCGGAAGGACTGGGGTTTCTAGTCCCACAGGTGCTCCTTGTAGTCTTGGGCAAGCCACTTAACCCTCCATAGCCCATGTTCCCTGTAAAATAGTTATCTCCAAGTTATAATGCCCTGTTCAACGTAATTTCAGTTTGTTCAATGTAAACCGCACTGATGCAGAATAGCGCAGTATATAAGAGAATGTAAATAAATAAAAATAAATAACGCTTCCGAAATTGACAGAGAAGGAACAAAAAGAGTTAAATAGAGCCATTTTGAAAGAGGAAGTAATGACAGCTATAAAACAGCTAAAAGTAGATAAGGCACCGGGATTAGATGGGCTCACAGCAAGGTTTTATAGGTTTGGAGAGTTATTAATTGCACCATTAGTGCACTTGTTTAATTTGCCAAGAGAGGGAGGGGTGCTAGCAGATACCATGGGGTGGGCAGGAATAACAGTAATACATAAGGAAGGAAAGGATTCACAAGAATGTTCATCGTACAGACACATTTCATTGCTAAACTTAGATGCCAAATTATTGGCTAAAATATTGGCTACGAGATTAAATAGGGTTATAGGGAAATTGATCCAGCAGGATCAAGCGGGATGTATCCCCGGAAGACAGGTAGCTGACAATATCCGAAAGATACTAAATATTATTTGGTCTGTTGAACAAAGTAAGGAGGAGGCACTGCTATTGTCACTAGATGCGGAAAAGGCTTTTGACCAGGTGTCTTGGCCTTTTCTCTTCCAGGTAATGGAAAGAATGGGGTTGGGGGAAGAGTTTATGGGTTGGGTACGAGCGTTATACTGTAACCTGAAAGCTTGTGTTTGGGTAAATGGAGCTTATTCTGCTTTTTTTGAGCAGGGGAGAGAGACGAGGCAAGGGTGCCCTCTGTCACCTCTTCTGTTTGCCCTATCCGTAGAACCGTTTGCAGAGAGGGTGAGAGAGAGGGCGGACCTGAAGGGCATAGCAGTAGGACAGAAAGAATGTAGAATACCATTGTTTGCGGACGATATAATCATGAGCGTGGCTAGACCGGGGTTTTCTATACCAATACTAATGTGGGAATTAGAAGACTATGGAAGGCTGTCAGGATTTACCATAAATTGGACAAAAACTGAAATATTGAACTTGTCACTAAAAAAGGAAGCGCAGGGAACTTTACAACAGAAATACCCATTTAGGTGGGCGAGAGGGGATATTCGATATCTAGGGATACAAATAAGTAATAGGGTAGAAGCATTGTATGGTTTAAACTACCCAAAATTATTTGGGCAAGTGGAAAGGTTGCTGAATGGGTGGGTGCAAGGATATCTATCTTGGCTGGGACGCATTGCAGCCATAAAGATGATGCTCCTGCCTCGATTTTTGTTCTTGTTTCAAATGCTGCCGATACTGATACCACCAAGAAAGTTAAAACAGTTGCAAAAAATCATTAATAGATTTATATAGTAAAATAGGAGCCCTAGGGTTGCTATCTCAATTCTGCAGAGAGCCAAGGGAGAGGGAGGGCTGGGGGTCCCCAATTTTTGAAGATATTATGTGGCAGCACAATTGAAAACTACCTACGAATGGAACAGAGAAAGCACAGTTACTTACCTGTAACAGGTGATCTCTGGGAACAGCAGGAATTAGTCCTCACATATGGGTACGTCGGTACCAACGGAGCCCGAGCGGGAAAGCTCCCCAGCTTCCCAGAAGGAAAGCTTTTGGGGCCTTCCACTGCGCATGCGCGCTGCCTTCCCGCCTTCCTGACCAACTCTCCTCAGTTCGAGTTTATAGCTGAGACAATAGAGAGAGGAAAGGAAGAGAGAGAGAGAGATACAACTCCTAGGGGAGGTGGGTGGGTTGTGAGGACTAATTCCTGCTGTTCCCAGAGATCACCTGTTACAGGTAAGTAACTGTGCTATCTCCAGGAACAAGCAGGAATAAGTCCTCACATATGGGGACTCCCTAGCTAAGATGCCCGGGAGATCCCCTAAAGGGTATGAGACCCTGAAAGGTTCTTCATCTTCCTATGGATCTCAGGCATCCATTCAGGGAAGCTGGGCTGGAGTTGTTCAAGAATGGAACAGGTGTCTGAGGACAGCCTGACCAAACAAGGCATCCCGGCAGGAGTCCTTGTCCAAACAGTAATGGGCTGTAAAGGTATGAACCGAGGCCCAGGTGGCTGCTCGACAGATCTGGTCAATGGACACAGAGTTTAGATGAGCCATAGAGGTGGCCATGGCCCTCACGTTGTGAGCGGTGACATGGCCCTCCAGAGAAAGGTTCTTACTCTGGTAAGCAAAAGAGATATACTGAGCAATCCAATTGGAGAGTGTTCTTTTGGAGACTGGAAGTCCTAAATGAGAAGGATCAAAAGCAACAAAAAGCTGAGAAGACTTTCGATGTTGCTGTGTCCTGTGGAGGTAAAAGGCAAGAGCTCTTTTACAGTCTAGAGTATGAAGGTTCCTCTCTGCATTGGATGCATGAGGAGCTGGAAAAAAGACAGGTAAATATACCTCTTGATTAAGATGAAAAGGTGAGACCACTTTAGGCATAAAGTGTGGATTGGTCCTAAGGACTACCTTATCATGATGGAACCTTGTGTAAGGTGGATTAGCCACTAAGGCCTGCAGTTCACTGATGCGGCGAGCTGAAGTGACTGCAATGAGGAAAATAACCTTCCAGGAAAGGAATTTCAAGGAGGTAGTGGCTAAGGGTTCAAAAGGTGGCTTCATAAGCTGACCAAGAACCAAGTTTAAGTCCCATGCCACCGGAGGAGGTTGAATGGGAGGTTTAGTTAAAGTTAAGCCTCTCATGAATCTTGCAATAAGAGGATGAGAGGAAACAGGTTGTCCATTGATGGGCTTAAGTGATGCCGCAATAGCACTCAAATGGACTCTTACTGATTCGTTTTGAGTCCTGCATTGGAAAGATGCAGGAGATATTCCAAAAGAGAATTCAATGGGAGTGCGAGAGGGTTAAGACCCTTTTGAACACACCAAATGGAAAATCTTTTCCATTTAAAAGCGTAAGAACGCCTAGTGGAAGGTTTCCTAGAGGCATGTAGGATATCCTTCACTTGCTGCGAAAGACTGAAGTGTTGAAAGTCTTGGCCTTCAGTAACCAAGCTCTGAGGTGAAGGTTCTTGGGGTTTGGGTGCCACAAAGTCCCCTCCTCTTGAGACAGAAGGTCTGGAGCCGCTCCCAAGTCCAGGGAGGGGGCTTGGGAGAGATGCAGAAGTAGAGGGTACCACACTTGGCATGGCCAGCGTGGAGCTATGAGGATCATGGACCCTTGATCCCTTTGAAGTTTGAACAGAGTCTTGGGAATCAAAGGAATGGGTGGAAAGGCATACAGGCAAAGGGAGGTCTTTAAATAGCAGCAAGTAGTAGGCGATGCCGCATGCGCGGCGTTTTTTCACGGGTGAAAACATGGAGGTGAAAGCCGACTGGTAGGACTGAGTTTACCTTGCAGTGTTATTTGTATGTTGGAAGAATACTGATCTAACATCACTTTTGCTTTCTTTTAGTGTTTAAGAGCCGAGTTGGCCGAATGAAAAGAGGATGATTATAGCCATAGGGTTATATACACAACTGAATTAATGTGAAAAGTGGATCCCCCGAAGAAACCGCTGATGTGCGGTGAAACGTATCAGCGCGCGGGATTGACGTCGGGATCGAAGATAAGTCTAACTATACATCTCATGATAAGTTTGAGTGACCTTTTGCTTTTCCACAATTAAAAATGTAGCAGATTGCTTTGGACTTTATAATTGAATGGTCAACACTTATCTATCTTCAAGTTCAGTAACATTTAGTAGCCCAGAGAAGCTTTTTTTGAATGTCTTGGGAACGCTTGGGTCCTTGATGCAAGAAACGGGTTTGAGTGACCACAGCAGAGGTTTACCTCCTGGGTCCCGCCCCATTATAGTCTGAGACCTGTTCCCAAAGATCAGTATTTCTGTGAAAGTAAGAGGTGGAGTATTGTTTGTTTATCATACAGGAAACCCTGACCTCAATGCAGGAGGAAGGCATCCTTGGTCTGAACTCCCTGACACGGAATTCTGGAACAGAACCGGGGAAGTTTGGCATTCCACGGACTTGCAAAGAGGTCTATGTCCGGGGTTCCCCATTTCTGGAAGATTCTGAGTACCTGATCCATGTGCAGGGACCATTCGTGTGGAAGCAGAACTCGACTGAGTCTGTCTGCCCAAGAGTTTTGGATTCCTGGAAGATATACTGCCAGGAGATGGATTTGATGCTCTCTGGCGAAGGCCCATAATCTTAGAGCTTCGTTGCAAAGCAACAGAGAGCCAGTCCCTCCTTGTTTGTTTATGTAAAACATGGCTACTTGATTGTCCGTGTGAATAAGGACTGCCATGTTGCTGAGGAGGGTATGAAAAACTTTGAGAGCTAGAAAGATTGCTCGAAGTTCCAAGTGGTTGATATGAAGGGTGGTCTCCTGTGGAGACCAAGTGCCCTGAGTGGAGAGATCTTGGAGATGAGCCCCCCAACCTGTTTGGGAGGCATCTGTTGTGAGGGTTGCTTGGGGCAACAATGGTTGAAAGGGGGCCCCCCAACAACAGATTTTGAGTGGATATCCACCATTGGAGAGACCAAAAGAGACGATTGGAGTTTGCTATTTGGTCTGAGAGAGCTCCTGATGCTTGAGTCCACTGGGTGGATAAAGTCCATTGAGCTGCTCTCATATGTAGGCGAGCATAAGGCACCACATGCACTGTGGAGGCCATGTGGCCTAATAGTTGTAGCATCTCTCTGGCAGTCAAGTGGCTTCTGGACTGAGTCTGAGAGGCTAAGTGCACTAGACGTTGGCAACGGGCCTGAGGTAGATAGGCCCTTGTGGTGGTGGTATCCAACCAGGCCCCTAGGAATTCTAGGGATTGAGTAGGGGTGAGTTGGGACTTTGGCAGATTGATCACAAGTCCCAGATACTGTAGAATTCGCCTGGTGCGATCCAGGGAAGTCTGAGCCTCGGACTGAGACGGAGCTCGGATGAGCCAGTCGTCCAGGTATGGGAAGACAAAAATTCCCAGGGTGCGTAGGAATGCAGCTACTATTGCCATGCATTTGGTAAATACCCTTGGAGCAGAGGCTAGACCGAAGGGAAGTACTCTGTATTGGAAGTGTTTTCCCTGGAACAGAAACCGTAGGAATTTTCTGTGGGATGGATGGATGAGTATATGTGTGTACGCATCCTTGAGATCTAGAGAACAAAGCCAGTCCTGACTCTGTAGGTATGGAAGGAGAGTGCCTAGAGAAAGCATCTTGAATTTCTCCCTGTATAGAAATTTGTTCAATTCTCTGAGATCCAAAATGGGTCTGTACCCCCCTGTTTTCTTGGGAATGAGAAAATAAGGGGAGTAAAAACTTGACCGTTGTTGAGGAAGAGGAACCTCTTCTATTGCTTTTTGGGCTAGAAGAGTGGTTACCTCCTGTCCCAACAGGTCTAGGAGAGATGGGGGAGAATTGAAACTTCTCACCATGGTATGGGGAGGAAGGTTGGAGAAATGTAGTTTGTAGCCCTCTCTGATGATAGAGAGGGTCCATTGCTCTGATGTGATTTGCTCCCATCTGGGAGCAAAATGAGTTAACCTTCCTGGAATGGTGAGAGGTTCTGGATGTTTTAGAGCCAGAAAGGTTAAGTTCTCTAGTTTTAAGTCAAAAACCCTGAGGGGGTTGGGACTGTTGGGCTGTAGCAGCCCCTGTAGGTTTTGCCCTGGCCTGTTTAGGCTGCTGACGCTTAGGAGCAAAGCGAGCTGCAGAAGATTGTTGGCCAGTATTTGTGGCAAATCTGGCCTTCTTGTAGAAAGGCTTTTTGAAAGATTTCTTCTTGACAGGGGTAGAGGTAGACTTAGAAAGTCTATCTAAAGCAGCATTTTCTGCATCCATTTGAGTGGCTTTGATTTGCCACTCCTTACCAAACAGATTCTCACCCGTACAGGGCAAATTTCCCAACCCATCCTGGACCCAGGGTTCAAGGTTAGAGGCCTGGAGCCAAGCAATTCTGCGAGCCGCTATGGCAATACCTGAGGCTCTGCTAGCACCTTCAAAGGAGTCAAAGGCTGTTCTGTTGGAGAACTTTGAAATATCTTGGGTATGCTTCAGCAGAAAAAGGAACTCCTCCTTTCTATCCTCTGGGATAAAGGGGAGAAAATGGTGTATTTTTAATGCAATTTCCTTCAGAAACATGCCCATATAGAGGCTGTATGAGTTGATTCTGGCAATAAGCATACTTGCTTGGAAGATTTTTCTTCCAAAAGCATCCAGAGTCCTACATTCTCTTCCTGGGGGAGTAGAAGAGTGTCTTTTAGTACTCTTGATCCTTTTCATAGCTGACTGCACCACAATGGAGTGGTGCGGGAGCTGAGTTTTTGAAACCCAGGAGAAGGGGGGACACGATACATGGTGTCCAGACGACGAGAATGTGGAGATAGGGTGAGAGGAGTCTCCCATAAGTCCATCATGTGATCTTGAAGAATTTCATGGATGGGCAGGGTGACTGCCTCTTTGGGAACCTTAGAGTATCCTAAAATGTCTAACTTTTTTGCTCTAGGTTCTTTTTCAGAGGATACAGAAATAGAAAGACCTTTAGCTACTTCAATGATGAAGTCTTGAAAGGATAAATCCTCTGGAGGAGACATCCTCCTCTTTGGAGAAGAGGGCTCCTCAGGTAGAGTAAGGGATACTTCAGCAGAGTCATCTGATGAATCAGGATCATCAGAAGACTCAAAGTATCGTCTGTTTGCTTCCAGGGATCGATAAGCATATCGACCGGTATCGACATCGGGGGTACCCGGAACCGGATCAGTATCGGGAAAAACCCCGGAACCGGGAACCGGAATCGGTATCCTGGTCGATGTGGAAGGCATGGGTACCGGTATCGGTTGTGGTACCGGAACCAGAGTCGGTACCGCGAGGGCGTCGCAGCCTTAATAAAAGCCAAAATGGCCTGCTGCATGGATTGAACTGTATGATCCATGGACGCCACGACTGTCTGGATGTCGGTACCGGATGATTGAGCCGGTACCCCAGAACAGTCTAACAGGTGATCGGTCGAGGCCGTGCCATCGATGTCAACCTGTAACCCCATAGGAGGAGCTTTGGAAGCTGGAGCTTCCCGCCGGGGTTGTTTGGCTGGGGCAGGGTCCTCAGGGTCAAGCCCAGGGGTATCTCGATACTTAGAGGGAGATTTGCCCTTTCAGGACCTGCCAGAGGAATGTTTGGTTACCTGAGATCCATCAGGAGAGGAAGACCTGGAAGATGTCGATGCTGGAGTATCTGTAGAAAACAGCATGTGAAACTTGGCTGCCCAGTTCTGTAAGCCACGTTTAGACATCAAAGAACAGGATGGGCAATCCGGAATGGAATGGTCAGGCCCCAAACATTTAAGACACCATTCATGGGTGTCTGTGACTGAAATAGTACCGCTGCACTTGGTGCATTTTTTAAACCCAGAGGCTTGTTTCTCCATGAGGGAGAATTAGTGAAGGCCTAATGGCCTCACAGAACTAACACACCAAGTGAGGAAATAAAAAAGATGATTTTTTTTTTTTTTTAAATAAAGGAAAAAAGACCGGCGGTACCGGTCTGGAATCAGGGAAGGCAGACACGCGGCCAAAGAAATAAATTAAAATAACAACTTCTTCAGCGGTGACAGGAACACGACCTGCTGGCTCCGCGGAAAAAGAAGAACTGAGGAGAGTTGGTCAGGAAGGCGGGAAGGCAGCGCGCATGCGCAGTGGGAGGCCCCAAAAGCTTTCCTTCTGGGAAGCTGGGGAGCTTTCCCGCTCGGGCTCCGTCGGTACCGACGTACCCATATGTGAGGACTTATTCCTGCTTGTTCCTGGAGATAAACAGAAACATTGGGTCCAAATGAAAGACGAATCAGTGAGGGGAGTGGGATTGGAAAGGATGGTGTGGAGGGAAAGTAAAGTACCAGCAATTAGACCCATAAACCCCATTATTGTACATATCTTGAATGTCTGGAAACAAAATAGGAAACTCTTAGTACGGGACAAATGATATATGCAGAGCATGACATTAGAGGCATGCTTTGAGAAAGGACAGGGGCCAGGGGCGAGTACATTGCGAAGGTGGGCAAAGTTAGGATTAACGCATATTTCTCAGATAGTGGTTAAGGAGGGTATTAGAGAGTTTGAAGATATTAAAGATCTATATGGGCTATCAAATAATGATTACTATAGCTATATTCAGGTAAGCCATTTTGTGCGACAACAGATAGTATGGAAGGATCTATGGAATAATCGGGGGTAGTTCGAGGCCCTTTGTGCAGGAAATTTAGGTAAAAAATGAGCTTATCCAAGATTTATAAAGGGTTAATGGAGGGAGAAGAGGGCAAACTAGAGTTTATGAAGAAATGGGAGGAGGACTAAGAAGTGCAATGGGATGACGAGGTGTGGGATAAGGTTATTCAGACAGTGACAGGCATATCTATAGCCCCTCAAACAAAAGAAAATGCTTATAAAGTGTTATATCGGTGGTACTGGACACCGAAACGTAAATGGAGAGCGGGATTGGGACAATCGGAAAAGTGTTGGAGGGGATGCCAAGAGTGAGGTGATATGTTGCACATGTGGTGGAAGTATGGACAGATTCAAGGTTTTGGACATCATTTATGAAATGACAGGTCATAAACTGCAAAGAAAGCCAGAGGTCTGTCTGTTGCACCAATTGAAGGAAGAAATTTCAGAGGGACAGGGGGGTACTGCATATCTGTATAGTGGCAGCAAGATGTGATAGCAAAAAATTGGACGGGGGCATGTAACCCCCAAAGTGGAGGCTTTATCAGAAGAGTGGCAGACATATGTTTGATGCATAGACTAACGGGGCTTCGACAAGGGAAAGGGGAGAAGATTTTGGAACAATGGAAGAGAGTATGGAAATGGCTGGAGACCTGGAATGAAGGAGAGAAGGGGCGGAGAGATTAAAAGCGGGATAGAACAAGGTAAATATTGCTATTAGTAAAAAGCAATGGTAAAACGCTAAATGGTGAAAGACTGTACATATTTGAAATAAAACAAATGTGATATGCTGAGATGCTGAGACACAAAAGCATGAGCAAATGAAGGGGACAACAGAGAGAGGGATGGGAGGGGAGAGGGGTAAGTAGAATAAGCAATAGTGATTGTTGTAATAGCTATTGGGGGGGGGATAAATTTGCTTGTAAGATTGTTGTGGAACATGTACAATGTTGTGTTAAGTAGATGTTTGTATTATCTATTGAAATACTTAATAAAAAGTTAAATGGAAAAAAAAGAAAGAAACTGAAAACACTTCTTTACATAGATCATCTGGGACAAATCACAACCACCTGAATGAAGTCATGACACAATCCTCCAAATTGGACCCACAGCCATGTACAACCAATCTGATAAACATGACACACCAAAATGTATATCGTTTTCTTATGCAATAATGACCCTGTACATAGTTAATCCTGTTACCTCTCTTCTCTCCTCCCTTGTTCGAGTATTCTTGTATACTGCTTATTTGTTCTATGTACTATGTTGAGTTTCAATGTAAACCGCTCTGAGTGAAGGACAGAGCAGTATAAAAACATGGTTAAATAAATAAAACTATACATGTGTCGAGATCGCAAGGGTCTATGTCCAGAATTGACTATGTTCTGGTCTCTAGGGATATTTTTCTGAGATTTCAGTGGCTCATATAAGGCTTCTGGAGGTCTCAAACCATATGTTGATATGGAACAAGATGGAGTAGGGTGCTCTCCATAGTTTTACCTCGTGATAGAGATTTCTGACGTACCTCTACTCCGTTGCTTCTTTTCAAGCATTCCATGCAGCTAAGCAGAGAGTGGGGGGGGGGGGGGATTCTGCAAGAATAATCATCAGCATGTGAACATTCCTATTCTTTTTTGGGATACAACTAAGGCAGTCCTGAAGGGAGAAAATCGCCTCCAACTAAAATATGGCAGCTGACAGCTGCTTCTTGTGGCATGAAACATGGGCAAAGTTGCACCAGAAGGGGAGACTTGTTTCCTGCCCTACATGGGCTAACCAGAAGGCATTTGCATTGACAAAAAAGGTGCTAAATGATTTATTGTTAGAGTCACCTGGAGGATGTTGACTTTTTAATAAGTCTAGACTCTATAAGCCTGGGCATCAACTGGATCGCTTGCTAGCACGATTGGTTAAGCCCAGTCACAGGTTGCGACTGATCCCAGCCCATCAAACAGCGAGTGGGCATGTGGTTACAAATGCAGTTAGTATGGCTGAGGAATTTAGGGACTATTGTGCTAAACTGTACTCGTCTGAGATGGTCGCAGATCCTTCTGCAGTAGCTGAGATTTTGACAGGCCTGGGTCTTGACACAAGATCTAAACCAGCTATATGCTCCATTTTCTTGCTCAGATTCAGAAGGTTTAAATTATTCTCTGGGACTGGATGGGCTCAGTGGAGAGTTCTATCATATCCTTCAAAGCAGCTCCCTAGGCCTTTAGAGGCCTATTATAATGCTGTGGTTAAGGAGGAATGGTTACCTCAGGTGACTAATCAAGCATTGACTATTTTTACTCCTAAGGAAGGACAAGACCCTTTGTTGCCAGAGTCCTACCAGTCCATTTCCCTCTTAAATGTAGATTTGAAAGTGGTACCTAGTTTTGGCAGATACTTTGGTGAAGTGCTTTCCTTCACTTGAGACAGAAGAGCAGGTGGGTTTTGTCAAGGATCAACAAGCAGTGGTTAATGTGCATAAGCTTCTGGTTGCAATGACGCATGCTAAGGAACAAGAGGATCCTACCCTTATTATTAGTTTGATGCTGAAAAAGCATTTGATAGGGTAGAAAGCACAGTTACTTACCCATAACAGGTGATCTCTGGGAACAGCAGGAATAAGTCTTCACATATGGGTACATCGGTACCGACGGAGTCCGCGCGGGAACGCTTCCCAGCGTCCAATCAGAAAGCTTTTGGAAGCATCCCAACACGCCTGCGCGCTGCCTTCCCGCCTTCCCAACTGCCTCTCCTCAGTTAAGTTTTACAGCTGAGACAAAGAGAGAGAGAGAGCGAAGCAAGGAAGGGAAAGATAGAGATAGAGAAAAAACAACTCCTAGGGGAGGTGGGTGGGTTGTGAAGACTTATTCCTGCTGTTCCCAGAGATCACCTGTTACAGGTAAGTAACTGTGCTATCTCCAGGAACAAGCAGGAATGAATCTTCACATATGGGGACTCCCCAGCTCATATGCCCGGAGGGAGTCCTAGCATGTTGCAAGTCTAGAACAAGCCATGCTATACCTCAGGACCTCAGGCATCCTGGGGATGGAGGGCAGGAGTTGAATATAGAAAAGGAGCTGTAGAACAGCTGGCTAGAACAGGGCTTCAAAGGGAAGACCCTGTATCAAGGGCATTTAGTAGTAAAAAATTGTGATCTGGACCTCCCTTGTTGGCATTGCACAGGAGCACTGAGCTCCATATGGATCTGATAAGAGAGCCAGTGAATATGCTCAAGGGGTACCTCACTGTAAGTAGAGGTAATAAAGTAGATCAAAAACAAGTGGAGGCCAGAACCCTTCAGGGTTAGAACAAATAGCCCCAGGGAAAAAAACCTGGGGTAGTATAATAGAGCTTCAGCAGACACGCTGAAGGTACTATTGAATTAAAGCTTAAGCTGTTTTGGTCTAAGAGAAAAAATGAGTCTGACCTAACTGGACTGGGTTTGGATCAGTCCATATAGGGAGAAAGGGTATGGAGACCCTTGTACCTGATAAGGAAGTAAGAACAGACTCAGAAGCGCTAAGCTTTAGAGTAACAATGTCTTTCCTAAATGAGGTCACTTAGGAAAGAGAAGGTACATGGAGAGCTTCAGGAGTACCTAAACCCAAAGGTTAAGGTAAAGAAAAGGGTTATTAATTACCACAGGAAGTGGTTATAGGTATAGCCCCCTAAATATGCCGGAACAGCATTGATAGGGGTAGCGCCCATCTATCAGGATCATATAGGAATGTAAGGATATGTGAACCTAACAGATAGATAAGTAGATGGATACAGATCTATCTAAAAATATATCTCATATGGCTATAAATATATATATATATATATATATATATATATATATATATATACACACACACACCAAAATATATACACATATAGAGGCATATATGCATATATCCCAAAGAGAGATATATATATGGGCAGAAGACACACCGATATAGATAGATAGATACAGATATATACTATCTATATAGATAGATAAATAGATAGATATTGTGGCGGTCGCGCCCCTACCAGGCGGTCGCCTAGTAGGGACGGGAAGCCATCTTAAATTCCTCTTTACCAAGGATTGCAGTTGTGTATACAGATAAATGAACCAAGTGGTTGTTTCAAAGCACACAGGAATTTTATTAGCTTCCATGGCAAGCGGGTAACAAATCTTTAAAGCAGTTGTACACTCAAGTCAAAGAAAATAAAGGATAATCTTCTCCCATTAAAGCAAAGCTTACAACCAGTGTTGTAGTATAATTATTTACACAGGCTTTCTTTTCTTTTCCCTTTATGATGCTTCTCAATTCCGTAATCATAAAGCACATGTATTTACAATTCCTAACTTCTCACTGCTCTCAGGCTTCCATTACTTAGCCACAATGCACATATCACAGTCCATCTCAGAACAAGCTGAAGTCAGGTCACTTTCTTTACCTTCTACCTCCATGCTTTCTGCTGAGCTGTATCTTGACAAGGTTTGAAAACGCTCGGGCACTTTATGCTTAATGTCCTTTAACAGGTTAAACAGCCTATTCCACTGAATGGCCCCTTCTCCTCTAGGTAGGACTTCAACGGGCTTCTCCTGTTCAGTTTCTCCTGAAAACCCCTTCTTCCTAATCCGGGTATTCCCAGGCATAAACCTCTCTTCAGAGTCAGAGCAAGAAACACAGGGTTTTGGCTTTACTGCTTTCTTTCTCCTACCTTGGAGTCTTGTTGCAGCACCTTCCTGGCTGAGGCTTCTGTGGCTTGTGACTTGTGACTTTCTCTGCCTCTGAGCTAGACAGGGAATCAGGGTCAGATCTCCACTTCCCTTCCTGGGGCTTCTGCTGCCTGCAGACAGACCCTTCATCAGAGGAATCTAAGCACTCTTGCCTTAGCCTTCTCAAAGCCAACCTTTTCTCTCTCTCCCTTTTGCCAGTTTGTTTGGTCCTCTGCCTGTAGCTTCCTTGGCTGCAGTGCTGGCTGCTCTTGTCTCTGCTGCTGCTCTCTTTGTGGCTGCTTCTCTCTGGACTGCTTCTTACTTGGCTGCTGCTCCTTTGACTGCTTCCCTCAACTTTGTTTGTTTTCTCAAACTTAAACGTTGAGCAGGGCACCTCCCTCTCTGACTCCACCCACTTGTACCTCCTACTCTTACCTGGGGTTGTCATGGAGTCTGGGAGTGGCTTAAACCTAGCTCTACCCTCTTGGTTTCTCTCAGGGATTTTGCTGTGGTGTATGTGTTTTAGTGCACCCATCCCCCAAAAAGAAGAAAAAGTTCTTCTTTCTCTTTTATTTCCATGCTGAGTTGCACTCTCCTTACCACAATATATCTATATATATATATATATATATTGTGATAAGGAAGCTTATCATAGTTCAGGAAGGAGCTATAATAGAGGTGAATTGGCTCTGAACAAGCAACCTGTCTTTTCTGGTAGAAATAATAGAACAGAATGTTTCCATAAAAGACTACCAGTCCCAGAATGCACCAGGTTTCAAACACCTTATAGAAGAGCTGAAGTGGGGAAACGTGTGTTCAATCAGGAGAACTATGAGGTAATCCCCAATCACTCATCTCCAAGGGCAGGGCTTGATTCAGCACAGCTGAGCTGTGCTAGGGTGGAGTATCCCTCTAAACAAGTTAAAAGTAAAGCCTATTCTACACAGAATCAGAAGCAGACGAAGACAGAGTTAGAGTTGATGAGGAACCCAGAGCTCAAGGACAGAGAGAGCAAGAAGCAGCGTGGAAGAAAGAAGAGAAAAGCATCTTGGAGATCTAAAGGAGTCCATAGCAGTACGTGTGCTGGGAGTCATTCCAGAGGCAAGCATACTCCATTGGACTGGGGGAAGCCAGAGGAGTGGGGTTACAGAGCCAGGAAGCCCCGGACGGCACCTGTGAGGGAGACGGCTGCATTTGGAAGGGGCCCTAAGACCAGTGCAAGAAGGTATGTGAAGAGAGACCCAGTGTCCAGGGATCTTGATTGGAAGTCTGGACATAAAAGCTGGATTTCTTACTGGCCAGGATATCTGGAGAGGAACCCTAACAGCAATGGAAGCTCAGGTATGGACACTGATCTATGCCCTAGCTCTTCACTTGGAAGACAGCAGGGAAACAAGTATTGTCCTGAGAGTGCTACATTAAGAAATTCCTCTGAGCCAGTCCATGATATTGATTCTATGATAGTTGAAGAGGAAGGAGATATTTTAAATGAGCAGTGTGATTACATGGATTGCTCTTTGTCTAGGCTGCTGTGGTAAAAATACTTTCACAAATACAACAACCATCAAAAAGAAATATAACTTGTTCTTTTATCTACCCAGAAAAGTTTACAAGAAAGCTTTTGGGTAGGATTTGAGCCACGTATAGAAAGTAAACCAGCCAAGAGGTTTGCAGCTGGTTAATTGTTAGCAATTAAGCCTTGCATAATTGCATGTGAGCTCTGAAAGGACACTTCTGGGTGTGTGTGAAAATACAAGAAGTTATCCTTGAAAAGAACAGTTTTTGATTACTTTTTGGGTTTTGTTTTGTTTTTGGAGCACTGCTAAAAAGGTATTAGCAGGAGCCCTCAGAAAGACCTTTCTGTTCCCATCAAGGTCTTTATTGTTTGATTGATTGCTTAAGAAGTTCAGTTGTTGATCATGATTTATTTTTCCTAAGTATAATACTGAAAGCAAGTATCCTTTTTGTGCTACCAAGTAAATCTGTGTGGGAGAAATAAGCTCATAAATAATATATATATTCTTTGCTTAACACTCGAGCAAGCACAACTCATTTATTTGTGAACGGCTGATTCTGGTATGAATGGACTACATTTCCCACAATCCTTTGCAAGTCATACTAATATTTGCCTTTGCTAAGACTGTGGACATTCTCACCCAGTGCCCCCGTGTACTATATATATATATATATATATATATATATATATATATATATATATATAGTGACGGCGCAGAGAGAATAGAGAAAGAGGGAAAAAACAGGCATTTTCCCCAGATAGTAGGAAAAGAACCAGAGGTTTAAGGGTTAAAACGTCTGAACTAGAAAAGAAAACTCTCCACAGAAAGCAGGTAGCAAGGAGACACACCCCAGCTCCATGGTTACCAACCCTGCTCACGAGGGACAGCTGGGGGTGGGGCCAGGAAGCCGAAGGGGAAAGCACTCATATAAAATGCCAGAGAGTGAACTCAAGGAAGGAGAAGCAGCCTGTAGGAGGGAAGAAGCAGCCTGTAAGGGGGAAGAAGCAGCCTGTAAGGGGGAAGAAGCAGCCTGTAAGGGAGAAGAAGCAGCCTGTAAGGGAGAAGAAGCAGCAGAGGAGGACAGAGAGGAGTCTGAACTCAGAGGGAAGCTTGGACTCAGAGAGAGGTTTGAGAACCGTGAAGGGAAACGCTTCAGTACAGCTTGGAACAGGTCAGAACGTCGCAGGAGGGGAGGAGGTCCTAGAAGCTCAGGAGAACCACGCAAAGAAGGTACCCGGGGAGTCAAGGGAGCTTCATTGAAAACCTCTGGGAGAAGGGCAGAGCCAGCCAGAGGATTTGGAGCTAACCCAGGGCCCTGTAAGGGAGACAGGAGATATACTTCTAGAAGGAAAGCTTACCCAAGGGAGTTGGTCAGCCATGTTGGCAGCAGAAGCCCTTCCCCCGAAGTATGCATGGAGCACGAGCCTTCAACAGTAAAGCCTGTTAAGTGCTTGATTCCAAAAGATAAGGTGAGCAGCCTAAAGCCTTCTATTAACTCCTCAAAAGCTAAGAGACTTTCTAACTGCTATACTATTCCTCAGAGAAGGAAGGACACTGCCTTGACTAAAGTCTTAGAAATCCTAAAGGGATTAAAGCCAGATAGTTTTGAGTCTGAATCCTGTGCCTCTCAAGCAGACTCTGACCTGGAGAATATGGAAATAGAGATGCCTGGTTTAATAGAGGAGAATTCTGATGAGGAAATGGAATGTTCGGTAGCCTCTAGGCATTGAGAAAGGCTAGAACATTTGCAGAAGCTTTAAACCTGGTAGCTGCTCCTTCAAGAGAGCACAGCTGGGAAATATGCAAATAAGGTTCCTGAAGTTTTAAGCCGTAGCTGAGAGTGTGAGCATTTGTATGCTAGAAAGTGGAAAGCCTGAGATACAACAACCTGAAGGAATTACTTGTTGAAAGGAAAGAAAAACCAATGTGTAACAGAAGTTTGCCTGCTTGGAAATGTAACAACTTCTGTTTGTTTTAAAGCTATGAAAGAAGATGGGTTTTTTTCTGATTCTTTTTGCACCAGAGTTTCAGTACTGTGTTTGGTTGTAGTATGAGGAAATACTGTGTTTTCATTTAAGTGCCAAAGCTGAAGAAAAGCAAGTTTGCCTTTGTTTGATGGTGTTGGAAAATATCCTTACCTTATCCTGATATTTCGAATCTTTAAAGTTCCTTTGGCTGAAAATAATAAAAATCCTGCGTGCCTATAATTACCATCTCGGCTGGATTATTACACAACTACAAGAAATAGGCACTTAGAACAAATAAATATATTGACTGCCCGTTCCCCAAGCCTTAGGCAACCGCCTGGGCAAGGGAGGCGGTGACATTATATATATACCCAGAAGGGTAGGTCAGCATACGGAGACCTGTCTCCAGGTATATGGATGGAGAGATGTTCAAAGATCCCCATCACCCTTATAGGGAGAGAGGGAGATTCATCTGACAACAAGAAGGTTGACACCTACTTGAGTAGATAAACAGGAAAAAATCCTCTCCTCCCGGTTATGCATGTTATAGTCAGAGGAAGGTTGTCCTTGACAAAAAGGGTGGCTTAATTCTTTGTAGAATTTGAGCTGTTGAATAACCAGGATGGCCTACCTGAAGATTACATTAGTTTGCAGACCAGAAGTCCAGATATCTCCAGAGTTGTGGTATGGAGATTGGATAGAGGAGGCTACTAGAGGAAGATACCCTAGCGATCCGCCTATGAGGGCAAGATGGGTATTTGATGTCCTCTAGTTGCCAGAAAAAATTTTATCCCTGATGGGAAAAATCCCAGGCAATATGGGCCAAGCCAATGAGTTGAGCCCTCTTTTAGGCTTTCACGTGATGAAAAGCCTGAGGCTTATGCCTTAACAGAGATTTAAGATGGAAAGGGTAGAATACCTGCCAGGCATGCTTATGACTGGGGAAACCCCTTTTAAACCATCTGGGGTTATCTGCTAGGGAAGATATTGATGCTCTCTAGCAAGGGCCCATAGTGCAAAGCTACCCTGTAGAGTTGCAGAGAGCATGCTGCAGGTTGGTTAGAAGAAAAACTGGCTGTGGACAATCCCTGGTGAGGAATGTGGACAACCAGCAGGTAACCAACTATTCTGCCAAGGACAAAGGCAAAGAATAGAAGATAACCTAACCAAACTGTGAAACAGGGTTTCCCAACAAGGTTAATAACCTGTTTGGGACTTAGTATTGAGGTTAGGAGGATTGCTAGTGGAGAGGAAGCCCTGGTTGTGTAGTGAACAAAACCTGTGGCGTAACCACTAGAAATTTTTGCATCTGCAGCAAGTATGAGGGCAGCATAGAGAATTTCTTTCCCCTACTCTGTAGATTGGGAAAAAAGAAAAACCAACAGACATGGTAGGACTTCCTATTGTCTGAGGAGCTGCCCTAAGGTAACAAGGGGGAGACAACTCCAGAAGGGGAATCCCCTGGTAGAAGAGGTAGAGGACCATAGGGGCTTACCCGTATAAAAAGTCACTCTTACAAAGAGTTGCAGGAGACCAAGTATGGAGGAAATCTCCGACAGGTGAGATGATACATGTCAATAGATGGAAACAACTGTCTACTGATGGTTGTTACCTCTCCCTCTCCTCCAAAAGGAAGAGGAAAAAATCTGTTAAGAATGGGCATGATCATCATGAAGATTCTTAAGAAGAGATGTCTCATGAAGAGATATCTACGTAGGTTAGGATAAATTTAGTGCAGATACTTCAAGTAAAAGAAGCAGACTGCTATCCCAACCCCCCAGACAAAGGGGGCAATGATCTATTTAAAACTCTGCAACTGCTGAGTTTGTTGACCCTGTTGGGCTTGTAGATTGCTCAGACTAGAATGATGTTTCCCCTGTTTAGGGACATCTGAATGATGGACAGATGATGGGTAAAACCTTCTCCCCTTAGGGGTTGAACGTTTGGTAGGACATTTCCTACCTACTGGGAAAGAATAAGGCGCAGAGCAGCCTCTAGAAAAGGGAAGGTCAGTGGAGAACTGAGTAACCTGAAGTAAAGACTCCTTGTTGAAGAAATTCTCTCCAGTACAAGGCGTATTTCCCAGTCTTTCCTATGCCCATTTGTCCAAGTCAGAGGCTTGAAACCAGGCTCTACGTCGTGCCCCTATAGCTATAGCAGAAGTCCTGCTAACAGACTCAAAGGAGTCTAGGGTAGCACGAGTAAGGAACTTGGAGATATTCTGAATATGACTAATCAGTGAGGAATAGTCTGTACATCTGGGCTCCTGAAGAAAAGGTGTCAAAAGATGTAATCGCTTTGTGATCTCTTCAAGAGATAGACCCATATAAAAATGTATGAAAGAATCCTTGCTGAAAGCATGGAGGTCTGGAAGGTTTGACATCCAAAGGCATCTAGTGTCTTAGACTCGCGACCTGGCGGACAAGAAGAGTGCTTTTAGTACTCTTCACTCGCCTCAATGCTGATTCCACTACAATGGAATGATGAGGAAGTTGAGTCCTTTGAAACTCTGGAGAGGGAGGGCACCTGATATAGGAGATCAGTTGCTCTGGAAAGTGGGGGTACCTTTAAAGGAGATTCCCACATTCGGAGAAGGAGATCCTGCAATGAATGATGCAAAGGACGCATTATATTTTCCTTTGCTTCGTTAGGGACAGAGAGGTATTCTGTACTCCCTTGTGAAGGATCTTGTCCAGGGACAGGAATGGCAAGTGATTTTGCCATATCCAGGAGGAAAGTCTGGAAAGAAAGATCCCTGGAGGGAATTCCCCCTGGATAGGCTAGATCTGATGAAGAACTAGCCTTAGCACCAAGGGATCTATTCCAGTATATAGGAATAGGAGATCCTGAATGGTGCAGACTGGGATCCTTAGATAGTGGTCGCTGGTACTGCAGGACAGAACCAGCAACAGTCGGTAACATGTCGTCCATGCTTGGAATTGATTCCAAACTCGAGGGAAGCGATCCTGATGAGTGAAGCATGGAAGGTACCGACTGTAAAGGTACTATGGATGTCGGTACCGATGTCGGTACCGAAACTGATGCCGGAGGAAGAAAACCAGCCGGTGGCAACTCTAACGGTATCGGTGGAACAGAGGGTTGGGGATCCGAGATATCAGAACCGAGCCTCCGGTACCGACGGGAGTCGGTACCCAGACCACCAGACTGGAGATCGATTCTAGACTCGGCATCGAAGGAAGCGAGACTATCGATGCACATCTGGAAGGTACCGACGTCGGAACTCGTAACGGTGTCGATACCGATACTGTAGAATCGATCTGAAGCGTATCCACCGGCCCCCGTAGGTACCGGAGACGCCAGACGACGATCCTCGGTGAGGAATGTTTCATCCAACACTGGTGCCGATGCCAGGGTATCGGTACCGCTCGAAGCGGATGCCACCACCGGACATGGCTCAGGTATGTTCTGTGAGGGGTGAACCTCAGGAACAACCTGAAACCCCTTATAGGCTTTGGAGGCCGAAGACTCCCACCGGGGTTTTGAAACCAGTGGATTCTCGAGGGCAAGGCCGGAGGCATCTCTATGCTGTGCATGAGAACTGCCGCTCGAGGACTGGCTAGTCTTAACAGACTGTTTTTGGGTTACCTGATCCTGTGTAGAAGAAGATATGGTTGGTGCCCTAAAGTTGGAAGGGGACCGCGTGTTGAGGGGAACTCGATGTTGAAAACTGCTTCTCACAGCACTGGTGCCCGAAGGCTCCGGAGGACAATGGTCAGGACCCAGACAGGTTAGACACCAACTGTGAGTGTCTAAAAATAAAGTTGTACCGCCACAGTTTGTGCATTTCCTGGGGAAAAAGGCTGGCGGTTCCATGAGGAAAAATGGAGAGGCCTAGAAGGCCTAAGAACCGTGAACACCAAGATAGAAATTTTATATTTCTTAAGGAAAAAATTTAAAAAGAAAATAAGAAAGAAACACCGGCGGTACCGGTGACGTCGGGGAAGGCAGCCGCGACCACAAGAAAACTAAAAAATAAATGAAGAATTTTCTGCGGAGACAGGAGAACGTCCTGCTAGCTCCGTGGAAAAACAAAAACTGAGGAGAGGCAGTTGGGAAGGCGGGAAGGCAGCGTGCAGGCGTGTTGGGATGCTTCCAAAAGCTTTCTGATTGGACGCTGGGAAGCGTTCCCGCGCAGACTCCGTCGGTACCGACGTGCCCATATGTGAAGACTCATTCCTGCTTGTTCCTGGAGATTGGAGCTTACATCATCCTGAAGCATTTTGGTTTGGGTGTTTTTTTTATGGAGCAGTGCAGCCTTTATACAAAGGCCTGTCAGTACTAGTGATGTGTAGCTCATCACGTTTCCTTTTGGCCAGAGGGACTTGCCAGGGCTTCTCCCTGTTGCCCATACTATTTCTGCTTTTCTTGGAGTCAGTGCTGCAATCCTTAAAGATTTCAGAGTGTGTCCACAAAATAGGACTGGGGGACTCAGGAAGTTAAATGTTTAGCATTTATTTATTTGGTTACATTTTTATACCGCTCCTTCCAGAGATCAGAGGCGGTTTACATTACAACATTTAACTTGAACCATGAAGTTACATATAACAGGATTATATCTATGTACATACATCAAACAACAGGATTAGCACTAAGTATGTATAATAACATTAGTGTGTACGTGACAGGATTAGAACTATGTACAGATCGTGGTATGTTAATAGAAAGCCACAAAGTCTATATACTATCAGATACATTGAACTATTTACAGAGTAGTTACATGGATGTGTGTATTTCTTCCAAGAATGTCTCTATATACTGAGGTTTGTAGCATAGGGAGCATGCTTAAATGGATTGGGACTCCAGTATGTGTTATTGGTAATTGTGTCGTGAGGAAGTGAGACGAGGAGGTTAAGTTATATCATGTAATAACATTCCTGGAATAAGTAAGTTTTTAGGCTTTTGTGGAAGGATTGTAAGTCCTTGTTAGCTCTTAAGGTGTCTGGGAGCTTGTTCCATTGAATGGGGGTTGCATATGTGAACGTTCTGTTGCTTGTAGTAGATTTGGCCTTGCGTATAGTGTTCAGAGCGTGTAACAGGTTGAGATTGGGAGTCCTTCTGTTCCTGTTAGGGGGTTGTACTTTGATGAGTGTAGCGAGATATGATGGGGCTATGTTGTGAATTATTTTGAATGTAGTCATTATCTTGAATTTTATTTTATCTTGTATTTGCGGATGATATCCTCCTGGTATTAACGAACCCAGTGGCGCTCCTTTGGGTGACCTTGGGGTCTCTGAATTCGCAGGAATGTCAGAGTTCCTATTGAAATTTAAGAAATCTGAAGCAATGACTTTGAATTGCGATGTAGAGGTGGAATGGGGGACCAGGTTTCCTCTGAGGCATGCGAAGCCTTCTTTGCAATATCTGGGAGTATAGGTTTTGAAGGACCTCTCAAGATTATTGTCTTAAATTTGGCCCGTTGTTAAGTTTTACAGTGGAAAAGTTACAGAACTGAGAGCTCTTGCTGCTGTCTTTAATGGGTAGAGACTTTCTCTAATAGACGATTGTGGTCCCCAGTGGTTATATAGAAACACAGAAACACGACAGCAGAAAGAGACTATATGGCCTATCTAGTCTGTCCTTCCATACCAACTACTATAGTCCCTTTTTTTCTTTTAGAGATCTTCTGTGTTCGTCCCATGTTTTCTGTCCTCATCTCCACTACCTCCACTGGGAGACTACTCATATTCCATGCATCTACCTTCTTTCCATGAAGAAATATTTTGTATTTCTCCTGAGTCTATCCCTTTTCACCCTCATCCTATGCCGCCTCATTGCAGAGCTTACTTTCAATCAAAAGAGGCTCTCCTCTTGTGCATTTATACTATGGAGGCACTTAAACATCTCTATCATATCTCCTCTATCCCACCTTTCCTCTAACGTATACCTATTAAGATCTTTAAGTCTCTCCTCATATGGTTTATAGCGAAGACTAATGGCCATCTTAACAACTTTAATAGCCACCCTCTGCACATTCAACTTTTCCTGCTTAGCCACTTTAAGGTCATCAGAAAAACAATCATGCCCAGGTCCCATTCTTCTTTCGTGGACAGAAGTATTTTGTCCCCTACACTGTATCATTCTTTGGATCTTTGCAGCCCAAATGCATGATCCTGCATCTTTTTAGCATTAAATCTCAGCTGTCAAATTCCTGACCATTCTTCAAGCTTAGCTAGATTCCTCCTCATGTTATCTACTCCTTCCATGGTGTCTTCTCTATTGCAGATTTTGGTATCATCCACAAAGAGGCAAACCTTATCACTTCTGCTCCTATTTGTGGGTGTTTTCTGAGGTCCTGCTCCTGGCCCTTCATCTGTGAAAATAGAACAGAAATATTTGTTAGCAATTCTGCTTTATCTTCATTAGCTTTTACATATTCCTCCCCTTCACCCTTGATTCTGACACTACCACTTTTGCACTTCCTCCCTGCGCTAACATATCTGAAAAATGTCTTGTCCCCCAATTTTTATCCATTGGCTATTTCTTCTTCTTTTTGTATCTTTACTTTCCTGACTACTTTCAAGCTTCTCCAAGTTCTTACTAATATTGATGCTTGTCTTCCTCTCTATATGATCTCTTGTATTTTATGATGGCCACCCTCTTTTTCTTCACCTTTTCAGCTACTTCTTTTGAGGACCACCACGGCCTCCTTTTCCTTTTACATTTTATTTACCTTTCCAACAAAAAGGTTTGTTGCCCTTAAAATACTGTATCCCCTTTCAGTTTTGCCCAGTTTTTCTACAACCTCCAGCTGCTCCCTTCCCGCTAATGACATCTTGCGGTATTGTCCCATCTTGGCAAATTTAGTTTTGCTAAAGTTTAAGGCCCTTGCTTTTGAATGGATTTCATCAGCCCTAGTCCTAATACTGAACCACACCATCTGGTGATCACTGGAGGAGAGATGATCTCACACTATAAACATCAGAAACAATTTTCCCCATTGGTAAGCATAAAGTCCAGTATGGCACCTTCACGTGTGGGTTCTGTTACCAGTTGCCAGAATAGTTCTCCCTGTAGAGAATCCAGGATCTTCTTATTTCTAGATGACACTGCAGCAGGGATGTGCCAATCAATATCCAGTATATTGAAATCAGTAACACTTCTCCTTTCATGGCAATACTGCATATGTCTTCTTTCAAATCTCCTTCCACTTCTCCCTGTGAGGGAGATCTGTGTGTGTATACAAATAGATTTCCCATTCCCTCTTTCTAGTTTAACCTACAGTGCGCGCCTCCTTGCTCTCTTAAGCCCTGTAATTCTATAGCTTTAATATTATTTTTTACATATAGTGCCACTCTTCCTCACCTTCTTCCTACCATGTCCTTCCTGAATAAAGTATAGCCCGGTATAATTACATCCCAGTCATTGTTATCCATGAACAATGTCTCTGTAACCGCTAGTAAATCCAATTCAGCCTCTTCCATTAAAGCCTCAACATCTGGGATCTTATTTATACACCACTTTTCTGATATTGCCTCTTTTACCCATTTCAACAGAGGTATTTAATGTTTTACTTACCTGAGGGCTTTCTACAAGGGATCACAAACTAAAAAAAGAAACATGAAGACAAAAATTAAACTGAAAGCCCAAGAAGCCAGGCACTGCATGCAGTGCTATACCAGAGAAATAGAAAGAAATGCACATAAAGACAGCATATTAATTACAAAAAAGGATATATTCCAATAGTAAATTGAAAATAAAGCACAGTTACTTACCTGTTACAGGTGATCTCTGGGAACAGCAGGAATAAGTCTTCACATATGGGTACGTCGGTACCGACAGAAGATAGATAGATATATAAATATCTACCTATCTGTGTATCTTCTGCCCATACATATCTCTCTGTATATATTGTCACCCCTTCGTGCTGTGTACCTGTTGGTTGGGCAGGGCATTGCGCTGGGGCTTCAGTGTAACTGGCTCAATTAGCTGCGTAGGCCTTGCTTGGCCCTCTGGTAGTTGTAGTTGTGAGTTGCCAGTTAAAAATCAGTTGTGGAACGATGGTAAGGTTAACAAAGGATTTATTTCCCCTTCCAATAGGACTTTTTGTCGTGGTATAAACAAAAGGAAAACATAACCCTTCCTGGACATATAATAAAGGAAAAATGGAACAAAAATAGCTTCTCTTCAGCTTCTTAACCAATAAAGTAAATGTACATCAAAACAGTCTTTCATAGGCACATACAAGCCCTTCTTTACAACGTTAGGCTTCAACAGCTCTTACTTCCCTTTATCTTAATGAGGAAATGCTGTCTGCTATTGAAACGTGCAATCCATATATTCAGTGCTTGTCTCAGCTTCTGATGGCTCACATTGCATCGCTTCCTCACAAGCATTTAATATCTCTTTCCTTTCAACATTTGGGACCTCTTCAAACCGTCTCTCTCTATTCTGACGTGACTCTCTTTCTCTCTCTGTGAGAGTGTGCTGAATGCTATTACCACATTCACTGAACTGCTTTCGGTAAGAGCCTCTCCCCTGCTGGTGGTTGTTAGGTGAATTGCAATATTCCCTTGCACCTCTATTAAGGTAAATAGGCTTACCCCTCGGCTCTGACTGGCTCAGGATCCTGTGTATGGCTGGAGTTTGAAACGGCAGTTTTGCAGTAAGCTGGCTTCATAAGGCTTTAGCGTTTCTGGGAACTGCCTCTTATAGCCAAGCCCTGTGCTTCCCCTTTCAGGATGAAAATAAAACTCTTCAGCTTTTACCTTTCTCCTCCCAGCTCCGTTCCAACCTGGGCTGTTTCCAACACTCTCTGGGCTCCTCTGATATCTGAAACTTCCTCTCCTGGCTTTGCTACCTCCTCTGTAGCTCTTTCCACATTTGCCGTTATCCTCACTTTCACACTCTGAGTCCAGCTGTCTTGGCTTCTCTCTCAAGCACTCATGGTAATCATTCAAACTTCCATTCAGGCTTCCATAGTGATTATCATGCAGGCTTTCTCCACAGCTCTCTCTGGCCCCTTCTCCAGCTCTCTCCACGACTCTGTCTACGACTCTCTCTAACTGTTTGTGAGCTGTGCTTATCTACGTACCTCCGAGCAGCACCTCCCCCCAGCTGACTTGCATCAGGTGATAACGTCCTAGTTTTCCTGCTGGCTGGGTGTGTCTCTCTGGCTCGTGACCACATTTGTTTTTGTTGCTCATAGCAACTTCCTGACATGTGCTTTCTAAAAACGTCAGTGTCAGCCTGATCCACTGCTTCTCCATCTATCTCCATGGGCTCTGCTGGGTCTGCTCTGCGACTATATATATATATATATATATATATATATATATATGTACTTCCAAGTTGATCTCCCTGTTTATTGTAAATACAACTCAAAGTTCCTTGTGTTGTATAGTTGATGTTAAATGTAAACCGCTCTGATCTAAAATAGAGCGGTAGAGAAGAACTGTTAAATAAATAAAAATAAAATATATATATATGCATATATACCCTATATGTGTATATATTTAGGTATATATATATATAGTGAGATATATCTTTTAGATAGATATGTATCTACATACTTATCTGTCTGTCTGTTTAGGTTCAGATATCCATACATTCCTATATGATCCTGACAGATGGGCACTACCCCTATCAATGCTGTGCCAGCATATTTCGGGTTCTACACATATAACCACTGCCTGTGGTACTGTACAATATATATATATATATATATATATATATATATATATATATATATATATATATATATATATATATATATATATCTATATATATATATATATATATATAGTCACAGGGTGGACCTAGGGCAGCATGAGAAAATGCACGGCAGTGTGAATGATCAAGGAAAAAGTGACAGGATGAATGGAAGAATGCTTGATGGTTGCCAGGGACAACCAAAGCACACGTGCCCAGAGCCCAGAGAGACACACCCAGGGAGTAAAACACGGGACTCTGCTTCACCTAATGGAGCGCAGCTGAGGAAAGGTGGAGTCAGAAAATACATAGATAAAACGGACTACCAAACATTCAGAGAGAGGGAACCTTTGAGAAGGAAGCAATTTTGGAGAGAGGAGCCGAGTAGGCAATCCTGGAGAGAGGAATTGTGGAAAGAGTCCAGAGACCTGTGTGGTTCTGAGAAAAGGCAAGTGAAATATAAGAAGGCTGCAACAGCAGGTACTGGGGAAAAGAAGGGATACAAGGGCTATTTGCCATCTAAAAGGGAAGAGTCTTGGAGGCATAAAAATACCCTTAAAAAGCCTGGATATTCAGAGGCTGATAGTAACTTTTCTCCTGTTTATAAAAGTCTTAAAAGAAGGGAGTTTCACCTACCCAGAGAAGCAGAAGAAATCCCTTATTACGGTGAACTCCTAGCTCCAAGGGAATCACCGTTACACAGTTTGCAATCGGGCACAGCTGAGCCTGGAGAGCTGAGGCAGACCCGGCAGGGAGTGTATCACAATTACTCAGCTAGCAAGCCAAACAGAGACCTGAGCTATCCACTGAGATACCAGCGGGGGCAGGGCTCTAGAAGACAGCATACAGAGTTTTGTGACATTCCCCAGAGAGGCAGTGCTACACAGAGGAAGAGGAACTTCCTAACTGACGGGGCAAATCTGCCATACTTTTATTCCACATTAGAAGTGGGTAATGCAGATTCCAACGGACAGGAATTGATGGAATATGAAGAATCAGGAGCATTAGCAGATACAGAATTGATGGAATGTTCCCTTACTACAAAAGAACCTGAATACTCATTAAGGTAAAGGTTTGTGTAACCTTAATTCCCATATTCAAGTGGCAAAGGCTACATCTCTCTCTCTCTCTCTCCAGCCAAACAGACAAAGTAGGCTGTTTGTTATTTACTTTTGTTTGACGTTATATGCTGAAGAAAGCTATTTGTGTTATCCAGTTACTTTATGTTATAAGCCAAATTAGGCTGTTAATTTCTGTTGTTAATAAGAAGAAACCTCAAGGGACGGGGAATAAAACCCTAAAAGAAAGAAAGTGCTTCTGCGTGGTTTATATACAGAAGCAAGGCACAACTACCACCCTCATAAAAAGCCCAACCATACCAGCAGTCAAGGCTGGGGCGGAGGAGGTGTGACAATATATATATATATATGAATATGTAGGCATATAGACACATGTCTCCAGGCATGTGGAAAGAGAGATGTTTATAGAATCAGATCCCCCCTAGGGATATGGGGAGAGAGAAAGATTCATCTAATAGCAAGAATGTTGACACTTGCTTGAATAGATGCATAGAGAATCCTCTTTCTCTGGTTATGACTGGCAGAGTCAGAGGAATGGTCTCCCTGACAAGAAGGAGTCTAGATTCCTTTCAAAATTTTAGCTCTTGAATAATCAGGAAGGCCTACGTGAAAAATGCAGAGGATAACTTCAGTCTGCAGGCAGCAAGTCCAGATCTCTCCAGAACTGCAGTATGGAGAATGGATAGAGGACGCCATTGGAGGAAGATACCATAGTGACCCGCCTATGAGGGCAAGATGGGTATCAGGTGTCCTTTAGCTGCCATCGAAAGAGAATTATCTCTGACGAGAAGACCAAAGGAGATATGTGCCAAGCCAGGGAATTGGCCATTCTTTAGGTTTTCATATGATGAAAGGCCTGAGTCTTATGACTCAAAAGAGATTTAAGATGAGATGGTAAGGGTAGGGAATACCTACCAGTCATGAAAACATGACTGGGGGAACCCCTCCTAACCATCTGGGGTTATCTGCTAGTCAAGATACTAATGCTCTCTAGCAAGGGCCCCTGGTGCAAAGCTACTTTGTACAGTTGCAGAGAGCATGCTGCAGGTTGGTTAGAAGAAAAAACTGGTTGTATAAAGCCAGTGGGTAACAACTATTCTGCCAAGGACAAGGGGGCGAAGAATAGAAGTTCCTGTTCGGTAATCCAGTTTAGTCCTCCAACATCGGGTAGTGCCCCTCCTCCTGCAGCCGGGAGACTGGACCAATCAAATCTTCTGTAGTATATATGCAACCGGAGCTCCCAGAAATCCCCAGTGTGTCCAGTCTCCCTGCAGCTGGAGGACTTCTGTGCCCCTGCTGGGCACGCTAAGTGACACTTGAAGGAGCAACACTAGTTAGTTAGATCTTTTGGGGTTTATTTCTGGTCCTTTATGTTCTATTTCCTTTGCTAGGTAGCTGTATCTTTAAAAAAAGAAAAAAAGACACAGGGGACTTTCTGGGGAAAGCCAGACCTGCCTTGGGCTCCTGCCTTCCTGCCTGGGAATCTCTGAAGCCTGGGTTGAGCTCTCCCCAAGACTGTTCGGGGAAGAGCCATACCGGCTGCAACATTGCCTGTCACTTGGAGAAGTGGGCTGAGTTCCTTGCTGTTCCCAGAGCTGGTAGGAATTTTCCTTGTTTTAAGCTTTCAGCTCTCTGTTCTTTGCTTGGGCAGAGGCTCTGTCGGCTCCCCTGGCTTCCAAATTGCACTTTTTCTTGCCTTTTTTCGCTTGCCCTGTATTAGAGGGTCGTTTTCTTTCCTTTCCATATTATTTGGGTACCTTTGTATTTTCGCGCCGTTTTTTACCGCGGGTGAAAAAGTGCGGCGGCCATTTTGGATTTCTAAAGTGTGCTTTTTAAGGGCACTTTTTAACACTTGCGCACGGGTTCCCCTGGTGTTTTTGGGGTTTCTTTTGCTGGCGTTTTTGCTCAGGGCACCCCTAGGATTCTGGGGAGTATTTTGTTTACTGTAAAAAAAAAAAAAAAAAAAAAAAAAGGGTTTTAAGTTTAATACTGTGCTGAATTGAATAAGGTTAGTCCCCTTGGTGTGGGCTTCCCTGTTCCTATTGCCTTATTTTTCCCTGAGAGCAGGTGGCCTTGGCATGGCTGCCAAACCTCAGTGTGTAATTTGTGGCTCCCGCAGAGGTACAATGACTGACTCTGGATTCTGTAAGAGCTGTGCTGCAGTTTCTTCAGAACTGGAGCTGCCTATTGAAATTAAGGATCAGCATGTGCCCGGGGACCAATGTTCCCTCTAATTTTCTGTAGGCTGTGTGCGCATAAAATTTCAGCTGTGCGGCTTTTGAAGGAAGGTTAAATTTTTTGTGCGCTACATAACGACACTTGGAGTTATATACTTTAAAATTTGACTACACATTAGAATACAGTATGTACACCACATTGATGTTAATCAAATTAAATGAAAATAGACAATTACTAAATGAAGCGGAAAATTTCTAGTAATTACAATCACAAGTGTGGTATTATTTCAGTTAATTTTTATTGAAAGCCATTGTTATTCCATGTAAATAATTTATGTATGGAAGAAGAGTTCGGTGTCCTCCATGGAGTGGTGGGTTCACCCCTAAACAAAGACATGGGGAGAGGTGGCCTGCACAGAGCAACAGGTGCACCTACTCTTGCTGGGCAGACTAGATGGACCATGCTGGTCTTTATCTGCCGTCACTTATTATGTTCTCAAAATTTCTCTCTTCGATCTTTCAAATGTACCCAGTCTGAATAAATTTTATCAAGGTCTACTGATCCGCCATCTTGAAGATGACTCTTAACACGCATCAGCATTTCCAAATGTTCTAAATGTAAGCGATTCCTTATTTTGGTTTTTAAACTGTTCATCAAGCTGAAACCACGCTCACAATCTGCACTAGAAGCCAAAAATGTTCCACCAATATCGATCAGTTTCGCTAAATCTGCAAACTGAGCATTCTGAAACGCCAAAGTCACCATATCCGGAAAACTGTTTATCAGTTTGCTTTTGATTTTTTCTGCGACTAAAAACTTGAAGTCATTGTACTGCTGAACAATAATATGTTCCTCCATAAGAAATTGTTTGTACTTTAAACAGAGTGATCGGACGTTTTCAATTCCAAATTCATAATCACACTGTGTTATTGCTGTCAAATCAAAAGCAGACCATTCCTCAATTTCATTTTCAGGAAATCTTTCCCCTAAATGCAGACACAGCATATTAATGAAAGTAAGTGTGGAACCAGTATCCACTGAAGCGTCTCCAGCACTGTTCCCTCTAAGCTGTGCGCGTGTGCGCGCGCACACACCTCGCCGAGCGAGCGCACATACTTTATAACAGAGCGCACAAAAATTACGGTTCTGATTCTGATAGAAAACAACACAGACGTCTTAAAATTTAAAAGTTGTTGTGTATTTACGGTTTTCACAAGTTCTACAATATTTTCTAGTGCAATCAATGTGGTGTACATACTGTATTCTGATGTGTAGTCAAATTTTAAAGTATATAACTCCGAGTGTCGTTATGTGGCGCACAAAAATTTAACCTTCCTTCAAAAGTTGCACAGCTGATATTTTATGCGCACACAGCCTACAGAAAATTAGAGGGAACATTGGTCTCCAGGTATCTTGTCGAGAAGATTTTTAACATTATCAGTCCATTTTACTGTGTCACCCAAGTATTGCATTCGGATTTTGTTCAGCTTACCCTGTGCAAGATGATATGCTTCCAGTGGTGTTAGCCCACGTTTCTGAAATGCCATTGTTAATGAAGCTAGTTCAGATAAAACATCATTCAAAATTTGCAATGTTATATGGAATTGATGGCTGTTTAGCTTTTTATAACAGTACTTTGCAATGGGATCATTATCCTTATCTTCTTCAAAGTATTTTAATAATGGATCATAATTTCGAATACAGTCAAACCTCGGTTTTCATGATTAATCCGTTCAAAAAAGTCTGACTAAAACCGAAACGGACTAAAACCGAAGCAAGATTTCCCATAAGAAATAATGTAAATTCAATTAATCCGTTCCAGACACCCAAAAATATTGACAAAATATACATTTTATAGAGAATTACTATATTTTTACATACAGAAAACAATGAGAAATACATATAAATGACTAATGTAATGGATAAATGAGCATGTAACATCACTTTTACCTTTATTGAAGACTTTTGTTGGCATATGGGACGCACTCCAGCCAGCTCCAGCTGCTCTCCCCTCCGGGGATCGAGCAAATCACCACCAGCAGCGGAGGTGGGAACAGCCATCTTGGCCGGCTGCCCAATTGGGGCTCCAGCCTGCCTTGTAAAAGAGAAGCGCCAATAAATATGGAAGACAGTCAATCAGCAAGAAAATCAAAATAAAGAAAATCCCACTTCTGGCCACAAGATGGTGCTCCATTTTCAACTGTACGAAAACCGAGACAACGTACGAAAACCGGAACAAAATCTTGATGAAAAAAGTCAACGAAAACCGAATCGTACGAAAACCAGGGCATACGAAAACCGAGGTTTGACTGTAATTGCTTGAAGAGCAAAATGTCTAGATAACCACCGCACTTCGTTCAGAGGTCTAAAAGCAATTGACTCGCATTCAGAAGCATCTGCTAATTCTTTAAATTGTGACCTTTTAGTAGAAGATCGACAAAAGGTTGTGTAAACAGTTCTCATGAAAGTTTCAACTTCTTTCATCAACTTTACTTCCTTCCATGATTCAGAGATCCCCAAATCTTCACGATGGGCAACACAATGCTGCTGCACTAAATGCGAAATATTTTGTTTGAGCTGCGCAGCAACACCATTTATTCTGCCTGACATGACAGAGGCACCATCCGAAGTAAACATGACCATTTTGTTAAGGTCAAGCTTGTATTTCCCATAGAATTCCCGGAGTGCACTGACTATTGATGCAGCATCGCATGCTTCCAACTGTAGCATCCCACCAAATGAAGTTTTATACAGACATGAATTTACAGGCCGATATTTGAAGTACAGTATTAAGTATTTGTTGACAGAAATGTCTGTGCTTTCATCAATAGTTAATGTATGATACACTGCTGATGCAACATCTGCCATGAGCTTATCTTGGACATTCATGTTTATAATTTCAAGAAATTCAAACGAATAGTTTTTGCTTCTCCAGCTTTCAGGTATGGTTATGTACTTGGACATGTGTTCATTAATATCTTGAACAGAGAGCATGGAAATATTCATCCGAACAGCCAGCAAAACACTATCAATTAGAACTTTAATTTCTTCTGGTGTAGAACGCTTCCGTTCATTACTAATTTGCCTTTTCTCTTTTTCAGCGGTGCTCTCAAGCAACAAGTTAAATAATCCTCCTCTTAAATTTGGATTTTTAGCTCTAAGTTTCTTAACACTTTCAGCATGAGTCTTACTAGACAGATGTCGTTTCAAAAAGTCCAGTTTCCACACATCATCCCAAATTTTGCCATTCGAAAACTCTCCGATGGTTTTTGCATCTCGGCAGTATAAACAGACTACTCCATCATCCTCTTCGTAAGTGAATATTTCACGCAGTTGAACGCACGTTTTATCCCGAGATTTTGGTGTCTCCGTTTCAATCATTTCTTCAAGCCATTCAGGCTTAAAAGCTCTGGCCGTTCTCTTACGTTTTGCACCTCTCATTGCTATTGGTTTTGACATTTTAAAAGTGGTGTGGTGGTCACAGCAGGTGCTTTATTATTCAAAAGAAGTGCCCACAGCCTACAGAAAATTAGAGGGAACATTGCTATAAGGTATGTACATGTATAAAAACAACATACACCAAGATTTTATGTAAAGCAACTAAAAAAAAAACATATGGCATAGTGACTTACCAAAAGGTCAAAACATTAAAATGACATTAAAATAGTTGAACACTAAAAATTGACGACTGAGGGATAAAAAGCATCAATAACATGGGGGGGGGAGGAAGGGGGAAGGGAGATAGGAAAGGGGGGAAGGAAGGGGGGGGAAGGGGAAGAAAAAGAAAGTAAGAAAAATAAACTGACATTGTATTGTAAGAGCTCTATATGTTTAAAAGGAAAGGGGGGAAGGAAGGGGGGGGGGAAGGGGAAGAAAAAGAAAGTAAGAAAAAGAAACTGACATTGTATTGTAAGAGCTCTATATGTTTAAAAGAAAAGGGGGGAAAACAAATGGGACTAAAAAAGTACCACTAATAAAAAAGGTGATGGATGGCATATATAGTAAAAATAAATACTTTTCGCATTAAAAGATATCTCTGAAGATAAGTACAAAAGTATGATAAGCACATTTGGCAAAAAGAAAGATCATCTCTGGTTGAAAGAAGAGAAAAGTGGGGGCAAGTCAAGGACATTTTCCCTCTTTCACAGGGTTCCTATGCCTGTACTCGCCAGCCCTATGGGGAAACCACCTGAAATAAAAAGAAAAGGGGGCAAGAACTTAAGAAATGAGGAGTGGGATTTCTAAGTGCTTTCCTGCGACATTCTTCACCTTCTCATTAAAACACAGATGAATAGTACCATTTAGAGAGGAGCAAAACACACACTGAAACGGCATGATGTAAGTGAAACACTCAAAAAGTATAAAAACATAATGGAACTATGAATGAGAAATATAAAAAGCATAAAAATTATATAAAGAATTACCTCCATAAAAGTATAAATACATATGTAAAAACATGTAAAACAAGCACAGGGCTGAGAGAGAATACTACTCTAGAACATAAGACAATATAAAATATGATGAGCATTAAGATATGCTATGAATAGCTGTAGAATGACGTAAAACTGAAATAAACAGAATCTCGTAAGGTGGTGTCTGCAGGAGGTGTCTGCAGTGTCTACTACCCCCAGCTGAGCTCAGCTTCCGCACAGTGCCCTGCATCTCCCTCAGGGGTCAATACGGCTGCAGTTGGAGGCACTGCAGACACCCAGGTTCTTTGACCCAAGCAAGGGCCAGAAATGGCTCAGCCAGACTCTGGCCTGGCCCACTCAGCAGTCCCCCTTCTAGAGCACATGGCCATCATGGCCAGTGTAGCAGAGGAGCTGTGCCTCCTGAGGGAGGCAGTGGTGGCGTCTGCAGGGGCCATCTACAGAGGCCTTCAGGCTATTGCATATAAATACAGTAGATGCCCATAAAACTAATCACATAACTTATGCAATTACGAGAATCTCGTAAGAGCAAACAATAAAAAATTATATCAAGCATCAATTCATTAGATAAGATAGATTAAGATACGCTATAAAAAGCATATGAAATGACGAAAAACAAAATCTCACGAGAGCAAACAATAAATAAATAAATAGATATCAAGCATCAGTTCATTAGGTAAAGCAATAAATAAGCACAAAGGCATGTACATTGTAAAAAAAAGAGATTAAAAGAATCATATAAATAAATAAAAGCAAACATATGAGCAAAACATCACCTAAAGCTTAAAACAAACTGTAATGGTATATTTAAAACCAAACAATGGAGAAAAAAGGAGGAGTAAGTGCTGACATCTAGTGGACATATATTGTATAAATACAAAGTAGAATGAACGTCAATGATCAAAAATCAGCAGATGACAAACCAAAGTTATTATTTTATTTGTTGACCAACTTAGGGATATTTGATATTTTTAAAAAAGAATAGAATATAAATATGTCAATTATAATGAATGTGTGTGAAAACTTGGAGGACAGGAGCACAAATGTCCGAGTCAAGATAAAATTAAAGCACACACGGCATTGTAGTTTGAATGCAACTAAATTATAGTCTAAAAACTATAAATAACCACAAAAATTAATATGTGATAGAGTGAGGAAGTAACTCATAGGTCTAAAACTTTATAAGAAGGGGTGACACAAGATAAATATTATAGAACTCCGAGTAAACGGGTAACAAATTACAAAGGACTTCTATCGTATCAGGAAGGTGATGTATAGAAGGGCATTTGTCACGCGATGGTATTAATAAAAATATAAATTGTATGCATATAATTGTAAGGGTCTGCGCAAAAAGACAAGTTGAATTAATCTCTGGAGGAATAAAAGAAAAAGCGCGTCTACGAAAAAGTATATGCTGCCTTGCAGAACAGGGAGATACACAGACACGGACCTTCATACAAAATTTTGTTATCTCCATAAAATACCCAAATGTGAATCAAAAAAAGGATAGAACATAAAATGTTATACCTACAAGGTAAAAACGCATAAATTTAGGCGTGACATCTCAAAAAAACGTATGCTTTTGAAGGTGCTAAAAAACCCACAATCGACGAAGGAATTACAGTCGTTGAACTACTGAAGATTAAGAAGTGTAGACCCAAGGCACCCGATAAACATAAAAAGAGATTTGCACCACCAGGGAGAATCATCATATCAAAACAGGATGAAGGGAAGGTGAAATATGTAACTTCAAAAGTGAGCGCGCTTAATGTAAAACGCAAACGATATAGCATGTAATAGTACTCAAAGACCATGAATGACATAGTTTAAACTGAGGACTTGTGAACTTAAAGCGAATATTGTTGAAGACACTTACCAGAGATGCCGTATTAAACACAAAGTAGCACGTGGCACTGAAGGCTGGCTGAGGGAGGGCTCCAAGGAGGTGCGTGGCAGGCAGGCAGGCACAAGAGCAGAAAGAGGCTGGCTTGCTGGCTGCCCCTCCCTTTTATTTCCCTCTAGCCTGCCATGATTTGTCAGTCGTGGTCACATGTGAGAGGAGTGAGGGCAGGGGGAATCAGTGCAGACAGAGGACAGAGGAGAGATTCGGAAGTGACGAAAATTACATGGCAGTAGATCGGTGGTGCAGCCGCGGCTTTAAAAAACCCAAGGTTTGAAAACTATAATTTTTGTGCGCTCCTTTAAAAGTTGTGTGCGCTCGCTCGGCGAGGTGTGTGCGCGCGCACACGCGCACAGCTTAGAGGGAACAGTGCCGGGGACCCTTCTCTTTCGGGGGACAGTGTCCCTTCACCGAGCATCCTTCCTTCTGGTCTGGGCCCGGCGTCTAATACGTCGGTCCCTGAGCTCCAGCAGGCGGCTATGGTGGCGTCGCCTATAGACTTTTCCCCGGATTTTGTTCTGCTCATGCATCAGGCCTTCCGCTTAAGCCGGTCTGGTCATTTGCCGGAGGCTTGGCCCGCCTCTCTCCCCCCAGCTTCCGCAGGGGGGGTTCAGCGGTCTTCCCAACCCGCTGTCAAGCGGCCCAGGTTGGGGGACCAGGATCAGGACGCCCTTTGCCTCCCGGATTCCGAGGCTGAGGGGGATCCGGATATTGAGGCGGAGGAATTAGAAGACGGAGAGCTTCCAGAACCGGAAGATCAGGCTCGCATCATTCGGGTGTTTCGAAGGGGCGAGCTGGTATCTTTGGTCACGGAGTCTCTCCAAGCACTTAACCTCTCTGCGGTGCGGCCGCTGGAGGAGGAGGGTCTCGAGGATCCTCTCATTCAGGCGGTCAGGGATGCCCAGGTAGTTTTTCCTGTGCACCGAGTAGTTGAGCAGATGATCCATGCGGAATGGGAGCAACCGGAATCCGCTTTGAAAGGGATTCGGACCATGAATCGTCTTTACCCCCTTGCCGACAAGGACAGGGACTTGTTTAAGTCTCCACGGGTGGATGCTGCCGTTTCGGCAGTGACTAAGAAATCCACCATCCCGGTTGAAGGGGCCGCGGCCCTGAGGGATGTTCAGGACAAAAAGGTTGATAATTTGTTGAAGCAAGCCTTCGAGACCAACGCCTTATCGTTACAAGCTTCTATATGTGGGGCGTGGGTAGCTCGAGCTTGTTTGCGATGGTCGCAGCAACTGCGCTCGGGGTCCGGTATGGACCAACAGGGGCTGTTGGACGTTACCCGCGTGGAGTCGGGATCGGCCTACTTGGCGGATCTGTGTTATGATTTAATACGCTCCCTAGCTAATAGCATGGCCTCCATGGTAGCGGCACGACAGTCCATCTGGTTGCGCAATTGGGCGGCCGACGGTTCTTCCAAGTCTCGCCTCAGTAAACTACCCTTTAAGGGCAGGTTGTTATTTGGTGAGGCTCTGGATAAGTTGGTGAAGGATCTCGGTGAGTCGAAGGGTGGTCGGCTTCCAGAGGATAAGCCTATGCTTAATAGGTCGTCCACCTCAGCGCGCGGCCAGTTTTGGGATGCGCGCAGATTTCGTTCTTCCCGGCTGTGGACTTCACAGCGCGGTCGTTTTGGAACCCGTCATCAAGGGTTTCGTGGTTTCAGAGGAGCGGGAAGGGGCTTCTCCGGAGCCGCCTCTTCCTCTGCCTCTTCCTTTAATCGCAAGCCACAATGAAACGAGGCGGGCTCTAGAGGAAGACCCGGTCTTCGGGGGTCGTTTGCGCGACTTTCTTCCTTCTTGGGCCCAAATTACGTCAGATCGGTGGGTGCTGCAGATTATAGAAGAAGGTTATGCCCTAGAGTTTGCGCACCCACTTCCGGATTCGTTTGTTCTGTCTCCCAGCAAGGGAGCTCAAAAGGCGCGGGACATCCGCGTGACCCTGGATCGGCTTCTCTCTCTGGGGGCCGTGGTTCCGGTCCCGCCTTTGGAAAGAGGCGCAGGTCGCTACTCCATCTATTTTGTGGTTCCCAAAAAGGGCGGTTCCCTTCGTCCGATCTTGGATCTCAAAGGCGTGAATCGCGCTCTCAGAGTACCACACTTTCGCATGGAGACCCTGCGGTCAGTCATCGTAGCGGTGCGTCAAGGGGAATTTTTGACATCCCTCGATCTTACAGAGGCCTATTTACACATTCCCATCCGGCCCTCCCATCAACGGTTTCTCCGCTTTGCGCTCCCGTGGGGCCATTTTCAATTCCGGGCCATGCCGTTCGGACTCGCCACGGCTCCCCGCACCTTCACAAAGGTAATGGTTGTAGTCGCGGCGGCGTTGCGCAAGGAGGGCATCCTGGTCCATCCATATCTCGACGACTGGTTGATTCGAGCGAAGTCCAGTCGGGAGTGTGTGCAAGTCACGAGCAGGGTGGTGGATCTCCTTCGGTCCCTCAGATGGGTGGTGAACGAATGCAAGAGTTGTCTGTCTCCGACACAGGATCTCGAGTATCTGGGAGTCCGCTTCGACACAGCAAGGGGCTTGGTGTGCCTTCCGGAGCGACGCGTGCTGGCGTTGCGGGCTCTGGTCCGTCTCTTCCGGGGGATGCCAGCTCCGTCGGCGTGGTGGTACCTGCGGCTCCTCGGCACGATGGCGGCGACCTTGGAGGTGGTGCCTTGGGCGCGCTTCCACATGCGTCCGCTGCAGAGTGCTCTTCTGCGACGTTGGTCCAACCAGTTCGACTCGTTGAACAAGAGATTGCCTTGCCCAAAGACGGTTCGCCGATCCCTCCGGTGGTGGCTCTCCGCCGAGAACCTGTCGCGAGGGATTCCCTTGGAGCCTCCTCTGTGGGTTCCGTTCACGACGGATGCGAGCTTAACCGGCTGGGGGGCTCACTGCGAGTTCCGCTTTGCTCAGGGGGAATGGTCTCCCCTGGAGGCCTCTTGGTCGATCAACCGTCTCGAATTGCGGGCAGTCCGGCTAGCCCGGGTGGACCTGGAGACCCTGGTTCTCGGACGGCCGGTGAGAGTCCTGTCGGACAATGCGTCCACTGTAGCTTACATCAATCGCCAAGGGGGTACCGGCAGCGTGGCCCTGGAGGCAGAAGCGGCGGCCTTGTTCAACTGGGTGCAAACTCGCCTTCCAGCGATCTCGGCGGCTCACATTGCGGGCGTAGACAATGTCCAGGCCGATTTTCTCAGCAGAGTGCGGGTGGACCCCGGAGAATGGGAGCTAAACCCACAGGTTTACGCACAAATCGTCCGGCGGTGGGGTCCACCCATCATGGATCTCATGGCGACCTTTCAATCAGCCAAGACAGGGCGCATCTTCAGCAGGCGAAGGGAGCGCATGTCCGAGGGGCTCGACGCTCTCATTCAGCCGTGGCCCACGTCCGGTCTTCTTTATGTCTTTCCTCCGTGGGCTCTGATCGGCCGGGTCGTACAACGTATCGAGAGCCACCGGGGTCGCGTGTTACTGGTGGCCCCGGATTGGCCCCGGAGGCCCTGTTATGCCGATCTGGTCCGGTTGCGCGACGGCGTTCCTTGGCTCCTGCCCGCTCTACTGGATCTTCTTCTTCAGGGTCCCTTGCGGATGCCCCAAGTGGATCGATTCTCGCTTACGGTTTGGCCATTGAGAGGGCTCGGCTGAAAAGGAAGGGCTACTCCCCCGCGGTGATTTCTACCCTTCTGCGGGCGAGGAAAACGTCCACTTCTCTTACTTACGTTCGGATTTGGAGGATTTTTGAGGACTGGTGCTCCCGGCGGGGGAGTCCGGGCGGCGACGGTTTCCGTGCCCGTCGTTTTAAGTTTTCTTCAGGATGGTTTCGATAAGGGCCTTGCGGCTAGTTCCCTAAAAGTCCAGCTGGCGGCTATCTCGTGTTACCGCGGCAAGGTTTTGGGTCGTCTGCTCGGGGCTCATCCGGATGTACGCCGATTCCTTACGGCTGTTTTTCATTTGCGGCCCTCCCGCAGAGTTTTCGTTCCTCCTTGGGACTTGAATTTAGTTCTGAGGGCCCTGGTTCGTGAACCTTTTGAGCCCCTGCGCAGGGCGTCTCTGAAAGATCTCACGCTGAAGGCGGTTTTTCTTGTAGCCATCTGTTCGGCACGGCGCATTTCAGATCTGCATGCATTGTCCTGTCGAGAGCCTTTCTTGTCTTTTTCCGCGGATCGGATCTTTCTCCGTCCGGTTCCTTCCTTTCTGCCAAAGGTGGTGTCTCCCTTTCACATGAATCAGGCAGTGTTTCTTCCAGTGCTTTCTTCGCAATCTGTCGGGTCAACGGACAAAGGTCTTCTCCGGCTCGATGTGGGTCGTACGCTCCATCGTTATTTAAAGGTTACCGAGTCTTTTCGGAAATCTGACCGGCTTTTCGTGCTCTTCGGGGGTGCGCGTAAAGGGGAAGCGGCAGCTAAAGCCTCCATTGCTAGATGGCTCAAAGAGGCGATCGCGTCCGCGTATCTGTTGCAACAGCGGTCGGTTCCGGAGGGTCTGAGGGCTCATTCCACTAGGGCTCAGGCGACCTCTTGGGCGGAGTATAGCCTGGTTCCGCCGGCAGATATCTGTAGGGCGGCCACTTGGTCGTCTCTGCATGCTTTCAGTAGACACTATCGCTTAGATGGGTCAGCGGTTCGGGATTCCTGTTTTGGTTCGGCGGTTCTGCGCGCCGGATGGCAAGGTTCCGCCCGGTCTTAACTGCTCTGTTACATCCCGATGTTGGAGGACTAAACTGGATTACCGAACAGGAAATGGAAATTACACTAACCTGGTAATTGTAGTTCCTGGAGGGTCCAGTTTAGTCCTCCTTCCCTCCCGACTATCTGCTAATGTGGTGCGGCGCGCCTTTCCGAACGGTTGATATTAAGACGGTTCCTCTTGCCGTTCGGTCCCTCTGTGGCAGCCGCATTTTTTGCAGAGGCTCTTCCCTGTCTCGGGGGTTCAGGCAGCTCCTGAACTTCTGGTGGGGAGCGGTGTTTTGATTCCTGCGGCGTCGGTGCCGGCGCAATGCAGTGTTCTGACTTCCTCGTTTGGGGAGGGGGTTGGATATTCCTTGGGGGGGAACAAATTGTTCTTTAATTAGGTCATTTTGTATATTAATCTAATGTGTTGCTTCGTTCAGTATGCTTTGTTACTAGTACACTGGGGACTTCTGGGAGCTCCGGTTGCATATATACTACAGAAGATTTGATTGGTCCAGTCTCCCGGCTGCAGGAGGAGGGGCACTACCCGATGTTGGAGGACTAAACTGGACCCTCCAGGAACTACAATTACCAGGTTAGTGTAATTTCCATTTAACCAACCAGTCTGTGATAATAGGATTTTCCAAACGAGGTTGATAACCTGTTTGGTGTTTAGCACTGAGGCTAGAAGAATTGCTAGTGGAGGGGAACCCCTGGTTGTGTGGTGAAAAGAACCAGTGGCTTAACCACTAGGAATTGCTGTATCTGCAGCAAGTACCAGGGCAGCGGAGGGAATTTCTTTTGCCCTGCTTTTTTAGATTGGGAAAAGAAACAACAGAAATAGTAGGACTTCCTATTGTCTGATGAGCTGCCCTAAGGTAATAAAGGGGGAGATAACTCTGGAAGGGAAAATCCCCCTGTGGAACAGGTAGAGGACCATAGGGGCTTACCAGTGTAAAAGAGCCACTCTTATAAACCGAATGTTGTAGTAAGAGGGAGGTAAAACAGAGTTGAAAGAAACTGACTATGCAGGAAGTCTCTGACAGGTAAGATGATACATGACAATGCAGGGAAACAACTGTCTTATTGATAGTTGGCACTTCTCTTTTCTCCAAAGAGAAAGAGAAAACCTGTTAAGTATGGGCATGATCATCATAAAGACTCTTAGGGGTATGTTTACTAAACTGCGGTAATTGTGAATAACACGCATTATGTAACGTTAACGATCGTTAGCGCGTCATAACGTGCACTATGACGCGCTAACGATCGTAATGCCCCCGCGGCGCGGTAAAACACCGCAGAAGGTGGAGAGAGGGCGGAGAGAAGGGGTCAATGGGCGGAGAGAGGCTCCCTTCACACTAACGCGCTGATTTTCAGAGCTGAATTCCAACGCGAATGAAAACCTGCCGTTAAAGGCATATTAAAGGGGAGAGAAACCATTTATGTGTCAGCAATGTAGAGCCCAGGCAGGGAAACCAAACAAAAGTGATAAGTGTGATACATGTGCACAGAACAAAAGGGCACAGAAACACTGAAAACGACCCCAACAAACTGGAAAGAAACAATAACCAAGCTGGCCAATAGTGGTATCAATGAGAAACATAAACCCCTCCCCCCCCCCCCCCGAGTAAGCTCCATAGAACAGATATAAATCGTGGAAGGGTCTATACTCCGTCCCCATACAAGGTGAATGGGCCCACAGTGAAATAGCGCTGCTCAGGGTTTTCACCACCATCAGACAGGGTTCCTATGGCGTGCACATGTCCCGCAACAGCAGGGCGGGCATGTCAGAACGGCAAACTGGACAGATGCCGGAGAAGGGGATACAGAGGGCCACAGGCGGCACATGCTGTGGTGGAGCTGGGCCACAGTGCGGACTAGGGTGATGCCTAGGTGGCCCATACGAATGCTGAAACAGCGGAGCAGCCAGACAGCAACTGCTGAAGGTCCAACATGGGCACGAGTGGGTTTCCCAAAGTGTCACAGGGGATAGTATCCAACAGCTACCCCCAAGGGCACGGAACATTGGCAGGCAGGGCTGGGGGGGAGCGTGGACATCTATGCAGGCACCCCTACCCCAGAACCTGCACCATAGGCAGCCGCCTACCTGCACACTGGATGGTCTGAGACTGCACACCACCAGCTCCACCAGAAGGGCATGTCAGCATGGTGGCTGAGGGATACTGGTGGTGGAGGGGGCAGTGGCAGTTGCCCAGAGCAGACCGTGGCCTAGCCCTGTGTAGGTGGGTGCCATGCACTGCAACAGACAGGCCCTGTCTGACCAACAGTCATGGTATCACCAGGGAATGCACCATCTCTGTGATAACATGGTGGTGCAGTGCACAAAACCAGTGTATTCAGAAAGCACAGTTACTTAACTGTAACAGGTGATCTCTGGGAAAAGCAGGAATAAGTCTTCACATATGGGTACGTCGGTACCGACGGAGCCTGCGTGGGAACACTCCCCAGCTTCCCAAAAAGGAAAGCTTTTGGGAGCATCCCACAGCGCCTGCGCGCTGACTTCCCGCCTTTCCTAACCGCCTCTCTCCAGTTCGAGTTTTAAAGCTGAGACAAAGAGAGAGAGAGGAAAGGAAAGACAGAGAGATACAACTCCTAGGGGAGGTGGGTGGGTTGTGAAGACTTATTCCTGCTGTTCCCAGAGATCACCTGTTACAGGTAAGTAACTGTGCTATCTCCAGGAACAAGCAGGAATGAGTCTTCACATATGGGGACTCCCTAGCTAGAGATGCCTGGGAGATCCCCAAGGTTATGAGACCCTGGAAAGGGCTCTACCTCCTGCTATGGATCTCAGGCATCCATTCCGGGAAGGAGGGTAGGAGTTGATTAAGAATGGAACAGGTGTTTGAGAACAGCCTGACCAAACAAGGCATCCCGGCGGGAGTCCTTGTCTAAGCAGTAATGGACTGTGAAGGTATGAACCGAGGCCCAGGTGGCTGCTCGACAGATCTGATCGATGGACACAGAATTTAGATGAGCCATAGAAGTGGCCATGGCTCTCAAATTATGAGCTGTGACATGGCTCTCCAGAGAAAGGCTCTTACTCTGGGAGGCGAACGAAATACACTGAGCAATCCAACTGGACAGTGTCCTCTTAGAGACTGGAAGTCCCAAATGAGAGGGATCAAAAGCAACAAAGAGTTGGGAAGACTTTCTATGTTGCTGTGTCCTTTGTAAGTAAAAGGCAAGAGCTCTCTTACAATCCAGAGCATGAAGATTCCTCTCTGCACTTGATGCATGAGGACCTGGAAAAAAGACAGGTAAATACACCTCTTGATTAAGATGAAAAGGTGAGACCACTTTAGGCATAAAGTGTGGATTGGTCCTAAGGACTACGTTATCATGATGGAACCTTGTATAAGGTACATTAGCCACTAAAGCCTGCAGTTCACTGATGCGGCGAGCTGAGGTGACTGCAATGAGGAAAATAACCTTCCAGGAAAGAAATTTCAAGGAGGTGGTGGCTAAGGGTTCAAAAGTTGGCTTCATAAGCTGACCAAGAACCAGATTCAAGTCCCATGCCACCGGAGGAGGTCTAATGGGAGGTTTAGTTAAAGTTAGGCCTCTCATGAATCTTGCAATAAGAGGATGAGAGGAAATAGGCTGTCCATTGATAGGCTTAAGGGATGCTGCAATAGCACTCAAATGGACCCTTACTGAATTCGTCTTAAGGCCTGCATTGGAGAGATGCAGGAGATATTCCAATAGAGAATTCAAAGGTAGTGCTAGAGGGTCAAGACCCTTCTTAGTACACCAAATGGAAAACCTTTTCCATTTAAAAGCATAGGAACGTCTAGTAGAAGGTTTTCTGGAAGCATAGAGGATATCCTTCACTTGCTGAGAAAGATTCCAATCCTGAAGGTCTAGGCCTTCAGTAACCAAGCTCTGAGGTGAAGGGACTTGGGGTTTGGGTGCCACAAAGTCCCCTCCTCCTGGGACAGAAGGTCTGGAGCAGCTCCCAAGTCCAGGGAGGGGGCTTGAGAGAGATGCAAAAGTAGAGGGTACCACACTTGGCATGGCCAGAGTGGAGCTATGAGGATCATAGATCCTTGATCCCTCTGGAGCTTGAACAGAGTCTTGGGAATCAAGGGAATGGGTGGAAAGGCATACAGGAAGCCTTGACCCCAGTGAAGGAGGAAGGCATCCTTGGCCTGAACTCCCTGACACGGAATTCTGGAACAGAACCGGGGAAGTTTGGCATTCCACGGACTTGCAAAGAGGTCTATGTCCGGGGTTCCCCATTCTTGGAAGATTCTGAGTACCAGGTCCATGTGCAGGGACCATTCGTGTGGAAGCAGAACTCGACTGAGTCTGTCTGCCCAAGAGTTTTGGATTCCTGGAAGGTATACGGCCAGGAGATGGATTTGATGTTCTCTGGCGAAGGTCCACAATCTTAAAGCTTCGTTGCAAAGCGACAGAGAGCCAGTTCCTCCTTGCTTGTTTATGTAAAACATGGCTACTTGATTGTCCGTATGAATGAGGACTGTCTTGTAGCTGAGCAGGGTATGAAAGACCCTGAGAGCTAGAAAAACTGCTCAAAGCTCCAAGTGGTTGATATGAAGAAAGGTCTCCTGTGGAGACCAAATGCCCTGAGTGGAGAGGTCTTGTAGATGAGCTCCCCAACCTGTTTGGGAGGCATCTGTTGTGAGGGTTACCTGGGGCAACAACTGTTGAAAGGGGGACCCCAGCAACAGATTTTGGGTTGACTTCCACCACTGGAGAGACCAAAAGAGGAGCCTGGAGGTTACTATTTTGTCTGACAGAGCCCCTGATGCTTAAGTCCACTGGGTGGACAAAGTCCATTGAGCTGCTCTCATGTGAAGGCGAGCATAGGGGACCACATGCACTGTGGATGCCATGTGGCCTAGCAGTTGAAGCATCTCCCGGGCAGTTAAATGGCTCTTTGACTGAACCTGGGAGGCTAACTGCACTAGGCGTAGGCAACGGGCCTGAGGGAGATAGGCCCTTGCAGTGGTAGTGTCTAACCAGGTCCCTATGAACTCTAGGGACTGAGTAGGGGTGAGCTGGGACTTTGGGAGGTTTACCACAAGTCCCAGATACTGCAGAATGCGCCTTGTGCAGTCCAGGGAAGTCTGGGCCTCTCACTGAGATGGAGCTCGGATGAGCCAGTCGTCCAGGTATGGGAATACAAATATTCCCAGAGTGCGCAGAAATGCAGCTACTACTGCCATGCATTTGGTGAACACTCTTGGAGCACAGGCCAGACCGAAAGGAAGCACCCTCTATTGGTAATGTTTTTCTTGGAAAAGAAAACGGAGGAACCTTCTGTGAGATGGATGGATGAGCACATGTGTGTACGCATCCTTGAGATCTAGAGAACAAAGCCAATCCTGACTCTGAAGGTATGGAAGGAGAGTGCCTAGGGAAAGCATTTTGAATTTCTCCTTGCATAGAAATTTGTTCAATTCCCTGAGATCTAATATGGGTCTGTAGCCCGTTTTCTTTGGGATGAGAAAATAGGGGGAGTAAAACCCTGACCCTTGTTGAAGAAGAGGTACTTCTTCTATTGCCCCTTGGGCAAGAAGGGTAGCCACCTCCTGACCTAGAAGGTCGAGAAGAGATGTTGGAGAATTGAAGTGTCTCACCATGGTGTGAGGAGGAAGGTTTGAGAAATGAAGTTTGTAGCCCTCCCTTATGATGGAGAGGGTCCACTGCTCTGTTGTAATTTGCTCCCATCTGGGAGCAAAATGAGCTAACCTTTCTGGAATGGTGAGAGGTTCTGGCTGTTTTAGAGCCAGAAAGGCTAAGTTCTCTAGCATCAAGTCAAAAACCCTGAGGAGGTTGGGACTGCTGAGTTGCAGCAGCCCCTGTAGACTTAGGCCTGGCCTGTTTAGGTTGCTGACGCTTAGTAGGAAAGCGACCTGTAGATGGTTGTTGGCCATATGTAGAAGGGAATCTGCCCTTTTTGAAAAAAAGACTTCTTGAAAGGTTTTTTCTTGGCAGGAATGGAGGTTGACTTTGAAAGTCTATCCAGAGCAGAATTTTCTGCATCCATTTGAGTGGCTTTTATTTGCCATTCTTTGCCAAACAGGTTTTCACCTGTACAGGGAAGATTTCCTAAGCCATCCTGGATCCAAGGTTCTAAATCAGAAGCTTGGAGCCAAGCAATTCTGCGAGCAGCTATGGCAATGGCCGAAGCTCTGCTGGCACCTTCAAAGGAGTCAAAAGCTGCACGGTTGGAAAACTTTGAAATATCTTGAGTATGCTTAATCCAAATAAGAAATTCTTCCCTTTTATCCTCTGGAAGGAAAGGGAGGAAAGTGTGCAGCTTATCTGCAACTTCTTTCAGAAACATACCCATATAAAGACTATAGGAGTTGATTCTGGCAATGAGCATACTGGCTTGGAAGATTTTCCTACCAAAAGCATCCAAGGTCCTGCATTCTCTTCCTGGAGGGGCAGAGGAGTGTCTTTTTGCACTCTTTATCCTTTTCATAGCCGACTGCACCACAATAGAATGGTGAGGAAGCTGTGTTTTATGAAAACCAGGACAAGGAGGAACACGGTACATAGTGTCCAATCTTCGAGAATGAGGAGAGATAGTGAGAGGAGTCTCCCATAAGTCAGTCATGTGCTCATAAAGAATCTCATGAATTGGCAAGGTAACTGCCTCCTTAGGAGCCTTAGAATAACCTAAAATATCCAATTTTTTAGCTCTAGGCTCTGATTCAGAGGTTACTGAAATAGAAAGTCCTTTAGCCACATACTTCAGGAGACTCCTCCGATGTATCAGAATCTTCAGAGGAATCAAAGTATCGCCTGTCAAGGTGTTCTTATAAAGCTCGATACGTGTATCGAGCGGTATAGACATCGGGCGTCATCGGTACCGGTTCGGTACCGATGAGCATCCCTGGACAGGGAACCGCTGCAGTCGGCATCCTGGTTGATGTCGATGCAGTCGGTACCGGAGCCGATACCGACAACGGGGTTTGTTGTGGTATCAGCGGCGTCGCAGCTTGAATGAAGGCCGTGATAGCCTGCTGCATGGATAGAACATTCTGATCCATCGACGCCATGAATGCCTGGAATTCGGTACCGGAAGGTTGCGCCGGTACCCCAGAGCATTCTAACAGGTGATCGGTCGAGGCCGTGCCATCGATGTCAACCTGTAACCCCATAGGAGGAGCTTTGGAAGCTGGAGCTTCCCGCCGGGGTTGTTTTGCCGGTGCGGAATCCTCGAGGGCAAGCCCGGAGGCATCTCGATGCTTGGAAGGAGATCTACCCTTCGAGGACCGGCTGGATTTATATTTGGTTACCTGAGATCCATGGGAGGAAGTAGAGGCCCTGGAAGACGTCGATGCCACTGAAGCTGCATCAGAGGGAAACAGCACATGGAGCTTAGCTGCTCGGTTCTGTAAACCTTGTTTAGACATCAAAGAGCAGGACGAACAATCCAAAATGGAGTGGTCAGGACCCAAACATTTAAGACACCATTCATGGGTGTCGGTGACAGAAATAGTACTGCTACACTTAGTGCATTTTTTAAACCCGGAGGCTGTTTTTTCCATGAGGAAAATTTCTCGTGAGGCCTAAGGCTCAAAAAGGAAAAACACACTAAGTGAGGGAAAAATATGTTTTATTTTTAAAGAAAAGAAAGAAAGACCGGCAGTACCGGTCCGACGTAGGGGAAGGCAAACGCGCGACCAAAGAAATTAAATAAAATAAAGAACTTCTTCAGCGGTGACAGGAACATGACCTGCTGGCTCCGCGGAAAAGAAGAACTGAGGAGAGGCGGTTAGGAAAGGCGGGAAGGCAGCGCGCAGGCGCTGTGGGATGCTCCCAAAGGCTTTCCTTTTTTGGGAGGCTGGGGAGCGTTCCCGCGCAGGCTCCGTCGGTAACGACGTACCCATATGTGAAGACTCATTCCTGCTTGTTCCTGGAGATGCAGAAGGTCACAGGTTCAAGTCCCAGCTGTGGTTTCTGCCAACCCAGTCCTCATATTTTACCCACTACTATAACGTGCTAATACAGACAGAACCTTTCGTGCAGATGACGTGAACATGCCCAAAACACCTACATTTTACCCTACAGAGCACAGACACCATAAACATGCACATTACCTAGAGCAGAGCCTCCCAAATGCAGTCCTGGAGGGCCAAACACCATTCAGGTTCCATGCTGCCTCTGATAAAGATGCCTGTGCTGCATTTCTATGCGCCACCCCCATGGTATGCAGATGTATCTCATGCATATTCATGAGGGACAGCATGAAAACCCGAACAGTGTTTGGTACCACAGGACTGGAGTTGGGAACCTCTGCCGTAAAGCAGCAGTCAACAGGGGCAGACACACCCCATTATCCAAAGCCTCCTTGAGAGGCAGGACTTTGGGCTCTGCGTGCATCTCCCAATACTAGCACTTGCATACCTTAGTAATGCCACCCTAAACCTGGGAATATGGTACACATCTATCAAAAGGTTGCTCTGATTACTGGCAGATAGCAATTCCTAGGTTAAGTACAATTTTCTGAGTGAGCTGCATCACAGCAACCTTTCTGATGTCTGTGGAGTGTGCTACAGGTCTTGTGTCTGACAGTGTTTACTAATCTGGGGAATGACTCCTACAGTATTGTGTACCATAGCCATGCCTGCACTGTGCCCAGGACTGGTGTGGTGGCCTGGGCTGCCCAACACCTCTATAGTTGCACAATGCTGGCATAGGTGTGGGGAGTGTGTGTCTGTCTATCCAGTGTGTGGTGGCTGCCAACACCCTCCACAGCCCACACTGCTAGCACTGTTGCCAGAATTGGCCTGCCAATGTGCATAATGAGGAGCAAAGTACCGTGGGAATAGCCTGGATAGGGTGGCCTGGCCTGGCCGCATCTGCATAGGGCAATGGCCGGACATTGTAGTGCCCGGTACCACCTGCACGGACAGGGTGGTCATAGCATGTCCTGCTGGGAGGTCACTCTCACCCTGACTGAGCAGTGACCATGGCATGGCTAGGTTCCCCCATAGTGCTATATAGTATTTCTCATATGTGATATTTATGGGTTTCCTTTTGGGGCCCAATCACTGACTTATCTGCTTGGTGTGTATGCTGATATCCCCGTTCTGGGTACATGCATCTCCTCCAGGACCATGCACTATGGACTAGCTGGCAGACTGTCTGCAGCTAGTATGTGTCTTGCTGGAACACCGTGCAGGGTGCAGCGGCTGGAGGCTTGCTGCTGGAGTATGTCAGATAATGATGGGGGGCAGCTGAGCATTTCCAGACCTGCCGTCTGGCTGCTATTGCGTTATGGATGTGTACTGCTCTGCTTTGCCTGCGCTGTAGGGTGTTTGATCCCTAGCAGGACTGGGGTGATGGTCCCCTCTACTGCCACCATTGGATCTGTTGGAGGGAGATCCTGTCCCCCACCCTGAGCCCCAGAGGGTGCGTTGGGTGGTGGTATGTAATCTCCCTGGTAACCACAGCAGAATGTGGGTGTGGTGCCGTGCAGTCCTCCTGTAGACAGCCAGGTGTTTATTAGCAGCTCTAGCCCACTGGTTCCTTCACTGCCCATGGAGCCAGCGGTCATGGGTTCACAACCCACAGTGGGGTTCATCGATAGGGCTGTCTTAGGCATTGTCTATTTTTATTGTGTATTAGTGCTGCCAGCAGAACCACCCTCAGGGTACTGTCACCTTAGGGTGGCTCATAAGGCGTCTTATACGGCGCCCTATAAAGCGTCTTATAAGGTGCCTTATATGGTGTCCTATAGGGGATATTATAGGGTGCCTTGGCAGACAGCGCACTTTATAATGTGCCCTATGGAGTGCCTTCTAGGGTGCCTTATGTGGCACCTTAGGTTACGCCACTGTGAGGGTGTGTTTGCTGGCAGCATTATTACAGTACACCTAAATTTCCTCACAGCCCAATACCTAACCCTTTCCAGGCCAAGCCCAACACTTTCGGGATCCACACTTCTGCCTAAATATTCCTATCAAATGATATATAATACATGACCATGGCAGAGGGAACGTCACTATTGGAACATACTGAATAAGACGGGTACAATTTTCCTGATATATGCAAACTTTAACCCGGCTGCAGACTGTGGATTAAAATATTATAGTAGGCCTTCAAAGGGTTACATATGACGCCTCAGCCAGCCTTATTCATTAGGCACACTGGGGAATCGAACCCATGACCCTTGTACCATCAAGTCTGTGTAGTAACCATTGTGCTACAGCTCTGTTTCTGTATTTGGGTGTCTGCACGCCTTCTTACGCTTAACGCACAGTAACGCGCCCTGTAACGATCGTTGCTGCGCGGCACGTTATAGCACGCGTTATCACTAACGATGTACCGCCCATGTCCTTTTTTGGCATTTCTTCCACTAACGCGGCTCCTAACGCGAATCACACTAACGCAGTTTAGTAAACATACCCCTTAGAGTTAAAGAAATGATGTCTCATGAAGAGATATCTAGAAAAGGTTAGGATAAAATTAGTGCAGATACTTCAAGTGAAAAGAAGCAGACTGCCACTCTAACCACCAACCAAGAGGGGTAATGATGATCTATTTAAAACCCTGCGACTGCTGGGTTTGCTGACCCTGTTGAAGTTGTGGTTTCTTCAGACCAGGGGGATGTTTCCCCTGTTTGGGAACATCTGTATGATGGGCAGAAGATGGAGAAAACTTTCTCCCCCTAGGGGAAGAAAATTTGGTGGGACATTTGCTACCAACTGGGAAAAAGGAGGGTGTAGAACAGCCTCTGGAAACAGGCAGGTCAGTGGTTAACTGAGCAACCTGGAGTAAAGACTCCTTGTTAAAGAGATTTTCTCCGGTGCAAGGAGTATTTCCCAGTCTTTCTTGTACCCATTTGTCCAAGTCTGAAGCCTGGAGCCAAGCTTTACGCCGTGCCCCTATAGCTATAGCAGACGTTCTGCTAACAGACTCAAAGGAGTCTAGGGAAGCACAGGTAAGGAACCTAGAGATATTTTGAGCATGACTAACCAGTAAGGAATAGTCTGCACTTTTGGGCTCTTGAAGATAAGGAGTCAAACAGAGTAATTTGTTTGTGACTTCTTCAAGAGATAAACCCATATAAAAAATATATGAGAGAATTCTTGCTGAAAGCATGGATGCCTGGAAGGTCTGGCATCCAAAGGCTTCTAAGGTTTTAGACTCACGACCTGGCGGATAAGAAGAATGCTTTTTAGTACTCTTCACTCTCCTCATTGCTGATTCCACAACAATGGAATGATGAGGAAGTTGAGTCTTTTGAAACCCTGGAGAAGGGGGCACCTGATATAGAAGATCAGTTGCTCTAGAAGGTGGTGGTACCTTTAAAGGAGCTTCCCACATTCGTAGAAGGAGATCCTGTAAGGAATGATGCAAAGGAAGCATGATGCTCTCCTTTGTTCTCCCAGGAATATACAGGGATTCTGAATTCTCTTGAGTAGGATCCTGTCCAGGTATAGAAATGGCAAGTGATTTTGCCATATCAAGGAGAAAAGCCTGAAAAGAACAATCCTCAGAGGGAAAATCTTTTGGATAGGCTAGATCTGTTGACGAACTAGCATTGGCACCGAGGGATCTATTCAACTTTATAGGAATATAAGATCCTGACTGGTGGAGTATGGGATCCTTAGAGGATGGTCTCCGGTACCGCCAGAGGTCGGGACCAGCAACAGTCGGTAGTACATCGTCCATGCTAGGGATCGATTCCAAACTCGGTATCGAGGGAAGCGAGCCTGATGAGAGAAGCATGGAAGGCACCGACAGCAATGGTAATGTGGATACCGGTACCGAGTTCGGTACTGTATCCGATACCGATGGATGAAGGCCAGCCGGCGCCAACTCTAACGGAATCGAAGAAACCGAGAGTGCCGGACATGGATCATCGTAACCGTGCCTTCGGTACCGTCTGGTATCGGTACCAAGGCGAGTCGGTACCCAGTCTTCCAGACTGGAGATCGATTCCAGACCCAGCATCGAAGGAAGCGAGTCTATCGATGCACATCTGGAGGGTACCGACGTCGGTACTAGTATCGGTACCGGGTTCGATACCGATACAGGAAGGTAGGTCTGTAGCGTATCCAACGGCCCCTTATGTACCGAGGACGCCAGACTACGATCCTTGGTGAGGAATGTTTCATCCAACACCATTGCCGATGAAGGGGTATCAGTACCGCTCGAAGCGGATGCCACCACTGAGCATGGCTCAGGTATGTTCTGTGAGGGGTGAACCTCAGGAACAACCTGAAACCCCACACAGGATTTGGAGGCCGAAGACTCCCACCGGGGTTTTAAAGCCAGTGTGTTCGAGAGCAAGGCCAGAGGCATCTCCATGCTGTGCATGAGATCGACCACTCGAGGACAGGCTAGTCTTAACAGACTGTTTTTGGGTTACCTGATGCTGTGTAGAAGAAGCGGTGGTCGGTGCCCTGAAGTTGGATGGGGACCGGGTATCGAGTGGAACTCGATACTGAAGATTTCTTCCCACAATACTACTGCAGGAGGGACACTCCGGAGGAAAATGGTCAGGACCCAAACAGGTTAGACACCAATTGTGAGTGTCTAAAATTAATTTTGTACCGCCACAGTTTGTACATTTCTTGGGAATAGTGGCTGGCGGTTCCATGAAGGAAAGTGAGTAGGCCTAGCAGGCCTAAGAAAACCGTGAGGCACTAAGAAGGAAAGTATTCCTTAGAAAGGAAAAATTTTACAAGAAAAAAGAAAAGAAACACCGGCGGTACCGGTGGCGTCGGGGAAGCCAGCCGCGACCACAAGAAAACCAAAAAATAAAATAAGAATTTTCTGCGGTGACAGTAGGACGTCCTGCCGGCTCCGCGGAAAAACGAAAACTGAGGAGAGGCAGTTGGGAAAGGCGGGAAGGCAGCACACAGGCGTGTTGGGATGCTTCCAAAAGCGTTCTGATTGGACGCTGGGGAGCGTTCCCGCGCAGACTCCGTCGGTACCGACGTACCCATATATGCAGACTCATTCCTGCTTGTTCCTGGAGATAATATTTTTCTACCTTTGTTATCTATTTTATTTTTCTAATTGTTTTGAGGTCTCTCCTAAATGTCTGGAGGTCTTTGTGAAAGGTAGCGAGTTCCAGAGATTGGGGGCAGTATGTGTGAAGGCTCTGGAGCTTGTAGTCTGTTTTGTCTTGTGGATAGAGTGGGGGATTACAAGGGAGTTGCTAGCATTTGGTCTGCGAACTCTAGTGTCTGGTTGGGTATGGAGGAGGGTTGATAGAAAAGACGGGGAAATTTTATTGATTAATTTAAATGTTACAATTAGTAGCTTATATTTTATTTGGTTTAGAACTGGGAGCCAATGTAAGTTATATTGGATGGGTGTTATATGATCAGTCAGATGGGCCTTCGAAACTATTCTGGCAGTGATGTTTTGAGCTCTCTGAAGTATGTTTGTGTTTTTGATTGGCGAACCCTGTAAGATACTATTACAGTAGGCAAAATGTGGTGTGATGAGGGCCTGAACTACAGATTTGAAATCATTGATGTCTAGCAGAGGTCTTAAATGTTAGCTAGTTTTTAGCTTAAAAAGATAGTTCTTGCTGTTTGTTTTATATGGGGGAGCATGCTGAGAGATTGATCCAGTATAATGCTGAGGTATTTCACCTCTTGTTTGACAGGAAGTAAGGTTTTGATTTCTCAAAATGTATAGGGCTTCTGTTTTTTTGTAGTTAACATTTAGTTTGTTGTTTTTTAGCCATGATTCCATTTCATTAATACAGTCTGATAGCTTGTGATAGGTACGATTGTTTACGTCTATCGTGAGGCATAATGTCGTCAGCATAGATGCAATATCCAATATCAAATTTTCTGAAAATGTTGGTTATTGGTTGCAGGTATAGGTTGAAAAGGAGGGAGGAGATAGCTGAACCTTGAGGTATTCCTTGGTCTTGAGGGAATGGCTGTGATGTGTTTTGGCCTATCTGTATGCAAAGTTTGCGGCTTGAGATGTATGATATGAAGCAATGTAAGACTGTGCCTCCTAGTCCTATTTGTGCTAATCTTGAAATGAGGGTGTCGTGGTTGATGTTGTCAAATGCTGAAGCTATGTATCAATTAAAAGAAGAATGAATGCACGGTTAGGGTTATCTATGCCTCTAATGAGGTAATCCATTAATGTTATCAGCAAGGTTTCTACTCCGTGAAATGGTCGAAATCCAAATTGGTGGGAGTCTAATGGGGCATTAAGGTCAATGTAATCTTGGAGTTGAAGTTGAGTGACTTTTTCTATTATTTTGGCAATAAAAGGTATGCTGGCTATGGGTCTGTATGCACTTGGGTCTTGTTCATTGAGCGTCTTGTTCATTGTGCATCATGTTTTTAAGTATAGGGCGGATTGATGAGATTTTGAGGTCTATGGGCATGATGCCTTGGGATAGAGCTTGGTTAATAATGTGTAGGATGTATGGGGTGAGTTCTGATTTTGTGGATTTGATCCATGATACTGGGCATGGATCCAAGGGGGAGGTTGTGATAATGATGTCTGTTATAATGTTTAGCAGGTGTTTTTCATCTATTAGGTAGAAAGAATCCCATTTGATGAGGTTTGCTGGGTAATCTAGGGAGAAGGTGGTATGTTTAGAGTTTTTATCTTTAAGCTTGGATGCAAAACAATTGGCTAATGTTTGTGGGCTGCTGTTACATATTTCTGACTTTGGTTTGTCTTGGTAAGTGATCTTACGAAAGAAAACAGCTCTCTTGGGCGATTAAGGGAACAGTTTAGTATTTTGGTGTGGTAATCCCTTTTTGTTTTATTAATTGTGTCTTTGTAACTATTGAGTAAATTATGTTAGAGTTGTTTGTTTTCTTGTGTTTTGTTTGGCCTCCACTTTTTTTCTTGTTTTCTTAATTGCCTTCTTAGTTTTGTAAGCTCATGTGTGTACCATTTTTCAGAGTTTTTAGTGGTTTTCTTATGGTTTCTGATAGGAGTAGTAGCAGCTTTTTGAAATGTAGCGTTCTGTATATTTATAATGGTATTAATGTCTGTGGAGTCTACTGGGACAGTTATAAGTTTGGGCAGAATGTTGTCCAGAAAGGTGTCTTTATTAAAGTGGGCAAATCGCTTAGTTTGAAGTTGTGTGTCCGACTTTGAGGTCTGGAAGTTGATTAGTGGTATATGGAAGGTCACCAGATGGTGGTCGGACCATGGGACCTCGGTTATTACAGGGGGCGGTGTACAAGTAGTGGTTCATAGTTTGGTATGGTATGAAGATGAGATCAAGCGAGTTACCCTTTATGTGTGTTGGTGAAAGTATAATTTGATGAAATCCCATGTCAGTCATTGAGTCTAGGAAAGTGGAAGTGTTAGTGGGGTTGAGGGATAGAAGATTGATGTCTCCCAGAATATGAGGTTTCTTCATTGATGTGGAGCATGCTGATTCTAATATGTAAGTTAAGTTGTTGTGGTCGGGTGATGGTGGTCTCTATAGGAGACCTAGTGATATATTCCTGTTCCCTATTTCAAGGATATCCATTCCTTCTATGTTACTTGAAATTGTAGGGGTAAGTTTGAGTTCTTTTTTGCTTAGTATGAGTACCCCCTCCTCTTTTTAAGTCACGGTGGCAGTGAAATAGATCATATCCTTGAATTTGTAGTTGGTTTATAAGTATATTGTCAGTGGGTGAGAGCCATGTCTCAATAGCAGACAGGATATTTGGTTTTTTCATCCCTGAGTAGATCGGTAATTACCGGTATCTTGTTTCTTATGGATCTCACATTAATAAGTATGCATTTTTATTGTGTGGGGGGATTGTGGAAGTTGATCTGATGATGTCATTGAATAGGTTGGATCTGTATTAGTCTATTTCGGTATTTGGTGTGTTTTTTTATGTAGCCTATGATTGGGTAAGAGTAGTTACTCACCTGTAACAGGTGTTCTCCAGGAGCAGGAGGAATCAGTCCTCACATATGGGTGTCATCGGCGCCGATGAAGCCCCCAGCGGAGCATTTCCCCAGCTTTCTATGAAAGCCTTTGGAAATGCAGGCACGCATGCGCGGTTCCCTTCCCGCCTAAAGGTGCCATCTTACCTCAGTCAAATGACATAGTTAGGAACAGAACACAAAAATGAAAAATAAACTATGTACAACTGCAACTCCAAGGGGAAGAGGGAGGGTTGTGAGGACTGATTCCTGCTGCTCCTGGAGAACACCTGTTACAGGTGAGTAACTACTCTAACTCCAGGACCAAGCAGGAAGTCAGTCCTCACATATGGGTGACTCCCAAGCTCTGGGCTACCGAGGAACCCAGGCTGAACCAGAGTACTCCCTCTAGTCTCAGCAGCAAAGAAAGGCATTTCAAGGACACAACCTCCACAGGTAGCCCAACAGAGGGCAGGAGGGCAGGAGTTGCCTAAACCTCAAAGAGATTCCGGAGTACTGCTTGGCCAAAAGCACTGTCCCTACGGGACTCCCTCTCCAGGCAGTAATGGGCCGCAAAAGTCTGTCTTGAAGACCAAGTTGCAGCCCTGCAGATGTCTACCAAGGGCACAGAGCAGAGATGAGCCACTAAGGCAGCCATTGCCCTGACTCGGTGGGCCGTAACCCTACCCTGCAAAAGAAGGTCAGCCGCCTTATAAGCCCAAGTGATACAGTCAGCTACCCAGGTGGACAAGGTACGCTTGGACACAGCTAACCCCAACTTATTGGGGTCAAAGGAGACGAAGAGCTGTGTAGCCCTTCTATGCCCCTGCGTACGGTCAAGGTAGAAGGATAAGGCCCTCCTACAATCCAGGGTATGCAGGACTGCTTCAGCCTGGCTTGCATGAGGCCTAGGGAAGAATGTTGGAAGAACCACCTCCTGGTTGAGGTGGAAAGAGGAGACAACCTTAGGGAGGAACTTGGGATGAGTCCTAAGGACTACCCTGTTCCTGTAAATCCTGGTGTAAGGCCTATCACAGACTAGGGGCTGAAGCTCACTTACTCGTCTAGCCGAGGTAAGGGCTATCAGGAAGAGTGTCTTCCAGGAGAGGAAGCGTAGTGGACAAGTAGCCATCGGCTCAAAAGGTGGGCGAGTCAGTTGCTGCAAGACCACATTCAGCTCCCACTCAGGGGCAGGAGGACGGATGGGAGGCTTGAGCAAAAGCAAGCCCCTAAGAAAGCGGGACACCAAGGGGTGACCAGACAGAGAATGTCCCTCCACCAGAGAGTGGTGAGCTGCTAGAGCTGAGAGGTAGACCCGAACAGAATTGGACTTAAGTCCCTGATTTGATAAGTGCAGTAGGTACTGAAGCACTATTGGCACAGTACAAGAGAAAGGGTCCTCTGTACATAGCTGACACCACACAGAAATCCTTTACCATTTGAGAGCATAGGTTTTCCTAGTGGACTGTTTCCTAGAGGCTAGGACAACCTCCTCAACTTCCTGAGGCAGGCCCCAGGGAGCCAAAACTACCCTTGCAGCTTCCAGGCCATTAAATTGAGAGCTTTGAGATTGGGGTGCAGAAGGGAACCCTGCTCCTGTGAGAGAAGGTCGGGTTGCAACCCCAGAGGTAGTGGAGGATCCACCGCCAGTTGAAGCAGAAGAGAAAACCAAGGCTGTCTCGGCCATCTGGGAGCCACCAGCAGGACCGAAGCCTTGTCCTGAAGAATCTTGAAGAGAGTTCGGGCCACCAAGGGCGTGGGAGGAAACACATACAGGAAGCCCTGAGACCAGGATATCAGAAAAGCATCCGCTGCTATCCATAGAGGATGCGGTTGCCTGGAGCAGAACTTTGGCAGTTGCTTGTTCATTGCGCTGGCAAAGAGATCTATCAAAGGGAGACCCCATTTTAGGAAGATCTGCTGAACTACTGAAGGATGCAGCTGCCACTCGTGGGGCTGCAGTATTCTGTTCAACCTGTCTGCCAGGTAGTTGTCCTAGCCTGGAAGGTACACAGCCTTAAGGAGCATGTTGTGCTTGAGGCCAAACAAACAAAGGTCCTGAGCCTACCGACAAAGTATCCTGGACCCAGTCCCGCCCTGTTTGTTCACATAAAACATGGCTATTTGGATGTCTGTCTGAATCAGGACAGATTGGTGAGCCAGGGTAGGAGAGAAAGCTTTGAGTGCTAATCGAATAGCTCTGAGTTCAAGGAGATTGATCTGCTGTGCAGCTTCCCAAGGAGACCACAGGCCCTGGGTGCACTTGCCCAGACAATGAGCTCCCCAGCCTTGCAGGGAGGTGTCTGTGGTCATCACTACCGTGTACCCTGCAATCGGAAAAGGCACCCCCTTCAGTAGATTGGGTGGGTGCAGCCACCAGTTGAGGGAGTGCAGAAATTATCTGGACACCCTTATCCTGTCTCTGAAGCTGCCTGTGGCCTGTGACTACTGAGACCGAAGGCACCACTGTGCAGGCCTCATATGGAGCCTGGCATTGGGGGTCACATGTACTGTCGAAGCCATGTGGCCCAGAAGCCTCAGGCAGAATCTAGGCGGAGACCAGTGACCTGCTGAGAAACTGATTTGCCAAGGCCATCAACCTTTGGGCCCTGTCTGCTGGCAAGAAAGCCTTTGCCAGCAGAGAGTCTAGCCTTGCTCCTATGAACTCCAAGTTCTGGGAGGGGAGCAAAGTGGACTTTGCGAAGTTTATGACAAACCCCAGCCTTTGGAGAAGAGCAATAGTGCTGAGGGTGGCCTGTTTGGCCTCCTGGCACGTTAGACCCCGGATGAGCCAGCCGTCCAGATAGGGGAAGACAAAAATGCCCTGGTTTCTCAGATAGACCGCCACCACTGCCAGGCACTTTGTGAAGACTCTGGGGGCGAAGGTGAGGTCGAAAGGCAGCACTCTGTATTGATAATGGTTTCCTCCCACAATGAACCTGAGGTACTTTCTGTGGTCTGGATGAATGAGGATGTGAGTGTAGGCATCCTTTAGATCTAAAGAGCATAGCCAATCTCCTTGCTGGAGGTAGGGCAGAAGTGTTCCAAGAGTAAGCATCTTGAACTTCTCTTTCACTAGGAACTTGTTGAGGTTCCTGAGGTCCAGAATGGGTCGAAGGCCACCGGTTCTTTTGGGCACCAGGAAATATCTGGAGTAGAAACCGTGACCTTATAAGTGGGGAGGCACAGGCTCCACCGCCCTGTCCACCAACAGACCTGAAGCTCTTGCAGGAGAAGGTCTGTGTGCAGGGGAGGCCTTGGAGGCTCCCCTGGAAAATATGGTGGAGGCAGTTGGTGAAAATGCAGGGCATAACCCTTGTGGACTATGTCCAACACCCAACTGTCCCCGGTGATAAGGGGCCACTGGTGGGCAAAGAGGGCGAGGTGACCTCCTGTGCAGGGTTGGGAGAGCAGTGGAGGAGAGGCTACGCTCAAGGAGTCAAAAAACCCCACCCTGCTGAGTGGTAGCAGGGGCCGGTGGCTTGGGGGTCCTCTTCCTACGGGGCCCATTACCCTGCCCCTTGGCTTGCTGACCCTGGGGGGCAGCTTGGGCAGCCTGATATTGCGGGTACTGTTTGTAGGCAGTGCCCTTCCTCGGGTAAAAGAGCTTTTTACCCGAGCCCTTCTTTTTATGAGAAGGGGCAGAGGTCTTCCTCGACAGCCTTGTCCGTGTGAGGTGCTCAGTTTCGAGCTGAGCGGCCTTCTCGGTCATGGGCTTGCCAAAAAGGTTCTCACCTCGGCAAGGGACATCAACCAACTTGTCCTGAACCCATGGCTCGAGGTCCGATGACTGCAGCCATGCCTGGCTTCGAGCCGCGATGCCGGCTGCCGCAACTCGGGCCGTAGTCTCGAAGCCATCGCAGGCGGCGCGGGACATGAACTTCGAGCAGTCCCGAATCCCCGAGGACAAGGACTTGAATCTCTGCAAGGGTTCCCCGGAGAGTCCAGCAGAGAACTCGGCCAACTCCTTGGACAGGTCTTGCAAGTACATGCCCATGTACAGCTGGTAGGACTGGACACGGCAAGCAAGCATCGAGCCCTGGAAGCACTTTCTACCGACGCCATCGAGGTTCCGGGCCTCCCTGCCGGGGGGCACAGCAGAGTGCATCTTCTGACTCTTCAGACGATGCATGGCCGATTCCACAACCATGGAATGGTGTGGTAGCTGTGCCTTCTGAAAGCCAGGGCTCTTCCTGAGTCGATAGATCGAGTCGACTTGCTTGCTTAAAACCGGCGCCGAGGCCAGTGCCTCCCACATCCAGAAGATGCCCCGATGTTAATGCCTCTATGGCAGACAGCCTATGTCCTTAGAGAACAGGCTCTATTCCTAGCTGTTGCATGGTGAAGAGCATCATGAGCCTTTCTTTGTCCTCAGAAGGCGATTCTCTAACCCTGCCATCTCCAAAGACACAGGGGGCACAGCAGAATCGGCTGATGTTACCAGAATTGGTTGGAGAGTACCTGCTGGCTGGTTTTGACTATAAGTAGGATATCACTACCCATTCGTATATTTTGAGGATGAGCTTTCCTCCATTTGGGGCAGCTTGGAGGCATGCTCCCTTGAACAATCGATGATCTCAGCATCTCTATCAGAGAACTCCAACGTCGAACCATCTGGGCCTCCACCCAATGTTCAATGTTCTTGCTCTCCAATGCCAACAAAGGTATGGTCAAATTCTTCCTCATCCTTGGGGGAACATCAATGGATGACTGATATTCAGGAGACCTATGGGTACTCGGTTCAGAGTGAGCTCAAGATCTCCTCGATGCTGATCTATTTCCAGCATTTGGTGCAGCCTCTGAAGTCAATGATACTAATGCTGATGGACTAGACTTAGAAGTGCCAAAAATCATTTTGAGCTGCTTTTTTCGGTCCTGAAGCCCTCGTGTTGTCATCTGCAGATACAAATTACAGGAAGAGGCCTTAAGGTTGGGTCCCAAGCACTGGAAGCACCATTTGTGGGTGTCCATAATGCATATGGTCCTCAAGCACCTAGTACACTTTTTAAATCCGCTATTAGGCATGTCATCTGGAAAAATAGCCACAGTGAAACCAAACAGCTTGATTTTGACAAAAATAACTTGGATGGAGCGTCAAGTTCTTAAGGGGGATAAGGAGCCATGGAAAATAACAGAACCTTAAAACAGGTTGTAAACCCTTTACTAAAGAGAAAAATATGGGAGAACACAACAGCACGCAGAACAAAACCCAAAAGAGGTAATCGGGCTACTGTAAATTTACATGTGAAAAGAACCATGAAAACATATCCATGAAGATCCATGGATAGAAAAAAAAACCTGAGAATAAAATGGCACCACAGTGGCAGGCAGGAAGACACACACATGCATAATCAAACTTTCCAAAAGCTTGTAGGAGGAGCTGGGAATGCTCCCATGCGGGATTCCACTGAATGAAGTAACCAATATATGAAGATTTTTTCCGAGTTGTCCATGGAGAAATAATGGTCCATATCTTACATGCATATGCCCATATTCTATAGATTATACACCTAAGTGTGTGCTATGCCCACTTTCTGCCCACGCTCCGCCCATATGCACACCCACAGTGAAAGTAGGCATGATAGGATCCGCATGCATACTTATAAATCACAACTGCATTAAGTTACATTCATAAATGACAAAAACATGATTTACTCATGTAAATAGCGCATAAATTTATGCAGCTCCTTAAAGGATCACCCTCTTACTATGTACTGCAGATAATGCGATGCAATTAGCTCTACCCAACGAGTTGGCATTAATATGGTAGATAACTAAGAACTAACATGCAGTCACTACCTCCATGTTAACTCTAAAGGGCAACCCCATCAATTCCCTGCCCCTTTCTTTATAAGGAAATTAATACAGGAAGGAGTATGTTTACTAAACCATGCTACGAGTGTAGCATGGATTTAGTGCGATGTTTAAGCACTGTGCTAAAATGTTGCCTGAGGCCCCCATACAGAGTAGCTACTCACCTGTAACAGGTGTTCTCCAGGAGCAGCAGGAATCAGTCCTCACATATGGGTGTCATCGGCGCCGATGAAGCCCCAGCGGAGCATTTCCCCAGCTTTCTATGAAAGCCTTTGGGAATGCAGGCATGCATGCGCGGTTCCCTTCCCGCCTAAAGGTGCCATCTTACCTCAGTCAAATGACATAGCTAAGAACAGCACACAAAAATGAAAAAATAAACTATGTACAACTGCAACTCCAAGGGGAGGAGGGAGGGTTGTGAGGACTGATACCTGCTGCTCCTGGAGAACACCTGTTACAGGTGAGTAACTACTCTTTCTCCAGGACCAAGCAGGAAGTCAGTCCTCACATATGGGTGACTCCCTAGCTCTGGGCTACCGAGGAACCCAGGCTGAACAAGAGAACTCCCTCTAGTCTCAGCAGCAAAGAAAGGCTTTTCAAGGACACAAACTCCACCGGTAGCCCAACAGAGGGCAGGAGTTGCCTAAACCTCAAAGAGATTCCGGAGTACTGCCTGGCCAAAAGCACTGTCCCTACGGGACTCCCTTTCCAGGCAGTAATGGGCTGCAAAAGTCTGGCTTGAAGACCAAGTTGCAGCCCTGCAGATGTCTACCAAGGGCACAGAGCGGAGATGAGCCACTGAGGCAGCCAATGCCCTGACACGATGAGCCGTGACCCTACCCTGCAAAGGAAGGTCAGCCGCCTTGTAAGCCCAGGTGATACAGTCAGCCACCCAGATGGACAAGGTACGCTTGGACACAGCTAATCCCAACCTATTGGGGTCAAAAGATACGAAGAGCTGAGTAGCCTTCTATGCCCCTGCGTACGGTCAAGGTAGAAGGATAAGGCCCTCCTACAGTCCAGGGTATGCAGGACTGCTTCAGCCTGTCAAGCATGAGGCCTAAGGAAGAATGTTGGAAGAACCACCTCTTGATTGAGGTGGAAAGAGAAGACAACCTTAGGGAGGAACTTTGGATGATTTCTGAGGACTACCCTGTTCCTGTAAATCCTGGTGTAAGGCCTGTCACAGACCAGGGCTTGAAGCTCACTTACTCGCCTAGCCGAGGTAAGGGTTATTAGGAAGAGTGTCTTCCAGGAGAGGAAGCGTAGTGGACAACTAGCCATCGGCTCAAAAGGTGGGCGAGTCAGCTGCTGCAAGACCACATTCAGCTCCCACTCAGGGGCAGGAGGACGGATAGGAGGCTTGAGAAAAAGCAAGCCCCTGAGAAAGCGGGACACCAAGGGGTGACCAGAGAGAGACTGCCCCTCTACCAATGAGTGGTGAGCTGCTAGAGCTGAGAGGTGGACCCGAACAGAATTGGATTTAAGACCTTCATTTGACAAGTGCAGTAAGTACTGAAGGACTACTGGCATAGTACAGGAGAAAGGATCTTCTGTACGTAGCTGACACCACACAGAAAACCTCTTCCATTTGAGAGCATAGGTTTTCCTAGTGGACTGTTTCCTAGAGGCTAGGACAACCTCCTCAACCTCCTGAGGGAGGCCCCAGGGAGCCAAGACTACTCTTGCAGCCTCCAGGCCATCAAATTGAGAGACTTGAGATTGCGGTGCAAAAGGGAACCCTGGTCTTGTGTGAGAAGGTCGGGTTGCAACCCCAGAGGTAGTGGAAGATCCACTGCCAGTTGAAGCAGAAGAGGAAACCAAGGCTGTCTCGGCCATCTGGGAGCTACCAGCAGGACCGAGGCTTTGTCCTGAAGAATCTTGAACAGGGTTCGGGCCACCAAAGGTGTGGGAGGAAACACATAGAGGAGGCCCTGAGACCAAGATATCAGAAAAGCATCCGGTGCTATCCGCAGAGGATGTGGTTGCCTGGAGCAGAACTTTGGCAGTTGCTTGTTCAGTGGGCTGGCAAAAATATCCATCAAAAAAAGACCCCATTTGAGAAAGATCTTCTGAACTACCGAAGGATGCAGCTGCCACTCGTGGGGCTGCAGAATCCTGCTTAACCTGTCTGCCAGGTAGTTGTCCTGGCCTGGAAGGTACACAGCCTTGAGGAGCATGCTGTGCTTGAGGGCAAAAGAACAAAGGTCCTGAGCCTCTCGACAAAGGATCCTGGACCCAGTTCCGCCCTGTTTGTTCACATAAAACATGGCAACTTGGTTGTCTGTCTGAATCAGGACAGACTGGTGAGCCAGGGTAGGTGTGAAAGCTTTGAGTGCTAATCGAATAGCTCTGAGTTCGAGGAGATTGATCTGCTGTGCAGCTTCCCAGGGAGACCAGAGGCCTTGGGTGCACTTGCCCAGACAATGAGCTCCCCAGCCTTGCAGGGAGGCATCTGTTGTCAGCACTACTGTGTACCCTGGAATCTGAAAAGGTACCCCTTTCAGTAGATTGGGTGGGTGCAGCCACCAGTTGAGGGACTGCAGAAATGGTCTGGACACCCTTATCCTGTCTCTGAGTCTGCCTGTGGCCAGTGAACACCGAGTCCGAAGGCACCACTGTGCAGGCCTCATATGGAGCCAGGCATTGGGGGTCACATGTACTGTCGAAGCCATGTGCCCAGAAGTCTCAGGCAGAGTCTAGCGGAGACCAGGGACCTGCTAAGAAACTGACTTGCCAAGGCCATCAACCTTTGGGCTCTGTTTTCTTGCAAGAATGCCTTTGCCAGGAGAGAGTCCAACCTTGCCCCTATGAACTCCAAGTTCTGGGAAGGGAGCAAAGTGGACTTTGCGAAGTTTATGACAAAACCCAGGCGTTGTAGAGGGTGGCTTGATTGGCCTCCTGACCTGTCTGACCCCTGATGAGCCAGTCGTCCAGATAGGGGAAGACAAAGATGCCCTGATTTCTCAGGTAGGCCGCCACCACTGCTAGGCACTTTGTGAAGACTCTGGGGGTGGAGGTGAGGCCGAAAGGCAGCACTCTGTACTGATAATGGTTTCCTCCCACGATGAACCTCTGGTACTTTCTGTATCTGGATGAATAAGAATGTGAGTGTACGCATCCTTTAGATCTAAGGAGCATAGCCAATCTCCCTGCTGTAGGTACAGCAGAAGGGTTCCAAGAGTAAGCATCTTGAACTTTTCTTTCACTAGGAACTTGTTGAGGTTCCTGAGGTCCAGAATGGGAAGACGGCCACCGGTCCTTTTGGGCACCAGGAAATACCTGGAGTAGAATCTGTGACCTTGCAAGTGGGGAGGTACAGGCTCCACCGCCCTGTCCACCAACAGACCCTGAAGCTCCTGACGGAGAAGGTCTGTGTGCAGAGGAGGCCTTGGAGGCTCCCCTGGAAAGTACGGGGGTGGCAGTTGGTGGAAATAGAGGGTATAGCCCTTGTGGACCATCTCCAGCACCCAACTTTCCCCGGTGATAAGGGGCCACTGGTGGGCAAAAAGGGTGATGACCTCCTGTGCAGGGTTGGGAGAGCAGTGGAGGCGAGGCTATGCTCAAGGAGTCAAAAACCCCCACCCTGCTGAGTGGTAGCAGGGGCCTGAGGCTTGGGGGTCCTCTGCCTACGGGGCCCATTACCCTGGCCCTTGGCTTGCTGACCCTGGGGGGCAGCTTGGGCAGCCTGATATTGTGGGTACTGTTTGTAGGCAGTGCCCTTCCTCGGGTAAAAGGGCTTTTTACCCGACCCCTTCTTTTTATGAGACGGGGCAGAGGTCTTCCTCGACAGCCTTGTCCGAGTGAGGTGCTCGCTCTCGAGCTGAGCGGCCTTCTCGGTCATGGGCTTTCCAAAACGTTTTTCACCTCGGCAAGGGACATCGACCAACTTGTCCTGAACCCATGGCTCGAGGTCCGATGACTGCAGCCATGCCTGGCGTCGAGCCGCGATGCCGGCTGCCGCAACTCGGGCCGAAGCCTCGAAGCCATCGTAGGCGGCACAGGACATGAACTTCGAGCAGTCCCGAATCCCCGAGGACAAGGACTTAAATCTCTGCAAGGGTTCCCCGGAGAGACCAGCAGAGAACCCGGCCAACTCCTTGGCCAGATCCCCAAGTACATGCCCATGTACAGCTGGTAAGAATGGACACGGCAAGCAAGCATCGAGCCCTGAAAGCACTTTCTACCGATGCCATCGAGGTTTCGCGTCTCCCTGCCAGGAGGCACCGCGGAGTGCATCTTCTGACTCTTCAGACGATGCATGGCCGATTCCACAACCATAGAATGGTGTGGTAGCTGTGCCTTCTGAAACCAGGGCTCTTCCGGAGCCGATAGATGGAATCGACTCGCTTGCTAAGAACCGGCGCCGAGGCCGGTGCCTCCCACATACGGAAGAGGAGCCATTCCAGCATCGGAGGAACTGGGACAGTAAAGGCCTCCTTCGGAGGAGAGTCATACTGCAGTGCCTCAAGCTCTTCAGCTCGAGGCTCTTCCTCGGGATCCATCGGAATAGCCAAGGCAGTGGCCATATCCCGGACGAACTCCGAGAACCGGGTGTCCTCCGGGGGGGACCTACTCCGGGGCTCAGATTGCGGTGAGTCCGAAGGGATGCACTGAGTCTTAAGGTATCAGGATACTCCTCGTCCTCCGTCTCCCAAGCCGACTCATCCGAGGAAGAGTCGGGGTCCGACCCCACGGGGCCCTGAAGCACCCGCCCAGACGCCAGAAGCACCGGCGTCGACGCCCTCGGTCCCGAACGGGAGGTCGAGGGAGACCGCGACCGAGGTAGACTCCGAGCCACTATGGACTCGAGTATCGGCTCGGTCTTCGGGGTCGACTTCGACGTCGATGTCCTGGTGGTCGGGGCAGATGCGCCAGACAGGCTGGCCATCAGTGCCCGCTGCTGCTCGATGAAGGTAGACATTCTGCTCTTCAAGGCTGTCATCCTGAGACTCAGCTCGGGAGATGCAGCAGCCACCGACTAGGGCCCCGGCAGCGCCGGGCCCGACGTCGGCTCCCTGGGAGGAGAGTCCACGAGGACTATGGGGCTTACGTGTTCAGTAGACTCCGGCTCCACACGAGGAACTTTGGCAGGCTTCTCCGGTTCCACAGTCCCGGGGAGACGGTCGGGGGTCTTAGACCTGGCCCTCGAGGAGCCACGGACCTCTTCTGATGACGCCCTCGTGAGCCATTTCTTTCTCTTGCGTTCCCGGTCGGGGAAACCCCTGTCCGAAGAGTTTAGACGGCGCTTGGGATCGGCATCCCGAGATGTCGAGGCCTCAGATGAGGTCCGGGCCCGGCCGGAGGCTGAGTCTGAGAAAAGCCTTTCCTTTTGCTGCTGGCGACTTCGTAGTACCTTGGAAGACATTTTTCCACAGGCCCCACAGGACTTAGGATCATGGTCGGGGCCGAGGCACCGAAGGCAGCAGTCGTGTGTGTCGGTGAGAGACATTAGTTTCTTACACCGATCACACTTCTTTAAACCACTGGAAGCCATCGGGGAAAAAAAAAAAAAAGAGTCCCCGCGAGGTCAAAGGACCGGCCTTCCAGGGAAAAAGAGAAAAAAGGGCGTGAACGCCAGCCACGAAGGGCAAAAACCGAAAAAGAAGAATCGGGCTCGATACCGGTGTACCAAACCCGGCGGGAGGGGAACCGGCATCGAACCGGTAGAAAAAGAGCAAAAAAAAAAAATCGCTGAAAAATCTAATTTTAACCGGGAAAACTGGACACACGTCCGGTGGGCTTCACGGAAAAAAAAAGACTGAGGTAAGATGGCACCTTTAGGCGGGAAGGGAAAGCACAGTTACTTACCTGTAACAGGTGATCTCTGGGAACAGCAGAAATAAGTCTTCACATATGGGTACGTCGCTACCGACGGAGCCTGCGCGGGAACGCTCCCCAGCTTCCCAAAAAGGAAAGCTTTTGGGAGCATACCACAGCGCCTGCGCGCTGCCTTCCCGCCTTTCCTAAATGCCTCTCCCCAGTTCAAGTTTTAAAGCTGAGACAAAGAGAGAGAGGAAAGGAAAAATAGATAGAGAGATACAACTCCTAGGGGAGGTGGGTGGGTTGTGAAGACTTATTCCTGCTGTTCCCAGAGATCACCTGTTACAGGTAACTGTGCTATGTCCAGGAACAAGCAGGAATGAGTCTTCACATATGGGGGACTCCCTAGCTAGAGATGCCTGAGAGATCCCCAAGGTTATGAGACCCTGTGAAGGGCTCTATCTCCTCCTATGGATCTCAGGCATCCATTCAGGGAAGGCGAGCAGGAGTTGATTAAGCATGGAACAGGTGTTTGAGAACAGCCTGACCAAACAAGGCATCCCGGCGGGAGTCCTTATCCAAACAGTAATGGGCTGTGAAGGTATGAACCGAGGCCCAGGTGGCCGCTCGACAGATCTGGTCGATGGACACAGAATTTAGATGAGCCATAGAGGTGGCTCATCTAAAGATAGAAAGCAGAGGGTAGGGCTAAATGGCCAATTTTCCCAATGGAGAAAGGTGAATAGTGGTGTACCCCAGGGAACTGTGCTGGGTCCGCTGCTTTTTGACATATTCATAAATGACCTGGAAAGTGGAATAACGAGTGAGGTTATCAAATTTGCAGATGACACAAAACTATTTAAAGTTGTTAAAACCCAAGAGGATTGTGAAAAATTGCAAGAGGATCTTGATAAATTGGAAGACTGGGCATCAAAATGGCAGATGAAATTTAATGTGGACAAGTGCAAGGTTATGCTCCTAGGGAAGAACAACCCAAACTATGGTTACACGATGCAAGGTTCCACATTAGGAACCACCACCCAGGAAAAAGATTTAGGCGTCATTGTGAATACCATGTTAAAACCCTCGGCCCAGTGTGCAGCGGCGGCCAAGAGAGCAAATAGAATGCTAGGTATGATAAGGAAAGGAATGGAAAATAAAACAAAAGATATTATAATGCCTCTATATCGTTCCATCGTGAGACCGCACCTTGAATATTGTGTGCAATTTTGGTCGCCGTATCTTAAAAAGGATATAGCGATTTTAGAAAAGGTTCAGAGAAGAGCCACCAAAATGGTAAAGGGGATGGAAGGATACTCCTATGAAGAAAGGCTAAAAAGGTTAGGGCTCTTTAACCTGGAAAAGAGACGGCTGAGGGGAGATATGATAAAAGTCTATAAATTAATGAACGGAGTGGAACGGGTAAACGTAGATCGACTGTTTACGTTATCAGAATATAGAAAGACTAGGGGACATGCAATGAAGCTACAGGGTAAACTATTTAAGACTAATAAAAGCAAATATTTTTTCACTCAACGTGTAATCAAACTCTGGAATTTGTTACCGGAGGATGTAGTAAAGGCTGTTAGTGTAGCTGGGTTTAAAAAAGGTTTGGACAAGTGCCTGGAGGAAAGGTCCATAAACCATTATTAAGAAGTGACCGAAGATATCAATGCTTGACCCAGTACAAGCATTGTGGAACTTGTGTCTCTTGGGGATACTGCTAGGTACATATGACCTAGACTGGCCACTGTTGGAAACAGAATACTGGGCTTGATGGACCCTGGTCTGACCCAGTATGGCATATCTTATGTTCTTATGTTCTTATTATGAGCTGTGATATGGCCTTCCAGAGAAAGGATCTTACTCTGGTAGGCAAAATAAATACACTGAGCAATCCAATTGGACAGTGTCCTCTTAGAGACTGGAAGTCCCAAATGAGAGGGATCAAAGGCAACAAAGAGTTGAGAATACTTTCTATGTTGCTGTGTCCTTTGTAAGTAAAAGGCAAGAGCTCTCTTACAATCCAGGGTATGAAGATTCCTCTCTGCACTTGATGCATGAGGACCTGGAAAAAAGACAGGTAAATACACCTCTTGATTAAGATGAAAAGGTGAAACCACTTTAGGCATAAAGTGTGGATTGGTCCTAAGGACTACCTTATCATGATGGAACCTTATATAAGGTAGATTAGCCACTAAGGCCTGCAGTTCACTGATGCGGCGAGCTGAGGTGACTGCAATGAGGAAAATAACCTTACAGGAAAGAAATTTCAAGGAGGTGGTGGCTAAGGGTTCAAAAGGTGGCTTCATAAGCTGACCAAGAACCAGATTTAAATCCCATGCCACCGGAGGAGGCCTAATGGGAGGTTTAGTTAAAGTTAGGCCTCTCATGAATCTTTCAATAAGAGGATGAGAGTAAATAGGCTGTCCATTAATAGGCTTAAGGGATGCTGCAATAGCACTCAAATGGACCCTTACTGAATTCGTCTTAAGGCCTGCATTGGAGAGATGCAGGAGATATTCCAATAGAGAATTCAAAGGTAGTGCTAGAGGGTCAAGACCCTTCTCAGCACACCAAATGGAAAACCTTTTCCATTTAAAAGCATAGGAACGTCTAGTAGAAGGTTTTCTGGAATCATGGAGGATATCCTTCACCTGCTGAGAAAGATTCCAACCTGGAAGGTCTAGGCCTTCAGCAACCAAGCTCTGAGGTGAAGGGACTTGGGGTTTGGGTGCCACAAAGTCCCCTCCTCCAGGGACAGAAGGTATGGAGCAGCTCCCAAGTCTAGGGAGGGAGCTTGAGAGAGCTGCAGAAGTAGAGGGTACCATACTTGGCCTGGCCAGCATGGAGCTATGAGAATCATGGATCCTTGATCCCTCTGGAGCTTGAACAGAGTCTTGGGAATTAAAGGAATGGGTGGAAAGGCATACAGGAAGTCTTGACCCCAGTGAAGGAGGAAGGCATCCTTGGCCTGAACTCCCTGACACGGAATTCTGGAACAGAACCGGGCAAGATTGGCATTCCACGGACTTGCAAAGAGGTCTATGTCCGGGGTTCCCCACGCTTGAAAGATTCTGAGTACTTGGTCCATGTGCAGGGACCATTCGTGTGGAAGCAGAACTCGACTGAGTCTGTCTGCCCAAGAGTTTTGGATTCCTGGGAGGTATACAGCCAGGAAATGGATTTGATGCTCTCTGGCGAAGGCCCACAATCTTAAAGCTTCGTTGCAAAGCGACAGAGAGCCAGTTCCTCCTTGCTTGTTTATGTAAAACATGGCTACCTGATTGTCCGTATGAATGTAGCTGAGCAGAGTATGAAAGACCTTGAGAGCTAGAAAAACTGCTCGGAGCTCCAAGTGGTTGATATGTAGAGAGGTCTCCTGTGGAGACCAAGTGCCCTGAGTGGAGAGGTCTTGTAGATGAGCTCCCCAACCTGTTTGGGAGGCATCTGTTGTGAGGGTTGCCTGGGGCAACAACTGTTGGAAGGGGGACCCCAGCAACAGATTTTGGGTGGACATCCACCACTGGAGAGACCAAAAGAGGCATTTGGAGGTTGCTATTTGGTCTGAGAGAGCTCCTGATGCTAGAGTCCACTGGGTGGACAAAGTCCATTGAGCTGCTCTCATGTGAAGGTGAGCATAGGGTACCACATGCACTGTGGATGCCATGTGGCCTAGCAATTGTAGCATCTCCCGGGCAGTTAAATGGCTCTTTGACTGAATTTGGGAGGCTAACTGCACTAGGCGTAGGCAACGGGCCTGAGGGAGATAGGCCCTTGCAGTGGTAGTATCCAGCCAGGCCCCTATGAACTCTAGGGACTGAGTAGGGGTGAGCTGGGACTTTGGGAGGTTTACCACATGTCCCAGATACTGCAGAATGTGCCTTGTGCAGTCCAGGGAAGTCTGGGCCTCTGACTGAGATGGAGCTCGGATGAGCCAGTCGTCCAGGTATGGGAATACAAATATTCCCAGAGTGCGTAGAAATGCAGCTACTACTGCCATGCATTTGGTGAACACTCTTGGAGCAGAGGCCAGACCGAAAGGAAGCACCCTGTATTGGTAATGCTTTCCTTGGAAAAGAAAACGGAGGAACCTTCTGTGAGATGGATGGATGAGGACATGTGTGTATGCATCCTTGAGATCTAGAGAACAAAGCCAATCCTGACTCTGAAGGTAAGGAAGGAGAGTGCCTAGAGAAAGCATCTTGAATTTCTCCTTGCATAGAAATTTGTTCAATTCTCCGAGATCTAATATGGGTCTGTAGCCCCCTGTTTTCTTTGGGATCAGAAAGTAGGGGGAGTAAAACCCTGACCCTTGTTGAAGAAGAGGCACTATTTCTATTGCCCCTTGGACAAGAAGGGCAGCCTCCTCCTGACCTAGAAGGTCGAGGAGGGATGTTGGAGAATTGAACTGTCTCACCATAGTGTGAGGAGGAAGGTTTAAGAAATGAAGCTTGTACCCCTCCCTTATGATGGAGAGGGTCCATTGCTCTGCTGTGATTTGTTCCCATCTGGGAGCAAAATGAGCTAACCTTCCTGGAATGGTGAGAGGCTCTGGTTCTTCTAGAGCCAGAAAGGCTAAGTTCTCTAGTTGTAAGTCAAAGGCCCTAAGGAGGCTGAGGCTGTTGGGCCGTAGCAGTCCTTGTAGCCTTAGGCTTGGCTTGTTTAGGTTGTTGCTGACGCTTTGCAGCAAGACGACCTGCAGAAGATGCCTGGAGACCATAACCAGGATAATACAAACAGCCTGCATTCATTCATTAAAACAGACACCAGCACACGCCCAAGAAGGCAAAGTACCTCCAACCGAGTCATCATCTCTAATGACTTCAGAAAAGCACGAAAGGACACTACACAAAGAGCACTCTCTCTGGCTGCCCCAACAATTTGGAACACCCTCCCAGTCAATCTGAGATCAGCATTGGACCTCAAGGACTTTCGCAAACAGCTGAAAACAATGTTGTTCATAGAACACTATGGACATGACACATGATCAATTCATATACCAGGATCGACCAACTTCCTAACCTCAGACACATGGACAGAGAATATAATGGCACTTGTTGTTTCTTTTCACTAAATATAGAAAATTGTATTATAGCACATGTTGTATATTAGCGCATAATGTACATAGCTCAATTTAATTTTTCACACATCACATTATACTCTCATATTACGGTATATCTCTTATTGCATTATTACACCATCACCTCTTTTGTTTGAATTATAGCACATGTTGTATATTAGCGCATAATGTACATAGCTCAATTTAATTGCTCACACATCACATTATACCCTCATATTACGTTATAACTCTTACTGCATTATTACACCATCACCTCTTTTGTTTGTTTTGCTGTTATACCGCCTTGATTGTAAGATAAGGCGGCATAGAAATACTATTAAATAAATAAATAAATAAATAATTCCCTTTTTTGGGAAAGAAAGTCTTTTTGAATAACCTTTTTCTAGCAGGAGCAGAAGTAGACTTTGAAAGTCTATCTAAGGCAGAATTTTCAGCATCCATCTCAGTGGCCTTTGCTTGCCAATCCTTACCAAAAAGGTTTTCACCTGTACAAGGAAGATTTCCTAATCCATCCTGGACCAGGGCTCCAAATCAGAAGCTTGCAACCAAGCAAGTCGGCGTGCACCTATAGCAATAGCCGAGGCTCTGCTGGCACACTCAAAAGAGTCAAAGGCTGCACGGTTGGAGAATTTGGAAACATCCTGGGCATGTTTAAGCCAGGTGAGAAACCCTTCCCTTTTATCTTCTGAGATAAAAGGAGATAAAGTTAGCAGATGATCTGTAACTTCCTTTAGAAACATCCCCATATAGAGACTATAGGAGTTGATTCTGGCAGTAAGCATATTGGCCTGGAAAATTCTCCTGCCAAAAAAGCATCTAAGGTTCTGCATTCTCTTCCTGGAGGATTAGATGAATGTCTTTTTGCACTCTTTATCTTTTTCATAGCAGACTCCACCACAATAGAGTGGTGAGGAAGCTGAGTCTTAAGAAAGCCAGGACAAGGAGGAACACGGTACATGGTGTCCAACCTGCGAGAATGAGGGGAAGTAGTAAGAGGTGTCTCCCATATGCCCAACATGTGATCATAAAGGATCTCATGAATTGGTAAAGTAGCTGCCTCTTTAGGAGCCTTAGGATATTGTAAAATATCTAATTTCTTGGCTCTAGGCTCTGGTTCAGGGGCCACTGAAATAGAGAGACCCCTGGCCACTTCCCTAATGAAGTCTTGAAAAGACAAGTCTTCTGGAGGAGACATTCTTCTTTTTGGAGAAGAGGGCTCCTGAGGAAGGAGTACCGATGCTTCGACAGACGCCTCTGATTCATCAGAGTCCTCGGAGGAATCGAAGTATCGCCCGTCTGGATGCTCTTGCAGAGCCTGATAAGCGTACCGAGTGGTATCGACATCGGGAGTGATCGGTACCGATTCGGTACCGATAGGCATCACAGGACAGGGTACCGCTGCAGTTGACACCGATGCCGATGTCGATGCAATCGGTACCGGCACCGCCAACGGAGTTTGTTGCGGTACCGGAGGCGTCACAGCTTGTATGAATGCCGTGATGGCACGCTGCATGGTCAGAATATTCTGATCCATCGACGCAACCAATGTCTGGATGTCGGTACCAGTGGAGACCACCAGGTACCCCAGAACATGGCAACAGGTGATCGGTCTGAGGCCACGCCATCGATGTCAACCTGTGACCCCATAGATGAAGCTTTGGAAGCCGGAGCCTCCCGCCAGGGTAATTTTGCCGGTGCAGGATCCTCGAGGGCAAGTCCGGAGGCATCTCGATACTTGGAGGGAGATCTACCCTTCGAGGACTGGCTGGACTTATCTTTGGTTACCTGAGATCCATGGGAAGAAGACGAAGCCCTGGAAGATGTCGATGCCACCGAAGCTGCATCAGAGGGAAACAGGATACTGAGCTTTGCCGCTCGATTCTGTCGACCTCTTTTAGACATCATGGAACAGGACTCACAATCGGTGATGGAGTGGTCAGGACCCAAACATTTTAGACACCAGTCATGGGTGTCGGTGATAGAAAGAGTACCGCTGCACTTCGTGCACTTTTTAAACCAGGAAGCGGGCTTTTCCATGAGGAAAAATCTTCTAGGCCCAAGGCCCAAAGACAAAATGCACAGAAGTGGGAAAAACGGTAGTTTTTTGTTTTTTTTTAAAGAAGAAAGAAAAGAAAAGACCGGCGGTACCGGTCCGACGTCGAAGGCGGCAGACGCGTGACCAAAGAAATAAAGAAAAATAAAGACTTCTTCAGCGGTGACAGGAACACGACCTGCTGGCTCCGCGGAAAAGAGGAACTGGAGAGAGGCGGTTAGGAAAGGCGGGAAGGCAGCGCGCAGGCGCTGTGGGATGCTCCCAAAAGCTTTCTTACTGGATGCTGGGGAGCGCTCCCGCGCAGGCTCCGTCGGTACCGACAATACCCATATGTGAAGACTCATTCCTGCTTGTTCCTGGAGATCCGCGCATGCGTGCCTGCATTCCCAAAGGCTTTCATAGAAAGCTGGGGAAATGCTCCGCTGGGGCTTCATCGGCGCTGATGACACCCATATGTGAGGATTGACTTCCTGCTTGGTCCTGGAGAATACCCTGGTAGAACGCGTCAGAGTGGGGAATGAGTGAGACATGGGCATTCCCAGTGCATCATGGCTACTGCAGGTATTAGTGTCCTGGTGTTAACTGCACTTAGCACAGGTGCAACTAACATCACCTCAATGGGGCATTAGTTGCCACAGCCCAGTCTTCGCACTATTGTATTGCTTTCCTGCACTAACTGCAGAGGGACAAAAGTACACGCCCTCCTACAGTTAGCTTGGTAAACATGCCCCAAAAGGTGACATTTTACTTACCAGTTAATGTCCTTTCCTTGAGTCCTGCTAGACCAGTCCAGACAAGTGAATTGTGTTCTCCTACTAGCAGATTGGTGGAGACAAAGAACCAATGAAAAGGCCAGGTTTCAATGATATCATTCCTATGCCCCTATTCACCTCAGCCACCAGAGGTCTCTTCAGTATTTGTTCAAAAGCATAAAGGAGAAACATTGCAAACCTCACACAACCTCAACCATGGGCAACAACGAATAATAAACAGTAAAGAACTATGTACAGGAAAGAATAAACAGAAGGCTGTTAGCAGAAGATTAACCTGCAGAGCAACGAAGAAAAATCATAGTGGACCGAAAGGTACCACAGCAGAAGAACAGAGCAAATACAGTTTCAGGGGCAGGCCCTGGACTAGTCTAGTAGGACTCAAGAAAAAGGACATTAACTGGTAAGTAAAATATCACCTTCCATATTATCCTGCTAGACCAGTCCAGACAAGTGGACGTACCAAAGCTGTAACTCCACTGGGCGGGAAGACAGCAGATTGCAAAACCCCTGAGCCAAAGGCCATGTCCACCCACACATGAACAGCCAAGTGGTAATGCTAGACAAAAGTGGAAAATGATGCCCATGTTGCTCCCTGAGAATTGTCTGCAGGAGCTACTGAGCTCCGTTCTACCCACAAGGACGCTTGTACTCAGGTAGAATGGGTGCATAAACCCTCCAGAACCGGCAGGTTCTACAACAGATATGCCAAGGCAATAGCCTCCCCCTAATCCAGTGCCCAAAGTCAACTTAGCAGCCATGTCACCCTTGCGTGGGCCAGCAAACACCACAAAAAGATAGTCAAACTTATGAAAAGAATTCATAACCTCCAAGTACTAGAGAAGCACCCTCCAGACATTCACAAAGTGGAGATCCTTATCCTTGCCCTCTGACACTGCCCCAGAGAGGAGGAGGGCAGGCAGACTACCTGGTTCACATGAGAGAGAGAAATCACCTTAGGCAAGAAGGAAGGTATAGGCTGAATGGAAAACGGCCTCTTTTGAAAAAGACAGATAAGGATCTCAGCTTGCTGCTCCTTATGCCTAGAACAAACTATCCAAATCTGTACATAAGGGCTTCATCTCTGGCCCTTTTCAAAACCAGGCTGAAAATTCACCTCTTCAAGACTGCTTTTGGATCCTGACCCACTTAGACTCCTATGTGTTTCCTTACTATTCCCCTTGATATATCCTTGTCTTCAGCTGTTGTGTTGTCTGTCTTGACTAGATTGTAAGCTCTGATAAGCAGGGACTATCTTTTATATGGTGTCTGTACAGCGCTGCATACATCTTGTAGTGCTATACAAATTGAAACCAAGAAGACCGTCTTGAGCGCCAAATCCTTCAAAGTAGCATGCTTCAATGACTCAAAGGGTGCCGACATCAGGGCCCTGAGCACCAGCCTGAGAGACTGGCATCCATCATCAGGAGGATCCAGGAGAAATCATCCAGTGGCACACCCTTCCTCAGATGACAGAGCTACTGCCACCATCGCAGGCTGGCCTTCACCTTCAATGGGAGCAGGTGCCTGCACTTGAATTCCTGAGAACTCAGGGACCACAGAGTCAGCAAAGACCGCTGGATCAGTCACATGTGAGCACACGCCAATGGCACAATCTCTATGGTCGCTGCCATCAATCTGAGGAGTTGAACATAATCCAAGACCCCGGGAGCCTGCTGCGTACAGACTAGCACCAGGCAATTCAGTCTTTTGACTTTCTTCTCTGGCAGGAAAACTCTCCCTGAGCATCAAAACGTGCTCCCAGAAACTCCAGGAAGGCAACAGCTGGCTCTTTCCCCGATTGATCACCTAGCTGTGGCTTTCCAAAAAGGACACCACCTGAGATAATTCTGAAAGTGAATGGGCCTGGATAAGCCAGTCGTCCTGATATGGATGGACACAGATTCCTCAGTGCCGCAGCCACTGCCATCACCACCACCACAATCTTGGAGAACCTCCTCAGGGTGGTGAATAGCCCAAAAGGGAGGGCAGTGAACTGATAGTGAGCCATGCATGGCAAAATGCAGATACTTTTGCTGATCTGCCAAGATCGGGATATGAAAATAAGCCTCAGCAAAATCCAGAGAGGCCAAGAACGCCCCTCAGTGCACTGCTTGCATCACGGAGTACAAGGTTTCAATCCGGAAGCGCAGGATTCACAAGTGCTCGTTGACCCCCTTGAAGTCTAGAATGGGCCGGAAGGAACCATCCTTTCTGGGCACCACAAAATAAATGGAGTATCTGCCCTTGCCCCCCAGATTTGTCTAGCTGTATGAACCTAATTCACTCCAAACCTGTTCGGGAACTATCACTTTTCCCTAATTATTCACATTATTCATATTAATCTGTTTGAATGAAAGCAACGGGTCTCAGACTTCCAAGAGCTATTAGTCCTAATTCAGTCAGGACATTGCTCTAATTTGCATCAATGACCCTTGTGTTGCTTGACTCTTCTGTTGATAATCACATAGTAACTTCTTGCTATTCGTTATTGATCTTAAAAAAGAAACAAAAAGTAGGTGCTTATCTTTAAAATCGCCCAACACCGATCTCAGCGCTGCCGTGTTTCACTAGCGAGCTGTTTCATCAGGGGCAAACACCACTCTCTTCCTTCAAACAAACATTTCGAATGGCAAGTTCAGTACGCAATGGTTTTTCATATCCGTTTCATAGAAGAGTCAAGCAACACAAGGGTCATTGATGCAAATTAGAGCAATGTCCTGACTGAATTAGGACTAATAGCTCTTGGAAGTCTGAGACCCGTTGCTTTCATTCAAACAGATTAATATGAATAATGTGAATAATTAGGGAAAAGTGATAGTTCCCGAACAGGTTTGGAGTGAATTAGGTTCATACAGCTTAACAGTAACTTTACTCCATAAAGAAAGGACCATATTTACGTTGTTTACAACCCCAGATTTGTCTAGCAACTTGTCCAAGGCACTTCTGATTGAAGACCCATAAGGGGAGATGAAGGCATCCGGAATCGGCTCTTTGCATTCCAGGACAGAGCCAAACTGAATGGTGTGTAGCACCAAGTGACCCTTGATAACTCGGGCACATTCCTGAAAGAAAAGGCAAAGCCTGCCTCCAACCAGAGGAACCAGGGAATGGGCCCCAAAACCCTCACAGCATAGCCTGGGAGGGTCCCCCTCTGGAAAGAACAGAGTCCCTAGGCCCATGTGCTCCATAAAAGCACCGAGAATGAGTCCAAAGCCCAGAAGCATAGGAGAGTAAAGGTCTTCCAGGTCAGTAACAACGAAAGTCCCGAGACCCCTGGGAATCCAGTCAGCATGCCCTTAGTGGACAGGTGGAGGCTGACAAGAAAGAGGCAACAGCCTGCTTCACAAGCCCCCTGGAACTGTCTTCCAAAGGAGTTAAGATGTCATCTCGCCCAGGTCCTTCACCAGCTTCTTCAAATTGGCTCGAAAAAGAAGCCTCCCCTTAAAAGCCAGTTGGGCCAACAGGGCTTTGGAAGACAGAAACATGACAGCAGAAAAAGACCACATGGCCCATCTAGTCTGCCCTTCCATATCAACTCCAATAGTGCCGCTTTTACCTTTAGAGATCCTCTGTGTTTGTCTCATGCTTTTTTGAATTCAGATACTGTCCTCCTGTCCACCACCCTCACTGGGAGACTATTCCATGCATTTACCATTCTTGCCGGAGTCAACTCCAATGCCATCACACCATCTTCAGGGCACTATCCCTGGCTGTCAAATGTACCAGGTCATTTTATTTATTTTATTTTTTATTTACATTCTCTTATATACCGCGCTATTCTGCATCAGTGCGGTTTACATTGAACAAACTGAAATTACATTGAACAGGGCATTATAACTTGGAGATAACTATTTTACAGGGAACATGGGCAATGGAGGGTTAAGTGGCTTGCCCAAGACCACAAGGAGCACCTGTGGGACTAGAAACCCCAGTCCTTCCGGCCGAAGGTTGCTGTCCTCTAGTGGGATTTGAACCCCCGACCTTCCGGCCTGAAGTACCTTGCCCCAACCACTAGGCCACTCCTCCACTCTGATGGCATCTGGTAACCACCATGACCTGCCCCATCCACCTTGGGAATACCAAACCACTCAATGCACTCCTCCTCCAGGAGAGCACAGATTTTCTTACACACCCTTAACGCCTTAGGCAGAGAGTCGGGAGAGTCCCACTCTGAATGGATCATATCCTTGATCACATATGGGACGGGGAAAACAGTTGTAGATTTCCACACCCCTTGAAGGAGTGGGTGCATCTTTCGCTCCTGGCTCCATGCCAGAAATATCCATCAAGTTCAAAGTGGATGAGACCCTGGCAATCAACACCGCCAGTTCCTCCTTCCTGAATAGGTGGATCTCTCTGGCCTCTCACAATCTTATGAAGGCAAGAATACTTTTTCATCCACATCAGAGCCCATTACAGAGCTATTTGAATCCAAGTCATAGTCAAAATCTCAGACAGCTTCCAGCTGTACGCCATCTCCAGAGGGCACACCTCGCTGGGGATGCTTAGCCAAAGGCAATCGAACAGGGCTTCTACTCAGCCAGAGACTGCACCTGCCACAGGGTTCAAATTTCCATGCCAGAAGGACCAGGCCTGCTGCAGAAAAGAAAAGAGGACGATAACCCGGAGTCCAGAAGCTCTCCTCTCGGAAATGACCCCCTCCAACACCATGGGGCATAGCCACCGCAGAACCCGTAGAGGATGAGAGATAGCTCACAGAGTGGTTGCTGGACCCTCCAGCCGGCTGGATATCCTTACCCATAACGTCATCCATCACCTCCTGTCCTGAAGAAGACAAAGCTGGACAAACTGCATCCCCTGGCTGAGAGAGGGGGAGCAGGCACTCCAGTGATGACTCAGAAGCTGCCATGTAAGGAGAGCAGAGTCCAGAATCCGGAGATGAGACGCCTTGCTTGCCCCAGGTCAAATGACGTTTCCTGGAAGAAGACAGAGAGAGTTAAAGGAAGTACAACTATAGTCCTGGCATGCTAAGGCCACAGCAGCCCAAAAGGCATTTTTAACTGCACTTTTATTGCAACACACCTTACAGGCACTAGGGAAGGAATACGCATTGGAGCCACTTGGGTAGAATGCATGCTGGGACCGCACGACCGCCAGGCGCACAATAGGTAAAAATGCTACTAATGCATGCAGAAAATGCGTTAGTAGCATTTTGGAGTGGAGGAGTGGTCTAATGGTTGGGGCAAGGTACTTCAGGCCGGAAGGTCGGGGGTTCAAATCCCACTAGAGGACAGCAACCTTGGGCCGGAAGGACTGGGGTTTCTAGTCCCACAGGTGCTCCTTGTGGTCTTGGGCAAGCCACTTAACCCTCCATAGCCCATGTTCCCTGTAAAATAGTTATCTCCAAGTTATAATGCCCTGTTCAATGTAATTTCAGTTTGCTCAATGTAAGCCGCCTTGATATCATGAAAGGCGGTATATAAGAAATGTTAAATAAATAAATGGTGGGAAACCTCCACACTGCATCAACAGTCATGAGTGGTCTATCCCAAATTGCATCCCACACAGACTGAATCGGGAGCCCCCAGCAAGGACAATGACAAGGACAAGCCCCCTGAGAGCCCCAGGCAGAGAATCCATGCCAGGCTCCACTCTACTCTCCTGAAACTGTTTTACTGGCTTTGCAGCACTGCATTTAAGGTGGCTGGTAGGCAGATCCCTCTGACAGCCTTCTGCGATCTTCAGGAGAGACCACGGGCAACAGAGGAGGAGGGAGAGGGCACTAAGGTTGCTGTACTCTTACACATCCTTCCAATTTCTGGCTGCTCAACAGGCTCTTATCATAATAAGCGCATGGAGCTGAACCAGATTTATTTATTTATTTATTACACATTTATATACCGCCCCTTCCAGAGATCAGGGGCGGTTTACAAGGAACCAACATGTTACATATAACAGGGTTTGAACTTTTTACATTATAACATTATTAGTCATAGACTTAACTAAACCAGAGAAACTATATACATATAACTATAAATACATGTTAACTGGGCTTATGAGAGTGGGATACAGTGAGTCGGGAGGGGGGGATAGGTGCATAGGTGCTGTCATTATGTGCGTGGCTAAGTTATTTGTGAGTTTAGGCAGGTATTACCAATTCCATAGTGAGCGGTGAAGAGGTTGTTTTTGAGGGTTTTTCTGAAAGTCTGAAGAGACGTCTTTAACACTAGAAGCCCCAAAGTGCGTCAATTGACACAAATGCATCTTCGAAGTTGTATACCAGCGCCACTGCTAGAACCATGTCAGTCATGTTCCATGACTTTGTTAGCAAGGTCAAGATGTTCAAATATGTGCATCGAAAATTAATGACAGATGCACCACCTAGCGGAAAAATGAATTTATACCTAGAAGCCCCAAAGTACATCAATTGTCTTGGATGCGTCAATTGACGTACTTTGGGGCTTCTAGGTATAAATTCATGTTTCTGCTAGGTGGCGCATCTCAATCACTGTTTACAGTTTTACTCCGACATTACAAACAATAAACACACGATGACATCATATAATGACGTCACATACTGCACGTATTTAACAAATAAGTAACTTCACATTAATTCACATCTGCATTTCATGCTAAACGCAGTCGTCGTGATAATGTGTCAATTGACGCACTTTGGGGTTTCTAGGTAAAATGCCTTTTGGAGCTTCTAGTGTTAATTGCTCGGATTGAGGGTGGGAGGGAGTTCCATAGGTTAGGGGCGGTGAAGGTGAAAGCTCTGGAGCTTGTGGTCTGTTTCGTTTTGCGAATTGAGCTGGGGATCTCAAGGGAGTGTAGTGCATTTTCCCTTCGAGATCTGAAGGAGTATCGGCAGATGGCACTATATTATTGACCGATTTAAAGGTTGTCACGAGAGTCTTGTATTTTATATGGCTCAGTATTGGGAGCCAGTGAAGGTTACATAGAATAGGTGTGATCTGATTGGTTAGAGGGGCCCTGCAAATGACTCTTGCTGTAACGTTTTGTGCTCTTTGGATGATATTGAGTTTTTTGGCTGGTAGACCTTGTAACAGACTGTTAAAGTAGTCAAAATGGGGGGGGGGGGGGATAATGGCTTGGATTACTGATCTGAAGTCGTGCGACTCGAGGAATGTCTTATGTGCTGAATGGTCTTTAGTTTGTAGAAGATTGTTTTAACTGTTTGTTTTAGGTGGGGGATCATGGTGAGGGGCTGATCAATAATTATGCCAAGGTATCTAACTTCTTGTTTGATTGGAAGGATGACACTATTGATGTCAATAGTTTGGGGGAGGGTTGCCTCTTGGTTCTTTGTGATGTACATGGCTTCAGTTTTTTTGAAATTGATGGCGAGGTTGTTGGTGTTTAGCCAAGATTCAGCTTCCCTGATGCAGTCGGATAAGTTGTTAAAGGTAGGGTTGTTTATGTCTATGGGAGGGGACAACATAATGTCGTCAGCATAGATATAATACCCTATGTTAAATTTTTTGAATACGTTGGCGATTGGCTATAGGTAGAGACTGAATAGGAGGGTTGAGAGGGTGGACCCTTGGGGTATCCCTTGATCCTGTGTGAATGTAACTGGGGGTACATTGTCTGTTTGGATACGTAGTTTATGGTTAGAGATATAACTTCCTATGGCTATCGAAAAGACTGCAGTCTGGTGGAGCCTTCCACGTTGCACTCAAGTGAGAGAGTCGCTCTCAAGGTGGTCGTTCACAAGCATTTAATCAATCTTTTCGTCTCAATCTTCAGATTTTCTTCAGAGAGGAGAAAATCCATCCACCATCTGCTGGAGACAAAGAAATACTGAAGAGACCGCTGGTGGCTGAGGTGAATAGAGGCATTGGAGTGATGTCACTGAAACCTGGGCTTTTCATTGGCTCTTTGTCTCCACCAATATGCTGGTAGTGAAGCACAACCCACTTGTTTGGAATTATCCAACAGGACGAGATGGAATGCTCTATTAGCCCATGCTGTTAGTGCGTGCTATTCCCACATTAACTACTTAGTCCAGTTAGCAAACACGTCTTTTACAGGCTTATTTGACATCTCTATGTGAGTGAAACAAGTAAAAATAAAAAGGTACATCTTTTTTGACGGCATCAAAAAATAATGGAATTATCTTCACATATTTCCCGATTAATGCACTTCCAGACCTATGAAGAATTTAATTCAACATGAACTCAATGGCTACCAAAAAAAAAAAAACACCCCACATGATAAACGTGTTACAAATCATATGGAATACCTTTTTGTGAACAGATTCAATGCTCTGTGCCGTCTCATTTATATGTCTGAAAAGATTTGAAGCTTGCTCTTGTATCTTGTTCGTATAGTCTGCTTTAATGGTACTTTTATAGATCATCAAATCATTCTTGAGGGAGCTGAAGGACTGAAGATTCATAAAATCCAGATTATAAAATACATTAACAACAACTTACTACTATGTTCTTCACATGTGCCTACAAACTCACATCAATATTTACATTTTAGTCATAGGTTTCAAAATCCTGACTAGCAGAGGGATTAATGAAAATGACTGCAGCTCTCTGATCATTTTCTGCTCTGCAAAGATATAGCAACAGAGATAGATCACAGATTCTGCAATCAGCACACAAAAACTGAACCAAGGTCAAATTTAACTCAAAGCATAGTTACTCACCTGTAAAGCACAGTTACTTACCTGTAACAGGTGATCTCTGGGAACAGCAGGAATTAGTCCTCACATATGGGTACATCGGTACCGACGGAGCCTGCGCGGGAAAGCTCCCCAGCTTCCCAGAAGGAAAGCTTTTGGGGCCTCCCACTGGGCATGGGCTGCCTTCCCGCCTTCCTGACCAACTCTCCTCAGTTCGAGTTTAAAGCTGAGACAATAGAGAGAGGAAAGGAAAGAGAGAGATAGATACAACTCCTAGGGGAGGCGGGTGGGTTGTGAGGACTAATTCCTGCTGTTCCCAGAGATCACCTGTTACAGGTAAGTAACTGTGCTATCTCAGGAACAAGCAGGAATAAGTCCTCACATATGGGGACTCCCTAGCTAAGATGCCTGGGAGATCCCCTGAAGGGTATGAGACCCTGAAAGGTTCCTCATCTTCCTATGGATCTCAGGCATCCATTCAGGGAAGGTGGGCTGGAGTTGTTCAAGAATGGAACAGGTGTCTGAGGACAGCCTGACCAAACAAGGCATCCCGGCGGGAGTCCTTGTCCAAACAGTAATGGGCTGTAAAGGTATGAACCGAGGCCCAGGTGGCTGCTCGACAGATCTGGTCAATGGACACAGAGTTTAAATGAGCCATAGAGGTGGCCATGGCCCTCACGTTGTGAGCGGTGACATGGCCCTCCAGAGAAAGGTTTTTACTCTGGTAAGCAAAAGAGATACACTGAGCAATCCAATTGGAGAGTGTTCTTTTGGAGACTGGAAGTCCGAAATGAGAAGGATCAAAAGCAACAAAAAGCTGAGAAGACTTTCGATGTTGCTGTGTCCTGTGGAGGTAAAAGGCAAGAGCTCTTTTACAGTCTAGAGTATGAAGGTTCCTCTCTGCACTGGATGCATGAGGAGCTGGAAAAAAGACAGGTAAATATACCTTTTGATTAAGATGAAAAGGGGAGACCACTTTAGGCATAAAGTGGGGATTGGTCCTAAGGACCACCTTATCATGATGGAACCTTGTATAAGGTGGATTAGCCACTAGAGCTTGCAGTTCACTGATACGGCGAGCTGAGGTGACTGCAATAAGAAAAATAACCTTCCAGGAAAGAAATTTCCACGGACTTGCAAAGAGGTCTATGTCCGGGGTTCCCCATTTCTGGAAGATTCTGAGTACCTGATCCATGTGCAGGGACCATTCGTGTGGAAGCAGAACTCGACTGAGTCTGTCTGCCCAAGAGTTTTGGATTCCTGGAAGATATACTGCCAGGAGATGGATTTGATGCTCTCTGGCGAAGGCCCATAATCTTAGAGCTTCGTTGCAAAGCGACAGAGAGCCAGTCCCTCCTTGTTTGTTTATGTAAAACATGGCTACTTGATTGTCCGTGTGAATAAGGACTGTCATGTTGCTGAGGAGGGTATGAAAAACTTTGAGAGCCAGAAAGATTGCTCGAAGTTCCAAGTGGTTGATATGAAGGGTGGTCTCCTGTGGAGACCAAGTGCCCTAAGTGGAGAGATCTTGGAGATGAGCCCCCCAACCTGTTTGGGAGGCATCTGTTGTCAGGGTTGCTTGGGGCAACAATGGTTGAAAGGGGGCCCCCAACAACAGATTTTGAGTGGATATCCACCATTGGAAAGACCAAAAGAGACGATTGGAGTTTGCTATTTGGTCTGAGAGAGCTCCTGATGCTGAGTCCACTGGGTGGATAAAGTCCATTGAGCTGCTCTCATATGTAGGCGAGCATAAGGCACCACATGCACTGTGGAGGCCATGTGGCCTAATAGTTGTAGCATCTCTCTGGCAGTCAAGTGGCTTCTGGACTGAGTCTGAGAGGCTAAGTGCACTAGACGTTGGCAACGGGCCTGAGCTAGATAGGCCTTTGCAGTGGTGGTATCCAACCAGGCCCCTATGAACTCCAGGGATTGCGTAGGGGTGAGTTGAGACTTTGGCAGATTGATCACAAGTCCCAGATACTGCAGGATGCGTCTGGTGCGATCCAGGGAAGTCTGAGCCTCGGACTGAGATGGAGCTCGGATGAGCCAGTCGTCCAGGTATGGGAAGACAAAAATTCCCAGGGAGCGTAGAAATGCAGCTACTATTGCCATGCATTTGGTAAATACCCTTGGAGCAGAGGCTAGACCGAAGGGAAGTACTCTGTACTGGAAGTGTTTTCCCTGGAACAGAACAAAGCCAATCCTGACTCTGTAGGTATGGAAAGAGAGTACCTAGAGAAAGCATCTTGAATTTCTCCTTGTATAGAAATTTGTTCAATTCTCTGAGATCCAGAATGGGTCTGTACCCCCCTGTTTTCTTGGGAATGAGAAAATAAGGGGAGTAAAAACCTGATCCCTGTTGAGGAAGAGGAACCTCTTCTATTGCCTTTTGGGCGAGAAGAGTGGTCACCTCCTGACTCAACAGGTCTAGGAGAGATGGGGGAGAATTGAAACTTCTCACCATGGTATGGGGAGGAAGGTTGGAGAAATGTAGTTTGTAGCCCTCTCTGATGATAGAGAGGGTCCATTGTTCTGATGTGATTTGCTCCCATCTGGGAGCAAAATGAGTTAACCTTCCTGGAATGGTGAGAGGTTCTGGTTTTAGAGCCAGAAAGGTTAAGTTCTCTAGATTTAAGTCAAAAACCCTGAGGGGGTTGGGACTGTTGGGCTGTAGCAGCCCCTGCAGGTTTTGCCCTGGCCTGTTTAGGCTGCTGACGCTTAGGAGCAAAGCGAGCTGCAGAAGATTGTTGGCCAGTATTTGTGGCAAATCTGGCCTTCTTGTAGAAAGGCTTTTTGAAAGATTTTTTCTTGACAGGGGTAGAGGTAGACTTAGAAAGTCTATCTAATGCAGCATTTTCTGCATCCATTTGAGTGGCTTTGATTTGCCACTCCTTACCAAACAGATTCTCACCTGTACAGGGCAAATTAACCAACCCATCTTGGACCCAGGGTTCTAGGTCAGAGGCCTGGAGCCAAGCAATTCTGCGAGCCGCAATGGCAATACCTGAGGCTCTGCTAGCACCCTCAAAGGAGTCAAAGGCTGCTCTGTTGGAGAACTTTGAAATATCTTGGGTATGCTTTAGCAAAAGAAGGAACTCCTCCTTTCTATCCTCTGGGATAAAGGGGAGAAAATGGCGTATCTTTAATGCAATCTCCTTCAGAAACATGCCCATATAGAGTCTGTATGAGTTGATTCTGCCAATAAGCATACTTGCTTGGAAGATTTTTCTTCCAAAAGCATCCAGAGTCCTACATTCTCTTCCTGGGGGAGTAGAAGAGTGTCTTTTAGTACTCTTTATCCTTTTCATAGCTGACTGCACCACGATGGAGTGGTGAGGGAGCTGAGTTTTTTGAAACCCAGGAGAAGGGGGGACACGATACATGGTGTCCAGACGACGAAAATGTGGAGATAGGGTGAGAGGAGTCTCCCATAAGTCCATCATGTGTTCTTGAAGAATTTCATGGATGGGCAAGGTGACTGCCTCTTTGGGAACCTTAGAGTATCCTAAACTGTCTAACCTTTTTGCTCTAGGTTCTTTTTCAGAGGATACAGAAATAGAAAGACCTTTAGCTACTTCAATGATGAAGTCTTGAAAGGATAAATCCTCTGGAGGAGACATTCTCCTCTTTGGAGAAGAGGGCTCCTCAGGTAGAGTAAGGGATACTTCAGCAGAGTCATCTGATGAATCAGAATCATCAGAAGACTCAAAGTATCGTCTGTTTGCTTCCAGGGATCGATAAGCGTATCGACCGGTATCGACATCGGGGGTACCCGGAACCGGATCGGTATCGGGAAAAACCCCGGAACCAGGAACCGGAATCGGTATCCTGGTCGATGTGGATGGCCTGGGTACCGGTATCGGTTGTGGTACCGGAACCGGAGTCGGTACTGCAGGATGCGGTACCGAGGGCGTCGCAGCCTTAATGAAAGCGAAAATGGCCTGAACTGTTTGATCCATGGACGCCACGACTGTCTGGATGTCGGTACCAGATGAATGAGCCGGTACCCCAGAACAGTCTAACAGGTGATCGGTCGAGGCCGTGCCATCGATGTCAACCTATAACCCCATAGGAGGAGCTTTGGAAGCCAGAGCTTCCCGCCGGGGTTGTTTGGCTGGGGCAGGGTCCTCAGGGTCAAGCCCAGGGGTATCTCGATACTTAGAGGGAGATTTGCCCTTTCAGGACCTGCCAGAGGAATGTTTGGTTACCTGAGATCCATCAGGAGAGGAAGACCTGGAAGATGTCGATGCTGGAGTATCTGTAGAAAACAGCATGTGAAACTTGGCTGCCCGGTTCTGTAAGCCACCTTTAGACATCAAAGAACAGGATGGGCAATCTGGAATGGAATGGTCAGGCCCCAAACATTTAAGACACCATTCATGGGTGTCTGTGACTGAAATAGTACCGCTGCACTTGGTGCATTTTTTAAACCCAGAGGCTTGTTTCTCCATGAGGGAGAATTTGTGAAGGCCTAAAGGCCTCACAGAACAAACACACCAAGTGAGGAAAAAAGAAGATTTTTTTTTTTTTTTTTTTTTTAGAAATAAAGGAAAAAGGACCGGCGGTACCGGTCTGGAATCGGGGAAGGCAGACACGCGGCCAAAGAAATAAATTAAAATAACAACTTCTTCAGCGGTGACAGGAACACGACCTGCTGGCTCCGCGGAAAAAGAAGAACTGAGGAGAGTTGGTCAGGAAGGCGGGAAGGCAGCACGCATGCGCAGTGGGAGGCCCCAAAAGCTTTCCTTCTGGGAAGCTGGGGAGCTTTCCCGCGCAGGCTCCGTCGGTACCGACGTACCCATATGTGAGGACTTATTCCTGCTTGTTCCTGGAGATCAGGTGTTCTCTGGGGACAACAGGAATCAGTCCTCACATATGGGTGACGTCGCCGCTGACGGAGCCCTTGCGGAAGCATCCCCACAGCTTTCAAAGAAAGCCTTTGGGAGATCCCACCACGCATGTGCGATCCCATTCCCGCCCAAGGGTGCCATGCTTCCCCCCGCGATCATATCACTCCTATTCTGCAACAGCTTCATTGGCTCCCAGTATTATTTCGGACAAAATTCAAGATCCTTACACTTGTTCATCGTGCCATTTATTCCCATAAACCTCAGTATTTAGCCGACCTGTTAACATTCCATACACCCACCCGGAGTCTCCGCTCTATTCATATCAACCGCTTACACCTCCCTTCCCCCTCACAAGCACATTTGCAGGTCACTAGACAGTCAGCCTTCTTCTATGTCGGCCCCTCCCTGTGGAACTCCCTGCCTACTGCCTTAATATTGGAAGAGTCCTATCCCAAATTTCGTTCCCTCCTGAAGACCCACCTTTTCTCCTCCGCTTTCAACCTCCCTCCTAACCCTTGACTCTCCTTCCCCTTTATTTTGAGTCCCACCACCTCCTTTTCGCTCTTTTATCTTTCCTGTCTATATTGATTGTATTTCCTTTCTCTCTTTCTTTTTTTTTTGAATTGTAAACCGCCCCGGTGTAATGGGGGGCGGTATATCAAATGTTTGATAAACAAACAATAAACAATCTTGCTCAGATGACATAGCTAAAAAAACCGCAAAAAATAATATGGTAAAGAAGCAACTCCAAGGGGAGGAGTGAGGGTTGTGAGGACTGATTCCTGCTGTCCTCGGAGAACACCTGTTACAGGTGAGTAACTACGCTTTCTCCAGGAACAAGCAGGAAGTCAGCCCTCACATATGGGACTCCCTAGCTACAGGCTACCGAAAGCCCATAGAGAAAAATCATGGTTATTCTTAGAGGAATCCACGAGTAGAAGTAATTGAGTCTGCAGGTGCAGACTGCAGTAGGACCTGTGTGTCTGATGGGAACCAGCACTCCGGTAGACTTAACACAGAAGGGCTGGAGGGTAGGAGTTGCCTAGACCCCGAAACGATTACAGAGCACAGCCTCGCCGAAGGCACTGTCCCATCAGGACTCCCTCTTCAGGCGAAGGTATGGACGGAAGACCAGGTGGTGGCCCGGAAGATGTCTGCCATCGGGACGAAGCGCAGGTTTGCCACAGAGGCTGCCATGGCCCCGACATAGTGCGCCATGACCCGGCCATCCAGTGAAAGCCCCACCTGTTCATAGGCAAGGGCAATACAGTCCACCACCCAGGTAGATAGCGTACACTTGGTCACCGATTCCCCCAGTCTACTGGGGTCATACGAGACAAAAAGCTGAGAAGCTTTAGGGTGGCCCTGGGTAGGTTGAATGTAGAAGGACAGGGCCCTCTTACAGCCCAAAGTGTGGAGGACAGTGTCCACCCTACTCAGGAAGGTGGTGTGGAGCACCACCTCCTGGTTGAGGTGAAAAAGCGATACCACCTTCGGAAGGAATTTGGGGGGGGTGTAGAGCTTGTGCACTGAGGTGCACTCTGACAGAGCTCGATTCAAGTCCGGAGTGCGGGAGATAGAGATGGTACTGCAGGACCAGCTGCACTGGACAGAAGAATGAGCTAATCCCGTGCTCTGCGCACCAGACTGAAAATCTGCGCCATATGAAAGCGTATGCTTTCCTGGTGGAGGACTTACAGGAAGCCAGCAAGATCTCCTCCACTTCCTCCAAGAGGTTGAAAAGGGTTAGTGTCACCCTTTCAGCAGCTATGCCGACGGTGACAGAGACCCCAGATTGGGGTGCAAGAGGGAGCTCTCTTCCTGCGACAGGAGCCCTGGGGAGCTCCCCAATGGGATGGGAGTCTCCACCGATAACCGGAGTAGCAGCGGGAACCATGGCTGCCTGGGCCATCGAGGGGCTATCAGGATCAGCGAAGCCTTGTCGCAGAGAGTCCTGAACAATGTTTTGGAGATCAGTGGCATGGGTGAGAAGGCATACATGAAACCCCCCAACCACGAGATAAGAAACATATCTGCCATCACCCGAGAAGGGTGGGCTTGCCGAGAGCAGAAGCGGGGCAACTGGTGGTTCTCCGGGTTGGCAAACAGGTCTATCCGTGGTTCCCCCCCAGAGATGGAAAAGCCAGCTGGCTACACTGGGGTCCAGCTGCCACTCGTGTGGCTTGAGGATCCTGCTTAATCTGTTGGCCAGTTTGTTGTCCTGACCTGGCTGGTATACTGCCCGTATGCCCTGCTGGACTGCGTAAAAGCAGAGGGCCATCATCTTGCGGCAGAGGGTGCAGGACGCCGTGCCCCCCTGCTTGTCCACATAGAACATCGCCACCTGGTTGCCTCTTTGGACCAACACTGGTTGTCGCCATAGGAGAAGGCAAAAGGCTTGGAGGACTAAGTTATTCTACAAGGTTGATCTGCTGGTTGCTCTCGCCCTGCAACAAGCTGCCCTGAGTGCGGAGTTCCCCACACTAGGCTCCTCATTCCAACAAGGAGGCATCTGTAATGAGGACCCTTACGGGGCACGGAGTCTGGAAGGGCATCCCTGCCTCGAGGTACTGGGGATTTTGCCACCAGATCAGGGATTCTGCCAACTGGCGGGTCACTACAACTGTGTCAGAGAGACAGCCTGTGGCCTGCGTCCACTGGTCCTAAAGGCACCACTGTGCGGCCCTCATGTGGAGGCAGGCATCTGGGGTGACATGGACCGTGGAGGCCATGTGTCCGAGTAAGCGCAGCAGGAGCCGGGCGGACACCGAGGAACAGCGTTGTACATCCAGGGCCAGAGCCATGAGCCAGGCAGCTTGGTCCCCTGGAAGTAAGGCCCTCGCCTGGAGGGTGTCTAGTCTTGCCTCTATGAACTCCAGATACCGTGTCGGGAGAAGGTGGGACTTGTGGGTAGTTTATTACAAACCCCAGATTTTGGAGGACCTGGAAGGTATGTGAGGTTGTCTGGTGCACATCTAAGGCCATTCCTCCCTTTATGAGCCAGTTGTCCAAGGAGAGGAAGACACCCCCCCCCAATGGAGGCGGAGGAAGGCGGCCACGACTGCTAGACACTTGGTGAAAACCCTTGAGGCGGAACCCAGGCCGAGGAACAGTACCCTATACTGGCAATGGCTGTCCCCCACCATGAACCTCAAGTACTGCTTGTGGTTGGGGTGAATGAGGATGTGTGTGTAGGCACCCTTCAGATCCAAGGAGCATAGCCAATCTCCCTGCTGAAGGTAAGGCAGAAATGTTCCAAGGGAGAGCATCTTGAACTTCTCCCTCACCAGGAATCTGTTCAGATTGCGCAGGCAGAGGATGGACCTTGGCCCCCTGTTCTCTTTGGTACGAGGAATTACCTGAAGTAGAACCCCTTGTCCCTGAGATGGTGGGGAACTGGTTCTACCGATCTGTCCCCGAGAAGACCTACCAGTTTCTTCAGTAGAAGGTCCCGGTAAAGGGGAGACCTGGGAGGCTCTCTTGGAAAGAAAGGGGGAAGACTTTTGGCCAGGTGGAGGAGGTAGCCCTCCTTGATCACTTGGAGTGCCCGAGAATCGGTGGCGATGGCTAGCCACCTTTGGGCATAGTGAATGAGACATCCCCCTGTGGGCTGCTGACCTCCTTGGGGTAGACAGGCTATGCCCAAGGAGTCAAAAACTCCCACCTGGCTGGGTCGGGGCCAAAGCCTCGAGCTTGGTATCCTTCTTCTTACGAAGACCATGCCCATGTCCCTTGGCCTGCTGACCCTACTGGGGAGCCAGGGAGGCCTGAAAGGTGGGTAGTTTCTGTAAGCAGCACCTTTCTTTGGGTAGAAAGCTTTTTACCTAACTGAGCCCTTCTGTCAGGGAGGGGCAGTAGTCTTTTTGGAGAGCCTGGTCCTCATCATGAACTCTGTCTCCAGCTCAGCGAGGTTCTCTCCTTGGCATGGGACGTTGACGAATTTGTCCTGAACCCATTGCTTGAGGTCGGACGACTGTAGCCAAGCTTGGCATCAGGCACCAATGCCCACTGCCGCTACTCGAGCCGCCGACTCAAAGCCATCATAGGCCGCCCGAGACAAGCTTGGAGCACTCACAGACAGCTTTGGCCAGCATCTTGAACCACTGCAGGAGTTTCTCGGAAAGACCAGCTAACAACCTGGCAAGTTCCTTCGCCAGATCTCTCAGGTACATGCCCATGTGCAGCTGGTATGCCTGGATTCGGCCAAAGAGCATCGAGCCTTGGTAGAACTTTCTGCTAAGCGCGTTTAGGGTGCATGCCTCCCTGCCTGGGGGGCACCGAGGAGTGCGCTGACTCTTCAGGCGATGCATGGCAAACTCCACCACCATGGAGTTGTGCAGCAGTTGTGATTTCTGGAAGCCAGGGCTCCAGCAGACTCGATATATCGAGTTGAGCAACTTGCTCACCACCGGCACCAATGCCAGTGTCTCCCACATATGGAGCATTAGCCATTCCATGATAGGAGGGATGGGCACAGTGAGCGATTCCCTCGGAGGGGCTTCGTACTGGAGGATTTCTAGCACCTCTGTCTGAGGATCCTCCTCCGATTCCGTCAGGAATGCTAGGGCTTTGGACATGTCCCTGACAAAGTCAAGGAACACCACTGTCCTCGGGTGGGGATCAAGGCCAGGGCTCCAAGGGAGGGGAGTCCGAGGGAACTTCACAGTGGTAACGGGTGACTGGAGACTCCTTGTCCTCCATTTCCCAGTCAGAATTGTTTGTCGTGGACTCGAGGGAAGGATGACTCATGGGCTCCAGGGCCTCGGAGGTTCCATGGCAGGTGCTGAGCACACTGGTTGGGGAAGATCACGGCCCCATGAAACAGGATCCGGATAAAGACCTCGGCTGAGGATTGATTTGAGGCCGAAGGACCTCAAGGATTGGCTCGGCCTCCGGGGACGACCTCGAAATTGAGGGCCCGGTGGTCTGGGCAGAGGAACAGGTGGTACTGGACAAGTGCCGCCGGTTCCCCTGAGGGGGGAGTCCTCGATGAGGATGGAGTCAAGTGACTGAGGCCGGCCTGAGGTAAAGTCCTTTCGGTGGACCTTCGCAGGTCGCTCCTTCTCCGATCCCTTGGACGAGCGTCTAGGACTGCAGGACCCGACTAGGGACTTACCGAACCTGTCTCAGCAGTCCAAGGACGCCGCCTTTGAGGCCTTCTTCTTCTTGAATTCCCTCGAGGGAGACCCCCTTTCCGAGGAACCATGGCGTCGGTCGGGGTCCGGAAGACTACACTGGGATTCCGCCATTTCGGAGGAGGCTTTAGCCTTAAGTTTTTCCCGGAGTCTCCGGTAACTCTGATCGTGCTGCTGCTGGCGGTTCTTGAGGGCCTTGGTGGACATCTTCTTACAGAGGCTGCATTCCATGGGGTCATGGTCCGGTCCCAGGCAACGAAGGCAGCAGTTGTGTGTGTTGGTCAGGGACATTTTGGCACACCGATCACACTTTTTAAAGCCATTGGTAGCCACGGGAGAAAAAGGTATCCCAGCAAAGTTGAAGACCCGCAGTGCCGCCAGTTGGAAAGAAAAAAAAAAAAAAAAAAAGACTACGAACATGAGACTCTATGCCAGGGCAGCGGGCTCGGATGGCAGGAAGAGGACCAGTGCACTCTTGGAGGAGAGTATGAAACTCAGGTAGAGAAAATCAAATTTTTCCGGGGACAAACCAGACAGACGTCTGAAGGACTCCACAGAAAAAAAAAAGGAGACTGAGCAAGATGGCACCCTTGGGTGGGAAGGGGACCAAGCATGCGTGGTGGCATCTCCAAAAGGCTTTCTCTGAAAGCTGGGGGGATGCTTCCGCAAGGGCTCCGTCGGCGCCGATGTCACCCATATGTGAGGACTGACTGATTATTCCTGGAGAAAAAAGGTAAAAATGTTATAGGATCACTATCTCAGCGATTCCATGAAATGCTTGGGCTCAATACTTATCAGTTGGGGAAATATTAAGTCCATCTTCCATGAAGAAAGCGTAGTTACTCACCTATAACAGGTGTTCTCCAGGGACAGCAGGAATCAGTCCTCACATATGGGTGGCGTCGGCGCAGACTGAGCCATCATGCGGAGCAAATTCCCAGCTTTCTAAGAAAGCCTTTCGGAATTGCATCACGCATGCGCAGTCCCCTTCCTGCCCAAGGGTGCCATCTTGCTCAGTTAAATGACATAGCTAAAAAGACGGCAATATGAATAAAATATATTAATAGGACTGCAACTCCAGGGGAGGAGGGAGGGTCGTGAGGACTGATTCCTGCTGTCCCTGGAGTTCTCCAGGGACAAACAGGAATCAGTCCTCACATATGGGTGACGTCGGCGCCGACAGAACCCTCGCGAAAGCATCCCCCCAGCTTTCAAAGAAAGCCTTTGGGTAATGCCACCACGCATGTGTGATCCCCTTCCCGCCCAAGGGTGCCATCTTGTTCAGTCAGATGATATAGCTAAAAAACGGCAAAAAAATAAAATGGTAAAGAAGCAACTCCAAGGGGAGGAGTGAGGGTTGTGAGGACTGATTCCTGCTGTCCTCGGAGAACACCTATTACAGGTGAGTAATTACGCTTTCTCCAGGAACAAGCAAGAAGTCAGTCCTCACATATGGAACTCCCCAGTTATAGGCTACCAAGAACGCATAGCTGAAAATAGGCTCCCTCTAGTAGAGCCGCAGCAGCCATAATAGGAGTTCAAATGAGAACGTAACACTCCGGTAGCCTGACACCAAAGGGTCGGAGGGTAGGAGTTGCCTACACCTCGACAGGTTACGGAGTACTGCCTGGCCGAAAGCACTATCCCATCGGGACTCCCTATCCAGGCAGTAATGGGCCACAAAAGTCTGACCCAAAGACCATGTGGTGGCCCGGCAGATGTCTGCCAGCGGAACAGAGCAAAAGTGAGCCACTGATGCCACCTGAGCCCTAGCAACGGAAGATTGGCCACCCTGTATCCCAAGCAATACAGTCCGACACTTAAGTGGACAACATACGCTTGGAGACAGGCATCCCCAGCTTACTGGCGTCATAAGAGATGAAGAGCTGAGAAGCCTCTCAATGTCCCCGCATACGCTCCATGTAGAAGGCCAAAGCCCTCTTACAGTCCAGGGTATGCAGAACTGCTTCTGCCCGACTGGCATGCGGCCTGGGAAAGAAGGTCGGATGTACCACCTCCAGGTTGAGGTGGAACAAAGAGACCACTTTCAGAAGGAACTTGGGGTGAGTGCGAAGCACCACCCTGTTCCTATAGAACCGTGTGTACGATCTATCAGAAACCAGAGCCTGCAGCTCACTCACTCGTCTGGCCGATGCGAGTGCCACCAAGAAAAGCACTTTCCAAGAGAGGAAGCGTAGATGGCAGGTAGCCATCTGCTCAAAAGGTGAGCGAGTAAGCTGCTCTAAGACCACATTCAAATCCCATTTGGTTGCCAGGGGGCGAACCAGGGGCTTCAGCAGAAGCAAACCTCTCAGGAACCTGGACACCAAAGGGTATGCAGAAAGAGGTTGTCCTTCCACTGGAGAGTGATGTGCTGAGAAGGCACTAAGGTGGACTCGGAACGAGTTTGACTTGAGGCCTAAATCTGAGAGGTGAAGCAGGTACTGCAACACCACTGACACTTAGCAGGAGAAAGGGTTTTCGCCCTGCTTATCACAACACACCTCAAACCTATGCCTCTTAAACACATAGGTTTTCCTAGTCAATTGCCTTCTTGAGGCTAGCAGTACATCTTCTACATTTTTAGGGAGGAGAAGAGGTGCAAGGACTACCCTTTCAACAGCCATGCCATCAGGTTGAGATACCCGAGGATGGGATGCAGGAGAGTGCCCTCCTCCTGCGACAGGAAGTTGGGATGTAATTCTTGAGGAATTGGGGTCTCTGCCGCCAGTTGAGGCAGCAGCAGAAACCATGGCTGTCTCAGCCATCTTGGGGCTACCAGAATTACTGAGGCTTTGTCCTGAAGGATCTTGAACAGAGTCCTTGTCACCAGAGGCATGAGAGAAAACGCATACAGGAGGCCTACAGACCATGATATTAGGAAAGCATCTGCAGCCACCCTGCATGGATGTGGCTGTCTGGAGCAGAAGCGGGGCAACTGGTGATTCTGTGGGCTCGCAAACAGATCTATGGATGGTTGCCTCCAGTACTGAAACAGCTGCTGGGCTATGTTGGTATCCAGTTGCCATTTGTGCAGCTGGAGAATTCTGCTTAGCTTGTCGGCTAAGAAGTTCTCCTGACCTGGCAAGTAAACTGCTTTGAGAAGCATACCCTGCTTGACTGCAAAAGAGTACAGGTCCAGGGTCTCTTGACATAGGGTATGAGAACCTGTGCCCCCCTGCTTGTTCACATAGAACATTGCCACCTGGTGGTCTGTCTGTTCTCTAGAGGCTAAAGTAGCAGACTTGGAAAGCATAAGACAGACAGAGAGGTACATAGACGAGACCTACAGGGATATAGTCCTGAAGTCCCACCTCCAGTCTGGCAGCATCCCTGTTGCCATGGAGGAGAGAGGTCATGTGACAGGAGAGCATCACCCTGGTGTGGCAGGAAGTGATCCTGTAACTAGGACCTGTCCTCCAGGTGATGTAAAACCCTCTCACACCGAGGAAGTTTCTCCAGGGCCATGTGCCCATGAGGGAAGGGTTAGGACAGCCGTTATAGTTGGTGATTCGATCATTAGGCATGTAGATAGCTGAGTGGCTGGTGGATGTGAGGATCGCCTGGTAACATGCCTGCCTGGTGTGAAGGTAGCAGACCTCACGCGCCACCTAGATAAGTTCTTAGATAGTACTGGAGAGGAGTCTGCTGTCTTGGTACATGTCGGTACCAATGACATAGGAAAATGTGGTAGGGAGGTTCTGGAGACTAAATTTAGGCTTTCAGGTAGGAAGTTGAAATCCAGAACTTCCAGGGTAGCATTCTCCGAAATGCTTCCTGTTCCACGCACAGGACCCAAAAGGCAGGCAGAGCTCCGGAGTCTCAATGCGTGGATGAGACAATGGTGCAGAGATGAGGGTTTTCGACTTGTTAGGAACTGGGGAACATTCTGGGGAAAGGAGGGGCTCTTCCGAAGGGATGGGCTTCACCTTAACCAGGATGGAACCAGGCTGCTGGCATTAACCTTTAAAAAGGAGATAGGGGAAAGCCGACAGTCGCCCAAGAGCGGATGGTTCGGAAGAATGTATCTTTGAAGGATACTACCAAAAGCAGAGAGGTTCCACAAAAGAGTAAAGTAGCCCAAATGCCCTCAAGTATGGAGCAGACAGAGCTTAAAAATCCCAAATTACCCATGTCTAACAATAGCCAAATTAATATGAATAAAATACATTCTCTAAAATGCTTGTATGCAAATGCTAGAAGTCTAAAAAATAAGATGGGAGAGTTAGACTATATAGCACTAAATGAAAGGTTAGATATGATTGGAATATCAGAGACATGGTGAAAGGAGGACAACCAGTGGGACACTGATACCTGGGTACAAACTATATCGTAATGATAGAGCTGATCAAATTGGTGGAGGGGTTGCTCTCTATGTTAGAGAGGGCATTGAGTCAGAAAGGATTAAAGTTTTGCAGGAAACAAAATCTGCTGTAGAATCTATATGGATTGAAATTCCATGTAAAAGGGGGAAGGCAATGGCAGTGGGGGTGTACTATCGAGCGCCTGGCCAGAATGACCAAATGGATGATGAAATCCTCAAAGAAATCAAGGAAGCTAACAAACTTTACAGCACAGTAATAATAATGGGTGATTTCAACTACCCCTGTATCGACTGGGTCAGTGTCACGTCAGGACATGCTAGGGAGATAAAGTTCCTAGATGAAATAAATAACTGCTTCTTGGAGCAGCTGGTTCATGAACCGACCAGAGGGGAAGCCACATTAGACCTAGTCCTTAGTGGAACATCAGATCTAGTGCAAGAGATAAGATTGTTGGGGCCACTTGGCAATAGTGATCATAGCATGATCGCCTTTGATTTAATTAGTGGAGGAGGGATAGTAAGGAAATCCACAGTACTACCTTTTAACTTTCGAAAGGGAGACTATGATAAAATGAGGAAAACAGTTAAGAAAAAAACTAAAAGGAGCAGTTGCAAAGGTTAAAGACGCACATCAGGCTTGGCTGTTGTTGAAAAATACTATCTTGGAAGCCCAGACCAGCTGTATTCCACGCTTTAAGAAAAGTGGAAGGAAGTCCAAAAAACTGCCAGCATGGTTTAAAGGTGAGGTCAGAGAGGCTGTTGTTGCCAAAAAAGCATCTTTCAGGAAATGGAAAAAAGAGCCAAACGACGAAACCTGGAAATAGCACAAGCACTGGCAAGTCAAATGCAAGGCATTGATAAGGCAGGCAAAGGGAGAATTTGAGAAGAAGCTTGCAGCGGAAGCAGAAATGCGAAGTAAAGACCTTTTCAAGTACATTCGTAGCAAAAAACCTGTGAGAGTCAGTTGGTCCATTAGATGATAAAGGGGTTAAAGGAGCACTAAGAGGCAACAAGGCGATAGCGGAGAGACTGAATGAATTCTTTGCTTCAGTCTTTACTGAGGAAGATGTAGGGATGTTACCCATGACTGAAGTGGTATTTAAAGGTGCGAAAGAATTGAAGGAAATATCGATACATCGGGAAGATGCATTACAACTATTAGATAAACTGAAGAGTAGCAAATCACCTGGGCCAGATGGTACACATCCAAGGGTGTTGAAAGAACTGAAATATGAGATTGCAGACCTGCTATTAGTAATCTGTGAACTATCATTATAATCATCTCTAATACCTGAAGATTGGAGGATCGCCAATGTAGCACCAATTTTTAAAAAGGGTTCCAGGGGTGATCCGGGAAACTACAGACCGGCGAGCCTGACATCAGTACCAGGAAAAATGATAGAAACCATCATAAAGAATAAAATTACTCAGCATGTAGATAGTCATGACCTAATGGGAGACAGCCAACATGGCTTTAGACAAGAAAGATCTTGTCTTACTAATCTGTTATGTTTTTTTGAAGGAGTGAATAATCAGGTGGACAAAGGTCAGTCGGTTGATATTGTGTATCTGGACTTTCAGAAAGCCTTTGAAGAGGTCCCTCATGAGAGACTTTTGGCAAAACTAAAGAGTCATGGGATAGGAGGCAGTGTACTATTGTGAATCAGGAACTGGTTAAAAGATAGAAAGCAGAGGATAGGGCTAAATGGCCAATTTTCCCAATAGAGAAAGGTGAATAGTGGTGTACCCCAGGGATCTGTGCTGGGTCCGCTGCTTTTTGACATATTCATAAATGACCTGGAAAGTGGAATAACGAGTGAGGTTACCAAATTTGCAGATGACACAAAACTATTTAAAGTTGTTAAAACCCAAGAGGATTGTGGAAAATTGCAAGAGGATCTTGATAAATTGGAAGACTGGGCATCAAAATGGCAGATGAAATTTAATGTGGACAAGTGCAAGGTTATGCACCTAGGGAAGAACAACCCAAACTATGGTTACACGATGCAAGGTTCCACATTAGGAACTACCACCCAGGAAAAAGATTTAGGCATCATTGTGGATACCATGTTAAAATCCTTGGCCCAGTGTGCAGCAGCAGCCAAGAGAGCAAATAGAATGCTAGGTATGATAAGGAAAGGAATGGAAAATAAAACAAAAGATATTATAATGCCTCTATATCGTTCCATGGTGAGACCGCACCTTGAATATTGTGTGCAATTCTGGTCGCCGTATCTTAAAAAGGATATAGCGATTTTAGAAAAGGTTCAGAGAAGAGCCACCAAAATGGTAAAGGGGATGGAAGGATACTACTATGAAGAAAGGCTAAAAAGGTTAGGGCTCTTTAACCTGGAAAAGAGACGGCTGAGGGGAGATATGATAGAAGTCTATAAATTAATGAACGGAGTGGAACAGGTAAACATAGATCGATTGTTTACCTTATCAGAATATAGAAAGACTAGGGGACATGCAATGAAGCTACAGGGTAAACTATTTAAGACTAATAAAAGAAAATATTTTTTCACTCAACGTGTAATCAAACTCGAATTTGTTACCGGAGGATGTAGTAAAGGCTGTTAGTGTAGCTGGGTTTAAAAAAGGTTTGGACAAGTTCCTGGAGGAAAGGTCCATAAACCATTATTAAGAAGGGACCCAGGATATCAATGCTTGAACCAATACAAGCATTGTGGAACCTGTGTCCCTTGGGGAAACTGCTAGGTACATATGACCTAGATTGGCCACTGTTGGAAACAGAATACTGGGCTTGATGGACCTTGGACTGACCCAGTATGGCATATCTTATGTTCTTATGTCTGAATTAAGACAGGCTGATGAGTCAGGGTTTGACAGAAGGTCCGTAGAGCTAGGCGGATAGCTTGAAGCTCTAGGAGGTTGATCTGTTGTGTGCTCTCCTGTGGAGACCACACACCCTGAGTGCACAATTCCTGGCAATGGGCCCCCCAGCCCAGCAAGGATGCATCTGTAGTCAGCACTTTTGTGTGCTGTGGAGGTTGAACTGGCACCCCCTCCATTAGGTGGTGTGGTTGAAGACACCAGGTCAACGACTGCACCAGTTGTTTGGACACCTTGATCCTGTCTCTTTGTCTGCCTGTGGCCTGTGTCCACTGGTCCCTGAGGCACCACTGAGCTGTTCTCATGTGGAGGCGGGCATTGGGTGTCACATGCACCGTGGAGGCCATGTGACCAAGGAGGCGCAGAAAGTGTCTTGCTGAGATCTAGGATCTGCGATTCACTTGCTGCACTAGGGCCAAAAGTCTCGGTGCCCTGTCTTCTGGTAGATAAGCCCTTGCTTGAAGGGTGTCCAGCCTTGCTCCTATGAACTCCAGCCCTTGAGTGGGAACCAGAGTGTATTTTGTGTAACTGATCACACACCCTAGGTGTTGTAGCAACTGGATAGTGCGAGATGTGGCCTGTTGGCCTTCCAGGGCTGACTGGGCCGCTACCAGCGCTAGGCACTTTGTGAACACCCTGGGTGCAGAAGCGAGGCCAAATGGAAGCACCTTGTACTGAAAGTGGTTTCCTCCCACCACAAATCGTAGATGTTGTCTGTGGTCTAGATGAATTAGGATGTTTGTGTAAGTATCCTTTAGGTCTAAGGAGCATAGCCAGTCTCCCTGGCGGAGGTAAGGCAGCAATATTCCAAGGGAAAGCATCTTGAACTTTTCCCTCACTGGGAACTTTAAGTTGCGCAGGTCAAGGATGGGCCTTAGGCCTCCAGTTCTCTTTGGTATCAGGAAATACCTGGAGTAGAAGTCCTTGCCCTGCAGGTGGTGGGGCACCGGTTCTACCGCCTGATCCTCGAGAAGACCTACTAACTCCTTCAAGAGGAGGTCCCTGAGAGGCTCCCCTGGAAAGTAAGAGGGAGGTGCCTGGGTGAAAAGTAGCAGATAGCCCATTTGGACTATCTGGAGAACCCAGGTATCTGTTGTGATGGCTGGCCACCTGTGAGCATACAGGATCAGCCTTTCTCCTGTGCATGGCCTTACTTCTTTGGAGAGAGGGACTATGCTTTGGGAATCAAAAACCCCCTCCAGGCTGGGCTGGAGTCGGTATCTGGGGCTTGGGGACTTTTTGCTTATGCGGGCCATGCCCCTGTCCCTTGGCCTGCTGCTCCAGTTGGGGAGCTGGGGAGGCCTGATATGTGGGGTAGTTCAGTAAGCAGTACCTTTCCTTAGGAAAAAGGGCTTCTTACCCGAGCCCTTCTTTTTAGAAGGGGCAGAAGTCTTCAGCAAGGGACGTCGACCAACTTGTCCTGCACCCATTGCTCCAGGTCCGATGACTGTAGCCATGCCTGGCGGCGTGCACCGATGCCGGCCACAGCTACCTGGGCTGACGCCTCAAAGCCGTCATAGGCTGCTCAAGTCATAAACTTCAAGCACTCACGGATCCCAGTGGACAAGGTCTTGAAGGGCTGCAAAGGTCCCTTGGAGAGACCAGCTGAGAACCCGGCAATCTCCTTTGCCAGGTCTCGCAGGTACATGCCCATGTACAGCTGGTATGTCTGGATTCGGCATGACAGCACTGAATCCTGGTAGCACTTCTTACTGAGAGTATCCATGTTGCGGGCCTCCCAGCCTGGAGGCACTGAGGAGTGCGTCTTCTGGCTCTTGAGCTGGCGCATGGCCGATTCCACAACCATGGAGTTGTGCAGTAGTTGTGCTTTCTGGAACCCAGGGCTCTTGCGAACTTGGTAAATGGAATCGATTCGCCTGCTGAGCACCGGCATTGAGGCCGGTGTCTCCCACATGCGGAGCATCAGCCATTCCAGAATCAAAGGCACCGGTACAGTAAGGGCTTCTCAAGGAGGAAAGTCATACTGGAGGATCTCGAGCTCTTTGGCTCGAGGCTCCTCCTCAGCCTCCACCGGGAATGACAATGCCTTAGCCATGTCCCGGATGAAGTTCAAGAAGCGAGTATCCTCCGGGGGGGACCTTCTCCAAGGTTCAGAACCCGGGGAATCCGAGGGGACACATCTGGTCCGATGGTTGTCCAGTGACTCCTCGTCTGTTTCCCATCCTGACTCCTCCAAAGAGGAATCGAGTGGCTCTGGCCTCGAGGGCTTTGGCCTCGACCGCCCCGACATCTGTGGAATCAGCGTCAATGACCTCGGTCCAGAACGAAAGGTCGAGGGGGACCTCGGCCAAGGATCGACTCGAGTTCTTAGGGTCTCGATGATCGGCTCAGTCTCCGGAGTCGACTTGGACATCGATGTACTGGTGGTTGGGGCAGATGGACCGGTGAGACCAGCAATCAGCGCCCGCTGCTGTTCCATGAAGGCAGACATGCTGCGCTCCAAGGCCACCATTCTGAGACCGAGCTCAGGCGGCTCCACAGCCCCCGGGCTGGGTCCTGACGCCGTCGGGCCAGACGCCAGTTCTCCTGGAGGAGAGTCCACAACGAGAACTGTGGTTACCTGCTGCGGCGTCTCTGGTTCCTTGTGAGGGAGTTTCGCTTGGTGCTCCAACTTCGAGGATCCGGGGCGACGGTCAGGACTCTGCGACCTGGCCCGCGAAGGACCAGGCCACTCAGAGCCATCCAACGACGCCGCCCTCACAGATTTCTTCTTCCTCCAGTGTTCCCGCGAGTGAGACCCCCTTTCAGAGGACACTCGACGCTGCTCAGGATCAGAGAGCTCCTGAGATGTTGAGGGCTCCAACGAGGTCCGGGCGGGTGCGGACTCAGGAACAATCCTATCATGTTGCTGCTGCCTACTCCTCAAGGTCTTGGAGGACATTTTCCTACATGGGCCACAGACCTTCGGGTCGTGGTCAGGCCCGAGGCAGCAGAGACAGCAGTCATGTGTGTCAGTGAGGGACATTAATTTTGTACAACGATCACACTTTTTAAACCCGCTGGCAGTCATCGGGGGGGGGGGGGGGAAGGGCCCCTGCAAGGTCAAAGGACCGGGCTGCCAGTTAAAAAGAAAAAAAAGAGCACAAACGCTAGTCACAAAGGACAAAAACCGAAAATTTGGACCAGACTCGATGCCGGTGTACTGAGCCGAAGGCAGGAAGGGGCACCAGCGTCGAACCGGTCAAACAGAAAAGACTTTTTCTGACTTTTAAGCATTTTTTTCGCAAGGGAACTTGGACGATGTCCGTTGGGCTCCGTGGAAAAAAGGAGACTGAGCAAGATGGCACCCTTGGGCGGGAAGGGGACTGCGCATGCGTGATGCAATTCCCAAAGGCTTTCTTAGAAAGCTGGTGATTTGCTCCGCATGAGGGCTCCGTCGGCTCTGAAGTCACCCATATGTGAGGACTGACTTCCTGCTTGTTCCTAGAGAATTGTGTTATACTAAAATAATGCATTACGCCTAGGAATGTCATTGCGTAGTACTTCATAATGTAGATACAATTTCCAAAGGAGTTCATTATATATTGCACCGTCTGTCTCTTTCTCTTCCTCCTACTCAGTACTCTCTCTCCTCCCTGTTTGATCCATCTTTCCCCGAGTGTCCTGCCACACCTCAATCATCCCACTCGGTGCCCCTGAAGTAACCTCCCTTAGCCCCACCTCTGGCCTCAGTTCCTCCCTTCCTCTAGTAAATCTATGCTAGCTTGGATTCCAGAAACACTACTACTACTGAACATGTGTATAACACTACAAGACGTACGCAGCACTGCACACACATGTAAAAGACAGTCCCTGCTTATCACAGCTTACAATCTAGTCAAGACAGTGAACATGGTAGCTGAAAACATAAGGGGAATGGTGAGGAAACACAAAGGAAATTAAGCGAATCAAGATCCAAAACCTCACTATCCTCGGTTTTAACAGAATTTCTAATAATTTACTCACCACAGAGGTCAGACTAAAGGCAGGTTTTGTCAGACAAATCCGATTCATTTCTTTGACTGAATGACCAGAGCATTGTACCAAGGGAGAGCACTAGATATGATGTACTTAGTATTTCAGCAAAGCCTTTAATACGGATCCACACTGGCAGCTGATAAATAAATTGAGCGCCCTAGGAATGGACCCTAAAGTAACTGCCTGGGTTAGAAATAAGCTGAGTGGGAGGCAACAAAGAGTACACGTAAATGGAATCCACTCTAAGGAGAAGGATGTTACCTTTGGTGTGCCATGGGGATCTGCCCTTGGTCCAATTTAATGCAGAATGGCTGTCTGGTAAGGTATGCCTCTTTGCGAATGATACCAAAATCTACAATAGGATAGACACCCAGGAAGGTGTAGATAACATAAGGAGCAATCTAGAAAACTTAAAAAAATGATTGAGAATTTAGCAGCTGAGATTTAAGGCCCCTTTTACTAAAGTCCATTAGCTGGTTAATGGGCATTTTAACGTGCTGACACTGGCAGATGGGAACACTAAGGTGCAATAGAGTGTCACAGCATGCTAAAACGCATATCAATCGGAGATCATGGGATGGGGTGGGGAAGGAGTGGAGAGTGGGCATGGAGAGCACATTATTGCTAGTGCCAGGGCAATTGCCATATGCTCAGCAGCAACTCTGCAATTGACATGGGTTCACCTAGTGACTCCTCTATGAGTCATTAAGTGAACTGCCTTAGTGGAATGCACATTGATGTTGAATAGCGCGGTATAGAAGAGACTGGAAATAAATAAATAAATTAGGTAAACGGTAGCTCATTAGCTGCCGGAGACATACTGAACATGCTTCCGACAACTAACATGGAGTATTTGCAATTAACATGTTTGACAGCGGCGCATTAATGGCAAATCAGAAAAAGGGGCCCTTAATGTTAAAAAACGTAGGGTCATGCATTTGGGCTACAAAACGTCAAGGGAGTGGTACCTATAGGTAGTGAAGTATATCTGAACAGAAAAGTAGAGTGGAACCTGGGGGTGATTGTTTCTGATGATCTTAAGGAGGCTAAACAGGTAGAAGAGGCAATGGCGAATGCCAGAAGGATGCTTGGGTGCACAGGGAAAGGAATGGCCAACAGAAAGGAGGAGGTGATAGTGCCTCTGCATAAATCTTAGGTGAGACCTCATTTTGGAGTACTCTGCAATTCTGGAGACCACACTTTCAAAAGGATGCAAACAGGATGGAGTCAGTGCAGAGGGTGGCTACATGAATGGTCAGGGGTCTCCGTCATAAGGCATATCCAGACAGACTTAAAGATTTCAAAATGTATACTTTGGAAGAAAGGCGGGAGAAGGGAGGTATGATAAATATGTTTAAATACCTTCACAGCATAAAAGTACAGGAGAATCTGCTTCAATTGAAAGAAATCTCTGCAACGAGGGGGTATAAGATGAAGGTGAAAAGGGATAGACTCAGGAGTAATCAGAGAAAATATTTCTTTATGAACAGAGTGGTGGATGTGTGGAATAGCCTCCCAGTGGAGATAGTAGAGATGAAAAAACTGTATCTGAATTCCCGGAAGCATGGGACAAACATAAAAAGACTGTAAAGCTTAGTAGTTGGAATGGTAGACTGGATAGATCTTTACCTGCAATCATTTTTTCTCTGTTTCAATAACATAGAACAGAAATATTCTTCCCCTTCACCTTTGGGTCTGACAATATCATGTTCGCACTTCCTCCTGTCACTAACATATATGAAAAATGTTACCCCCACCCCAGTATTACAGCATTGGCTATTTTTTCTTTCATCTGCATCTTTACCTTCCTGACTCCTTTCCTAGATTCTCTTACCTTTTCCAAATATTCATAGTTGTCTTCCTCTTTCTGTGATCTTTTGAATTTTATGAAGACCACCCTCTTTTTCCACACCTTTTCAGCTACCCCTTTTAAGAGCCATAGTGGCCTCCTTTTCGTTTATTGACTGTTCTAACAAAAGGCTTATTGCTCTTAAAATATCTCCTTTCAGTTTTTCCCACAACTTTTCTACATCCCCAAGCTAATGACTTTTGAGGTATTGTCCCATCTTAAAAAAGTTAGTTTTCCTAAAGTCCAGAACCCTCACTTTTAAATGAACTATCTCGGTCCTTGTTCTAATATTGAACTACACCCATCTGGTGATGTGAGGTTAAACCCATACTATATCATCAGAAACACTCTCCCTGTTTGTAAGCACCAGGTACAGTATAGCCCTCTCCTCTGTGGGTTCCACTGCCAATTGCAGGAATAGTTCACCCATAGAGAAGACATTATGTCCTTACTTCTAGATGACACTGCATCACGGATGTCCCAATCAACATCCAGCATATTGAAATCACCTATCAGTGATGGGACTGGCAAGCAAAATCATTTAAGCATTAGGTAAAGTTGGAAAAGGATAGAAAAGCGAGTTATACCACTTAGATATCAGCCATGGATGCTAAGGGACACAAGGGCCCAGTATAGGGACGATAATCCATATGCAATATTAAACTCTGAAAATATGAACCGCCGCCAAATTGGTTTTACTGGAAGGCAGATAATATTCTCTCTCTACATCCATTAGATATAATTGGAATATATTCTGATCTCTTCCTCAGATAAACTCCCTAAGGTGGAAAAATATGGGTTTAAATTGTTTGCGACAATTGTTCAATAACTAAGAAATTTTAGCCTTCGGTAAGCTGAAGGAAGAATATCAGTTCTTATCTAAAGATATCTTCCCATGCCTTCAAATAAGAGCTATAGGAGTTATTTTACAAACTATTTGTGATTTGGATATCTGAAATCAGGTTTCAGCTATACAAATCACACAGGACATCCCCAGACTCATTTTAGAAAGCAGGGTATATAGATGTCCCTAGCGCAAGCACGTCTATGTAGCACAGGGGCATGGTGGAGACATGGCCTGGGTGGAGCAAAGGAGATGCACGTCATTCTGTGATTTCAGAACAGCACAAACATGTCTGGCCTTGGCTGTTGATGCGTCCATGCCGATACCTACTCCTGACCATGAATAAGGTGCAAAAAAAGTGTTTGTCTCATTCAGCGACACTTGCAGGGAGAACAGCAAAATGTCCTCTCACTGCCATAGTAAATTCTGCATGCCAACAAAACATGCATGTAAATTTACAGCCCAATCATTTTACTGTCCCAATGCTACACACCTGCTGATATGAAATGGCCAGCTGGGATGTGCATGCCTCATAAATACCCCCCATTCTCGGCATGTCCAAGAACCCATTTTTGTGCCCGTGCATTTCCTGGAGGTCAACATTTCGAAAAAGCCTGCAGTCATGCATGTAACTGGCCTTGCTATCTGTACAGGCCTCTCCCCATAACTGGTTGCAAGGATGTGCATCTTTTGGGGGAGAGATGGAGTATTTCCTGACATGTGCCTTCCTTCACTGCCGCCACTCCCCGGACATTTTGGACGCGACGCCCTGAATGTCCCAAATTCTTTCTAGATAGTCTTTCTAAAAAGAGTAGTTACTCACCTGTAACAGGTGTTCTCCAGGAGCAGCAGGAAGTCAGTCCTCACATATGGGCGACGTCGGCACAGACGGAGCCCCCGTGTGGAGCATTTCTCCAGCTTTCAAAGAAAGCCTTTGCGAATGCAGCACGCATGCGCGGTCCCCTTATCACCCAAGGGTGCCATCTTCCTCAGTCTGATGACATAGCTAAAAGACAGCAAAAAAAACAAAATAAAGTATATGACTGCAACTCCAGGGGAGGAGGGAGGGTTGTGAGGACTGATTCCTGCTGCTCCTGGAGAACACCTGTTACAGGTGAGTAACTACTCTTTCTCCAGGACCAAGCAGGAAGTCAGTCCTCACATATGGGACTCCCCAGCTCTAGGCTACCGGGAACCCAAAGCTGAAAAAATGGCTCCCCCTCAAGAGCCTCAGCATCCGTGATAAGAATATCTCTGAGAACGCCCCTGTACGGTAGCCCAACACAAGGGCCGGAGGGTAGGAGTTGCCTAAACCTCAAAGACATTAAGAAGTACCGCCTGTCCGAAAGCACTGTCCCTTCAGGACTCTCTCTCGAGGCAGTAGTGGGCTGCAAAAGTCTGGCTTGAAGACCAAGTAGCGGCCCAGCAGATGTCTGCCAACGGAACAGAGCAGAAATGAGCTAATGACGCGGTTTTCGCCCTGACACGGTGGGCCGTGACTCGACCCTGCAAGGGGAGGTCGGCTGCCTTGTACGCCCAGGCGATACAATCTGCTACCCAAGTGGACAATGTACGCTTAGAGACGACAGGTAACGCCAGTTTACTAGGGTCAAAGGAGATGAAGAGCTCAGTAGTCCTTCGATGCCCCCACGTACGTTCAATGTAAAAGGACAACGCCCTCTTACAGTCCAGAGTATGCAAGACTGTTTCAGCCCGGCTGGTATGCGGCCTGGGAAAGAATGTCGGAAGAACCACCTCCTAGTTGAGGTGGAAAGAGGAGACAACTTTTGGAAGGAACTTCGGATGGGTCCGTAGGACCACCCTGTTCCTATAGAACCGTGTGTATGGTCTATCAGAAACCAGAGCTTGTAGGTCACTCACATGTCTGGCCGAGGTAAGAGCTACCAGAAAAAGCACCTTCCAAGAAAGGAAGCGTAAAAGGCAAGTAGCCATCGGCTCAAATGGTGGGCGAGTAAGTTGTTGCAAGACCACGTTCAAATCCCACTCAGTGGCAGGTGGACGAATCGGAAGCTTGAGCAAAAGCAGGCCTCTGAGGAAGCGGGACACCAAGGGGTGAACTGACAGAGACTGTCCTTCCACTGGTGAGTGGTTTGCTGATAGAGCACTGAGGTGGACCCAACCTAGTTGGACTTAAGGCCTAGGTCTGACAGGTGAAGTAGGTATTGCAGTACTACTGGCACAAGGCAGGAGAAAGGATCTTCATTGCGCTGAGCACACCATATTGAGAACCTATGCCACTTGAGGGCATAGGACTTTCTGGTGGATTGCCTCCTAGAGGCCAAGACCACCTCCTCAACTTCCCTAGGTAGAAGTAAGGGAGCTAGCACTATCCGTTCAGCAGCCAGGCCATCAGATTGAGGGATCTGAGATTGGGGTACGGAAGGGAACCCTGATCCTAAGACAGGAGATCGGGTTGCAATCCCAGAGGGAATGGAGTTTCCACTGCCAACTGCAGAAGAAGTGGAAACCACGGTTGCCTCGGCCATCTGGGGGCTACCAGAATCACCAAGGCCTTGTCCCATAGAATCTTGAACAGAGTTTGGGCCACAAGGGGCGTGGGAGGAAACGCATACAGAAGGCCCGTAGATCAAGAGATCAGAAACGCATCTGCTGCCATTCTCAGGGGATGCGGCTGTCTGGAGCAAAACCTTGGCAGCTCACGGTTCAGTGGACTTGCAAAGAGATCGATGGATGGAAGTCCCCATCGTAGAACGATCTGCTGGACCACCAGTGGATCCATCTGCCATTCGTGAGGCTGGAGAATCCTGCTAAGTTTGTCTGCCAAGAAGTTCTCCTGACTAGGTAGATAAACTGCTTTGAGAAACATGCCTTGTTTGACTGCAAAGGAGCAAAGGGCCTGTGCCTCCTGACATAGGAGTCTGGACCCTGTGCCCCCTTGCTTGTTCACATAGAACATTGCTACCTGATTGTCTGTCTGAACTAAGACAGACTGATGAGAGAGGGCATGAGAAAAAGTCTGTAGAGCCAAGCGGATTGCTCGCAACTCCAAAAGATTGATCTGCTGTGTGGCCCCCCGAGGAGACCAGAGGCCTTGAGTGCACGTGCCCTGGCAATGTGCACCCCAGCCCTTTAAGGAAGCATCGGTCGTCAGCACCCCTTTGTGTGCTGGGGCCTGAAAGGGTACCCCCCTGAGAAGGTTTGGAAGATGTAGCCACCACTTCAAGGAGTCCAAGAGTGGTTTGGACAACTTTACTCTGTCTCGGAGGTCGCCTGTGGCTTGCGCCCACTGAGCTCTGAGGCACCACTGAGCCGCCCACATGTGCAGAAGGGCATTCGGGGTCACATGTACCGTGGATGCCATGTGGCTCAGGAGCCGCAGGAAGTGTCTGGTGGAGACCTGAGAATTGCTTTTGAACTGGTTGGCCAAGTCCATCAGCCTGTGGGCCCTGTCCTCGGGCAAGTAAGCCCGTGCCTGCAGGGTGTCTAATCTTGCCCCTATAAACTCTAGGTTCTGTGAGGGGAGCAAAGTGGACTTTGCGTAGTTTGACAAAGCCCAGATGCTGAAGAAGAGAGACAGTGCGAAGAGTGGCCTGTCGGGCCTCCTGGAGAGACTGACCCCTGATGAGCCAGTCGTCCAGATATGGGAAGACAAAAATTCCCTGGTTTCTGAGATAGGCCGCCACCACCGCCAGGCATTTGGTGAAAACCCTGGGGGCGGAGGTTAGGCCAAAGGGAAGTACTCTGTACTGAAAATGCTTTCCTCCCACTACAAATCTGAGATATTGTCTGTGGTCTGTATGGATGAGAATGTGAGTATAAGCATCTTTCAGGTCTAAGGAACATAGCCAATCTCCCTGCTAGAGGTAGGGCAGCAGTATCCCAAGGGCAAGCATCTTGAACTTTTCCCTCTCCAGAAACTTGTTTAGGTTTCGCAAGTCTAGGATAGGCTGGAGGCCGCCTGTCCTTTTTGGTACCAGAAAGTACCTGGAGTAGAAGGCACCAGTTCCACCACCTGTTCCTTTAGAAGACTTGCCAGCTCCTGAAGGAGGAGGTTTCTGTGCAGAGGGAGTCTTGGAGGCTCCCCTGGAAAGTAGGAGAGGGGTATCTGGTGGAAGTGGAGCATGTAGCCCTTTTGGACTATGCTGAGGACCCAGGTATCCCCTGTGATGGCTGGCCACCTGTAGGCGTACAGGGTCAGCCGACCTCCTGTGCTGAGTGGAGCCAGCTGTGGAGAAGAGGCTATGCTGTGGGAGTCAAAACCCCGCTCCCTGCTGTGCAGGAGCCGGAGCTGGCGGCTTGGGGGTCTTCTGCCTACGGGGCCCATGCCCCTACCCCTTGGCCTGCTGGCCCTGTTGGGGAGCTGGAGAGGCCTGATATTGAGGGTAGGATTTGTAGGCAGCACCCTTCCTCGGGAAAAAGGGCTTCGTCCCCGAGCCCTTCTTTTTCTGAGAAGGGGCAGAGGTCTTCCTGGACAGCCTTGTCCTGGTGAGAGTCTCGGTCTTGATTTCCGCAGCCTTTTCAGTCATGGGCTTACCAAAAAGGTTTTCACCTCGGCATGGGACATCGACCAACTTGTCCTGCACCCATGGCTCCAGGTCTGATGACCGTCGCCAGGCCTGATGGCGTGCACCGATGCCAGCTGCGGCTACCCAGGCCGAAGCCTCGAAGCCATCATAGGCTGCTCGAGAGATAAACTTCGAGCACTCTCGAATCCCTGTTGATAAAGCCTTGAACCTATGCAAAGGTTCCTCGGAGAGACCAGCTGAGAACCCGGCGATCTCCTTTGCCAGGTATCGTAGGTACATGCCCATGTACAGCTGGTAGGTCTGGACACGGCAAGACAGCATAGAGCCCTGGAAGCACTTTCTACCAAGGGCATCCAGGTTCCGGGCCTCCCGGCCGGGAGGTACCAAGGAGTGCATCTTCTGACTTTTCAGTCAATGCATGGACGATTCCACAACCATGGAGTGGTGCGGTAATTGTGCCTTTTGGAACCTGGGGCTCTTGCAGACTCGATAAATGGAATCGACCCGCTTGCTTAACACCGGCGTCGAGAGCAGAAGAGCAGCGGAAGAGCAGCCGCTCCAGCATCGGAGGAACCGGAACAGTAAAGACCTCCTTCGGGGGAGAGTCATACTGGAGGGCGTCGAGCTCCTCGGCTCGAGGCTCCTCCTCGGGATCCGCGGGGAAGGCCAAGGCCTTGGCCATATCCCGCACGAAGTCCGAGAACCGGGTATCCTCCGGTGGGGATCGTCTCCGAGGTTCGGACTCGGGTGAGTCCGATGGCTGTCGGGTGACTCTTCGTCGTCCGTCTCCTAGCCCGACTCCCCGGAGGAGGAATCGAGCGGCTCCGGTCGGGCGGGCACCGATGCCCTTCGCCCCGACGCCGAGGGTATCGGCGACAATGACCTCGGCCCCGAACGGGAGGTCGAGGGAGACCGTGGCCGAGGATCGACTCGAGCCCGCATGGACTCGAGGATCGGCTCGGCCTCCGGGGTTGACTTAGACGTCGAGGTCCCGGTGGTCGGGGCAGATGCACCGTTGAGACCGACGATCAATGCCCGCTGCTGTTCCATGAAGGCAGCGAAGCTGCTCTCCAAGGCCGTCAATCTGAGTCCGAGCTCAGGAGACCCAGCAGCCCCCGACTCGGGGCACGACGTCGGCTCCCTCGGAGGAGAGTCCACGAGGACAACAGCACTTACGTGTCCAGCAGACTCCATCTCGACACGAGGATGCTTGGCAGGCCTCTCCGACTCCGAAGACCCGGGGCGGCTATCGGGGCTATGCGACCTGGCCCTCGAGGAAGCAGGAGCGTCCACCGACGACACCCTCGCGGGTTTCTTCTTCCTGCAATGTTCCCGCGAAGGAGACCCTCGCTCAGAGGAACCCCGACGCTGCTCGGGGCCAGAGTCCCGAGACATCGAGGCCTCTGACGAGGTCCGGGCCCGGCCGGATGCGGAGTCAGAAAAAATTCGATCCTTCTGGTGCTGCCGACTCCTCAACGCCTTTGAGGACATCTTGCCACACAGACCTCAGATCATCGGGTCATGAGCGGGTCCGAGGCAACGGAGGCAGCAGTCGTGTGTGTCGGTAAGAGACATAAGTTTCTTACAACGATCACACTTCTTAAACCCGCTGGTAGCCATTGGGGGAAAAAGGGCCCCTGCTAGGTCAAAAGACCGGGCTGCCAGGGATAAAAGAAAAAAGGCGCGAACGCCAGTCACAAAGGACAAAAACCGAAAAAGAGAGGAAAGGACTTGATACTGGCGTATCGGTCTGAGCGGGAAAAGGATCCGGCGTTGAACCAGAGAAAAAAAGAGAAAAATAGGGAAAATCAACTTTTTCCTCGGGGAAAAACGAACTACGTCCGTCGGGCTCCGCGGAAAAAAGAAGACTGAGCAAGATGGCACCCTTGGGCGGGAAGGGGACCGCGCATGCGCGCTGCAATTCCCAAAGGCTTTCTTTGAAAGCTGGGGAAATGCTCCGCACGAGGGCTCCGTCGGCACCGACGTCACCCATATGTGAGGACTGACTTCCTGCTTGGTCCTGGAGAAATTAGAGTTCTAATGATAATACAGTAAATGGTTGCTCATAGGATACTTGGTCAGCTTGAAAGAAGTATCCTATGAGCAGCCATTTATTGTATTATCATTAGAACTCTAATGATTACGCACCTTGACTCTTGATGCAGGCTAGGTTGCTGAAACTCAGCTGAGTTGTGAATTTGAATTTTGGTGGGAAGGTTCATTGGAAAAAGGTATGTAAAGTGCAAGTAGGAACCCAAGAGGAAGGGATTGGGTTTCAGCAAGAAAATTGTTATGATAATCGAAGTAACATAGTAACATAGCATATGATGGCAGTATGGTCCATCTAGTCTGCCCAGAAAGGTGTCAAGAGTAGGTGCACCTGCAGCTCCGTGCAGCTCACCCTTCCCCATGCCTTTGTTTAGCGGTGTACAGTCCGCTCTGTGTAGGTCACCCCTATTTGCTGAGATATAAGAGATAGCTATATTTAATTTGATTTTATCCTGTTGCTATAAAAGGGATCCACTGTGTCTGTCCCATGCCATTTTGAATTCTGTCACTGCATTTGCCCCCACCACTTCCATTTGGAGGGTATTCCAAACATTCACCACCCTTTCAGTGAAAAAGTATTTCCTGACAATGCCTTTCATTTTATCCCCTTGCAGCTTCATGTTATGACCTCTAGTTTTATAGCTTCCCCGTCTTTGGAAGAGGTTTCTTTGTTTGTTCATTAATTCTCTAATTATTTAGTCTGAATCATATTTCCCCTGTCCCTCCTCTCCTCCAGAGTGTACATATTTAAGTCTGCAAGTCTCTTCTCATAAGTCTTCTGACGCAGGCTCCAAATCATTTTGATCGCCTTCCTCTGAACCATTTCCAGTCTTTTTATATCCTTTGTGAGATATGGTCTCCAAAACTGAACATAATGTTCCAAGTGAGGCCTCACCAGCGACTTGTACAGTGGCACTAGTACCTCTTCCTTTCTGCTGGTAATTCCTCTTTGTATGCAACCCAACATCCTTCTGGCTTTTGCCACTGCCTTGTCCCGCTGTTTCGGAGCAAAAAAAAGAAGCGGCAGATACACACCCAATAAACTTAAAAACTTTATTAAACCAAGGGGTGGCCAAAACCCAACACAGGCCGTGTTTCGTAATTACTTCATCAGGGGCTATCCAGGCACACTGAAAAACAAATATATAAATTAATAAAATCAAACTAAAGAACAATAGACATATAAAAAATTGGAAAATTAAAAATCAAAATATTAATAAAAACAAAATTATAAACATTAATATATAATATAAGCATAAAGGCCAAAATGGACCATATCAATGACCAAATATCTTAAGAACCTTAAAAAAAATCATAAAAACCATATATGATCTAGATATATCTTTTATGATTTTTTTTAAGGTTCTTAAGATATTTGGTCATTGATATGGTCCATTTTGGCCTTTATGCTTATATTATATATTAATGTTTATAATTTTATTTTTATTAGTATTTTCATTTTTAATTTTCCAATTTTTTATATGTCTATTGTTCTTTAGTTTGATTTTATTAATTTATATATTTGTTTTTCAGTGTGCCTGGATAGCCCCTGATGAAGTAATTACGAAACACGGCCTGTGTTGGGTTTTGGCCACCCCTTGGTTTAATAACGTTTTTAAGTTTATTGGGTGTGTATCTGCCGCTTCTTTTTTTTGCTCCTGCTCGGTTGAGTGGCTAGTGCTGTTTTTTTTGTGGACCCCTTGTCCCGCTGTTTCGCCACCTTGAGATCCTCAGGAACCAAGGTCCTTCTCCTGGTCCATGCACACCAACCTCTCGCCCTCTATTGCATACAATTTCCTTGGATTTCTGCTTCCCAAGTGCATGACACTGCACTTCTTCACAATAAATCTTAATTGCCAAGCATTACGCCATTCTTCCAGCTTTTGTAGATCTTTCCTCATGTTATCCACTCCCTCAGAAGAGTCCACTCTGTTGCAATTTTTTGTGTCATCTGTAAAAACTTTTCCATTCAGTCCTTCAGCAATATCACTCATAAATACATTGAACAGTACCCTGGGGCACACCGCTGAACCAGCCATAGTACAAAACAGCGTTTCTCCTATGATTCCTGTACTGTTGGGAAGGGTTGCAATGTTTTGATACCAGAGCTCCCTGAGGAAGCCGTTTAGACGAAACACTCTGTGTCGTGCTCCATGCTGCTGTAAAGTATCGCTGAAGGCGTGCTATATGCGGTTATATCTAGCTGAAACCAAAGCTAAGTATCTTGCTTTTTGTAATGACTGTTCATTGAGCGTGTCTCTTTGCTGACAATGGATTGCTCCCCTTTTTGTATCTGTTTCAAGCCTTCTTTTTGTATCTGTTTCAAGCACTGTTTAGGTATATGGGACTGTTCGTGTGATTCCCCATTATAGAGGTTTTTTGACCACTGATGTTTTGGGCTTAGCAGACTATTCAGGCATTATTTGTTATTGTCCTACCAATTGGCTAGCCCCCCTTCCCCCACTCTTCTTCCTTTATTATATAAGAGGGCAGCCTTTTTTCTCTATAAAATCAGTATTATTGTTAGTTTATCTATTGGAAGCTCTCTTTTGCTTTTTTTTTGGGGGGGGGGGGTATTTTTGTGCCCGTTTTGGGGTTCTTTTTTTTTTTTCTTCAGATGGGAAGTAGTACATCCACACTGCCATTCCCTTCCCCTTTTTACATGGAATTTCTATCCAAGAAGATTCTAAATTGTATTTGATTTCCTGCAAAATCTTTATCCTGTTTGACGTAATGCCCTCTTTAACACATAGGGTAAATCACATAGGTGGAGGGGTGGCACTATCATTGCAATATAGTTCTAACCTTTCATTCAGTGCTATATATTCTAACTCTCCCATCTTATTTTTTAGACTTCTAGAATTTGCATACAGGCATTTCAAAGTTTGTTTTTCATTCATATTAACAGTCTGGCTATCGATGACAGGGATAATTTGGAATCTTTCAACTCAGTCTGGGTTTTACTTAAAGGCACCTGAGATACTTTTAGCTTTATTGGAACCTCTCTATTGGGATGCCCTAACTTCACTGATTTGCTAGTATCCTTCAAACACACACATTCCGAAGGATGTGCTCTTGAGTGATTGTCAGCTTTCCCCATTTTCTAATTTAAAATCTGCCCTCTCTTCTTTTTAAAGGTTAATGCCAGCAGCCTAGATCCACCCTGGTTAAGCTGGAACCCATCATTTTGGAAAAGCCCCCCCCTCCCTACCACTCCCCAGAATGCTGCCCAGTTCCTAACATATCCAAAACCCTCTGGAGTCTCATCCACACAATGAGACTCCAGAGCTCTGCCTGCCTCTTGGGTCCTGCGCATGCAATGGGAAGACTTTCTGAGAATGCTACCTCGGTAGTTCTGGATTTCAACTTTCTTCCTAAAAGCATAAATTTAGCTTCCAGAACCTTCCTCCCATACTTTCCTATGTCATTCGAACCAACATGTACCAAGACAGCAGACTGCTCCCCAGAATTATCCTTAGCTACGTAGTGCGTGAGGTCAAATACCTTCACAGCAGGCAGGCATGTTACCAGGCAATCCTCATGCCCAACAGCAACCCATCTAGCTACATGCCTAATGATCCAATTGCCAGCTATAATAGCCATCATAACCCTTCCCTCCTGGGCACATGGCCCTGGAGACACGCCCTCAGTGCAAGAGGGTATTATATCACATGGATGACAGATGCTAGCTATAGGATCACTTCCTGCCACACCAAGATAATGCTCTCCTTCCACGTGACTTCTCTCCTCCATGGCATCAGAAAGGCTGCCAGACTGGAGGTGGGACTTCTCTACTACATCCCTGTAGGTCTCGTCTATATACACCTCCTTGTCTGCCTCAGCTGCTCCAAGTCTGCTATTTTAGCCTCCAGAGATCGGACTCATTCTCTGAGAGCAAAGAGCTCTTTGCACCTAATGCATACAAGACCTTTCACCAAATGGGAGAAAATCGTACATGTAACACTTAGTACAAAAGCCTGGATAGCCCCCATCTCTCTGCTGGGCTGCTGTCTGCATCACAAGATTTAAAGATTTATTTTATCTACTTAAAAGTTGTTCAGTTGTTTTAAGTTGCTAGGGGAATAGGGATACTCAAACCAATACAATTATACCTAATAAGTAAGGGACATTTAGTTTTCATCTCAAGGTGAAATGCAAGGACTTAATTAATCTACTCCTCAGGCCTAATAACTTGCTTGTTAAGATAATTACTTAAACCAGAAAACCAGCAAAATCACTCCCTTTACCTTAACTGGTTTAGGAGACTATAAATCAAGGTTTATGTCTGGAGTGGGAGGGAACGGGAGGGGAGGGAAAAAAAGAAACACTAACTGAAAGCTGACTTGTAAATAATAAGCCCTACCTGCTTTTAACTTAAATAACAGCTGGCTTGTTTTAGTATGCCCTTACTGACCTAACAAACACTAAATTTTAAAATACAGATCCTATCAGCTTTAATCCAAAGAATTTCCTTTTCCCCAAGATTTAGAAAATTTTCCAACAGGTAAATACTTACAAATGCAGATTTCCTCCCAGTAGAAGCAAGTCCCTCTTGACAGCAAAGGATTGCATACCCCTGCTCCAAACCATTAGAGTCCATGAAATTCCATACAACTGCAGCCATTCGTATATAGGCAAAATCAGCCACACCACAGAAGAAAGGCTACAAGAGCACAAAAGATATTATAAACTCTGCAGCACAAAGAAATCTGCTGTAATCCTCCATGCAATGGAAAGTGGCCATACAATCAAATTTGATGAAACAAGAATCCTGGAAAAAGAAGAATGCTGGTGGCTGAGGAGGATCAAAGAAGCAGTAGAGATAGCAAGACACCCAAAAAATTTCAATGGAGACAAAGAACATATCAACAACAAAAGCATGGCAACCCCTCTTTCACAGAATTTCTAGTGTTACAAGATCTGGGGCCGAAGACAAAAGATTTTTTCCACCTTCCAGAATCTGAGATTGTCACAACAATTTTCTTGCTAAAACCCAATCCTCCCTCCAGGATTCCTACTTGCACTTTTCCTGTCTATCTTCAACGAACCTTCCATGCCAAAAATCAAACTCAAAACACCAGCCTTTTTCCAGGGAATTTTCCCTCCAAAATAAAATTCAAATTTCCTGCCAAAAATTCAACATTTCCTGTTTCAAACTCATCAATCCAGTTTGAGAACCACTGTATATAAGAAGAGACCCTGACCACAAACACTTCACCCTGAAGAAAGCCACAGAATGATGGCTGAACTTACCAAAATGTAGCATGACCCAGAAAACTGCAAAGATCATGCTACTAGCCACAGAAGCCTAAGAGAACATGATTGTTAATTCATGATGTTTTGTAAAGGTTTCACAATTCTATGATCTTATGCTCTTTACCTCATGGAGTGTTATCAATAATTTAAAGAAAAAAAGGAAATAGACAGGACTCTGTGTAAATATTTAGGGCCCGCTATTCGAAGGGCATTTACATGGTTTACAGCCCAGTAAACCATGTAAATGCCCTAAATAGGGGTATTCAATGCCAGCACTTTTGTTTTTTAAATTAAAATTAAGCTGCTTGTCACAGTCCCTGAATATTGGCTCCACTAGTTTAAAAAAAATGGAAATTACACTTACCTGGTAATTGATGTTCCTGGAGGAACTCCAGTTTAGTCCACACTTCTGGGTTGTGTACCTCCTCCTGCAACTTGGAGACTGGGCATGTCAAAACTCGTGACATCACTGGATGTAGTTTGCTGGCATCTCCCATCAGCCCCAGTGAACTATTGACCAAGCACACTTAAAGGAGAAACATATAAGTAGCCAATTATAACCAAACAACTGTACTATAACTATATACAAGAAAACATCCCATCGGAAGGAGCACTTCTTCCCTGTGCCATTTCCTTCCGCCTCAGCAGAGTGACAGAATAAAAGCACAAGCATATACAGAAAATGAAAAGAATAAAGATACCTACCGGTTACTGAAACCCGCGTCCGATAGGACAGTCATTATCATCATACGATTCCGGGTGGGAATTGAGGACTAAACTGGAGTTCCTCCAGGAACATCAATTACCAGGTAAGTGTAATTTCCATTTCCTTATCGTTCCTCCAGTTTAGTCCACACTTCTGGGATGTAACAGAGCAGTACTTATTGGGAGGGACCTCTCCAGCCGGCTTTCAACACCTCCAAACCAAATACAACATCCCTTGCTGACAAGACATCTAGGCGGTAATGCTTACTGAAAGTATGCCGCCCTACAAATTTCCACAGGCGGTACCAAGCTATGCTCCGCCCAAGAAGTCGCCTGCGCTCTGGTGGAATGAGCTCGTAAGCCAGACGGAACTTGTCGACCTGACAAGAGATATGCCGACGCAATAGCTTCCCTAATCCACCTAGAAATAGACGCTTTCGCAGCTGCTTCGCCCTTACGAGCACCCCCAAACAAAACAAACCGCCGGTCCGATTTGCAAAAGGCTTCTGACACTTAAATGCTGCTTAAGCACCCACTTAACATCTAAACAGCGAAGCCCCCGGTCAGTAGTGCCCCCACTCAGAGAACCTAGCACCGGAAGAGAAACTGTTTGATTTAAATGAAATAGAGAAACTACTTTAGGCAAAAAGGATGGCACGGGCCAAAGCACCACCTTTTCCGGAGAAAATGATAAAAATGGCTCTCTGCAAGAAAAAGCCAGTAATTCCGAAACATGCCTCACTGAACAAATAGCCACTGAAAACACAGTGTTCAGAGTTAAATCCTTTAAGGACGCTTGCTGCAAAGGCTCGAAAGGTGCCTTAACCAGCGCTCCCAAAACTAAATTGAGATCCCACGGAGGCACCACAACTCTACGAGAAGGACGTAACCTGGTGACTGCCTTCAGAAAATGCAAAACATCTGCATACACGCCAAGTGCCACTCCCTGGACCTTGCTTCTATAGCAAGCCAGTGCTGCCAACTGAACTCTCAAGGAACTGGCCGCCAGTCCCTTATCAAAGCCCTCTTGAGGAAAACCTAAGACTATTGGAACGGACACCTTCGCCGCTCGCACCTGTCTTCTTGAACACCAATCCTCAAATATGCGCCATATACGAACATACACCAGCGACGAAGACGTCTCTCGCTTTAAGTAGAGTAGATATAACTGCTCCCGAATAACCTTTTCGCCTTAGCCGTGCCCTTTCAATGGCCATACTGTAAGCGAGAACTGATCCACTTGAGGCATACTCAGGGGCCCTTGAATCAACAGTCTCTCCGACACCGGCAGCCTCCACAGCTCCCCATCGAGAAGCCGCATGAGGTCAGTGTACCACGGCTGCCTCGGCCAGTCTGGAGCCACTAACAACACTCTCCCAGGGTGCGCCTCTATACGCTGCACCACTCGGCCTATCATCGGCCACGGTGGGAAGATGTAGAGAAGACCCGACAGCGGCCAACTCTGCATTAGAGCGTCAATCTCTTCTGACATCCACTCCCGTCGCCTGCTGAAAAAGCGACTCACCTTCGCGGACTGGAAGGTCGCCATGAGATCCATGATTGGCAGCCCCCATCGAAGAACTATCTGCGCAAACACCTCTGGATGTAATTCCCATTCTCCGGCATCCACTAGAACCCTGCTGAGGAAATCTACCGTCACATTGTCCTTGCCCACAATGTGTGCAGCCAAAATTGCCGGCAGGCGCTGCTCTACCCAAGTGAACAGCTCATCCGCCTCCTCTTCCATGGCCGTACTTCCTGTACCGCCTTGTCGGTTGATGTAAGCCACTGTAGCGGAGTTGTCCAACAGCACACGCACTGCAGGCCCTTCACCGTCACTTCGAATGCGCGCAGCGCTAACATCACCGCTCGGAGCTCTAACCTGTTGATCGACCAAGAGGTCTCCTCCTCCGACCAAAGGCCTTGCGCAAAGAGCTCTCCGCAATGAGCCCCCCAGCCCGCAAGACTCACGTCCGTCAACAATGACAGCCACTTCGGTGGTTCCAGAAGCATCCCGGCCGACAGAGACCCCGGACGCAGCCACCATTTCAGCGCCTGCCTGACCCCTAGGGGACAGGGCAGTCGTTTGCTCAACGGATCGGCCTGATGAGACCATCGGCGAAGTAACGCACATTGCAGCAGCTGCATATGAAATCTGGCCCAAGGCACCGCTTCCAAGGATGCCGCCATTGTTCCCAGCACCCTGAGGTAACTCCATGCCGTAGGTGCCGGAGTTGCTCTGAACTGACGCACCACTTTCTGAAGGATTCGTACACGACGATCCGAGAGAAACACCGCTCCCCGTTGGGTGTCGAAGCGCACTTCCAGGTACTTTAGGTTCTGGGACGGGCTCAGGTGACATTTCGCCATATTGACTACCCAACAGAGCCCCTCCAAGAATCTCACCACCTTTTCCATAACCTTTATGCTCTCGCTTCTGGACTCTGCCTGAATCAACCAATCGTAGAAATAGGGATGTACCAGAATTCCCTCTTTTCGCAACACTACGGCCACCACCGCCATGATCTTGGTGAATGTCTGCAGCGCCGTTGCGAGCCCAAAGGGCAACGCCTGAAACTGAGAGTGACCCCACGGCGGCGCGAATCGCAGAAATTTTTGATTCCCTGCTCTGATCGGGATATGCAAATACGCTTCCATAAGGTCGAGGGACATCAAAAACTCCCCTTGCCGCACCATCACAATGACAGATCGCAATGTTTCCATTCTGAAATGTGGCACTCTGAGACAGCGGTTCACTCCTTTCAAATCCAAGATTGGGCGCAGGGACCCGTCCTTCTTTGGAACCACAAAATAAATTGAGTATCGACCCCTGCCGTAATCTGCCTTGGGTACCGGAACAACTGCTCCTATTTTCAAGGGCCAATCCAAGGTACTTCGAACCGCCAGAGCCTTCTGCTGACCTCTGCAGGGAGACATTACATACAAATCGCAAACAGCCCTTGCGAATTCCAGAGCATAACCCTCTCGGATTATTTCCAAGACCCACTGGTCGGAAGTTATTTAGACTCAGGCAGGAAGAAAGTTCCAAAGTCGCCCGCCTATCGAATCACTTCCTACCGGGGTCCCCCTCGCTTCATTGCAGTCTTTGAGCGGCAGCTGAGGACGTCGCGGCAAAACCCCTACCTGTACCGCGAAACCCGCAAAACCCCTGGGCTCAAGAGGCAAAGCGTCCTCTCTGAAAACCACCCAGGCGGGAAGACCAAAATATTCTAAAATCTCTGAAGGAGCCCCTAACGGCTGAGGAGGCCTTTCCCTGCTTAGGCTTATCCTCAAGGAGTCTACCCCACTTAGACTCCCCCAGGTCCTTAACTAGCTTATCTAGATCCTCCCCGAACAACAGTCTACCTTTGAATGGGAGTTTACTGAGCCGGGCCTTAGAAGAACCGTCTGCCGTCCAATTCCTTAACCAGAAAGACCTCCGGGCGGCAACTAAGGATGCCATGCTATTGGCCAGAGCCCTGATCAAATCATAATGCACATCTGCCAAATACACTGAGCCAGACTCCGGACGGTCTAATTCTCATAGTCTCTCTTGCTCCAGCTGCACCGACTGACGCAACCCTTGCGACCAGCGGAGACTCGCTCTCGCCACCCAAGCCCCACAGATGGAAGCTTGCAATGACAAGCCGCTGGCTTCAAAGGATTGCTTCAGCAGACTATCCATCTTTCTATCCTGCGCATCTTTCAAGGCAGAACTACCTTCCACCGGAATAGTGGTCTTTTTGGTTACAGCTGATACCGCCGCATCAACTCGCGGAGACCAAAACCTGTCCTTATCTGCCAGGGGATACAACCTATTCATAATCCGAGCCCCTCTGAGACCCGCTTCCATCTGATCTCATTCATCTTGAATCATCCGGTCTACCACCTTGTGAACGGGAAACACTGTCCGAGTTTGTCTCACCGCCTGGATGATCGGATCCTCCCCATTATTCTCCTCCACCGGCTGTTCCGTGGCCAGCTTTAGCATTTGAAGGGATTCCGTAATAAGCGGCATTAGCTCGTCCCTTCGGAAGATTCGAATAATCTTTGCTTGATCTCCGGCTCTGGAATCTCTCCTTCTTCCAACTCCTCCAAACCGGCTTCCAGATCCACTTCATGTTCGTTTGCTTCTTGCCAATCCACCTCCGACGGCGAAAGATCATGTATTCTGGCCCATTTGGGCACCCTGGCAGACCCACCAGCTGCCAACGGCCGAGCCGGCTGCTGTAGCGCTGCAGACAATGGTAAGACTCCGGCATCTTTCCCTGCCGACATAAACAAAAAGCCTGATGCATCATTAAGATGAAGTCCGGACAGAAATCGCCAAACTGAGAGCCCGAATCTGAAACTGGAGAGAGCCCCGAAGGCCCCGCCTAAGACTCTGTACCAGCCCCCAGCAGTTTGGCCAGCAGAACATCTCCTTCTGGTTCCGCAGGCCCATCTGGCAGATCCTGCCCTGCCTAGCTGCTGCTCTATGCTAGCGGACGCAGACGAACAGCCACGGCAGATACCAGAATCCACTATAGCGCCCCTGTGGGTCCCGCAGACGACGCACAGTGGCCGAGAAGCCATCTGTCCAACCTCTGATTACTTCTCTCAAGTAAAAAATTCCAAATGAGCAACTTTGTTTCACACACTAACTCTTTTTCCTTTTTTTTTTTTTTTTTTTTGTCAGCCGTGGTCGAGCTCCCCGCTAACTGTGGCTATACCCTGAGAGGATCGCGGCTGCCCCGGAGCACCAGATACTCACTCCTGCTCTTTTGCTGCAGGGCTCTCCCCGATGCCTTCCAGGGAGAGAGAACTGAGCCAGGCAATACCTGAAAAGAACAGAGAGAGACACACACAGGCAGGCGAATGAGGACCCGGCACAAGCAAGAGCAAGCTTCCGGTTTTGTTTTGTTTTTTTCTTTAAAGCTACAGAACCAAAATGAAAGAATCACTACAGAAATTCCCAAAACAAACCAAAACAGCTCCTATGCTACCCTAAAAACTCCTTGTGTTCCTCTAGTGAGCCCAGCACTAGGGCTCACTACGTCCTCCTGCTGCATGGAGACTGGACACACTGGGGCTGATGGGAGATGCCAGCAGACTACATCCAGTGATGTCACGAGTTTTGACATGCCCAGTCTCCAAGCTGCAGGAGGAGGTACACAACCCAGAAGTGTGGACTAAACTGGTGGAACGATAAGGAACACAATTCTCCTCTATATTTTGCCAGTCTACCAACTCTTCAAAGTGGCATTCTCTCCTATTGAGTCTTATTTATTTATTAGTACTATTTAGCTCATGCCTTTACCGAAGTAGATCAAGGTAAGTTATAATCTGATTCTGTAGGCATTTTTCTGTCCCCAGCAGTCTTACAATTCTGCTGGCGGAACCGGAACTACGGCTCCCAGCTGTAAGAGATTGTTTAATGTCTGACAAAGCTGTAAAGTCTTCTGTGGACCTCTGCAGGAAGAATTCATGAATGAATCCAGCACGGACTTCACCAGATCCAGTGCATAACCATCACGTATGATTTCTAAACCCACTGGTCGGACGGTATGTGGGTCCAGGCAGAAAGAAAACCCCGAAGACAACCTCCGATCAGTGGCCTTTCTGCCAGGACCCGCCGCCATTCATTGTGGCTTCCGAGCGACCCCAGCGGACGCTGCCGCAAATCCTCTACTTGCACCCCGGAAACCACGGAACACTTGGGCTCGAGAGGCAAATCGTCCTCTTTGGGACCCTGCAAAACAGGGGATCGAAACCTCCGAAAATCTCTAAACTGTCCCCGAAAGGAAGATGAAGATCTTCCCTGTCTGGGCTTATCCTCCGGAAGTCTACCTCCCTTGGATTCCCCTAATTCCTTAACTAACTTATCCAGATCCTCACCAAACAATAGTTTTCCCTTGAACGGGAGTTTGCCGAGCTGTGACTTAGAGGACCCGTCGGCCGCCCAATTCTTTAGCCAAAGTGACCTCCGCGCCACCACTAGCAAAGCCATACTATTCGATAAGGCTCTAATGAGGTCGTAGTGCACATCTGCCAAATACGCTGACCCTGATTCCAAGCGCTGTAGCTCTCTCACCTCGTCCTGCCCCAAAGCCGCCGACTGTTTCAGGTGTTGAACCCAGCGGAGACAGGCTCTAGCCACCCAAGCTCCACAGATGGAGGCCTGCAAAGAAATCGCATCCGCTTCAAAGGATTGTTTCAACAACCCATCCATTTTTCTATCTTGCGCCTCTTTAAGAGCCGCGCTGCCTTCCACTGGAACTGTGGTCTTCTTAGTGACCGCCGACACCACTGTGTCAACTTTTGGGGACCGAAACCTCTCCTTGTCCTTTTCCGCCAAGGGATATAGTTTGTTCATAATCCTGAGGCCCTTTAGCCCCGCCTCAGGAGAATCCCATTCGTTTTGAATCATCTGATCTATCACCTTATGAATAGGAAACACAACCTGCGTCTGACGCAGTGCCTGAATAATGGGATCTGCGGCATACTCTTTGTCTACAGGCTGCTCGGAAGATAGCCTAAGGATCTGCAGGGCCTCCGTAGTAAGAGCAGTCAACTCATCCCTCCGAAACACACGGATGATCCTCGCTTGGTCCTCAGGCTCAGGAATCTCTCCCTCCTCTAAATCATCTACGTCGACCTCCATGTCGAACTCTGCCTCCTCCCCCTCCAGCCATCCCACCTCGGAGGGAAAGGGTGGACGCGGTCTCTTGGCCACCCTAGTAACTACACTGTCGTGCTCCGCTAGTCCATACCGCGTGCTAGAGGAAGGAATAGGTAAGGGTCCCGGCAGCTGACCTTGCCGTCTACGACAAAAAGCCTGATGCATGAGCAATACAAAGTCCGGACAGAAATCCTCACTCTGCAGAGCGAGTCCAAGATCCGAAGCCACACTCGGATTAACTGACACTTCTTCCCTAGCCGAAGTGGCAGGGCCCAGGATCCAAGCCTCACCTTCCGTCCCCGCCACTGTTTCTGGAGGCGTGGAGGCTGAAGAGCTCTCCATCTGCTGTTCAACACTGACTGACACTGTATCACAGCACCGACAAATGCCTGTCTCTGCGTTTGTGCCCCTTCGGGTACCACAAACTATACACTGTGATCTTGCTGACATGGGCCTATGGACTGTAAGCGATGTTAGGTACACAGGCTCTACCAAAAATCACGGGTCTGAGGACTGCGAAAGTCTGCCCCTGCAGTGCTTCTCCTTTTTTTTTTTAATTGATATTCCACCGAGGAATGCTAGCTGCTCTGAATTCCATTAATTGAAAGCAAACTATATCCACCAGGCCCCCAGAGACCTAAGCCCAAAGAAAAAGAAAATAACCAAACTTCCAAATTCCCAGAAAAGAAGAAGAGAGAGTAAAGAAACTAACTAAGAACCCCCAAAATCTAAGAATTTAGCTTTGGAAAGGCTGATCGCGACCCAGGAGGAGCCTCTGTCCCAGGGATCAGCACAGCCGCCGTAATGAAAGAAACCGCCGGGAAAACCGCATGTACAAAATGGCCACATTTTCCTCACAGCGTTTTGGCGCGCTTTTCAGGGAGGCCCAGCAGCTCACACAACAATTATCCTACCTTTCCTGGGCCAGCCCGGCTCCCCTTAGGCTGCCACAGATTGAATAGCCTCAGTTGCCAAGAGTAGCGGTCTGATCGCCGAACAGTCAGACTGCCGCGAAAAACTGCTATCTGTGACCAGATCTGCTCTCGGAGCTGTCGGCAGCAGCTCCGTAGCGATCGGGCTGTCTGTGGGCCGTATAAGGAGCTCTACCCCGTTCAGTCAAGGGGAAAGAGATCCCAATGAAAAATAGCCAGGTAGGTACAGCGTGGCTTGGCAGGGGAAGAAGCAGTTAATACTTTCTCGCTCTCCTCCGTGTTCTTCCTTTTTTTTTTTTTTGTTTTTAAAGATACAGCACCCAATTGAACTCTAAAACAATTTGACCTAACCAATTTTGAAATATCATGCTGAAACCAATATTGAGAAATCAAAAGTAATTTAAGCTAACTAGCCTGCTGCTTATCAATTTCTCCAGTGAGCCCAGCACCTAAGCTCACTACATCCTCCTGCTGCATGGAGACTGGACACACTGGGGGCTGATGGGGAATTCCAGCATGCTACATCCGGTGAGGTGAAGATTTTGATTGGTCCAGTCTTCAAGCTGCAGGAGGAGGAGCACTACCCAGAGGTGGAGGACTAAACTGGAGGAACGATAAGGAAATAAATTCAAATATCGACCTGATCCACACTGGTGCTCGGGAACTAGCACCACGGCCCCCTTGCACTGCCACTGCCTTGCTTTTCATCCTGCAGGGGAACTGTACGAAGGACAGACCCAGCAGCTGAGCAAACTCCAAGGCGTGGCCTTCCCTGATGACCTCCAGAACCCATTGGTCAGATGTTATCCGGACCCATGCAGGATAAAACTCCCACAGCCGACCCCCCCTACAGGCTGCACCTCAACCTGGGACCCTCTTGATTCATTGTGACTTCTAAGGCCCCAAGGACAAGGAGGCATTGTTGTAACCGCATGACACTCCTCAAAATCCTCAAAAGCCCTCTCCACAAGAAGGGAAACAACCCCTCTGGTAAGGTGCAAAATGGACGGTACAGAACTACTGGAAGTCCTGTGGTTGACCCTGTGTTTGTGCCATGCTGCGGGCTTGCTTCAGCCTGTCCTCGGGAAGGCGACCACCCTTGGACTCCCAAGTCTTTCACCAATTTCTCCAATTCTTCCTCAATCAGAAGCTTCCCTTTAAACTGAGGTTTGCTAAGGCGGGCCTTGGAGGAACTATCCACTCCCCAATTTTGCAGCCATAGATAGCAACAAGCCGCCACCACACAGAGGCCGTACTCTTGGACAGACCTCTAATGAGATCACAGAAGGTGTCCGCCAGGTACGCAGCCCCCGATTCCAGTTTAGCCGCCGTCCCTGCCGGATCCTAAGTTGTGTCTCCTGGCTCCAGAACCCCCTACGCCCACTGCAGGCAGGCTCTGGCCACCCAGGCCCCACAAACAGAAGCCTGTAACGAGAAGGCGTTAATATCAAATGCCTACTTCAGCAAGGTGTCTATTTTGGACATCCTTCAGCAAGGTGTCTATTTTGGACATCCTTGAGCGCTGTACTGCCCTCTACAGGGATTGTCATCTTCTTCATAATGTCCGAGACCATGGCATCCACCTTTGGGGATGGAGCACCTTCTGCTCTTGTTCCAGCAATGGGTACAGCCGGTTCATGGTCCTTACACCCCCCCCCCACACCCCCCAGAGCCAGGCTTCCGGCAGATCCCATTCATCCTGGATCATTTGTTTGACCACTTATGTACTGGAAATACCTTCTGCGTCTTCCAAACCTCCTGGAGGGGCGGGTCCTCTAAGATCTCCTCCTCCACTGGGAAAACTTGCAGGGATATTGAGCGTCTTCAGCAATTCCACAATGAGCGCCGCCAGCTCCTCCCAGCAGAAGGTTCCGACTGTCCGGGAATCGTCTTCCTGTGGGATCTCTCCTTCCTCTAGCCCTTCGCCCTCCATCTCCATTTCCAGGTTCAAATTATCGGGAACCTCAGAAATTATCCCCCCAGTCTGCCTCCAGCCTACAACATTTGGGCGACTCCTCGCCTGCCACTTCTCTTGTGGCTGCCAGCCATTTCCTGCCTTGCTTGGGTATCAAGGACTGGCTCTATGCATAATGTCCTATGCATAAGGAGGACGAATTTGGGCAAAAAAACCACCCAGGCCACTCTCGTCCTCGAGGCCCGAGATGTGGATGGACCGGGAGAGGAAGAGATCCTTCCACAAGGTTCTAGCCGAGATGGAATGGTCTCAAAACCCTGACTTCGCCTGCTGCTGAACTCTGCTCCCCCTGACCATTCTCCTCCCCTCCTGAGGAGACAGCTTATACCACAAGCTGTCCAATGTGCTCTTGTAGCATTGTCCTGTCTCCTTCTCGCAGCCGCTGCAAATGCTCGTCTCTGAGACTGACCCTTGGTGGACTTCACAAGCCACACACTGTGGTCTTGCAGGAATGGTCCCTTCCTGCACTGGGAGACCACCTAACCTCTCTGGCAGCAGATCTTGAGCTTATGGGGTGTAAAGGATAATAATCGCTGCTTCCAAACCGTGTTGCCCACTGTTTTGCCTCAGCAATCCCAATTGTTCATTTTTTTTTGGGGGGGGGGGGGGGTTTCAAACTAGATAAAGAAAAAAATGAGGCACCTGCCAGCAACCCAAACACAAAGAACCAAGAACCGCAGGGAGCCCCATTAAAAATGGCAAGTTCTCCTTCCCTCTCACACACGTTGAAGTGAAAGTATGTCGCTGCGAAAATGGCACACTTCCCACGCTTCATGGCAGGACACCGGAAAAGAGCAAGTCACACGCTTTGTTGACGGGAGAGACGCTAAAACCACGCAATCAATAACCTGCCTCCGACACTCCCCGCAGTTTAATCCCACTCACCAGTACCACAAGAACCACTGCTGCTGTCTCTTGGCCTCGAGCTCAATCACTGTGTCTGGCTTCAGGGTCGAGGGAGGAGGGCAGGAGTGCCTTTACAATGCTGCCTTTAGGCCTTCTCTACCATCATGGCTCCTCACCCGTAATGAGTTCGGGAGCCGCTGATTATGCCTGGCCACGTGTAAGCCCCTACCAGCCCCCTCCTCCTTACCGGGGAGGGGGGGAGGGAGGGAAGGGACCCTCTTATCTTATCTGTCCCTTGTTTCTTTTATGCACAGGCCTCTGGGGTTTTTGTTGTTGTTGTTGTTTTTTTTTAAGTGAATCCAAAAGAAAAAACCTAACCAAAACACACAATAAAACAGCTATAATCACTCCTTTAGTTGTCCCTTCAGTGCGTCCAGCCCCTCTGGATGAATTACTCCAGCTGCTTGGAGACTGAGCTGACTGAAGGAGAAGCCAGCTGTCTTAGTACACTGATGTCATCAAAAAGATGACATGCTCAGTCTCCAAGCTGCCGGAGGTGGTTGCGGGACTGGATTGAAGGGGCAATAAGAAAATAACTGCTTTCCTTGAGACATCACAGGATAATATTGTGGCTCGAGATACTTTGTTAGTAACATTATCGTCTGAAATGGAAACATAAATTATATTTAAGTAATACTTTAGGAAGAAAGGTTTTCCTTTTTGTGGTTCTCCATAAATTTTCCCAGATGTATCTAGAGCTATGCAACTTAGAAGGAAGAAATTTTATAGCTGAAAGCTTTTGTCAACATTGCAACTTCTTCCTAAAATACTCTTGTGAACGTTTAGTTTCTTTTCAGGAAAGTAATTTATCTTTCATGATTTATTACAGTTGGAACAAGTTAGTTATGAAAGGCAGGATCATTTTCAAAGTTAGTTAATTAAGTTTGGTATTTTTCTAGTCCTTTTGTATATTGATGAAGACATAAAAGTGCATGTTCATTAAAACGCAGTAGCTTACTACACATTCAACTCCAAATCTTTAGCAGGAGGGTAGCACTAAATCCACACTAACAAAAGGAGGCATGCCCAGCAAAGCAGGTTGCCGCAATTATCATGGTTGCGCTTAACGCCACCCATTGAAGTGGTGGCGAGTGCAGCCATGCTAAGTGCAGCATTGATGATTAGTAAGCATTAAAGACATCCAAGCTAACTGCAATGCACATGCTCTGCCCTGACCCACCCAGTCTCCATCACAACCTCCAATACAAAGCATAGTATTCATAGTGTTACCGCATATTACCATGGCACACTTGGTGAGTGCCAAATCCTGCACCAACAATTACCACGGCTTAATAAACATCCCCAAAAGTGTACTAGGTACCAGGTGCCTTTATTAGCTTTATTTCTTGAGATTTATTACTTTGTTATATTTTGTTCTTTACTCCCCTCTATAATGTGGGCTTGTACCCTTTTAATTTTTCTTGGGGCAGTTTCTCTAAATGGATTAGTTTTGTGCATACCATGAACCTCACTTCTAACCCAGGGCCTAGGGAGTACGATTTCAGTCTCTCAAATTTACTGCTGAGGTTAGGCATTGTACTTGCATTATACCAAAGAGAGCCTCCTGCTAGTGTTCCTAAGATGTAACATGTACGGGCAGTTTGTCAAAATGGACTTTGAAATTCTTCTTTATCAAGCCTGTGGCACCCAACACAATGGGAACTATTTCTGTATCTTTCTGCCACATTTTATTGGTCTCTGACTGCATTTCCTGGAATTTCAGGATCTTCTGCCTCTCCACGCGATTCACAGAGTAGTCAGTTGCTTGAACTGACACCTCTATTATCAATGCTATTCTGGAGGTTTTCTCCTTAACCCTTATATCTGGCTTCCTTGCATCCAGATTTTTATCTATTGGAATGGGAGTATTCCAGGTAATCATAACCTCCTCATTCTCTGTAATTCTCTTAGGGTCATGATCTCAGTGCATTTCAGGCACAGTGATGTTGTAGTGCTTACAGTTTCCAATGGATTAGGCATGCTACTCTATTATGTCTTTCTGAATAGACATTTTCTGCCATCAGAACTTCACAGCCAGCTATGAGGCAAGTCACCGTTTCCAGTTCTATCTTACAGAGTCAACATATGTCTGTGTTGCCAGTTTTTTCAATGCTCACTGTAAACCATCTCATCCGTAAGCCACCGTCCTGGGCTGCAACTATCAACCTCTCATCCTTCAGTTTCAGTTCACCTCTCCTTAACCATTCATATGTCCGTTCTTGATCGACAAAGGGTTCCTGGAGTAACACACTGTATTTCCCACTGTATTTGTGCATCTGCCACTTGTTTTTCCTTGTTTGTTGATCTAAATCCTTAAAGAGTTTTTTCTCTTGTTTTGCAACTTCTTTCATTACTGCCTTCCCTGTACATGCTTGTGGATCTTCACTCATTCCTTCTAGTCGTCAGAACGCTTGTCCAAGTTTGATGATAGAGACAGATTCTGGACATTTACTCTCATTTTTCTTCTTTGTAATTTCTTAAAATGTATTTCTATATCTTGATATTTCCTTGATATTATGATTAATAACCAATTATTTTTTTAAATCAGCCCTATCTTTTATAATATTTATATATTAAATCTATTCACTGTGGTTAAAAGCATAGGTAAAAGGCCATAAAATAAACTTACCTTTTCAAATATCTGTATGACATTAGCCAATTCCTTTATTTCCAATATTTCACTGCACTCTGTTTGAGTTGCATGATCTGTTGAAAAGAAGCCCACTCTTAACTGATCTGACATGGAAGGCCTAGAGAGAATTAAAGTATACATGCATGTGTCAAATTAAAGATGAGCTCTAATTATATATTATATTCAGGTAAAAAAAAATTGTAACATATACCAGTGCATTATTTTTTTTAACTAGCATATTTCACATTCTCTTGAATACCACTGAACTTGGCTGTAGCATTCCTGACTTCTAATTTGGCCAAGGAAATAAAGTTCTATTAAAAGCTCCAACTAATGTCTTTTAAACTAATGATACGCAAATGCATAGACGCAACATTATTGTCCAGTATTTAAACACAAATGCATTCATTATTCATGCATTTATTACTTCAGTTATTTTAATATCTGTTTCTAATTTATGAATAATTAAACCAGCAGTATGAGCCATATTTTATTCATTTGGCAGTTAAAATAGTCCAAATAGTAGTCTCAAGCATAAGCATGTTTAGTAGTCAAGATGATGAGATGTAATCTGTCACATGCTGGTTAGTAGGAGCCACTACTAGCCTCTACAGCTATCACAAATTGCATTGTGGGAAGCTGTTACAGAGCAGCAATTATGACCCAAAATGAAAAGCATAGAGCGTGGGTAATCTGCACAGAGTGACAATTGCTACAAAAAAAAAAAAAAACACACACACACACACACCTCACAGAGCAGGGCAGCCTGCATGGAGCAGCAATTGCAATCTAAAATAAAAAGTATAGAGCAGATGTAACCTGCACAGAGTGGCAGTTACAACCCTAACACCTTGCAGGGCAAATTAGATGGGCCATACTGGTCTTTATCTGCCATCATTTACTTTATTACTATGTTATTGGGGCAGGTTTCTCCAGATGGGTTAGTTTTGTGCATATTGAAAAGATACTCTGCGCCCCCCTCACCAGCAACACTGCAGGGCTCTTGGAGTAACGGAAAACCACACTCAAAGCAATGAGAAGGAAATCTAAGAGACAGCAATAAAATACAGCAACAAACCAGCAGCCATCTTCAGAGCTCCCCGGTCGGGGTAGAGCACAGGGGGAGCATCGGTTTCCCGCTCCTGCACTCCAGCCCAATCGGGGTTGTGGGAGGTCTCAGCGGCGTGTTTAAAGTGTGCCGCCGGCAGGAGAGAACAGCAACAAACCAGCAGCCATCTTCAGAGCTCCCCGGTCGGGGTAGAGCACAGGGGGAGCATCGGTTTCCCGCTCCTGCACTCCAGCCCAATCCACACCACTCAAAATACAGCAGCATTCTCTCCCACCTCACACAAGATCCCCATATTGCATGGACTAGGAAGAAGGTATCATTCCTACTACCATCATTCAGCTCCACATACACACCATATTAGGCACTCTCATCTACTATATATCTCCCTTAACACTATTAGTAGTTCCAAACCCAATCCTGTTCCCTCACATACTAACTTAAACTGCGCACTCATCAACGCTCGCTCAGTACGTAAAAAGTGGCCAGCCATTACAGATCTCATCACAAAGCTGAAACTAGACATCCTCCTGGTCACAGAATCATGGCTAGCAGACACAGACAATGTCGTCATAAACCAACTCATTCCCCCAGAATACTCAATACACACATGTCACAGAACAGACCGAAGAGGAGGTGGAGTCCTCATTCTTTCACGAAGTAACCTTCAATTTAGTCTACTTTCCTCTAGGAGCACCACACACATGGACCTAGTGACTATAGCTAACAAACATATCATCCTAAATCTCATATACAGAGCCCCATCCTCACCACCAGAAGATTTATCTAGTATAATAGAGCTTGCCTGCAACCCAGAAAGCCCACACAAATCCAACTGGTTAATGGGTGACTTTAACCTCTCCTCACTTCACCATAGCCATTCTATCACATTCCTTGATGCCATGGCTGACCTCAACTACTCGCAGCTAGTTAGCTCCCCTACACACCTCAAGGGTAACACCCTTCACCTCATTTTTGCGCCTCAGTCTACAGCGAACACCAACTTTAACCTATCCCATACCCCTGTCCCATGGTCTGATCATGATTTGTTATCCTTCCAAGTCCCATATCAGCAAAACAGTATCCCAGCAAGACAAACAAATATGGTCTCATCAGGATCAACAAACAGCCCGTTTCAAAACGCTCAACAAGGACGACTTCATCAGCCGTACTCTTCCAACTCTTCGTCTACCAACCAATGACCTTGATGAGCTGATCAACAATTGGTACACCACCCTGAACTCCTCTTCACAACTACCTTCCTCGGGTAGAACACCAGCATCCAGCACATCACTAAAAAGTAGAAGCCCAAAACCATGGTTCTCCACTGAACTACGACTATCCCTCCAGAATCTAAGAAAACAGGAAAGAAAATGGCGCAGATCGCGTTCTCCAGTTGACCAAATGGATTACGAAAATGCCCTAAAGAAACACCGGGAGAAAATAGCTGAAAAGATGAGGGAACACCATACAGAAACCCTTCTCCGATCACTAAACAAACCACGAGACCTCTTTAACATCGCTAAATCCTTAACCAAGGCACCATCCTCCAACCAAACAATTTCAATTCAGCCTCAGTCTTTTGCCGACTACCTTCAATCTAAAACCATTAACACGAACTCCACACCAAGTTGTATACCCAACCCCGCCTCAATTACTCAGCATCTAAAAAATTTTGTCGCTCCCACGGTGAAATCCATCACTGACCTTATTGCTACCTTGAATACTACCACAGCCCCAAACGATCCATGCCCTGCCTACTGGATCAGAACAATGCGTGCTGAACTGAGCCCCACACTTGCCCTTATCATGCAACTTTCCTTCACAACCGGAACATTCCCATCATCTCTCAAGCAAACTTCAATACGCCCTCTCCTGAAAAACAATAAACTCGACCCAGCGAAAACTGATTCATATCGTCCAATTTCAAGTATACCCCTTCTAGCCAAAATCATGGAGAAGGTGGTACAAATCCAATTGCAGCAGCATATAGATATTTCAGCCCCTCTTGATCCCTGCCAACATGGATTCCGTGAATCCCACGGTATAGAGACCCTTCTCACATTACTCATCAACACCTTATCAAGAGGGATTGACAAAATTGAAAATGGGTTCATCCTCATCTTCCTCGACATCTCGGCAGCTTTCGACTCGGTTAACCATGTACAACTTCTTCACCGGCTTCAAGAAAAGGGAGTCCAAGGATCAGCTTGGGAATGGTGTAGATCCTACCTAACTAACCGCTGGCAACAGGTGCGGATAGGATCCTCAACTTCTGATCCTTTCCAGCAACAACAGGGTGTACCCCAAGGATCCTCATTATCAGCTCTTCTATAACATATACATGCAACCAATCTGTGAAATCATCAAAACATTTAACGCCTCCAGCTTGATCTATGCAGATGACGTACTGATATTCACTCCAATAAAAATCAATGCCCCTGACTTCTCCCCAATAATCGCTTGCTTCAACGCGATTACAGACTGGCTCCTAACCCAGAACCTGCGAATAAACTTCAAGAAAACGGAAGTCCTATTCGTAACCAGGAATAAGAAATCCCCCCCCCCCCCCCGCAACATTGAAGGTGAGAGATGCGGAACTACCATGTAAATCATCGATTCGCTACCTGGGAGTCACCATCGATCAAGAACTGACCTTCAAAGATCACATAAAGCAGACCGTCAAATCCATTTACTACAAATTAAGAACGCTGAAACCCTTAAGACCTCTACTCGCCCCTAATGACTTCAGAACAATCTTCCAAGCCCTTGTAACACCACATTTTGACTACGCTAACGTCATCCTGCATGGTCTACCCAAGAGCACCCTCAACCCACTCCAATTGGCGATGAACTCAGCAGCCCGCATCCTCTGCGGTACCTCCAGTAGAGACCACATCACCCTCATACTAACAGAGCTTCACTGGCTACCCCTACAAGCCAGGATAACTTACAAAGCACTTCTGCTGTCCTTTAAAGCAATTAATCAAATAGCCCCACCTTCCCTCTCCTCACTTATTATCAACACCCCCACGAACAGACTGAGAAGATCCACAGCCGCGAATACCCTTGTAGTACCAAAGGAGTACACTAAATGTAACCAAGCAACCAGAGACAGGGCCTTTACCTTATTCGCTCCAACTTGCTGGAACAATCTCCCTCCTCATATCCGATCAATAAAAGACCTCTCTCAATTTAGAAAGGTCCTTAAACACTACCTATTCTGTCATCACCTTTTAGGCCCTAACTCTACACCTCCTCCCCCCATCTCGCAAATCACTCACACAGCCTCTGACATTCCAACAACATAGTCATAACAGAACACGAACTAGACTCCCTGCACACCCAAATTTATGATCCCAACTTGAACTGTAAATTTCCAGAGGTAATATATCTTTCTGTATATAGTTTGTACATAGTTTCCCATGTTATCTCCAAGTTACTGACCCTGTTATAATGTAAGCAAAGGATTGTTCTAATGCGAAAATTTGTTATCTGTAAAACCGCGCTGATACCAAAGAGCGCGGTATATAAAAACTGTAAAATAAATAAATAAATAAATAAAAAATACCACACACTTCTATATATATAGATACACCAAAGCTTTGCGGAGAGAAACAAATAGTTAGAGTAAACAAAGAGAACTTGTTTCTATTAGCTATGGTTTACTTTATTTATAAGGCTCTTTTGGAGGATACAGCATAATTTCACTTTATTGTTCTACGTCAGGTATTACGTATTCATCACATCATAGGTCAATTTCTAATCAGCATAGGTCAGTATGAAGAGACATACATGTATTCCAAGACATAACTGTTTACTGCTGACTGCTTGATATCTAGTAACCCTGAGACTGAAAGGCTGGAGGACAAGCTGCCCTTTTTCTTATTTCACATAGCTTACAGGACTTGTACCTCTTCACCTACTTAGTAAGCAAATATATGAAGTTTATTTCTAGGCAAAGTTCTGAACAAATTTAACTCTTTCTCAGGTTTTATTAGACAGTCTGGTTGTGTACACCGCCCTGTACAGACAAGCTTACTTTCAGTCCCTCCTCTGATTCTGTAAAGAATCATTCCCAAAGTAAGGAAACTCAGACATTGCCATTAAAGTGGAATTAAAACTAGATTCTGGGTCAATCTGTAACATCATTGTAGGGGTCAGCGATTCCACTGATTTCTTACAGCAAGCTGATATTACACAGAGAATTAATACTCCTAGAATGAGAATCCCCAAAAAGCCAAGTAATGATGCTAACATGCCTTGCAAAGGCCTGGATAATGAATTCCAAAATGAAGAAACAGAATCAAATAGATCTGAAAAAGAACTTACATAATTATCACTTGAAACAAAAGTTCGGTTTCTAACTTTATCCAATAGGCCTTTTACTATTTTCCCATTATTATCAAGCATACTACAACAAAAACCAACTATTACTCCACACACACCATTTTCCTTTGCTAGGAGATAGTCTAAAGCCATTCGGTTCTGGGCTGCATAAGCTGACACTTAGTTCACTGCACCTTGCAATACACGAATTGCCTCGGTGAGATCCAGGGCTGTAAGTTCAACAACTGCCTGTAGTCGCATAATCTGGGTACCATATTCTCTGGTGGGTGCTATAGCTCCAAAGGTTGAAAGCCACACAGTACCTGTGAATGCATCTATTTGAGATTTAGTTAAAGGTTTTGTAGTGTCTACCAGTTGTTGAGCAGCCTCTATGGCCTTATCCTGTGAAGAAACATTCCTTTTTCTTCTAAAATAACACAGGTACACTAAAAAAAATTTTTTTTAAACTGCCTCTAATGTTTCGATTGATTTTTACGTTTTTTGGTGCGCTGAATCCAAATCTGGTAACCAATTTGCTCCATCACGTACAGATTTTTTGCTACATTGGGTTAGCAGTTTGAGGTGAACGTTTCAGATTGAGTGCGATCGAGATAAAAGTTTCTTGGATGAATTCTTTATACTAATTGTTTAGTAGTTATTCAAATAAGAATAAAGAAAATTGTAACAAGGCAGCACATAAGAATAGAGTAATGTCAACAAAACACACTGTGATGGCAGCAAAATTGTCTGCACTTAAAACAGCCACATACATGTGCACAAACATTGAGCATATAAGAGCGAGGTTAGACACAAAGCAAAGCAAAGAAATGTGCAAAAAATGTTGTACAGGTATGTATGTAAGAATAGAAAACACAAACCGCACCATTGCAATACATGAAGACAAACACCCGATGGTGTGAAAATAAAATTCTAATAAATGAGATCCGACACTGTGGTAATAACTAGCAAATTTTTATTTCAAAGTTTAGTAAAAACACGATATTTGTCAAAACAGTTTAGATTTTAAAGTCATTCTTGGGTCAATCAATCTCCTGGTGGGCCCGTTTCTTCTTCCCCCGAATGCTTCTCTTGGTGCGCTGCTTGGCGTATTTTTCATCTGGGGTTTCCCGCAGCAGCAACCAGCAGAAATCAGCCATCATAGTGGTGTTCCATCTTCCTTGGTACCTTCTCTCTGCGTCCTTGATGTCCTGGTGAAACCTTTCACCTTGTTCTTCACTGTACGCCCCCAAGTTTTCGGGAAAGTAGTTCACATGGGAGTGCAAGAAATGGACTTTCAGGCTCATGTTACAGCCTTGTTCTTTGAAAGCATTGAGCATCCTGGCAACAATATCCTTATAGTTCTCATCCCGCCTGTTCCCCAAGAATTTGAGAACAACATCCTTGAAGGAATCCCAGGCTTCTTTTTCCTTCTCAGACATCGTTTCAGCGAATGCTCCATCTGAAATGAGTTTCCTTATATCAGGGCCAACAAACACTCCTTCCTTTAGCTTTGCTTCAGAAAGTCGGGGGAACTTTGAGCAAAGGTACCGAAAGCACTCACCATCTTTTGGAAGGGACTTGATGAATTGCTTAATGAGACCCAACTTAATGTGGAGAGGTGGTAATAGAATTTTATCACGAGGTACCAAGCTCTCATGAAGAACATTTTTCTCACCGGGTCTCAAATACTCCCGAATTGGCCAGTCTTTTTTCCCCCAGTGTAGGTCGCGGGCCCGGCTATCCCACAAGCAAAGGAAGCAGGGATATTTGGTGAAACCGGATTGCTGCCCTAATAGCCCATGGATAGAATTTTTAAGTCTCCACAAATCATCCACTTATGCTCATCATAACGAATCTTCTGAAGAATCAGGGCCAAATTCTCGTATTTTTCTTGGAGAATAACAGAGTGAGCAATAGGAACTGAAGCGAATGTGTTGCCATTATGAAGAAGAACACCTTTTATGCTGTCTTTTGACGAATCAATGAACAGCCGCCATTCAGCAGGATCATACTTGAGTTTAAACTTTTCCATCACTCCGTATATATCGTTGCAAAATACCAAATCTTCCTCTTTGCTGAAATACTTCAAAAATTGTGTCTCGCGGTTGCTTGCGGTACCAATAAAAAGTTGTTCCTGGTGACAATAGATTTTTCTGTTTAAGCCGAGAACCTAGCAGTTGGGCAGCATCTTTTGGGAGTCCTAAATCCCGGACTAAATCATTCAATTCAGCTTGAGAGAAAAGTTCAGGTTTCGGATCTGGTTCAGTTTCAAACTCGGAAGTACTGGACTCATCGGGAAAAGCCATCTGATGAGTCTCATCATGATCAGAACCGTCCACACAAATATGATCCAAAGATTTTGGTGGTTCAGGCACAGGTACTTCGTTGCTATGAGGCATAGGCCTAATTGCTGAGGGAAGGTTGGGGTAACTTATTACGTTCTTATTTTTTAAGTTGTATCCCTTCACAATGCAAGAGCAAAAATAGCAGTCACTGCTGTGGTCTCTTTGTTCACGCCACATCATAGGTATTCCGAAACGAAATGCTTGTTTTTACCTTTCATCCATAAGCGTAGATCTTCCTCACATGTCTTGCACACTTTGTGAGGAGCCCACGGTTTGTCTTGATCGCCTAACTTCAAACCGAAATAGGCGAAATATACTTTTTTAATAAATGCAGAAATGTTCCTCTGCCGCTTTTTCACGGTATATTCCCCACAAATAAAACAAAAACTGTCCGGAGAGTTGACGCAACCTCTGGCTCTGTGAGCCATCACAAATACACAGCACTGCAAACTACAACTGTAGTGAACAACTTCGGAATAAAGCTGGATTACGACTGAGCAAACAAAAGGTAATAATGAACTTGCAAGAAACTGAAATTTGACAGGAACGTTCATGTCGCAACCACCGTGTTTGAGCGAGCGAGCGAACGAGGCGAGGCGAACAGGAAAGAACATGCGCCAGAGCGAGTACTGGATTTAGCCCCCCGCCTCCCAATTGTCCTGTTAATGTATAAAATGAATACAAAAACACTCTAAAATATCATGAGGGAGTGTTTCTAGTTAGTTAACCATTACAACCTCTATTTTGGGCCAAGAAAATAAACTGCAGTCGGCTAAAAAGAAATTATGTGAACATTCCTTATATGGGTAAGAAATCTAATTTTGCAAGAAAACGTGACGTGATGGAACATTTTGGTTATTTTTCCTGGATTCAGCACCCCAAAATCTATAGGAATCAGTTGCAAAACTGGATCCAGTTTTTTGGTAGTGTACCTGTGTAATTGTTCAGGGTTGATAATAAAGTAATGTTCTGGTAAGGTACAAATCGCCACGGGGTATCTAATTGGGCTATATAACAGGTACCTGACCAACCTCTGGGAAGCTCTGTATATGCAAACGTACCACACACAAAATAATCTCCTTCTAAAGCCACTAAGCCATCTTCCCAGATTGTCAAATTCTGGGAAAAAGATATATTCTGGATACAATTATTCAAAGCCCACTGAGTCATGTCCATTTCATTAAACCCTCCAGACAAATTACGTTTCCAGGGATGATAATACCCTAGTAAAGGGAAACTCCAGTTAGGTATGTTTAGGTCTGAACGAGAGTCATTCAAAGGGTAGCCAGAACTATTATATTGTAGTAATTCATAATCATGCACCTGGTTCCCTTGAACTGACATTAATTGTACTACTGAAATATAAGAGTTTCCTACATTGGATTTCTTATACCAAATAGAAGAATTATGCAGCATTACTATTCTACAAACGATCCATGGAGTATCCCCTACCTTTCTTCCCTTACCCTGAGCCATAAAACATATTAGAGGATTTTGTAGAGGCATAGAACTAACTATTCTAGGTTCTGGGTTTGTACGAGACCATTGTACAGTAGTTAGATTAAAAGCTATGTCACGAAACTCCTCAAAGGTCTTAGGCCTAACCCTAGGTAGAAATCCATGCTGAGTAGCTGTCACAGATGAAAGTCACACTGCACAATCTGATAAATTAAAATGTTTTGTCACTGAGTGTACCTGTGACTCGAAAATATTTGAATATTCCTCATAACATTCCCAAGGTTCTAACTGCAGCACTGCTTTGCTACCACTAATATGCCTCAGCACAACTAAGATTAGATATAAAAACATTCTTAGCAAAACTTTTAAATATCTAAAACTATAATTACTTAAAAATATACTAAATCAAAACTGAAAATATACCTACTCTTCTTAATACTCTCCTTTATATAATGAAGATATATACTATGGCTATAATTAGCCTCTAAGTCTCAATAAGTTTATGAAGTAGAGGTTAAGTACCTAAAGGTCATTACATATATATCAGGAAAATACTAATCTAAACTGACCTCATCCCTCTAAGCAATACTATAAATGCCGCACAAAAAGCATTTGCATGAATAGTCCATTCAGAATTTACTTAATACAATAATCTTTTTCTGTGATGTCACCATTGTTCTCTCTGAAAGTACTTTAAATCATAAAAATCTTTTTCTGCAATATCACGGTTGTCCGAGGAGTCCGCGTTGTATCTCTTGAATCATGGATGCGGAGAACCACCTTCCGGATCTTGTGAGGGAGCCTTCTTACACTGCGTAAGATGTAGCCAATGAGAATGTCCTTCCACTTTACAGGCTAAATATCCCACCAGAAGTACACGGAATGGACCTAGGAATTTCGGAGCCAGAAGCGTCTTTGGATGCAAATTCTTAATCAGGACCCAATCCCCTGGTTTCATGTCCGGATGTGATGATTCTGGAGGAGCATCTTGTTGAGGATTCACCTTCAATAAAGGGGAAACAGACAGGACTGAGTGCAATCGTGCACAATAAGTTAAGATATCACTGCGCAACAACTGGGGGTCTGGGATAACTGCCAAGGCATGTGGAGAAGTAGCTGGACGTCCAGTAACTATTTCATATGGTGTCAGACCTCCTCAAGTGCGCTGAGGGGAGTTACGCACCGCCATAAGGGCAAAAGGAAGGGCTTCTGTCCAATCTGTAGCCCAATCCTGTGTCATAGTGCGCAAGAAACCTTTGAGAGTCCTATTCATCCGCTCCACTTGGCCAGAGCTTTGCGGATGATAGGGTGTGTGTAGTTGTCTTTTTACACCAAACCAATTTTCAATATCCTCCCAGACACGTGCAATGAAGGCCGGACCCTGATCAGAAAAAAGAACAAAAGGTACACCCCAGACAGGAATAAACTGAGTGAGCTACAATTTTATGGCAACCCCAGCTGCCTTACTGGCAGTGGGATAAGCCTCCACCCAACCAGAGAAAAGACAAGTGATCACCAACAAATACCGCCTCCCTCCTCTGGCACAGGGCAAATCAGTAAAATCAAGCTGCAAAATCAGAAATGGGCCAGAAGGTCTGGGAAGAGCAGCAGCAATCTTCAGAAGGGGCCCCACCCTGCCAGCCCGCAAACAATCCAAGCAAGCAGCATACACAGCCTGTGCCACAGAAATAAACTTCGGGTGATACCACAAAACCGCAAAGGCATGAGTCATGGCTGCAGCGGATAAGTGAAGTTTATGATGCAGGAACAGAGCAAGCAGAAACAAAAGAGAGTCAGAGCAAATGAGTAGGTGCTCCTTCATCCAGTAGCCCTGAGTATCACAGGATGCACCCCATGAAGTCCATAGAGTTTTGGTTTCAAGGGAAGTGTCTTGATACTGCTGTAAAAGAGAGGACAGGGAGAACAAAGTCATGTTAGAAGGCTTTAAATACAGCAGCGTTGGTGACACTAATGCCTGAAGAGCAGCCTTCCGCGCTTCTTGGTCTGCAAAACGATTGCCCTTTGAAACTAAATCACCAGCAGAGGAATATCCTTTACATTTCAAAACTGCAACTTGTGCTGGCAAAAGAACGGCTTGTAACAGGCGATGAATGTGTTTAGCATGTTTAATTGGTTTATTAGCAGAAGTTAAAAATCCTCGTTGCAACCAAATATTGCCAAACTCCCATAGCACACTCATTGCATAGGAGCTATCTGATTATATATTTGCTAGAAGATATCTAGAGAGTTCAAGAGCACGTGTCAATGCAAAAACGTCTGCTAACTGGGCACTAGAAAATGGCAGAGAAGCTGATTCAACCACGTCATCAATTGTGGTTACTGCATAGCCCACACAAAGGTTTCCCAATTTCATCTCTGAAAGCTGAACCATCCACAAATAACGTTACATCTGGGGCTGGCAGGGGTACAGGTGAGAGATCAGGTCTAGCACGGGAAGATGTTAAAATACTTTGAAAACAATCATGGGACCCATCCTCCTCCACCAGATCTGCCAAAGGAGCCAGGAGCGTAGATGGACTGCATATGGACGTAGTACAAATTTTTACATGAGACTGAGAAATTATCAATTCCAGAGTCAACAAACATGTGGAAGATAAAGGCTGAGTTTTAGTTAAATGGAGCAACCTAGAAACGGAATGTGCCACATATACCTCAAGAGGGTGCTGTAACACTAAAAAATCAGTTATTTCAATTGCAAATGCCACCGATATTAAACTGCACAAGCATGGAGGAAGTCCCAAAATCACTGAATCAAACCGCTTTGAAAAATATCCCATCGGCTTGCGACCAGTTGGAAATGCTTGCAAAAGCACACATGTGGCAGATATGGCTGAACTAGCCACATACAATTTGAATTTTAAAGAATAGTCTGGAAAAGACAAACATAGGGCAGAGCTTAGTGCAGTCTTCAAATTTACAAAAGCTTCCCACTGTGATAATGTAGGTACAATGAGACCCTGTGGACCCTCTTTCCCAATCAACGCATAAAGCGGAGCTGTAAGGTCTGAAAAATTAGCTATCCACTGTTTACAGAAAATCAATAATCCCAGGAATCTACGTAACAACACTGGTGTCGCTGGAAAAGACAATGATAAAATAGGTTTCAATCTGGCAGAAGTAATTTCACAACCAGCTGGAGTTAGACCACCACCCAGAAAAATAACATTTTGAGATACAAATTGCAATTTAGACAAATTAACTTTCAGTCCTAATTTGGCAATATGAGCTAATAAAGACAAAGAGTCTGATAGACAAATCTCATAACTTGGTGAACATAAAAGCAAATCATCCACATACTGAATTAAAGAGGATTGGTCAAGCTTCACATCTAATAATGCAGTTCTTAGAGCCTGCGAAAAGTAAGCAGGACTGTCAGTGTAGCCCTGGCATAGCGTAGTCCATGTATACTGCTGATTGTCAAAATGAAAAGCAAATAAAAATTGGTTTTCTTTGCTAATTTTCACTGAAAAATAATCAGAACTCAAATCTACAACAGAAAACCAAGTAGTTTCTGGAGGTACCTGTGTCCAGATATCATGCGGATTAGGTACCAAGGGAAAGATTGGCAAAATTACCTTGTTAACAGCTCGCAGATCTTGCACAAATCGATAAGTCTTGCCGTCAGCTTTCAGTACAGGAAGAATTGGAGTATTACATGGCGACGTAGTAGGATAGATGACACCTTGCATCTGTAAATCTTCAATTACCGGTCGAATTCCATCTATAGCAGCTGCTGATAGTGGATACTGTTTGAGTCTAGGAAGTTGTACTCTAGGTTTTATGGTAATTTTCACAGGAGGAATTGAGAGGCATCCGACATTGGATCCTGGAACCGCCCACAGAGTAGATGGAAGTCTTCCGAGAGCAGGGTGAATAGCTTTGACATCCGCAGGGGGCTGCACTTCAGAGAGAGAATACAACTGAAAATGTAACTTTCCACTCATCCAGGATAAAGTTGCATGATGAGAAGCCAGGAAATCACGACCCAAAAGATTCACTGGTAATGTGTCTCCTACCAAAAAGTTAGTAGGGTACACAGTCTCTCCAATCTGCAAAGGCAAAGCTTCAAGTTTACGGTGAGGAATTATCTTACCTTCAATGCCTTCACAATGCACTGTTGGAGCTTGTGCTAGCTGAGTTTGATAAACTTCAGGCAGATCCTGTAGACGCAGCGCAGATGTAGTAGCTCCTGAATCAATGATGAATTTCACAGTAGAGCCTCCCAGTTTAGCTTCTAACTCACCCTGAGAAGTTACATTCAGATTCAATAATAGTCATGCATCCCAAGAATCACAGTCTTCTGGGTTAGAAAAACATTGATATACAGGAGTGAACTCAGCAGGTGGGGGAGGAAGGCATGCAGCTCTCTGGCCATCCAAGTTCCGATTCTGTGGACAGTCTCGCTGTAAATGGCCACACTCACCACATGTATAATAAGCACGCATTCCTCTGGCTTGTCCACGCCCTCGCTGAGAATTGCCTCGCTGAGAATTCCCATAGTTTCCTCTGAACCTGTCTCTCCCCCGCCCCCTTCCCAGGGCTGGATGCATAGAAGCAATTTGTAAATTAAGCAGTTTAGTCTTCTTTACATCTAATCTGGCTTGTTGCTCCTGCAATTCCTTGAGATATTTCAATTCACTGTACCGTGCACCTTCCAAAATTGCATCAGCTGATCTAGCAGGCCAATCTATTATTGAAGTTTCCAAAATTTCCTTTTATTCTTGGAATCAAACCATTTACAAAAATATTAGTAAATCCTGAAGGTGTATCTTCTGTCTCGCCAGAATAATCCTTAAACACTAGCATACACCTAGTGTGAAAAGCTGTAACTTTCTCATCCCTTTCCTGTGTTAAAGAAGTGAGTTTTGACCAATCCTTCACAGGCTTACATACTGTTTTAAGAGATTCTAACAATTTTTTCTCTACATAGAACAAAACTCTCTCTTTGTGTCTGTTCTTGAAGACCTGTTACAGGGTCTGTCTGTGGCCATACCCAATTATCATCTCTAATTGGATAAGTTACCTTATGAAAATCATCTGGCTTAATGAAAACAGATCTGAGCAGATTATCTAGATCTGCCCAAGTAGGATTATAACTATTAATTATTTGAGACCATAAGGACACAAATCTACCTGAATTTTCCCTGTAATCAGGAAAGGTTTTAGCCAAATCAAATACTTCTTTAGGACTCCAATTTGCAGGTACAGTCATTGCACCTTTAGGTCCTGTTGGATATACACGAAAAGGATATGCAGGTACTATATCTTCTTCTACAGGTTTTGCAGTTACAAAACATGGATCATTATGTTGGCGTAAAACAGTCTGAAGAAAACTTATATCACCATATAATTGATCACATTTTTCCTTATAGGTTATAAAATGCTTATCCAGATCTTTCTCAATATTATCAATAAGTTTACTAGAAATTCCCAATTCCTTTGTAGCAGAAATATTATTCCTTACTATTCCCTTTAAGGGTTCTATCATATGTACAATACTTTCTATCTCACGGCTAAGAAGTGCATTCACTTCTCTAAGCTGAGAAACATTACAATTACTGAAATCTTCAAACTTTGCATCCCCCAATATCTTCTGTTTATTCCTTATCTCTACTCTTAGTTCAGCTGCACGAGTGATCCTCCCCCTACCAGAAGTTACATGACTCTCAGAAGAAACAGGGGGAGACGATGGGGATGCACTTGGGACTATTCCAGCTCCAATTACCAATGCAGCCACATCTGCATCATATTCTGGAGAAAGAACGGCTGGGAATTTCCCTGCCCGTTCATTATCATTCTCTTGTGATTCACTCACTTTACCAGCATTCTTTAACACAAACAAATCATTTTTCGTATCATGTGCCATTCGTTGCCACCAATTAAACACTAGCCCTTCACGGGCATCACATAATTTACGTTTAGCATGCAAAGCACATTTCAGATAACGAAGTTTATCTATAGAAAAAGTTCCCTCCAAAGGAAACTGTAGAAGCACATTATCCTTAGTCACTGCATGCCAGTGTACAATATAATTAGTAGCCATATCCCCATACTTCTCACGCATACAATAAGAAGGGCTACCTTTCTGAACAGCTAAAACCTTAGCTTTGTCATGCCATTCACGCAACTGAGATAAATCCCGTCTACCTAACAGATTACCCATTGCTGTCACCATATAATACTCACAAACACCTTCTGCCCTTGCCAGGAATGTAGAAATCTGTTGGTGCTCTTCAGGCATTAGTGTCACCAACACTGCTGTATGAGGTGAGTCATGAGCCTCACTTCTAAGCCAGGGCACGGGGAGTATGATCTCAGTCCCTAAAATGTATTGCTCATGCTCAGCGTAGTACTTGCATCGCATCGTGCCAAAGAGAATTTCCTTCTGGAGTTTGTAAGATGTTACAGGTATGGATAGTTTGTCAAGAAGTGCTTGGAAGTTCTTCTTTATCAAGTCTGTGGCTCCCAATAGAATAGGAAGTATTTCTATATCTTTCTGCCACATTTTCTTGGTCACAGACTACATTTCTTGGTACTTCAGGATTTTCTGCCTCTCCACGCAATTCACAGAATAATCACTCTGAACAGACACCTCTGTTATTAATGCCATTCTGGTGTTTTTCTCCTTAACCATTATATCCAGCTTCCTATCCGTCAGAATGGAGTATCCAAGGTGATCATAACTTCCTCATTCTCTATAATTCTCTTAGGGTCATGATTCCCAGTGCTTTTATGGCACAGTGATGTTGTAGTGCTTAGAGAGTTTCCAATGGATGTAGCATGCTACTCTGCTGTACCTTTCTGTATAGAAATTTTCCACCATCAGAACTTCACAGTCAGCTATGAGGTGAGTCACTGTTTCCAGCTCTTTCTTACAGAATAGACATATGTCTGTTTTGCCAGTTTTTTCAATGCTCGCTGTAAACCATCTCATTCGTAATCCGATGTCCTGGGTTGCAACTATCAATCTCTCATCCTTCAGTTTCAGTTCACCTCTCCTTAACCATTCATGTGTCCGTTCTTTATCAACAAAGGCTTCCTGAAGTAACATTTTGTATTTCCCCACAGTATTTCTGCATTTGCCACTTGTTTTTCCTTGTTTACTGATCTAATTCTTTAAAGAGTTTTTTCTCTTGTTTTGCAAATTATGTTGCTTCTTTTCTTGTGTGTGTTGTGGATTCTCATTCACTCTTTCTAGACATTGGAATACTGTTACTGCTATGTGGTATTGTAAATATTGAAACAGACCATACTCTATCCCTTCTGAGAAAGTCATAAGAACATAAGATATGCCATACTAGGTCAGACCAAGGTCCATCAAGCCCAGTATCCTGTTTCCAATAGTAGCCAATCTAGATCATAAGTACCTAGCAGTCCCCCCAAAAGACACAGATTCCTCAATGCTTATATTGGGTCAAGCAGTGATATCCTGGGTCCCTTTTAATAATAGTTTATGGACCTTTCCTCCAGGAACTTGTCCAAAATTTTTTTAAACCCAGCAACACTAACAGCTTTTACTACATCCCCAAAGAGGGACTCAGTGATTAGCCTCCTATCAGACCCATTTCCCGATTCCCTCTTGGTTGCAGGTATGTGGTTTTCAGTGAAAAGCCTAAGTTCCTCCCATGGCTTTCTACGTATTGGAGAAAGCGTAGTTACTCACCTATAACAGGTGTTCTCCAGGGACAGCAGGAATCAGTCCTCGCTTATGGGCGACGTCGGCACAGACAGAGCCTGTGCGGAGCAATTCCCCCAGCTTTCAAAGAAAGCCTTTGGGATTGCTGCCACACATGCATGGTCCTCTTCCTGCCCAAAGGTGCCATTTGCTCAGTCAGGTTCCATAGCTAGAGCCCTACTAAGCAGATGGCAAGGGAAAGATAAAAAAAAATTGTAACTCTTCAGGGGAGGTGGGAGGGTAGTGAGGACTGATTCCTGCTGTCCCTGGAGAACACCTGTTACAGGTGAGTAACTACATTTTCTCCAGGAAGAAGCAGGAAGTCAGTCCTCACTTATGGGACTCCCCAGCTACAGGCTACCGAACCTGTAAGCCAAAAAACAGCTCCGCGAGGCCGTGAGCAGAAGCTGATCTCCAAATGAAGCCCAAGTCCTCAGGCCCTCGGGGTAAGCTCTTGGTAGCCGCACAAGAAGGGCTGGAGGGCAGGAGTTGCTTATAGCCCGAACAGACTACGGAGTACAACCTGGCTGAAGGCGCTGTCCCAGCGGGACTTCCTCTCCAGGCAATAGTGCGAAGCAAAGGTATTCGATGAAGACCAGGTCGCAGCCTGGCAGATGTCCATCAGAGGCACTGAGCGCAGCCAAGCCACCAATGCCGCCTTGGCATGGACACCGCGTGCAGTGACCCAATGATTCAGGGGGGTGCTCGCCTTTCCTTTGGCAAAGGCGATGCAGTCCACCACCCAGATAGAGAGGGTGCACTTGGTGACTGCCAGCCCTAGGCGGTTGGGATCAAAGGCGATGGTCAGACTTGCAATGACCCTGGGTGCACAGCAGGTAGAAGGGGAGAGCTCTCTTGCAGTCGAGTGTATGCAGGACCTCCGATGCCCGGTCGGCGTGCGGTCTCGGGAAAAAGTCGGCAAGACCACCTCCTGATTGAGTTGGAAATCCGAGACAACCTTCGGCAGAAACTGAGAGTGGGTGCAAAGGACCACCCTGTTCCTGTAAAACCTGGTATAGGGGGCCTCGTCCATGAGGGCTTGAAGTTCGCTGACTCACTGCACTGAGGTCACCGCCACAAGGAAGACCACCTTCCAGGAGAGGTGCCAGAGCAAGCATGTCGCCATCGGCCCAAAGGACAGCCGCATCAGCTGCATGAGCACAATATTCAAGTCCCATTCCGTCGGGGGAGGCCGGATGGGGGGGTTTGGACAGCAGGAGACCAGAGGCTGGCCCGAAAGGGGTTTGCTCTCGACAGGCAAGTGGCTGGCTGAAATGGCGCTCAGGTGGACCCTGACCGAGCTGGACTTCAGACCCACTTGGGAGAGGTGGAGAAGGCACTGGAGGACCAAACGGGTGGAGCAGGAGGTGTCGATCTGAAGCTTGGAGCACCAGATCTAAAACTGCCGCCACTTCAGGGCGTAAGCCCACCTCATCGAGTCCTTCCTTGATGCGAGGAGGACGTCCTCGATCTCCGCTGGGAGGTACAGCGAGGCCGTCAGGGATAGCAAGACCAAGTTCAGATGAAGCACCCTTTCCTCCTCCTGTGTCAGCAGACCGGGGGCATTGCCCAGGGAAACCGAAGGCTCCAACGAGAGCCAGAGCAGAAGCAGGAATCAAGGCTGTCGAGGCCACGAAGACACCATGAGAATCACCGAGGTTCAGTCGCGCTGGATCTTGAGGAGGGTTCTCGCATACAGAAGCCTGGGAGGTCCAGTTCAGGAGGAACGCATCCAGGGCCACCCTGATCAGGTGTGGAATCGGCCCACAGAAGCTGGGGGCGGAGGGGCTGGCAAACAAATCCATGGACAGAGTCCCGCAGAGGTGGGACAGGTGAAGAGCCACCTCTGGACTCAAACGCCATTCGTGTGGACGGAGAAGCTTGCTGAGCCTGTCTGCAAGGAAACTGTTTTGGCCCGGGAGGTAGATAGCCCATACGGTCATGCCCTGAGCACCACGAAGGAGAAGAGGAGAACCGCCTCCCGAAAGAGGAGGCGGAAGCCCGTGCCCCCTCCTTGTTTATGTAGAACATTGCAACTTGATTGTCAGTCTGCACAAGCACCGACCTGCCCTTCAGGTGGTACTCGAAGACCTTCAAGTCCAACCGGACCACTCGAAGCTCAAGCAAGATGATCTGCTGTCAAGATTCCTTGGGTGACCACTGCCCCTGTGTGCAAAGGTGGTCACAGTGGCCTCCCCAGCCCAACAGCGAGGCGTCTGCCGTCAAGATGAGCTTGTGCAGATGAGCCTGGAAGGCCATGCCCCGAAGAAGGCTCTGGGGGTCCTGCCACCAGCCTAGGGACTTGACTAGGCTGTGTGACACCTGGACGGGGTCCCAGAGGGGGCCCGAGGATTGGGCCCATTGCGCTCTGAGGCACCACTGGGCCGCTCGCATGTGCATGGAAGTGTGGGGAATGATGTGGACAGTCAAGGCCATGTACCCCAGGAGGCACAGCATGGTCCGCGCCAAGACGCTGGGCCAGCCTTGGACCTTGGCAGCTAGAGCATGGAGCCGATCCGCACAAGCTTGAGGCAGAAAGGCGGTCGAATGTTCTGTGTCGAGAAGAGCACCAATGAACTCAAGGGTCCACACCGGTGTGAGGAGGGATTTGGAGTAGTTGATCAGGAAACAGAGGCACTCAAGGAGGACCACCGTGCGCGATGCCGAGAGGTGAGCCTCCTCTGCCGAGGCACCCGAGACAAGCCAATCGTCTAGGTAAGGGTAGACGGATATGCCCTGCACCCTTAAACGTAGGTACTTCCTGTGCTTGGGGTGGACTGGAATGTGGGCATAAGCATCTCTGAGATCCAAGGAGCATAGCCAATCACCCTGCTAGAGGTAGGGCAGCAGGACACCAAGGGATAGCATTTGGAACTTCTCCCGCACCAGAAACTTGTTCAGATTCCGGAGGTCGAAGATGGGGGCGGGGGCGCAGCACCCCCCCCCCCCCGTCCTCTTTGGAATGAGGAAATACCGGGAATAAAATCTATGATCTCAGAGGTACATGGTAGCGAGTCTTTTATTAACAATAGGAACCAAGGTGGGTGCTTCCCACATGCGGAGAAGCAGCCGGGAAAGGATGGATGGTACCGGAACCGAGGGAGACTCCCTAGGTGAAGACTCGTATTGTAAAATATCAAGTTCGTCTGCCTGCGGCTCCTTCTCGGTCTGCGTAGTTAGACTGAGGGCCCGAGCCATACCCGGCACAAACACCAGGAAAGAGGTGTCCTCGGGAGGCGACCGCCTTTGCGAGGCGGGTGGAGACGGGTCAGAGGGGAGATCCCCGTGGGCGTGGGTATATGGGGAAGTGTCCCCATCCGATTCCAAGCCTGAGAGGTCCGAGAGGGACTTGGAGTCAGGCTGATCCCTGTGCCCCCTGGCCGAGGCCCGCTTGAGCTAGAGGCACAGGCTCTGGAAGACCTTGCCCCCAAGAATTGGGACGGTGAGCAAGACCGGCGCCGGAGGACCCTCACGAGGCCCGTGGCTCTCAGGAGTTTTCAAGGCAGTTTTCAGGACCCCGGTCGGGTGACCCTCGGTCTTGGGCTGCGAGCCTGCCGTGCTGGGCAAAAGCACCTGCTGGGCAGCAAGAAAGGCAGAAATACTGCATTCCAGTGTCAGCATAAAGGACTCCCCAGGGAGTGGGTCCCTGCAATGCCAACGCTACCGGTCTGGCATAGAGGAGGGGATCCTTGCCGGGACGACCCTCAGGAGACCGGGCGCCATCACCGGAGGCCTCAGTGTCCGTACGAGGTACCTTTCAAGGCCACTCCTTGTCAGACTCTCGGGAACACCGAGGGAGGCTAAGGGAACAAGCGCAAGACCGCTCACACTTGTCCCCAACAGCAACTTTGAGGTCGTCTTCTTCTTCTTCTTTTTCCGTTCCACCTCGGGCGAACCCTGATCGGAGTGACGGCTGGGGTGCGGGGTCACTATGTGGGACCCCACAAGTGGTGGATCGGTAGGGGCGAGGTGCCACCGGGGATTCCAGAGCTGCCTTGCGGAAAATGTTGTCATATTTCTGCTTGCGGCTGAGCAGGGCCTTAGCAGACATTTTCTTACAAAGCAAGCAGAGCTCCGGGTTGTGGTCAGTCCACAGACACCGTAGACAGCAGTCATGGGTGTCTGTGAGCAACATATTTTTGGAGCATCTGTCACATTTCTTAAAGCTGGTGGCCATGGGGTAAAACAGGGCCCCTGCGAAGTCGAAAACCCTCAAGGCCAGAGGTTAGGAAAAAAAAGGCGCGAAAAGGGCAAGAAAGAGAAATACTAGAGAAAATTAAAAAAAGAGAGGTCCGCTAGCCTACTGCCGAAGCAGGGGCGATTGTTGGGGGGGGGGGGGTGGAAGAAGAGGACTGTTGCTACCAGAAAAACTTCCGAAAGGCCAGATCACGAAAAAACGTTTTCCAAGGGACGAGGACGTGTGTCTGAAGGGCTCCATGGAAAAAAGGAGACTGGGCAAGATGCACCTTTGCGCAGGAAGAGGACCATGCATGCATGGCAGCAATCCCAAAGGCTTTCTTTGAAAGCTGGGGACTTGCTCCACGTGGGCTCAGTCAGTGCCAACGTCACCCATAAGTGAGGACTGACTTCCTGCTTGTTCCTGGAGAATATCGCTTTACCAATAAGGTGAATGGAATCTTAACCACATAAAGGCTGTTAACTTACTTTGAAGTCTCTCACCTCACTCTCCAATCCATTCACCTCTTGTGGAATAGTCTAAATGAAGGGTTTCCAGAATCATTTTTACAGAAGAAATCATTTTCTGTGTCTTCTCAGCAAAGAACTGAGCCTTCCCAGAATAAAATACTTTTTTTTGACTGGCTCCAAATGTTGCAGGAGATATAGTCACTAGCAGATAAATATACGTGTATAAATACTTGGTATGTCTAGGGAAAACTGCTACCCTCCATTTACCCAGGATTCTATAGGACTACCTGGCAAACAAACCACGTGATAAAACTAGAACCAACCCTGTGTTTGTATATAAAATAGATTTCCGATAACAAAAATAGTGTAATTAGCATAAAATTAGTTTTCTGAGGTAGTATCCTATGCAGCTCTATGATACAATTACCAAGAAATCTAATCTCTGTTTTAGGAATCAACGTCACTGATTTGCTCTGCACTCAGACGTACAGTAAACTGTCTATCTAAGTTAGTCCCAACCTCGGGGGGTGGGGGGAGGAATTAAAGACCAGTACCTCAGTTCTTGCTAGAACTGTTGTGGCTGGGTCCAAGAAATTGTCTCCAGAACGGCACGAAGTCAAAGTATGGCAGAAGTCGAACATCTGCTGAGATGAACTGCATGGTCATATCAAGCTGCAGTTCTGTAGGAGAGATTTACTCTGTCCCAAGGTCTTGCCATCTCTCTGACTTTCCAGCCAGAGAGACAGGCAAGTGAAACAGTCTGTGTCAGAAGTTAAAGTTTCCAGGTGTTCTGCCAGCCTGTGTATGTTCCAGAGTGCTGCACGTGTTTTCTGGGCTGCTGCTGTGTTCTGGCTTCCTGTGTCCAGGGCATAATTCTTTGTCCTGATGTACCGATGATTGGCTGGTCTCAAATCCTGTATGTCATCTTCAGCAAATCCGGTAACAGCTAATAGGTGGTCCTTCTACAAACAAAAGTCCATCGTGCTAGAAAGTTGCTGGGATGCTAGCCCATACATTGTTGCAAATGCTAGTAGCAGTAGCACAGTGAAGGTCTCAGCAATGTCCTTCTGCACGTAGTCAGCTGGAATAATACTTCCCCTGTGAAGCGCAGAATTGCTTGATCTGTAAGTTTTAATGATGCGCTATAACAAAACAGGAATCCACCTTGTTTAATTCAGTCTTTGGTTCAGAGCAGGCCCTATTTGTAACAGGAAGCTATGCTATTGGTTCAGACCTTAGTTTCTGAACAGGTATCACCCCTACAATGTCATAGCTAGTATATATAGTAACATAGTAAATGACGGCAGATAAAGACCAGTGTGGTCCATCTAGTCTGCCCAGCAATATGGAAGGAGTAGGTGCACCCTTACCCATGTCTTTGATTAGTGGTGCACCCAGCAGGAGCAGGTGCACCCCTCCCGATGTCTGTTTCTTTGTTTAGGGGTGAACCCACTGCTCCTCCCCCCATCGCTCCATGTAGGACACCCCTATTTGTTGAGAAATTAGATGGTTCAGTTTATTTTGATTTAATCTCGTTGCTGTAAAGTGATCCACTGTGTCTGTCCCAGGCCACTTTGAATTCCGTCACTGTGTTTGCCCCCACCACCTCCATTGGGAGGGCATTTCAAGCATCCACTACCCTTTCAATAAAAAAGTATTTCCTGACATTGCCTTTCAATTTACCACCTTGCAGCTTCATATCATGCCCTCTAGTTTTACAGCTTCCCCGTTTCTGGAAGAGGTTTGTTTGTTCATTATTTCTCTAGTATTTAAAAGGTCTGAAAGAGTAGTTACTCACCTGTAACAGGTGTTCTCCAGGAGCAGCAGGAATCAGTCCTCACATATGGGTGACGTCGCCGACGGAGCCCTCGCGGAGCAATTTCCCCAGCTTTCGAAGAAAGCTTTTGGGATTGCAGCGCGCATGCACGGTCCCCTTCCCGCCCGAGGGTGCCATCTTGCTCAGTCAAATGACATAGCGAAGACAGCAAAACATAACAGAATGACAGCAACTCCAAGGGGAGCAGGGAGGGTAGTGAGGACTGATTCCTGCTGCTCCTGGAGAACACCTGTTACAGGTGAGTAACTACTCTTTCTCCAGGACCAAGCAGGAAGTCAGTCCTCACTTATGGGACTCCCAAGTTTAAGGCTACCGGAGACCTCAAGCCTAAAAGAGCTCCCTCAAGCTCAGCAGTACAGAAGGAAGGAATCTTCTCTGAATACGCATCCGGCCGGTAGCCAAACACCGGGGCCGGAGGGTAGGAGTTGCCTAAACCTCAAAGAGATTGTGGAGGACTGCCTGTCCGAAAGCACTGTCCCTGCGGGACTCCCTCTCCAGGCAGTAATGAGCCGCAAAAGTCTGGCTTGAAGACCAAGTAGCAGCCCGGCAGATGTCTGCCAATGGAACAGAGCGGAGATGAGCCACTGACACAGCCTTCACCCTGACACGGTGGGCCGTGACTCGACTCTCTAAGGAGAGGCCGGCTGCCCCATAAGCCCAGGTGATACAGTCAGCTACCCAGATGGACAGAGTACGCTTGGAGACAGGAACCCCCAATCGATTGGGGTCAAAAGATACGAAAAGCTGAGCAGCTTTTCTATGCTCACGCGTACGATCAAGGTAGAAAGACAAGGCTCTTCGACAGTCCAGAGTATGCAGAACAGTCTCAGCCCAGCTGGTATGCGGCCTGGGAAAAAAGGTCGGAAGAACCACCTCTTGGTTGATGTGGAAAGAGGAAACCACCTTCGGAAGAAACTTAGGGTGCGTCTGTAAGACAATCCTATTCTTGTAGAACTTAGTATAAGGGGGCTCCGACAAAAGGGCCTGTAGTTCATTAACGCGCCTAGCGGAGGTAAGGGCTACCAAGAAGAGAGTTTTCCAGGAGAGGAAACGAAGAGGGCAGGTAGCCATGGGTTCAAAAGGCGGACAGGTAAGCCTTTGTAAAACCACACTGAGATCCCAGTCGGGGGCTGGAGGGCACAGCGGGGGCTTGAGCAGGAGCAGGCCCCTGAGGGAACCCGCCACCAAGGGGTGCAAGGAAAGAGGCTGGCCCTCCACCGGCGAATGGTGCGCAGAGAGAGCACTGAGGTGGACTCTGACAGAATTGGATTTGAGGCCTAGATCGGAGAGGTGAAGCAGATATTGCAGCACCACCGATACTAAGCAGGCGAAGGGGTCCTCAGAGCGCTGAGAACACCAGACCGCGAAGCGGCGCCATTTAAGGGCGTAAGATTTCCGGGTGGAAGGTCGCCGAGACGCCAGGACGACCGCCTCCACCTCCGGAGGGAGTGAGAGCGGAGCTAGGACTACCCTTTCAGCAGCCAGGCCATCAGATGAAGGGCCCGGAGGTTGGGGTGTAGAAGAGTGCCCTGATCCTGGGTCAGGAGATCGTGCTGAAACCCCAGAGGAAGAGGGGTGTCCACCGCTAGCTGCAGGAGCAGCGGGAACCAGGGTTGTCTCGGCCAACTGGGCGCTACCAGGATCACGGAGGCCCTGTCCTGGACTACTTTGAACAATGTCTGGGACACCAGTGGCGTGGGAGGGAAGGCATACAATAGGCCCGTGGACCACGAGATGAGGAAAGCGGGATATAAATACAGTTAAATAAATAAAGCAAGCAAGCATCCGGCGCTACCCTGAGAGGATGCGGGTGCCGAGAGCAGAACCTGGGGAGTTGCCGGTTCAGCGGACTGGCAAAGAGATCCACGGTGGGAAGGCCCCACCGGTGGAAGATCTGCCGGACAACTGAGGGGTTCAACCTCCATTCGTGTGGCTGCAGGATCCGACTCAGTTTGTCGGCCAGGCAATTGTCCTGTCCGGGCAGATAAACAGCCTTGAGGAGGATGTCGTGGTCGACTGCCCACGAGCATAGTCTCCGGGCCTCCTGACAGAGAAGAAGGGAGCCTGTGCCCCCTTGTTTGTTCACGTAGAACATAGCAACCTGATTGTCCATCTGCACGAGCACAGACTGAGGAGAAGTGAAGTGAGAAAAAACCCGTAGAGCTAGGCGGATCGCCCGCAGCTCCAGGAAGTTTATCTGCTGATCCGCCTCCCACGGGGTCCAAAGGCCTTGAGTGCGTGCACCTTGGCAATGCGCTCCCCATCCCAGGAGCAAGGCATCTGTCGTGAGCACCTGGGAGGGCGTGGGAGGCTGAAAAGGCATGCCGAGCAGTAGGTTGGGCAGGTGAAGCCACCATTGCAGAGAGGAGACCAGGCGGTCGGAGATCTGCAGCAGGTCCGTCAGACTCCCTGTGGCCTGATGCCATTGAGTACGAAGGACCCACTGAACAGGCCGCATATGCAGGCGGGCGTTCAGGGTGACATGGACTGTGGAGGCCATATGCCCGAGCAGCTGCAGGAATCGTTGGGCCGGGGCCGGAGACGCGCTGTGGAACCTGCCGGCCAGCGCTATGAACCTGTCGGCTCACTCCTGAGGCCGGAAGGCGCGAGCCCGCAGAGTGTCCAGCCGCGCCCCTATGAACTCGAGATCCTGAGAGGGGCGCAGCGTGGACTTTCCGAAGTTTCTGACGAAGCCCAAGTGCTGAAGCATGGCTACTGTGCGTTGAGTGGCCTGAGCGACCTCCACGGAAGATTGTGCCCGTATGAGCCAATCGTCGAGGTAGGGGAAGACAAAGAGGCCTTGAAGCCTCAAGAAAGCCGCCACCACTGCCAGGCATTTCGTGAACACCCTGGGAGCGGAGGACAGGCCGAAGGGCAGCACGCGGTACTGATAATGTCTTCCCGCCACCACAAATCTCAGATATTGCCGGTGGTCCGGGTGGATAAGGATGTGGGCATAGGCATCCTTTAGATCCAAGGAGAATAGCCAGTCTCCCTGCTGGAGGTAGGGCAGTAGGGTTCCAAGGGTAAGCATCCTGAACTTTTCCCGTTGCAGGAACTTGTTGAGGTCCAGGATGGGTCTGAGGCCTCCTGTCCGCTTGGGCACCAGGAAGTACCTCGAGTAGAACCCTTGGCCCCAGAGGTGTTGGGGTACTGGCTCCACCGCCTGCTCCCCCAGCAGACCCTGCAGCTCCTGCAGGAGTAAGTCCCTGTGCAGAGGGGGCCTTGAAGGCTCCCCTGGGAAGTAGGGGGGAGGCACCTGGTGAAAATGTAGGAGGTAGCCCTTTTGAACCACCTGCAGCACCCAGAAATCGGAGGTTATGGCTGACCACCTGTGGGCAAAGTGGGTCAGCCTGCTCCCCGTGCAGGGAAAAGGGGCTATGCTGGCATAGTCAAAAAACCCCACCCTGCTGAGCAGGGGGCTGTGTAGTGGGCTTAGGGGCCCTCGGCTTACGGGACCCATTGCCTTGACTCTTAGCCTGCAGACCCCAATTGGGGGCTGCAGACGCTTGGTATTGAAAGCGCTTTGCTTTTAGGCGGGCACCTTCCTCGGGTAAAAAGGCTTTTTCCCCGAGCCCTTCGCCTTTTGTGAGGGAGTAGAGGTCTTTCTGGATAAGCGAGTCCTAGTAAGAGTCTCGGACTCGAGTTCCGCCGCCTTATCAGCCATGGGTTTCCCAAAGAGGTTTTCACCTCTGCACGGGACATCGATCAACTTGTCCTGCACCCACGGCTCGAGGTTGGATGACTGAAGCCAGGCCTGTCGGCGGGCAGCGATGCCGGCTCCCGCAACTCGGGCCGACGCCTCGAAGCCATCGTATGCCGCTCGAGAAATAAACTTCGAGCACTCTCGAATACCATCGGATAAGGTCTAGAACCTCTGCAGGGGTTCCTCGGAAAGACCAGCTGAGAACCCGGCGATTTCTTTTGCCAGGTCTTGGAGGAACATACCCATATATAGCTGATATGTCTGGACTCGGCAGGCCAGCATGGAGCCCTGGAAGCACTTCCTCCCTAGGGCATCCAGGTTCCGGGCCTCCTTACCCAGAGGCACCGAGGAGTGCATCTTTTGACTCTTAAGTCGATGCATGGCCGATTCCACCACCATGGAATGGTGCGGTAGTTCACCTTCTGGAACCCGGGACTCTTCCGGACTCGATACATTGAATCGACCCGATTGCTCAGCACCGGCGTCGATGCCAGGCATTCCCACATGCGAAAGAGGAGCCGCTCCAGCATAGGTGGAACCAGTACAGTAAAGGCCTCCTTCGGGGAAGAGTCATACTGGAGGGCCTCGAGCTCTTCGGCGTGGGGCTCCTCCTCGGGATCCGCGGGGAAGGCCAACGCCTTGGCCATACCCCTCACAAAATCGGAGAAGCGGGTATCCTCCGGAGGGGATCGCCTCCGAGTCTCCGACTCGGGCGAGTCGGAGGGGACGCACCGGGTCTGAAAAGAACCCGGCGATTCGTCCTCCGTGTCCCAACCCGACGCCTCCGTGGAGGAGTCGAGAGGGTCCGTGCGGGCGAGGGTTCGCCCCGACGCCGAAGCCGGCGTCAACGACCTCAGTCCCGAACGGGAAGCCGAGGGAGACCTCGACAGAGGATCGACTCAAGCACGTGTGGACTCGAGGATCGACTCGGACGCCGGTGTCGACTTTGGCGTCGACGTCCCGGTGGTCAGGGCAGATGCACTGGCGAGGCCGGTCATGAATGCCCGCTGCTGGTCCAAGAAGGCAGTGATACTGCGCTCCAAGGATGTCAATCTGAGACCAACCTCAGAAGACCCGGCAGCCTCCGACTCGGGCCCCGACGGCGTCGGGCCCGACATCGGTTCCGGAGGGGAGTCCAGGAGGACTATAGCACTCACGTGTCCAGGCAGCTCCACCTCTAGGCGAGGAAGTTTGCAAGGCCTCTCCATCTCCGAGGGCTCAGGGCGGCCGACGGGGCTAAGCGACCCGGCCGTCGAGGGACCAGGCGCGTCCTCCAACGCCGCCCGAGCGAGCCTCTTCCTCCGACGTTGTTCCCGGTCGGGGGACCCCCACTCAGAGGAACTCCGATGATACTCGCGGGTGGAGCCCCGAGACGTCGAAGCCTCCGACGAGGTCCGGGCCTGACATGACTCGGGGTCAGAGAAGATACGTTCCCTTTGTGACTGCCGGCTCCTCAGAGACTTTGAGGACAGTCTGCTGCACGGACCGCAATCCGTCGAGTCATGGTTGGGTCCGAGGCAACGGAGGCAGAAGTCGTGCGTGTCCGTAAGGGACATCAGTTTGGAACAATGACCACATTTTTTAAACTCGCTGGCAGCCATCGGGGGAAAAAGGGCCCCGGCAAGGTCGAAAGACCACGCTGCCAGGGGTGAAAAGGAAAGTGGCGGGAACGCCAGTTAGAGAACAAAACTGAAAAAAGGGGATGAGAACGGACTTGAAAGGATATCGAGGCCGGGCGGGGGGGGACATGCGAACCGAGAAAAAACAAACTAAAGAAATTAATCAACTTTTTCAGCGGCGATAACAAACTACATCTGTAGGGCTCCGCGGAAAAAAGAAGACTGAGCAAGATGGCACCCTCGGGCGGGAAGGGGACCGCGCATGCGCGCTGCAATCCCAAAGGCTTTCTTCGAAAGCTGGGGAAATTGCTCCGCGAGGGCTCCGTCGGCGACGTCACCCATAAGTGAGGACTGACTTCCTGCTTGGTCCTGGAGAATCATATCTCCCCTATCCCTCCTCTTCTCCAAAAAGTGTACATATTTAGGTCTTCAAGTCTCTCCTCATAAGGCTTCTGACGCAGGCTCCAAATCATTTTAGTTGCCTTCCTCTGAACAGCTTCCATTCTTTTTACATCCTTTGCAAGATACGGTCTCCAAAACTGAACACAGTATTTCAAGTGAGGCCTCACCAGACTTATACAGTAGCACTAGTACCCCTTCCTTTCTGCTGGTAATTCCTCTTCAAATGCAGCCCAAAATCCTCCTGGCTTTTGCCACCGCCTTGTCGCACTGTTTTGCCACCTTGAGATCTACAGAAATAATCACACCAAGGTCTTTCTTCTGCTCCGTGCACAACAACCTCTCAACCCCTATCGCGTACATTTCCTTTGGATTTCTGCTACCCAAGTGCATGACACTGCACTTCTTCGCATTAAATCTCAATTGCCAAGCATCAGACCATTCCTCCAGCTTTTGCCGATCCCTCCTCATTTTAAGCACTCCCTTGGGGGAGTCCACTCTGTTGCAAATTTTCGTGTCATCTGCAAAGAGACAGACTTTTCCATTCAGTCCTTCAGCAATATCACTCACAAATACATTGAACAGTGCCGGGCCCAGGACCAAACCCCGGAGGCACCCTGCTAATCACCTTCCTTTCATCCGAGTGAGCTCCATTTACTATCACCTTCTGTCGTCTGTCAGTCAACCAATTTCTGATCCAGTTTACCACCTTGGGACCCATCCCCAAACTACTGAGTTTATTGATAAGCCTCCTATGAGGGACAGTATCAAAGGCTTTGCTGAAATCCAGGTAGATGACATCCATTGCGTGTCCTTGATCCAGTTCTCTGGTCACCCAGTCAAAGAACTCAATCAGATTTGTCTGGCAAGATCTTTCCTCGGTAAAACCATGTTGCCTTGGATCCTGTAACTCCCTGGTTTTGAGAAAGTTCACTATTTGCTCTTTCAGGAGCATCTCCATTACTTTTCCCGCCACCACGTTGGCCCATATTTCAAAGAACCCGTCAGTTGAGCAGACATTCACGATTTTCACAAACTATTAGTCTCTAACCAACTCTCATATCCGGTAGCTCAGGATTATTGAAGGTCACCTAATTTGCTTTTGCAAAGTCTTAAAATGGACTTACAAAAAATGTTTATAAACCTCTGGATCAGGCAATACAAGTCTAGTTTGCATCTCTTGATGGACTGTCTTTATTGCTTACCCTCTGCTTGTTTTGTTTTTGTTAATTTGACTGTATGCTGTGCTTTCCCAAAGTCTGCCCTCCTCACCTAGGCCATCAATCACCCGTTGTCAGCTTGAGCCCTCCCCTTCCGGAAGCACCGCAGGCCGCGTGAACGCGGTCGCGTCCTGCGAGGTACACTGCCTTCCAGCTATAAAACCAGAGCGCCCGTGGTGCTCGTCGCCACGGCGTGCGACTCGGGCGTGCACCAAAGGAGCGCACCTAAGGAGCACGATGTGCTCCTTAGGTGCGCTCCTTGGGGTTGCTCCGGCTGTGGAAGCCACGCTCCTGCTGCGATACTTCAATCTTTCCTACTTCACATCCTCTTCATCCCCACGTTGCCTGGGACAGCTTCTTCACTTAGCTTGCCCCGACTTCCTCCCAGAGCCTCCTTTCATCTACTTCCGGTAGGTCTCTCGCCTTGTACCAGTATCTCTACCTTCTCCCTTCATCCCTGCCCTATGGCTGCTATACCTGTGCTATGGGGCAGACGTCCAGACAAGCTGCCTGGCGCACGCTCTCGATGTCTTTCTAATCTCTGCCCCTGCCTAATCTCTGCCTCTCCTTCCTTGTCTCCCTTGTCGTCTACTTTTTCCAAGTCTCCCCTCTCCTTTGGCTTAGTTAATTGTCGGTCCTTACGTAATAAAACCCTCCTTATTCAAGATCTTGTCCTTAGGTCATCCTTTGACCTTACTCTTTTAACCAAGACATGGCTTAGGGATGGGGAGGATGCCCTCCTCGCCCGCTGCCTTCCCCCTGGTTTCTCTGCAGTCTCCGTTCCACGTCTTGGCAAATCAGGCGGCGGTGTGGCTGCTCTGATACGGCCCTCCCTCTCCTTCACCCAGCTCTCCCCCCATCACTCCACTACCCAGACTCCCTTCTGCTTCATCTTCACACCTCTCCTCCTACGCATGTGCTTCTTATCTACTCCCCCCCCCCCTGCTCTTCACCCTGAGTTGTGGGACTCCCTTCTCTTGACTATCACTGATCTTTCCCTTGCTTTTCCCCATCTGCTTATTGCTGGGGACTTCAACCTACATATGGACTCTCCCACTTCATCTAGGGATCTTTCCTTTATTTCTTTCTTACATGATCTATCCTTTGTGCAGCATGTCACTTAACCTACCCATCAGGCTGGTCATACTCTCGACCTACTCCTGACATCATCCTCTTCTTCTCTTACGCTTCACAATCTTTCCTCTATGTCTCTTCCATGGACAAACCATGTCTGCCTCTCCGTCTCTTGCTTTCACTCACGAGGGTCTTCCTCCTCCTCCTCTCTTTCCCTCCCCACTGCCCCCCCTCCCCCGCGGCTCTCCCATGCCCTTTCTCCACTCACCATTCAGCAATTTCCCACAGCAACAGAGCTTCTACCCTCAGACTTCCCCCTCCTCTCTCCTAACTCCCAAGCTGCTCTCTGGTCATCGATCCTTTCGACTGCTCTTGACCATATTGCCCCTCTGCGTCCTCAACCGCCTCGCCGTCGACCCACACATCCCTGGTACCATGGAGGTCTTCGGCTTCTACGTACGCAGCTTCGCAGAGCAGAGCGGCTGTGGCGTAAGGGTCCCTCACCCACCTCACTCGCATTTTTCAAATCCAGTTATTCTCACTATCGCTCTTCTGTCCATCTCGCTAAACGCACTTATTTCTCTAATGCCATTTTTAATGCCCCAAATCAAACCCGACACCTCTACTCTACCCTCCGGTCTCTTACTTCTCTTCACTCCTCAGCCTCAGCTCAACCGGTCCCTCCCTCCCCCCAGCCTTCTCTTCTAGCCTCCTGCTTTAGCAATAAGATTTCTTCCTTGAGAGCGTCTTTACCTTCCTGCCCCGCTCCGATTCTTTCTACTCCCCCTGTTGCCTCCCCCCCGCCCATCTCTCAAACCTCCCACTTCTGGACGTCTTTCTCCTTGATCACTCCCCCTGAGCTTCACCATCTCATTTCTTCCTCAAAGAAGACCTCCTGTCCCCTAGACCCCCTTCCTTCCTCCTGGCTCCTGGAACCCTCTTTAGCTCTCCTTCCCCACATCCTTACTATGTTCAATTCTAGTCTTTCTACAGGGTCCTTTCCCCGCTCTTGGAAACATGCTTTAATTCGCCCCATCCTCAAAAATTCCTCACTCGATCCTCGGTTCCCACTCACTACCGCCCTGTCTCTAACCTTCCTTTTCTCTCTAAACTTAGAGAAATTTGTCTTTGCACAACTTTCACATCACCTTGACTCTACTAATTTTCTTCACCCTCGTCAATCGGGGTTCCGCCAGGGTCACAGTGTCGAAACTATCCTTCTTGCTTTTACTAATGCACTGCATGTAGCTCAAGATCGTGGTGACATCTCGGTGGCGGTTGCACTTGATCTTTCCGCCGCATTCGACTTAGTTGATCACTCCCTCCTTCTTCTTCGCTTACGAGAGACGGGTCTTTGTAGTACTGTTCACCGCTGGTTTCACTCTTTCCTCTCCTCTCGATCCTGTGCAGTCCTCTCCTCTTCCTCCTTTGCCCCTCCTTCGGACTCTTTCCCTCTTCTCTGTGGGGTTCCTCAGGGTTCTGTCTTGGCTCCCCTTCTTTTCAACCTCTTCTTGGCCCCCCTAGCCCTCTTAATCCAACAGTCTGGAATATCTGCCTTTCTCTATGCAGATGACATTGTTCTGCTTCATCACACCTCCCCCTCTTGCCCAGACCTCTTCGCGCTAAACTCCTGTCTTTCTGATGTGGCTAATTGGTTGACACTTAACTGTCTTCACCTTAATCTTGCTAAGACTATCGCTATCTGGTTCTCTCATAACAGTCCACCTCCCACTCTGGCCCCTTCTTTCTCTGGTTCCCCTGTCCCTCTAGTTTCCACCTTCCGTTATCTTGGTGTTCACTTTGATTCTGACCTATCATTCCATGCTCATATTTCACACGTCACTAAATCATCCTTTTTCTTCCTCCGTCAAATTCGTGCAGTCCATCCCTTTCTATCTCCATCAGCCCTCACCACTTTGTTGCTATCTCTGGTCATGTCACGTGTGGATTTCACTAACTCAGTTTTCACTGGTCTCCCTAAATCTCAACTGTCCCGGTTACAACGGATCCAAAACACTGCTGCCCGCCTTGTCACCCATTACTCCCCCCGAGACCACATAACACCTCTGCTATTCCGCCTTCATTGGCTACCCTTTCCCTATCGCTCTCAATTCAAGCTTTTTACCCTGGTCCATAAAGCTCTCTACACCTGCACCCCTCAATACTTAACAGACCTTCTTTCTTTTCACTCTCCCAGGTACACTCCTCGCTCCTTCCACCTCAACCGCCTCACCCTTCCCTCCCCCTCCTGTGCTCACCTACAATCTACTCGCTCTTCTGCTTTCTTTTTTGCTGGCCCCGCCCTTTGGAACTCCCTTCCCTCTTCACTTCGTCTGGAACCTCATCACCCCACAATTCAAACAAAACCTGAAACCCCACCTTTTTTCCCTGGTGTTTGATGTCCCCTCCCCTTTCGTGTAAATTCCACTCCCCCTATCCTCTATTTACCTTTGTGTACTTTCCTTACTTATGTTTGGTCATGTCTCTCTTGTGTCTACTGCTTTCCTATCAAGAAATTGTAATTCCTTTTACATTTCGCTGGCTTTGGCCTTCTTTTAAACATGTTTTTTAATTGTACACCGCTTTGCTTGTTATAGAAAGGCGGTTTTTATCAAATGAAATAAACAAACATATCCATCATACATCCCACTAGCTCAAGAGTCTCATCAGAGAACCAGGCAGTGGCCTATAAGGAAGCAAATGAGAAAGGCTCCCATCCGAGTACCACAGGACCACCAGGCTCGACTTCAGGTAGGTTCGGGAGAGAGGGGGAGGGGGAAGGAAGGTGAGGGCATGTGCAGAGGAGGGTTATTTTGGGGGGAGCTCAGACTCCTTGGTAGTGCCAGGAAGTGGGGATGTCTACAACGCTGGCCCTTTAAGATCATGGCCTGGAACATTGGGCTGTGTATTAGGGGAGCATGCATAAGGCCTCTTAAATTGCCTGCATGATCTGCTCAAATTGACTATCTTAATTGGGGTGTGAAATGCTGAATGACCCGAGATGTCTTGTGAAAAATTTTGCAAGGCTTCAGATCAACTTACACGATCACAAAACAGCGGTAAATACATATATCGAGAAATGATGATGCCCCAAGTGAAGACCTGAGTCTGAACTAGAGGATTATGTTCATAACAATTTGAGCAGGGTGAACGAGATCTTCACTAAAATTGCTAGAACAAAATGTAGTCTTATCTGAATTCTAACAAAACAATGCCTTAATTAAAAATGAATAGTGGTGGACCTGGGCATGGTGGAGATGGAGGTCAGAGAACAGCAGGGAGAAGTGCTGGCTGATCTGCAGAAATAGTTGGAACAATTGTATGCTGCCTTGGCTAAACTAATAGAGAGGGAGAAGGAACTTAAATATAAGTCCCACTGCAATATACTTAAATCATCGATCATCGGGATGTATAAGGATTCAGACAGTACCTGACGAGGAGTCCTAAACAGAGCAGAGATGGCATCCATTTGTCCATGAAAAGTCAACGCATCTTCGGTAGTAGACTGGCTAATCTACTGAAGAGGGCTTTAAACTAGATTCGTTGGGGATGGGTGAAGAAAGCCCCCAGGTAAATGAAAGCCGCCATGTAGGTGATACATTAAATAACTTTATGGAAATGGGTAACAGGGGTAACATATGGAAAGTAGTGTGTATAAATGTCCATAGCATGGGAAATAAGATCCCTGATGTTGAAGCTTTGGTGGGAGTGGCTGACTTGGATTTAGTGGCAGTTACAGAAACATGGTTCACAGAAAACCATGATTGGGATAACACTATACCTGGCTATACTTTATTCAGAAAGGACAGGGGAGGAAGAAGGGGAGGAGGAGCGGCACTATATGTAAAAACTACTATTAAAGCTTTGGAATTACAGAGCTTAAAAAGGGAGAGAGGAGGCATTGTGGGTTAAACTAGAAAGAGGGAAAGAGAAATCTATTTGCATTAGTGTGATATACAGACCTCCCTCACAAGAGGAAGAGGTGGACAGAGAGTTAATTGAAGATATACGCAGCATTGCTAGGAAAGGGGAAGTGCTACTGATAGGAGATTTCAATATGCCAGATGTTGATTGGCACATTCCTGCTGCAGTATCATCTAGAAGTAAGGAGATCCTGGATTCTCTACAGGGAGAACTATTCAGGCAATTGGTAACAGACCCCACACGTGAAGGGGCCATACTGGACTTGGTGCTTACCAATGGTGAAAGTGTTTCTGATGTTGTGGTGGGAGATCATTTTGCATCCAGGGATCACCAGATGGTGTGGTTCAGTATTAGGACAAGGGCTGTTAGAATCCATTCAAAAGGTGAGGATCTTAGACTTTAGGAAGACTAACTTTGCGAAGATAGGCCAATACCTCAGGGAGTCGGTAGTGGGATTGATATTTTAAGGGCAACCAACCTTTTTGTTAAAATGGTAAATAAAGGTAAATGGAAAAGGAGACCGCTATGGTTTTCGAAAGTAGCTGAAAAAGTGAAGAAAAAGAGGGAGGCCTTCATGAAATACAAGAGATCACAGAGAGAGGAAGACAGGCATCTGTATTTGGGAAAACTTAGAGAAGCTAGCAAATTAGTCAGGAAGGCAAAGATTCAAAAGGAGGAGGAAATAGCCAATGCAATAAAATGTGGGGATAAGACATTTTTCAGATATATTAGTGAGAAGAGGAAGGGCAAAAGTGGTATTGTCAGACTCAAGGGTGCAGGGGATGAATATGTAGAAGCTGATAAGGATAAAGCGGAATTGCTTAACAAATATTTCTGTTCTGTGTTCACAGATGAAGAACCAGGAGCAGGACCTCAGAAAACACCCACAAATAGGAAAAGAAGCGAGGGGCATCTTGAACAATTTTCAGAAGAATGTGTTCGTGAGAAACTAGCTCAATTTAAAGTAGACAAAGCGATGGGACCGGATGGGATACACCCTAGAATACTGAGGGAACTTGGGGACGTTCTAGCAACTCCACTGACTGACCTTTTCAATGCCTCATTGGAGTCGGGAGTGATGTCAAAGGACTGGAGAGAGGCTCATGTGGTGCCTTTACACAAAAGCAGAAGTAAGGATGTGGTTGAAAACTACAGGCTGGTTAGTTTAACTTCGGTGGTGAGTAAATTATTGGAAACACTGCTGAAAGAGAAAATAGTGAGGTTTCTGGAGTCCAGCGGATTACAGGATCCGAGGCAGCATGGATTCACCAGAGGCAGGTTTTGTCAGACAAATCTGATTGATTTCTTTGACTGGGTGACCAGGGAGTTGGACCGAGGGAGAGCTCTAGATGTGGTGTATTTAGATTTCAGTAAAGCCTTTGACACTGTTCCTTACAGGCGACTTATAAACAAACTGAGCACCCTAGGGACGGACCCTAAAGTTACTGCTTGGGTTAGAAATTGGTTGGGTGGGAGGCGACAAAGAGTACAAGTAAATGGAGCTCACTCTGAGGAGAAGGATGTTACCAGTGGTGTGCCCCAGGGATCTGTCCTTGGTCCGATTCTTTTTAACATCTTTGTTAGTGATATAGCGGAAGGGCTGTCGGTTAAGGTTTGCCTCTTTGCGGATGATACCAAAATCTGCAATAGAGTAGACACCCAGGAAGGTGTAGATAACATAAGGAGGGATCTAGCTAAGCTTGAAGAATGGTCTAGAATTTGGCAGCTGGAATTTAATGTTAAAAAATGTAAGGTCATGCATTTGGGTTGCAGCAATCCAAAGGAGCAATATAGTATAGGGAGTGAAGTACTTTTGTCCACTAAAGAAGAGCGGGACCTAGGCGTGGTTGTGTCTGATGATCTTAAAGTAGCTAAACAGGTAGAAAAGGCGAGGGCAAAAGCTAGAAGGATGCTTGGGTGCATACGGAGAGGAATGGCTAGCAGAAAAAAGGAGGTGATAATGCCTCTGTATAAGTCTTTGGTGCGACCTCATTTGGAGTATATTGTGCAATTCTGGAGACCGCACCTTCAAAAGGATGTGAACAGGATGGAGTTGGTGCAGAGGGTGGCTTCTAAAATGATTAGTGGTCTTCATTATAAAGCATATGAGGACAGACTGAAGGATCTTAATATGTACACCTTAGAGGAAAGGCGGGATAGAGGTGATATGATTGAGATGTTTAAATACCTCTGTGGCATAAATGTTCAGGGAGAGAGTCTCTTATAATTGAAAGCAAGTTCTGCTACGAGGGGACATGGGATGAGGGTGAAGGGGGATAGATTCAGGAGTGATATGCGGAAATATTTCTTTATGGAAAGAGTAGTGGATCCATGGAATAGTCTCCCAGTGGAGGTGGTAGAGATGAGGACAGTAACTGAATTCAAAAACGCATGGGACAAACACCGAGGATCTCTAAAAGGTAAAAAGGAGACTGTTGTAGTTGTTGATATGGAAGGACAGACTAGATAGGCCATGTGGTCTTTTTCTGTCATCATATTTCTATGTTTTTATGACTGTATTCTGACAGTACAACAGAACAGCAAGATTTTACTACACAGTAGAACAGGGCAAGCTAAGGCACAGACATATTAAGCATTTAGTCCCTAGACGCGTGCCTAGGAGGAATCCTCTCTCTCATGTATTTCAATGACTCTGAAGGCAGACTTTTGCACTGGTATATCAGGTGCTGGCAGAAAGAAGAAGGAAAGACCACAACCACTGCTGTCCACAGAGATATGTCTATTTTCCCCACTTTCTGTGCACTGTCCTCCAGTCAGCAGGAGGAGCCGGTGAGCAGCACTTCTTATCTGTTGCTTTCTCCTCTGCTAGTTTCCCCTCTGCAGTCAGAGCCAAACGGGACCATAGCTGTGGGAATTTTAAAATGTATTTGTATTATGATGAGCAGCTCAATGCACTCGATTGCCTAGGGCTGACCAAAGGGTTAATCCTGTCTTAAGTAGGAATGAAGGGCCTGTTGATGAGCTGCAGACTGACAGAGCCTATAGGGCCCTTGGTCCCAAAAGAGGCAATCAGCTCAAATATACTAAAGCATTCTTAAAAAAATGTGGGCCAGATATTCAGCAGCAGCAGCTAGTGCTGAAAAAGCAGAAAGCCATCACCACTGAATATTAGACTCAGATATTCAATGCCAAGACCATATCCAGTCTCCAGCATTGAATACCCGGGTTGCCCAGATTGCCAGGAAGCTAACCAAGCAGCAACAATATTCAGCTGAAAGGAACAGTGATACATCACTATATAAAATGACTCGTAAGTCTCTCTTTTTATGTTCAACTGGCTTGCAATTTCCTTTAAAGCACTGCTTTATCAGAAGCCAACATTTCTGGCAGAAGGACTACAAAAGGGGACTGCTACTTCTGGAGAGAGATCTGCAATTGTAAGTATTTATTTCTGAGAATTTTTCTAAATCTTGGGGAAAAAGGAATTCTTTAGTTTAAAGCTGATTAATCTGTGAACCCAGTGTATTTGTTAAATCAGTCAGGGCCTAGCAGCAGCAAAGAGTAAGAGCTTTCTGGTTAGATGTAGAACCCAAGACTCCCTCTATCCAAGCAAGGGCTGTGGGACTCCCCCTGGAGATTGGTCACAGATTATACCTTAGAAGCACAGGACAGGGTACTGTGTAGCAGCCAGCTTTTAAGAAGTATTTTACCCTCCCTCTCTCCCCAACACCCACCCACCCTGGGATAATCGTAGCTTTATAGCTGCTTAAAGGAGAGGACGTGCCATATTCACTCTCAGGTGCAGCTGTTTACTCTCATCAGCATACATTAAGGACCTGAGATTAATTAAATTTCAGGTGAACAAAGTACATTAAATGTATTAGGTATAGTTTTATTAGTATAAGTATCCCCAGCAACCCTTAGTAAATAAAGAACTTAAATATCTAAACACAATCTTAAAATGAATATACACACACCAGTCCAGCAGCAAGATGGGGGCTTTCCAGTCTTTTGCATTGAGTGTCACATGTATGATTTTCTCCCAGTTGATGAGGGGTCTTACATGTGCACTAGGTGCAAGGAGCTCTTTCCTCTCAGGGAACAAGTACGAACTCTGGAGGCAAGAGCAGCAGATTTGGAAGACATAAGGAAGACAGAGATACATAGACGAGACCTACAAGGATATAGTACTGAACCTCCCACCTCCAGTCTGGCAGTACCCCTGTTGCCATGGAGGAGAGAGGTCGCGTGAAAGGAAAGCATCATCCTGGAGTGGCAGGAAGTGATCCTATAGCAAGGACCTGTCCTCCAGGTGATGTAAAACCCTCTCGCACCGAGGAAGTTTCTCCAGGGCCATGTGCCCATGAGGGAAGGGTTAGGACAGCCGTTATAGTTGGTGATTCGATTATTAGTCATGTAGATAGCTGGGTGGCTGGTGGGCGTGAGGGTTGCTTAATGCCTGCCTGCTGAGAAGGTAGCAGAACTCACGCGCCACCTAGACAAGGTCTTAAATAGTGCTGGGGAGGAGTCTGCTGTCTTGGTACATGTCGGTACCAATGACATAGGAAAATCTGGTAGGGAGGCTCTGGAGGGTAAATTTAGGATTTTAGGTAGGAAGTTGAAATCCAGATTGTCCAGGGTAGCTTTCTCTGAAATGCTTCCTGTTCCACATGCAGGACCCAAAATGCAGGCAGAGCTCCGGAGTCTCAATACGTGGATGAGACAATGGTGCAGAGATGAGAACTTTGGATTTGTTAGGAACTGGGAAACATTCTGGGAAAGGAGGGGTTCTTCCAAAGGGATTGGCTTCATCTAAACCTGGATGGAACCAGGCTGCTGGCATTAACCTTTAAAAAGGAGATAGAGCAGCTTTTAAACTAGATAATAGGGAAGAGCCAACAGTCGCCCAAGAGTGAATGGTTCGGAACAATGTATCTTTGAAGGATACTACCAAACAAATGAAGTTAGGGCACATCAGCAGAGAGGTTCCACTAAAGACAAAGGTAGCCCAAATGCCCTTGAATACAGAGCAGACAGAGCTTAAAGATTCCAAAGTACCCCTGCCTACCGGTAACCAGATTAATATGAATAAAATACAGTCTCTAAAATGCTTCTATGCAAATGCTAGAAGTCTAAAATATAAAATGGGAGAGTTAGAATATATAGCACTAAATGAGCAGTTAGATAAGATTGGTATCTCAGAGACATGGTAGAAGGAGGACAACCAGTGGGACACTATGATACCTGGATACAAACTATATCTTAATGACAGAGCTGATCAAATTGGTGGAGGGGCTGCACTCTATGTTAGAGAGGGCACTGAATCACAAAGGATTAAAATTCTACAGGAAACAAGATTCGCTGTAGAATCTCTATGGAGTGAAATTCCATGTAAAAAGGGGAAGGCGATGGCAGTGGGGTTGTACTATCGACGGCCTGGACAGAATGAACAAATGGATGACAAAATGTTCAAAGAAATCAGGGAAGCTAACAAAAGTTACAGAACGGTAATAATAATGGGTGATTTCAATTACCCCGGTATTGAGTGGGTCAGTGTCACAGCAGGACATGCTAGGGAGATAAACTTTCTAGATGAAATAAATGATTGCTTTTTAGAGGAGCTAGTTCATGAACCGACCAGAAGGGAAGCCATTTTGGACTTAGTCCTTAGTAGAACACCAGATCTGATGCAAAAGATAAGGGTGATGGGGCCCACTTAGCAATAGTGATCATAGCATGATTGTGTTTGATTTAATTAATGGAGGAGGGATGGTAAGGTAATCCACATTACTACCTTCTAATTTTCGAAAGGGAGACTATAATAAAATGAGGAAAATAGTTAAGAAAAAACTAAAAGGAGTAGTTACTTGCATCAAGCTTGGGTGTTGTTTAAAAATACTATCTTGGAAGCCCAGACCAGCTGTATTTCATGCTTTAAGAAAAGTGAAAGGAAGTCCAAAAAACTGCCAGAATGGTTTAAAGGTGAGGTCAGAGAGACTGTTGCCAAAAAAGCATCTTTAAGGAAATGGGAATAAAAGAGCCAAATGACGAAAACTGGAAAACAGCACAAGCACTGGCAAGTTAAATGCAAGGCATTGATAAGGCAGGCAAAGAGAGAATTTGAGAAGAAACTTGCTATGGAAGCAAAAAAATGCATAATAAAGACTTTTTCAAGTACATTCGTAGCAAAAAACCTGTGAGAGTCAGTTGGACCATTAGATGATAGAGGGGTTAAAGGGGCAGTAAGAGGGGACAAGGCTATAGTGGAAAGAGTGAATGAATTCTTTGCTTCAGTCTTTACTGAGGAAGATGTAGGGACGTTACCCATGACTGAAGTGGTATTTTAAGGGTGATACTGTGGAATAATTGAAAGAAAGAAATATTGCTACACCTGGAAGATATATTACAACTATTTGATAAAACCGAAGAGTAGCAAATCACCTGGACCGGATGATATACATCCAAGGGTGTTGAAAGAACTGAAATATGAGATTGCAGACCTGCTATTAGTAATCTGTGAACTATCATTAAAATCATCTGCAATACCTGAAGATTGGAGGATCACCAATGTAACGGAAATTTTTAAAAAGGGTTCCAGGGGTAATCCAGGAAACTACAGACCGGTGAGCCTGACGTCAATACCGGGAAAAATGGTAGAAACCATCATAAAGAACAAAATTACTCAACATGTCGATAGTCATGGCTTAATGGGAGACAGCCAACATGGCTTTAGACAAGGAAGATCTTGTCTTACTAATCTGTTATGTTTTTTTGAAGGTGTGAATAAACAGGTAGACAAAGGTCAGTCGGTTGATATAGTGTATCTGGGCTTTCAAAAAGCCTTTGACAAGGTCCCTCATCAGAGACTTGGCAAAACTAAAAAGTCATGGGAAAGGAGGTGATGTACTGTTGTGGATCAGTAACTGGTTAAAAGATAGAAAGCAGAGGGTAGGGCTAAATGGCCAATTTTCCCAATGGAAAAAAGGTGAATAATGGAGTACCCCAGGGATCTGTGCTGGGTCCGCTGCTTTTTGACATATTCATAAATGACCTGGAAAAGGAAATAACAAGTGAGGTTATCAACTTTGCAGATGACACAAAACTATTTAAAGTTGTTAAAACTCAAGATGATTGTGGAAAATTGCAAGAGAATCTTGATAAATTGGAAGACTGGGCATCCAAAAATGGCAGATGAACTTTAATTTGGACAAGTGTAAAGTTATGCACCTAGGAAAGAACAACCCAAACTATGGTTACACGATGCAAGGTTCCACATTGGGAACCACCACCCAGGAAAAAAGATTTAGGAGTCATCGTGGGTAACATGTTAAAACCCTCCACCCAGTGTGCAGCAGCAGCCAAGAGAGCAAATAGAATGCTAGGTATCATAAGGAAAGGAATGGAAAATAAAACAAAAGGATATTATAATGCCTCTGTATCGTTCCATGGTTCAACCGCACCTGGAATATTGCATGCAATTCTGGTCGCCTATCTTAAAAAGGATATATAGTTATTAGAAAAGGTACAGAGAAGAGTCACCAAAATGGTAAAGGGGATGGAAGGATACCCCTATGAAGGGAGGCTAAAAATGTTAGGGCTCTTCAACCTGGAAAAGAGATGGCTGAGGGGAGATATGATAGAGGTCTATAAATTAATGAATGGAGTGGAACGGGTAAAACGTAGATCGATTGTTTACGTCATCGGAATATAAAAGGACTAAGGGGCATGCAATGAAGCTACAGGGTAACCTATTTAAGACTAATAAGGGAAAATATTTTTTCACTCAACGTGTAATCAAACTCTGGAATTTGTTATCGGAGGATGTAGTAAGAGCTGTTAGCATAGCTGGGTTTAAAAAAAGGTTTGGACAAGTTTCTGGAGTAAAGGTCCATAAACCATTATTAAAAGGGACCCGGGATATCACTGCTTGACCCAATACAAGCATTGAGGAACCTAGCTAGGTACTTATGACCTAGATTGGCCATTGTTGGAAACAGGATACTGGGCTTGAAGGACCTTGGTCTGACCCAGTATGGCATATCTTATGTTCTTAATGTTTAAAGTGATACGTTCTGGACAAATTAGGATCATAACAGCCTAAGAACATAAGATATGCCATATTGGGTCAGACCAAGGTTCCATCAAGCCCAGTATCTTGTTTCCAACAGTGACCATTCCAGGTCTCAAGTACCTGTTGGGTCCCCAAAGGTATACATACTCCATGCTGCTTGTCCTAGGGGTAAGCAGTGGATTCCCCCAGTCCTCTTTAATAATGATTTATGGACTTTTCCTCCAGGAACTTATCCAAACCTGTTTTGAACCCAGCTACACTAAAAACTTTTACTACATCTTCCAGTAATGAATTCTAGAGTTTGATACTGCACCAAATGAAAAAATATTTTCTCCATTGGTCTTAAATGTGCCACATAGTAGCTTCATTGCGTGCCCCCTAGTCTTTCTACTTTTTTGATGTCAAACAACCAAACTACGTTTAACCATTCCATTCCATTCATTAATTTATAGACTTCTATCATATCTCCCCTCAGCTGTCTCTTTTCCAAGCTGAAGAGCCCGAAACCTTTAAGCCTTTCCTCATAGGGATATCCTTCCATCTTCTTTGCCGTTTTTGTTGCTCTTCTCTATACCTTTTCCCAGTTCTGCTGTATCCTTTTTAAGATATGGTGACCAGAACTGCACACAATATTCAAGGTGTGGTTGCACTATGGAGCAATACAGAAGCATTATAAATATCCTTGGTTTTATTTTCTATTCCTTTCCTTATGATTCTTAGCATTCTATTTGCTTTCTTGGCTGCGGCTACACACTGGGCAGAGAGTTTCAACATACTATCCACGATGCCACCTAAATCTTTTTCCTGGGTGGTGGTTCCTAATATGGAACTGTGCATCATGTAACCGTAGTTTGGGTTGTTCTTACCTAGGTGCATAACTTTGCATTTGTGCTTATTAAATTTCATCTGCCGGGCTTCCGGTTAAGATGGTGGACTGAGCAGACGTTGGCAGTGAGGCTCCTCAGACCCCCGGGCAGAAGTAGAATACCTGAAGACACCCAGACTTGGGTAAAGAGACTCAGGAGCCACAACAACTGCTACAGTGCCTAAAACAGTTAAAGTTAAAGGCACAAAATCAATCCAAGACATTTATGCAGCAAAACAAAAAGGCAAGCATCTCCAAAAATGGGAGCAGCCAATCAACCCCCGTCACCAAGCTCTTCAGCCGCTAGAGAGTATGATGAAACACCATCAGACAGCGGAGACAATGCTTCTTACCATGCTAAAAGAAATCAGAGCTTCCAAAAACAAAATTGTGGAGAAGGTCTTCTCCAAAATAGAGGAAAAATCTGTTGCCCTTGGCCAGCACATGGATCAAGCAGAACAGTGCTCGAGTAGTACAGAAAATTGGCAGAAATGTTTGGAAGATAATGTAGGCCAATTAAACATGCAAGTGAGTTGGATGAGAGACAAAATGGAAGATTTAAAAAAATAAAGAAAGGCGATCTAACGTGCACAATTTTGGAAAACCAGAGGCTCAAGAGGGAGAGGCTACTTATAAATTTGTGTGATGCCTGCTTTCCAGGATTGCTGGCAGCAGGAAACTATGAGTTAGAAAGGGCACATCAAAAGCTGAGGCTAAAGCCAGACAAATGCCAAACCCCGAGCTGATAATAAAATTCTTGCAATATCAGGACAAAGACTTTGTCATACAAGAAGCAAGGAAATCTAAAGTGGTCGTGTATCGAGACTGGAAAGTGCTGGTATTTCCCCGATATGGCCACAGCAACAGTCAAATATAGGAAAGATCTAATTAAATGTAAAGCAGCGTTAAACCACCAGGGAATACAGGTGGCACTGTGGTTAGCCAAGCTAACCTTTCTGGAGAACGGGGTCCAAAAATTCTTTATATCTCCGGCCTCAGTCAGTAATTACATAAAGACTCCGCCTAGCACGTCCCGAGATGGGGAAAGCCAGATAGCGTTGCACAGGACAGTAATCCCACCATGGAAGGAATCTGCAACACTGCCTGTTCAGAGCCAAAAAGCAGCAGAATGGAATATTACTATGGAGTTGACCAAGGAAGCTTTACTGGCACAACGGAAAGACGGCGCAGTAGAAGAGATACAGACAGGAGAAAAGCACATGAAGGATGGCAGAACAGAGGCTGAAAGGCTGACTGAAACAAATCATTGAGGAACATGATTCAAACTACTTGAGTCAATCATTTATTAACAGTGATAATCAGTGGCTGCCAAAGAAGGGATTTATCGTGACATCTGGACCATCAGAGGATGAACAGACTGTGGAAATCCAACTTTAATCCTCTATAGCTGGTAACTGAATAATCGAGATAAAAGTTGTAAGTAGGGCAAGATATTAAGTATCTAGCGGACTTTCCTATGAGTTGGTGGTATGTCTTAATGCTATTATGGAACCCTGACAAGAACAGAGCATGAGAAGCTGAAAACACTTGGGTATGAGTGGATGTTTTGCTCCTCATTTAACTCAGAGGAGTAATTCTTGTAAACAAGAGAGTCCCCTTTGTTCTGTACAAGCAGGGCAGTGACACACAAGGGAGGGTGGTGCGGATTACTGGGCGGCTTGAACAACAAGAAGTGTCAATACTCAACATATAGAAGGAACTTTTCGATCCATTTGGCTTATATAAAAGGAGTGGATAGGGAAATATGCCCAAGACGCAGTAGGAGACTGGATTATAGCAGGGAATATGAATTGTGCCTTGGCGGCTAAAGATAGACCTAACTTTGGGGGGCAACAACACAAGAGGGAATTAAAAGAGCTTAGATGTTTGGAAAAGTGTGGACTAGAAGATATATGGAGAGAAAGAGAAATTAGACTTACCTGTTAATTGTTGTTCCTTGAGGAACTCCAGTCCAGTCCCGCACCTCTGGGTAGTGCACCTTCTCCAGAAGCTTGGAGACTGAGTATGTCATCTTTTTGATGACACTAGTGTACATATGCAGCTGGCACCGCCCACTAGCCGCAGTACCTATTGACAAAGCAGACTCAGAGGAGCAACAAATAAGTAGTTAAACATGCAACAAAACACTTCTACATCTAAATAAAACTATACCCCCTGCATCCCCTGGAAAGGATACCCTGTCCCCCCCCCCCCCCTCCAGGATGGGGAAGCCTACCTGTTGAGCGATAGAGCAACTCTAACCAGTGGGAAGTGAGCAACCGACAGCTCTTCTGGTCCGCCCTTCCCCCAAACACTGATTACACACCGCTCCCTGGCTCCCCCTGGCCACTTCCTCCACCAAGGGAACCAGCTTCAGGACCGAGGTGTGCATAGATTATCACAGAAAACACTCAGAGAGGGTTCCGAGACTGGACTGGAGTTCCTCAAGGAACAACAATTAGCAGGCAAGTCTAATTTCTCTTTCCTTATCATCCCTCCAGTCCAGTCCCGCACCTCTGGGATGTATCAGAGCAGTTAAACTAACAGGAGGGACCCGCACAACCAGCCTGAAGCACTGCTGATCCGAAAACGGAGTGTCTCTCACCGCCTGGACATCAAGGTGAAAATGTTCAGATACAGTATGCCATCCTACAGATCTTCACCGGCGGAACTAAACTATACTCTGCTCACGAGGCTGCCTGAGCCCTCGCGGAATGTGTCTGCAACCCCGCCGGCACTGCTCTACCCTTCAAGATGTATGCAGGCGTGATTGCCTCACTGATCCATCTGGACATGGAGGCTTAGCTGCCGCCTCACTTTTGTGCGACCCGCCAAACAGAACCAACAGACAGTCCAATCTCCGAAAGGACGATGCCCTTTTCACATACCTTCGCATCCAAGTGGCACAGCTGTGGAGTGGCAGAGCCCATATCCGCTCTTGCCCACATTCGCGCTCGCCAGAGCCAGTAAGGAAACAGCCTGATTTACATGAAATGCTCACACCACCTTGGGCAAAAATGAAGGTATTGGGCGCAGGACCACTTTCTCCTTGGAGAAGGAATGGCTCCTGGCATGACAGGGTCCGAAACTCCGAAATCCTGTGTGCTGAGCAAATCGCCACCAGGAATACCATTTTAAGAGTCAAATACTTAGGAAAGCTTGACTCGATGGCTCAACGGGTTCCCGAGACAGCACCGTCAGTATCAGATTGAGATTCCAAGGCAGTACCACTGCCCTCTTTGGCAGACGGAGGTGGGTCACTGCCCCTAGAAAGCTCAGCACGTCTGGCTATGTACCAAACGGCACCCCGTGGACTTTCCCACGACAACCGGAAATCGCCGCCAGTTGCACCCTCAAGGAACTGGCAGCTAAACCCTTATCAAAACTGGATTGCAAGAACGCCAAGATGTCCAGAACGGAGGCAGTGGAAGGGTGTGGCTGCCTCTCTCTGCACTATGATTCAAAGATGCGCCCTATGTAGATGCACACCAGGTTCGTAGACTACCTCTGGGTTTGTAGGAAGATCGCTATCCATGAGCCTAATTATCCTCCTTTCTTTAACTTCGCCCTTTCAAGAGCCATTCATAAGCAATAATTGATCCACCTGGGGCAAATCGAAGCAGCTCCTGCGTCAAGAGGTCCTTCCAATCGGAAGCCACCACAGTCAATCCGCCAGTATCCGAATCAGGTCAGCATACCATGGGCACCTCGGCCAGTCTGGTGCCACCAGAATTACAAATCCCTGGTGCACCTCTAGCCAATGCACTAACCGGCCTATGAGCGCTCAAGGGGAAAAACAGAGAAGACCCTCTTCGAGCCACTGCTGAATTAGAGCATCCAGGCCCTTGGACTTCTTCTCTTCTTCTGCTGAAAAAAACAGCATGCCTTAGCTGACTCGAACATTGCCATTAGGTCCATGACCGGTGTGTCCTATTGGCAGACCATCTGCTCGAACACCTCCTGATTAAGCTGCCACTCTCCGGGGTCCATGCGCACTCGGCTGAGGTAGGCTGCTGTCACACCGTCAACTCCTGCTACATGCGCCACCGATAACGCCTGGAGACAAATCGCTGCCCATCCAAACAGCTTTTCGGCCTCCTCCTCCAGGGCTACACTGCTTGTGCCTCCTTGCCGGTTGATGTAAGCCACTGTGGTCACATTGTCCGAGAGGACTTGGATCACCTTCCCCTACAACCATGGCTCAAAACTTTCTAGCACCAAGGTCACCGCTAGCATCTCGAGCCTGCTGATCAACCACAGGGCCTCCTGCGGACTCTTGTCACTGAACAAAGTGTCCTTCGCAATGGGCTCTCCAACCTGACAGGCTGGCATTGGTCATCAGAACACAAACCGGGGATTCCTTCCAGGCTCCCCACGTGCAGCCATCAACTGAGGGCTCTCCTGGCGCTCCGCGGGCATGGGAGTACTTGGGACAGGGGTTGATTCTGATGGGTCCATCGACTGAGCAGAGCCTTCTGCAGCAGTTGCATGTGTACCCTTGCCCACTCTGATGGTCTTGCAATCTTCAGGACCTGCCGTATCCACTGTTGTAGCTCCTGTGCCGGGCGAACCGGCAGGAAAATCCTGGGGACACGGGTATCAAAGCACGCTCTCAAATTCTCTAGCTCCTAGGCCAGCCGTAACTGACTCTTGGCCAGGTTGACCCCAACCGAGACTTTGAAGGAACTCTCCCACCCGCGCTGCTGTTCTTTTCGCTATCGTCCCTGCACTTCGCCTGGACCAGCCAATCGTCTAGGTATAGTTGGACGAGAACCCCTTCCTTGTGGAGAGCTGCCTCCACCGCCACAATGACCTTGGCGAAGGTATGGGGGGGGGTTGCCAGACCAAAGAGCAACGCTTAAAACTAGAAATGGCCCCTTGGCACCGCAAAGCAGAGAAACTGCCGATGTTCTGGATGGATGGGAACATGCAGATGCGCCTCTGCGAGATCAAGAGTCGCCCAAAATCTTCGCTCCTACCGCCATTATTACTGTGAAAATATGGTACCCGGAGACCAGTTCATGCCCTTGAAGCCGAGAATTGGGCAAAAGGAACCTTCTATTTGGGCACCACGAAATACATGAAGCATCGACCGCAGATGTACTGGTCTCGCGGAACCCGTCTTAGCTGCAGGAGACAAGGTCTTTTCTACTGCTGCCAACACAGCTGCGCCCACTTTGGGTGTTCAAAGGAGCTTGTTCTTGCTCCGGCAGCAGGTTTAGGTGCATCATGGATTGCACCCCTTTAAGGCCAACCTCTGGCAGATCCCATTCATCCTGGATCATCTGTCCTACTACTCCATGTACTGATAAGACTTTCTGCGATTTCCATACCACCTGGAACAGCGGATCCTACAGCGCCTCCTCCTCTGCTGGGAGGTTAGCAGGCATATTCAGAGCCTTGAGGGTCTCCAAGGTACACATACAATTCCTCGTCCCCCAAAGGGCTCACATTCTATCAGTACCCGCTTGTAGTGATTGAAAAACCGCCCTGATGGCCTTTGGCCTGGGCAGTATATCGAGAAATTTCATAAACATAAGCATAAAGATGAGTGCTGGTAGCTCCTCCCGGCAGAAAACCCAAACAATCCAGGCCTGATCCTCCTGTTCTGGGCTCTCTCCTTCTTCCAATTCCTCCTGCAGATCTAGCTCCGTGTCAAGGTCTTCCCCATCCAGCCCCTCTTACAACGGTGATCGCTGCCACTCCTCTAAAACTCTAGTCCGCTTAGATGCCACTGCTCCTGACTCGTGCTTTTTTGCGTCCGACATCCTCTTAGCCCTGTGTTCCAGGGCTGAGGAGCCACTTGGTAGGCAAAATGCCTTATGAAAAGTAAGAAAAACTCCAGTGAGAACTCCCCCGAGAGCCCTACTGCTCCCCGGGCTCAAGGGGTGGATGGTCCGGGCATTGTGCAGGGACCAGGGGCCAGATCCGTTGAAGGTAATATGGCACCCTCTGCCCCCAAGGTCTCTTGCAACCAGGAGGGACTCTCCTGCCTCATCTCATTGTGCAGGTCCTGCTCCCATGACAGCCTCTTGCATACAGTTTAGGCAGATACCTGTCTCCGAGACCACACCACATCGGGGATTGCATATCTTGAGGATTTTTAGATTGTGCTGCAGTGTTGTATCTTAAAGATATGAAATGGACCTTGTCCTGATCCAATCAAACTGACACGTTCTCAGAGTAAAGTTTACATTTTTCTTCTACTACTACAAATGGCTATAAGGGAATATAGCTTCCCTTACAAACAATATTGCAGATTTAATAGGTACATAATCTGGGCTAAGAGACAAGAGATGAACATGTCAGGTTACTCACTGACCATAGACAGATGGAAGGATTTCATTTGCGTCCTATCCACTGACTGACTATCTTTCAAATTACATACATTTCTTGTATGCAGGTACTTCCTGTTTTCCACAGAGCTGTAGCTGCTACAAACCTATATGCCGCACCTCTTTATTTAATTTTTTTTTTACACTCATCTTTATTTCTCTGACCTTTCTCAGGAGAAAGTAACAATGTCTCAACCAACTGCCACTTTACATCACCTGACCAAGCACAACAGCCCTCTGAAAATCCAGCCAGCAACAAGCAATGGCCTATCTGATCAGGCTTTTCCCACATGTCTGCATCACGTCATTGTGCACTGAATCAGTTTTGAGCTGTATAACACAAGGAATGCTTAACGATTAAGAGGGGTTCACCCCTTTTGATACCATCCTATACCAGGCACTGCAGTCTGGCCAGCATGGTGGGAAAGGCTGGAGGCACTCCCCAGGAATGTTCTCAATCTGTACCCAGGTAGGTAAAAGGATTCCTAGCGCAGTGCACCTCCATGGGTTCAGGCACAGAGCACTAGAGTAATGAACTAAAATAAAATAAAACCACAATCTAATTAACTGAAACTGAAATTAAAAAGAAACTGCAAATGGCCCCCTAGGAAGCGGCTGCTCTGTCCTGCTTTATTCTCCGGTGGCTGCCTCTCCCAGGCACCCAAAACACAGCAAGGGGTTAAACACATGCGGGCCTGAATAAGAAGAAATTGTGCCTAATGCAGCAAGGGGAGTTTCCCGCACCGCTGAAGGCTCCAACAACATGCAGTTGCAGGCTGCTCTCTGTCTCCTCATGTTCTGGCAGTTGCTAGGGGTTCCTGCTGTCCTCCCCCCCCCCCCCCTCTTACCTTGGAGCCTCTTTGCCGCATGGCTTTTCTACCCCTTGCGCTCAGCCTTCCTTCCCGGCTTCGGCGCTGAGGGGGGTGACTTAGGAGTGAAAGCTGGCAGCCCCGTCAAGTAACTGCAGCTCCTGTGGCGGCTCCTCACCCAATAACGGGTCCAGGAACAGCCAGAAGTCTCAGACTGAAGAAGACCCCCACAGAACTCCCCCCCCCCCGAAATCCTGGGGGGAGAGGGGGAAGAAGGATTATCCTCCCCTCAACCTTGTTGTCCCCCGGGTTCTCTCTGTTCATTCTGATTTTTTTTCTTCTGCCTTTAAAAACAAAGAAACCTGAACCTTAACAGGTTTAGTTAGAGTTTGCTTTTATTTCCCCTATCTCCTTAGTTGTCTCTTCAGCGAGTCCAGCACCCTGGCTCACAACCTCCTCCAGCTGCTTGGAGACTGAGCTTACTGGGGCTGGTGGGCGGTACCAGCTGCATATGTACACTAGTGTCATCAAAAAGATGACATGCTGAAAAAAAACCTTCATGGGGGGGTGGTTCCTAGTCAAGATGGCGACAGCTGGCTGTTACGAGTAAGAGCGTTTTTCTTACATGGGTCGAAAGCGTAAGGGGAAAGGAGGGTCTGTTCCCTCTCCCCCCTCTTGTACCTCGACGTCAATTTCTTTGGTCCGTGCAGAGTCGCAAGGCCCTTTGGATGCTTTTGTTCAGCGCTCCTCTCGGGAACCGGTTGAAACTGGAGGAGTGTGTCGAGCTGTAAATCTTCTGGAGCCAGGTGGCTCGGTGGTTTCGTCGACTTCATCTGTCTCCCCAGTGAGCCCACCGTTGAAAGTTCTCCGGGGGCAGCCCCTGCCTAAGGGGTTCCTGAAGCTTCCGTCCCCTCCTGATCAGGAGGAAAACGGCAGTTTGAGAGGGGCAGGAACAGAGGGGTTGCAGGATCCGGTGAGTGAGGCTAAGGGGCAGGTTAGCTCCTTGGCTACTTCGACATCAAGTGGTGGAAGATATCCGGGGCAAGGAGTCCCTGTGCAACGTGGAGGTGGAACATCTAGTGGAATGGAAGCTGTTATGCCAGTAACAGACCTGGGTTTGGCATTTTCACTTCAACACCCTGTTAACTTTACTTTGGAATCTATTTGGCAAGTGATTGTATCCTTGGGGGAAGTCTTGGTTTCACAGATTACATCACTGGCCCAAAAGGTGGAGAAATCTGAATATAATGTGAAAGAAATGGAGTAGACTGTCATGAAAAACCAGTTGGAAGTTGTAGTGCTTCAGAGAAAGGTGGCCGACATTGAAGAGGAGAATGAAGCCTATCGAAAGAACTTTGCCTCAGTACAGGTCAAGTTGGAACATTTAGATAATGCCTCTAGGGCTCATAATTTAAGATTGATAAATTTCCTGAGACTTTTAACGGTGTCTCCTAGAGATATGTTTTGCCAGTATTTGATGGAAGTCCTGGGGGTCTCTCGGGAATTAATTCCGCCTTTAGTTAAAATTTATTATCTCCCTAGGGCTAAATTAGTTACTGGCGTGGTTAATGTGCGGGGAGAACAGGACCAGGGGAATACTTTAAATGTTACTGATTTGTTAGAGCGGTCAGATGATGAAGCTATTGTTCCATCTACATTATTAATAACATTTGCCTTATTATCAGATAAGGAATGGTTATTGAAACTTTTCTTTAGGAAACGCAATTTAGAATTTAAGGGGTTACTAGTTCGTATTTATCCAGATCTGTCTAAGGACACTCAGCGACGTCGTAGGGATTTTCTTCTGTTACGTCCTGGTGTCCTACAGCTGGGGGGGGGGGGGCTCTTTTTCCTGAAACACCCATGTAAATGTTTGGTGAAGTATAAATCTGTTTCTTATGTATTCTATGAGCCCTCACAATTAACCGCTTTTATTAGCGCTAGGCATTTGGAGACCTCCATTGATGCTACACCTGGGCTCTTAAAAAATGATTAGCTGGTTGTTTTTGGTTCCTATATATAGGTTTAGAAATCTTTTTGGGATCTGCTTTTTTTTTTTCTTCGTTTGAATGAGGGCCTTTTGGCCCCCATTCTTGTTTCTGCATATTGGTACTATTGCTGCAGGATTGTGTTTGTAACATTCTTGTCATTTATTTGAAAACTTCATAAATAAAAAAAAAGATGACATGCTCAGTTCTCCAGGCTGCTGGAGGAGGTGCACTACCCATAGATGCGGGACTGGACTGGAGGGATGATAAGGAACACAAGAAATAGAGTAAGGAATATACCTGCTACACAGCCCGCTATGACACGTATGCCTGTCTAGATTACATTTTAGTGCGAAGAGACCAGATGGGAAGTTTGATAGACTGGAGGTTCATCCTCAGATCATCTAGAACATGGATTGGTAACAGATTGTTGGAGACCCTTTGTACAAAAAGAAAAAAAACAAACAGATTGGTCCAAGTGGCGGGCGAATCTATCCCTGCTGCAACATAAGGACACCTTAGATAAGATTAAAAATGGTCTCCATACCTCTTTAAACAATAGTGATAATGGAGAGGTCACCGACAATGTGCTATGGGACTGTGGGAAAGCAGTTATCCAGGGCACATTAATTCAAATAGCAACATAACAAAGAAAAAAAAAAGGGAAAAGGAAAAGAAGATACTATCTAAAATAGAGATACAAAAGGTACATGTCAAAAATGCAATGTGTGCCTTCGAGTCAGTCCTGACTCCTGGCGACCCAGAAGCTCCTGGGTTTTCTTGGCAGTGCCACCGGAAGTAGATTGCCAGGCCTTTCTTCCGAGGCAATGGAGGGTTAAGTGACTTGCCCAAGGCCACAAGGAGTGCTAGTGGGAATCGAACCCTGGTTGCTTGGTTACCAAGCCAGTGCTCTAACCACTAGGCTACTCCTCCTGGTACATTTCAGAAGTGGGAAAAAGGAGATTCTGCAACACTTAAATTTACTAAGAGCTAAATTACAAAATTATTGGCCTGGCAACTGTGCAAGCAGAAAGGTTGGTGGCTGAACTGGTGAACCGAGAGGGTAAACTAATATGCTCCACCAATGGTATATGTTCCAAATTTCAAGCTTTCTACCAACTGTTAGACACTGCAGAATGTAAATCAACTCCCAATGACATGGAGAGGTATCTCCAACCAATAAAGCTACCCCAGCTAAGTGAGGAGGTGGCCTCAACACTGGGTAGGCCGATCATGGTGATAGAAGTTCAGGAGGCCATCAAAATACTAACTAAAAGGTAAAGCAGCCAGAAGAGATGGTTTCCCAGCTGAGATATATCAAGCTTTAAAAGAGGAATGATCACCACTACTGGCGAGGGTTTTCTCGCAGGCATTCCAGGGACTCGCTCCCCAAATCTATGTCGCAGGCAAACATTGTCATCCCAAAAGAGGGGATCCCCCCCCCCCCAGAGCGTGGAAGCTACCTATAGCCCTAATAAATAGCAACGTGAAGCTTTTCGCAAAAATATTAGCAAGCAGACTAGATCAACTCCTCCCAAATTTGATTAACCCAGATCAGTCTGGATTTGTTAAAAAGGTAGACTTCTATCTAACAACGTCTGAAGAGCAATAAACCTGATGCACCATATACAAAAAGTTACAAAACCCCAGCACCCTGCCTAACATTGGACGTGGAAAAAGCATTTGATTGGATGGAATGGGGATTTTTATTTAAGATGTTAGAAAAATGTGATGTGGGCAATGTTTTTCTGAGGGGCGTTAAAGCTCTGTATCAAAACCTAACAGCGTGAATCTACTGAATAATGATTGCTCAGAGACAATTCATTTCTAAAGAGGTACGAGGCAGGACTGACCGCTCTCACCAATCCTATTTGCCATAGTAATAGAAGCCTTTGCAGCTAAAATCTGTTCCCTGTAAAATAGTTATCTCCAAGTTATAATGCCCTGTTCAACATAAACCACCTTGATATGTTTATGTTTATGTTTATTCAGATACTTGATATACCGCCCCCCATAACATCGGGGCGGTTTACAACATTACAAAGCAGAAAGGAAAAGGAACTACAATTCATAGATCATGAAAGGTAGTATATAAGAAATGTTAAATAAATAAATTTAAAAAAAAATCTGGTTAAATGAACAAATCCATCCAACACAGGTGGGAGGACAGATCATAAAGTGATGTTGTACGCGGATGACACATTGGTTTTTATGGCCAACCCCAGACAGTCCATTCCAGAACTGCTAGAAGAAATTAAAAACTTCTCCCTAGTTTCAGGTTTCAAAGTGAATCTGGGAAAAACAGAAGCTCTAAGCTTGGGAGACTTTTCCAAAAATATATTACAAGACTTTCCATTCTAGTGGATAGATCAGAAGTTTAAGTATTTGGGGGTATATATATAGAGCGACACTCGGAAGACCTCTACAGATTTAACTATAAACACTGGGGGTAAAACTCAAAGCTGAACTTCAACAGTGGACGGAGTTAGATCCGAGTTCGTTAGGCAGAGTGGCCTCCTTGAAAATGTCACTTATTCCCAAGTTCAATTTCCTGTTTCTGCAACTCCCGATAGAATCCCTATGTCCCACTTGCTAAAATGGCAGACAAAATTTGTAAGGGGGGGGGGGGAGAGAGAGGCCCTAACCCGAGATAAAGAGCAATAGGGAGTTAAGTTACCAGATCTGAAACATTATTATAGGGCAACAGCCTTACAAGCATTGCAGACGTATCATGAAGGTTCTGAAGCAGTTGGGTGGATTCTCTTGGAGAGGGCTGCTTTGATGCCGGAAGGACTTGGCATAGACTACAGAACCTAGGGAAGGAAAACAAAAATATTCCTCACCCCTTCATCCCTCCACTAATAACCCAGATAAGATAGAAACATAGAAATATGATGACAGAAAAAGACCACATGGCCTATCTAGTTGGTCCTTCCATATCAACAACTACAAACAGTCCCCTTTTTACCTTTAGAGATCCTGAGTTTGTCCCATGCTTTTTTGAATTCCGTTACTGTCCTCATTTCTACCACCTCCACTGGGAGACTATTCCACGGATCCACTACTCTTTCCGTAAAGAAATATTTCCGCATATCACTCCTGAATCTATCCCCCTTCACCCTCATCCCATGTCCCCTCGTAGCAGAACTTGCTTTCAATTGAAAGAGGCTCTCTCCCTGAACATTTATGCCACAGAGGTATTTAAACATCTCAATCATATCACCTCTATCCCACCTTTCCTCTAAGGTGTACATATTAAGATCCTTCAGTCTGTCCTCATATGCTTTATAATGAAGACCACTAATCATTTTAGTAGCCACCCTCTGCACCAACTCCATCCTGTTCACATCCTTTTGAAGGTGCGGTCTCCAGAACTGCACACTATACTCCAAATGAGGTCGCACCAAAGACTTATACAGAGGCATTATCACCTTTTTTCTACTAGCCATTCCTCTCCATATGCACACAAGCATCCTTCTAGCTTTTGCCGTTGCCTTTTCTACCTGTTTAGCTACTTTAAGATCATCAGACATAACCACGCCTAGGTCCTGCTCTTCTTTAGTGCACAAAAGTATTTCACCCCCTATACTATATTGCTCCCTTGGATTGCTGCAGCCCAAATTCATGACCTTACATTTTTTAACATTAAATCCCAGCTGCCAAAATCTAGACCATTCTTCAAGCTTAGCTAGATCCCTCTTCATGTTATCTACACCTTCCTGGGTGTCTACTCTATTGCAGATTTTGGTATCATCCGCAAAGAGGCAAACCTTACCCGACAGCCCTTCCGCTATATCACGAACAAAGATGTTAAAAAGAATCGGACCAAGGACAGATCCCAGGGGCACACCACTGGTAACATCCTCCTCCTCAGAGTGAGCTCCATTTACTTCTACTCTTTGTCGCCTCCCACACACCCAATTTCTAACCCAAGCAGTAACTTTAGGGTCCATCCCTAGGGTGCTCAGTTCCTTTATAAGTCGCCTGTGAAGAACAGTGTCAAAGGCTTTACTGAAATCTAAATACACTACATCTAGGGCTCTCCCTCAGTCTAACTCCCTGGTCACCCAGTCAAAGAAATCAATCAGATTTGTCTGACAAAACCTGCCTCTGGTGAATCCATACTGCCTCGGATCCTGTAATCTGCTGGACTCCAGAAACCTCACTATTTTCTCTTTCAGCAGCGTTTCCAATAATTTACTCACCACCGAAGTTAAACTAACCAGCCTGTAGTTTTCAACCACATCCTTACTTCCGCTTTTGTGTAAAGGCACCACAATAGCTTCTCTCCAGTCCTTTGGCACCACTCCCGACTCCGAGGCATTGAAAAGGTCAGTCAGTGGAGTTGCTAGAACATCTCCAAGTTCCCTCAGTATTCTAGGGTGTATCCCATCCGGTCCCATCGCTTTCTCTACTTTAAGTTGAGCTAGTTTCTCATGAACACAGTCTTATGAAAATTGTTCAAGATGTCCCTCGCTTCTGTTCCCGTTTGTGGGTGTTTTCTGAGGTCCTGCTCCTGGTTCTTCATCTGTGAACACAGAACAGAAATATTTGTTAAGCAATTCCGCTTTATCCTTATCAGCTTCTACATATTCCTCCCCTGCACCCTTGAGTCTGACAATACCACTTTTGCCCTTCCTCTTCTCACTAATATATCTGAAAAATGTCTTATCCCCACATTTTATTCCATTGGCTATATCCTCCTCCTTTTGAATCTTTGCCTTCCTGACTACTTTGCTAGCTTCTCTAAGTTTTTCCAAATACAGATGCCTGTCTTCCTCTCTCTGTGATCTCTTGTATTTCATGAAGGCCCTCTTTTTCTTCACTTTTTCAGCTACTTCTTTCGAAAACCATAGCGGTCTCCTTTTCCTTTATTTACCATTTTAACAAAAAGGTTGGTTGCCCTTAAAATTATCCCCTTTCAGTTTTGCCCGTTTTTCTACATCCCCCAGCTGTTCCCATCCCACTAACGACTCCCTGAGGTATTGGCCCATCTTGGTAAAGTTAGTCTTCCTAAAGTCTAAGATCCTAATCTTTGAATGGATTTGAATGAATTATGTATAAAAAAAAAGAAGTATCTCCCCTCCATGTTTTCACAATGGTCCAAGTTTAAAAAAAAACTTCTACCCATTCTCAGGCACAGAATTTAGGGAATTAATGTATAAGTTGGAAGAAATGACTGAGCTAAAAATCCCCTTCTACCAATACTTTCAAAATTAGACACTTCCTGATATGTCCAGAAATGAAAGAACAAATATCTCGCCCGTCCACATGTTTAGAGTGTATACTATTTGGGGGACTAGGTAAAAAAGCTGTTATCTAAACTATATCAAGGGTTTATACAGGCAGGCTGGAAGTCCCTGAGCATGCAGCCAGTTAGCACGCGTGGCTGCAGAACAAACTAGCAGTACAAGATTGGGAAAATATCCATAGAGGGGATTAGTAGGTGGACAAGAATGACATATTGGAGACTACAGCTTCATTTGATACACCGCACATATGGTAGGAACAAGATGGCAAATAGAGATATATATGGAATGAGAGGAACAGCACATAGAGACCGAAAATTCACCTTTGTCAGTGGATATTACCAGTGAAGAGGAATGGCTGGATATAAATCGGATATGGATTATACTACAAAGCAAAGGGAAGACAGCCATGTATATCACCTCAACAGAAGAACAAAAGCTGGGACTATGTAATAGCATACATGTTGTAAAACTGATGAAAGAATGAACAGACTGTAAGATCTTTTTTTTTGGAATAAATTGTTTAGTGAGCTAAGTGAAGAGATTAATCTACTGTCATTTTGAAAGCAACTAAAGCTTGGCTATTTCAGTGTCAATGCTCTCAGGGTTTGTAGTATGTGGCTCCTCTGTTTAGACAGACGATGTCATGATGTCTTCCTGCTGGATCAGGTCTTGTATAAGACAGTTCAAATTGAAATATATGGATGATGTGTAGAATAGGATTCTTTTATTAGATGGTTTAAATAATTTTATTTTTCTTATTTACATTGTAAATTCCTTTGAACGACTGTAAACCACTATAGCGATATATACTTTAACAAATGAAATGTTCTGAGAAAAATGTAACTCAACTTCACATGAACTTGTTCTTCTTTTAAACTCTGTAAGACTGATAAGAAAAAGCAGATTTTTGCATAGATATTTAAACCCCTGCATTTTGTTAATGGAGATTGACTGACAGAATTTCCTCAGGCAGTCTGAATATGAACATCTCCATTTATAACTGCCCGTTATTAATCAAAGTGTCTCTGACAGATTCTGAGCCATGCATTACTACTAATAATAATATCATCATCATTTATAAAGCACTACAAGACATATGCAGCACTGCACAAACATGCAAGAAGACAGTCCCTGCTTGTAGAGCTTACAATCTAGTTAAGACAGACAGTACAATATAAGAGAAATAAGGGTTCAATAGGGAGAGGAGACACAAGGGGAACAAGAAATTAGGATCTAAAAGCGGTCTCAAAGAGGAAAGATGTTAGCATGGATTTGAAGGGGGAGAGAGATGAGACTTGAAATATGAATAGAGGAAGCTTGTTCCAGGCATAAGGAGCAGCATAAGTTTGGAGTTGGCATTAGAAGATAAGGGAATAGAGAAAAGGAAGCCAGAGGAGGAGAAAAGTTCACGAGGAGAGGTAATGAGGGGCAGTAGAGCGAATGCACTTGTAGGTTAGAAGAAAAAGTTTGAAATGCAAAGGGAACCAGTGAAGTGATTTCAGAAGAGGAATTATATGAGTATATCGGGGCTGGCAGAAGATTAGCCATGCAGTAGAGTTCTGAATAGATTGAGGAGGAGAGAAAGGTTGCAGTAGTCAAGATGGGAGGTAAAGAGCAGACAAGAGTTTTAGTTGTATGTTCTGAGAGAAAGGGGCAAATTTTGTTAATGTTATAGAGAAAGAAATGACAGGTTTTAGCAATCTGTTGAATATATGTGGAGAAGGAAAGAGGAGTCAAAGATGACCCCAAGGTTACGGGCTGAGGAAACAGGAAGAAGAAAAGTATGGTCAACAGTGATGGAGAAAGGAGGAATGTGGAAGGAGGGTTTAGGGGGAAAGATAAGAAGTTCGGTTTTAGCCATGTTCAATTTCAGATGGCGGTGAGATATCCAGGCAGCAATGTCAGATAAACAGGCAGAGATACGAGCTTGGAGTGCAGGATAAATGTCAGGTGAAGACAACTCTCAAATCTGTCTATCAGCATAAAAAATGATACTGAAAGAAATGGGAAGAGATGAGGGCACCAAGAGACTAGGGGGCTTGTTTACAAAGCCGCGGTAGCGGCTTCCGCTCGATATCGAGCGGAATTCAATGGGGCCGTGGCTCCGATATCGGGCGGAAACCGCTACCGCAGTTTTGTAAACAAGCCCCTAGGTGTAGAGAGAAAAAGGAAAGGGCCTGGAACAGACCCTTGGGGTACACCAACTGAAAGAGGGATGGCAATAGAGGAGGAATCACCATAACAAACAATGAAAGAACGACTGGAGAGATAAGAAGAGAACCAAGACAGCAAAAAGTCTCTAAAACCAATAGAGGATAATGTGTTGAGGAGAAGAAAGTAGTCAACAGTATCAAAAGTAGTAGAAAGGTCAAGAAGAATAAGAACAGAGTTAAGGCCTTTGGACTTAGCCAGGAACAAGCTACAATGAGAAGCTCTGTTTCTTCCACAAAAGGTTTCCTATTTTATTGTTCTTTTTTTTAATGTAGGTAAAGACTGTGATAGGCAAGTGCAGGTGGTCCCAAAAGGGATGGCATCAATGAACGCAGAATCCTCTGTATCAAATGACTGATGAGGATACTGTGTTATGGAATCTTGCAGAATAGATATCCATCAAGTACAAGAGCTCCATTTCTGTATTGAGGATCCACTGCTGCCTTATATTTAGGCGTTATAAGGTGTTGTGAAGTGTAAGCCTGTGAAAGCAGAACAAGGATTTACTAGTAAATGGTCTGTGAAAGGGAAAAGGCTGCCTGGCCAGCGTATGGATGGATAAGACAGTTATCATTCAAAGGCAGAAGTTTGCTGAAATGAGAAAAACACTGTACATGTTGACATATGCTGATCTTGACTGTCAACAGACATTTGTGCTTTGTAACTTAATAAATCACTGACAGTGCGTTAGCATACTAAAAGCGCTTTCCATATATATGTCTCAAAAATGATGTCTTCTCCTTTATTGTATCCTATAGAGCAAGACAAAATAACCATTGGAAAGAAAATGGAAATGACAAATGCTTACAACTGAAGCCTGCTGCCTAGGCAAGTTTTTTTTTTTTTTTTACTTCTTGCACTTAGTTTGCACTGATGTAATGACCCAAGCATGCTCTGCCTTGTTTTTTTAAAAGACCATCAAAGTGACTTCATACAAAAAAAATAAATACATTCAAGTTACAATGAAGCAGATAATATATTCTAAGGCACATTTTAGAAAGGACAAGGAGAGGGAGATCGGAGGTATGCTTCAGAAGGAGGGAGAGATTGGACGTATACTTCAGAGGGAAGGGAATATTGGCGGTATGCTTTGGGGGAAGGATTGATGGGTTCATTGCAGTGATGGGTTGATTGCAGGGTTAAGGGGCAGCTATGGAAGGTGTTCTTGGGATTGGGTCTGCAGATAGGGAGTGGCCCTGACATCAGCATGCACTTATTCATGCCTGGGAGCAGGTAGAAATGCTGATGTCCTAAACTTAGTAATCATAGTCAAAAGAAACAAAACCCCTCCAATTAAAAAAAAAAAAAATCATGGTTTTGTAGGACCACTCTTGCAACATATGATATCCAAAATCGTGGTTTACTTAAAACTCCCAAGCCCATTTTAATTTTTAATGTTATTCCAAAAACACTCGTTATTATAGGCAAAATAGTCCAACATTTTAAAGTTGCAACAACTAACTAACTAAATATACCAACGTTTCATTCGTGTTCCAACACAGCGTTATGTTTCAGACACTAAACAATATACATTTCCTTTATCAGGGAATAAGAATTACTTAGCTTTTATCCCGATCTAACAAAGTTCCAAATCATGGCTCTTCAAAGCTGGAATTACTTCTCAGCATAGCTCTCCCAAGCTAAAATCATTTCTCAAGCCAAATAGAGAAATTAGACTTACCTGCTAATTGTTGTTCCTTGAGGAACTCCAGTCCAGTCCTGCACCTCTGGGTAGTGTACCCCTTCCAGCAGCTTGGACGCTGAGCCTGTCATCTTTTTGATGACACTATTGCACATATGCAGCTGGCACCGCCCACCAGCCCCAGTACCTATTGACAAAGCAGACTCAGAGGAGCAACAAATAAGTAGTTAAACATGCAACAAACACTTCTATGTTTAAATAAACTAGTACCCCCTCCATCCCCTGGGAAGGATACCCCATCCCCCACTCCAAGATGAAGAGGCCTACCTGTTGAGAACCTGAGCAACTCCAACCAGCAGGATGCGAGCAACCGACAGCTCTTCTGGTCTGCCCCTCCTCCAAACACTGATTACACACCCCTCCTCGGCTCCTCCTGGCCACTTCCTCCACCAAGGGAACCAGCTTCAGGACCGGGATGTGCAAAGATCACAAGAAGCACTCGGGGAGGGTTCCGGGACTGGACTGGAGTTCCTCAAGGAAGGTAAGTCTAATTTCTTTCCTTATCGTCCCTCCAGTCCAGTCCCGCACCTCTGGGATGCATCAGAGCAGTTAAACTAACGGGAGGAACCCGCACAACCGGCCTGAAGCACTGCCGATCCGAAACGAGCATCCCCCGCCGCCTGGACATCCAGGCGAAAATGCTCAGAGAAGTATGCCACCCTACAGATCTCCACCGCCGGAACTAAAGTATACTCTGCCCATGAGGCTGCCTGAGCCCTCATGGAATGTGTCTGCAACCTCGCCGGCACTGCTCTACCCTTCAAGATGTATGCAGGCGTGATTGCCACACTGATCCATCTGGAAATGGAGGCTTAGCTGCCGCCTCACTTTTGCGCGACCTGCCAAACAGAACCAACAGACAGTCCGATCTCCGAAAGGACAATGCCCTTTTCACATACCTTCGCAGGACTCTCACCATCCAGGTGGCACAGCTGTGGAGTGGCACGATCCATACCCGCTCATGCCCATATCCGCGCTCGCCAGAGCCAGTAAGGAAACGGCCTGATCTACATGAAATGTTGACACCACCTTGGCAAAAATGAAGGTACTGGGCACCGGACCACTTTCTCCTTGGAGAAGGAAAGGAATGGCTCCTGGCATGACAGGGTCCAAAGCTCCGAAATCCTGCGGGCCGAGCAACTCGCCACCAGGAATGCCATTTTCAGAGCCAAATCCTGCAGGAAAGCTTGACTCAATGGCTCAACGGGTTCCCCAGGACAAAGTCCAAAAACGTGATTGTTGTGGAAAAACAAACTTTAAATTCAACTTCTATTATGTAGACCTATTACCAACCCAACACAGGCCGTGTTTCGCTACCTTCGTCAGGGTTTGATCAGGTAAGGTACTAAAACATAAAAAGACAAACATATCATACACAATTAAAAATTTTATATAAAAACACGTGTTAGAACAGATGACCACAGCATAATACAAATACATCTTACAAAACATCTCATGAATAAAACCATAAATATGCCTATAAATAACATGAATATCATAAATACTATATAATTATATAAAAAAAGGATAAACGTATAAATAACAAATATAATCAAATGATTATGAACCCAAAAAATACTATAATCATATATATCACATAGAAAAAATGTAACTATAAAAGAACATGGGATGTGACAAACTGAAGTGGTATTTAAAGGTGCGGAAGAATTGAAGGAAATATCGATACATCGGGAAGATGTCTTACAACTATTAGATAAACTGAAGAGTAGCAAATCACCTGGGCTGGATGGTATACATCCAAGGGTGTTGAAAGAACTGAAATATGAGATTGCAGAACTGCTATCAGTAATCTGTGAACTATCATTAAAATCATCTCTAATACCTGAAGATTGGAGGATCGCCAATGTAACACCAAATTTTAAAAAGGGTTCCAGGGGTGATCCGGGAAACTACAGACCGGTGAGCCTCACGTCAGTACTGGGAAAAATGGTAGAAACCATCATAAAGAATAAAATTACTCAGCATGTAGATAGTCACGACCTAATGGGAGACAGCCAACATGGCTTTAGACAAGGAAGATCTTGTCTTACTAATCTGTTATGTTTTTTTGAAGGAGTGAATAAACAGGTGGACAAAGGTGAGTCGGTTGATATTGTGTATCTGGACTTTCAGAAAGCCTTTTACAAGGTCCCTCATCAGAGACTTTTGGCGAAACTAAAGAGTCATGGGATAGGAGGCAGTGTACTATTGTGGATCAGGAACTGGTTAAAAGATAGAAAGCAGAGGGTAGGGCTAAATGGCCAATTTTCCCAATGGAGAAAGGTGAATAGTGGTGTACCCCAGGGATCTGTGCTGGGTCCGCTGCTTTTTGACATATTCATAAATGACCTGGAAAGTGGAATAACGAGTGAGGTTATCAAATTTGCAGATGACACAAAACTATTTAAAATTGTTAAAACCCAAGAGGATTGTGAAAAATTGCAAGAGGATCTTGATAAATTGGAAGACTGAGCATCAAAATGGCAGATGAAATTTAATGTGGACAAGTGCAAGGTTATGCACCTAGGGAAGAACAACCCAAACTATGGTTACACAATGTAAGGTTCCACATTACGAACCACCACCCAGGAAAAAGATTTAGGCGTCATTGTGGATACCATGTTAAAACCCTCGGCCCAGTGTGCAGCGGCGGCCAAGAGAGCAAATAGAATGCTAGGTATGATAAGGAAAGGAATGGAAAATAAAACAAAAGATATTATAATGCCTCTATATCGTTCCATGGTGAGACCGCACCTTGAATATTGTGTGCAATTCTGGTCGCCGTATCTTAAAAAGGATATAGCGATTTTAGAAAAGGTACAGAGAAGAGCCACCAAAATGGTAAAGGGGATGGAAGGATACTCCTATGAAGAAAGGCTAAAAAGGGTAGGGCTCTTTAACCTGGAAAAGAGACGGCTGAGGGGAGATATGAACGGAGTGGAACGGGTAAACGTAGATCGATTGTTTACCTTATCAGAATATAGAAAGACTAGGGGACATGCAATGAAGCTACAGGGTAAACTACTTAAGACTAATAAAAGAAAATATTTTTTCACTCAACGTGTAATCAAACTCTGGAATTTGTTACCGGAGGATGTAGTAAAGGCTGTTAGTGTAGCTGGGTTTAAAAAAGGTTTGGACAAGTTCCTGGAGGAAAGGTCCATAAACCATTATTAAGAAGTGACCGAAGATATCAATGCTTGACCCAGTACAAGCATTGTGGAACTTGTGTCTCTTGGGGAAACTGCTAGGTACATATGACCTAGATTGGCCACTGTTGGAAACAGAATACTGGGCTTGATGGACCTTGGTCTGACCCAGTATGGCATATCTTATGTTCTTATGCATACGAGTAATTACCTTATATTGAATAAAGAAGACCCATCAAACTTGTGGCCTTTAAGAAATGCTACGCTTGTATGAACTAAAAATAACCAAAAATTAAGATTAAAAGGCTTAAAGAATCCACTTATAATTAAAAATCGCCATTTTATAATACATTTACCATATAGCCACACACTACCTAAAGGTATTTCATTACTTGGAGCAAACATTATTATGGAACATATATAAGAGAGAACGCAGCAGGAGCGAAGGGAACCCCACATCATTTTACTATTCCACAATGAATTGGCAACCAATTATAAAAAAAATGTACTGTCCATTAAAACCAAGTATACTGACGACGGTGGTCAACGGGGAACCAATCTGTACTTGTTAGATGTTATATACTTATGTATATATGAAACCACTTTACCAAAAAATGCCTAATGAACATTGTACCACAGCAACGGTACCAGTAAAGACCACTTCGTGTGCTCTGGGGACTAAAACCTCCCATAATGAACTTTGCCAAAGAGCCAAAAAACATGTACACCAAAACTTACAAACAAATCGGTGCTTCCAAAACCACAAAAATGTATACAAAAATATACTTACTTCTGAACCCGGCAGAGTCCGTTTCATGCCGCTGTGAATCACATTCTAAAAAACGCCGGCTCTTGCGCACATAAAAGAACTGTTTTTCAGAGTGGGGAAAAAAGGGGCGGATCTGAGGGAGGAGCAATGCCGGCGACTCAGCACAAACGAAACAGCTGAGAAGACATCAAAGGAAGCTACGATGAAGTAAAATGTGGCTACATTAAGACACATTTAAAAACGAACTCAAGCATATATAAAAAACACTTCAAAAAGACATTATAGTACAAAAACCTTTCAAAATCACGGCGATCCTTTATCATCAGGGAGTCCTTCTTCTAATGTGTAAAAAACAGGAATGGGTAGACTATGTATAATTAAACTTAAAACATGTTAGAACACTAAAGGAAGACAGAAAAATCTGTGTCTAAATTAAGACCATTTGGGACCAGAGTATCTAATAAAAATATAAACCTCTGTTCCAGTCTCAGTATAGTTTTATCAATGGGTTCCCCAGACAGCACCAGATTGAGGTTCCAAGGCGGTACCACTGCCCTCTTTGGCAGTCGGAGGTAGGTCACCACCCCTAGAAAGCTCAGCAGGTCTGGGTGTGTACCCAACGGCGTCCCGTGGACCTTCCTGCGATAACCGGAAAAATCGCCGCCAGTTGCATCCTCAAGGAACTGGCAGCTAGACCCTTATCAAAACCGGATTGCAAGAACACCAAGATGTCCGGGACGGAGGCAGTGGAAGGGCGTGGCTGCCTCTCTCCGCACCATGATTCAAAGATGCATCCAATGCAGATGCACGACAGGTTTGTAGACCACACCTCTGGGCCTGTAGCAAGGTTGCTATCCCCGAGCCTGATTATCCTTTCTTCTTCAACCTCGCCCTTTCACGAGCCATGCCATAAGCGAGAATTGATCCACCTGGGGCATGCGAAGCGGCTCCTGCATCAAGAAGTCCTTCTGAACCGGAAGCCACTACAGTCAATCCGCCAGTATTCGAATCAGGTCAGCATACCACGGGCACCTCGGCCAGTCTGGTGCCACCAGAATCACAAATCCCCGGTGCCTCTAGCTATTGCACTAACCGGCCTATAAAGCGTCCACGGGGAAAAACAGAGAGGAACCTCTTCAAGCCACTGCTGAATTAGAGCATCCAGGGCCTTGGACTTCTTCTCCTGAAAAACCGGCAGGTCTTGGCCGACTCGAACATTGCCATTAGGTCCATGACCAGTGTGCCCCATTGGCGGACCACCTGCTCGAACACCTTCTCATTGAGCTGCCACTCTCCGTGGTCCATGCGCACTCGGCTGAGGTAGTCTGCCATCATGCTGTCAACTCCTGCTACGTGCACTGGTGATAATGCCTGGAGACGAATCGCTGCCCATCCAAACAGACCTTCGGCCTCCTCCGCCAGGGCTGCACTGCCCATGCCTCCTTGCTAGTTGATGTAAGCCATTGTGTCACATTATCTGAGAGGACTTGGAACACCTTCCCCTGCAACCATGGCTCAAACGTTTCTAGCGCCAAGGTCACCGCTCGCATCTTGAGCCCGTTGATCAACCACAGAGACTCCTGCAGACTCTCATCCCTTAACAAAGATCCTTCACAATGGGCTTTCCAACCTGACAGGTTGGTCATCTGGAGGAACCCACACCAGGGACTCCTTTCACATACAGCCACCAACTGAGGACTCTCCTGGCGCTCCGTAGGCAGGAGAGTACTTGGGACAGGGGTTGATGCTGATGGGACCATCGACAGAGCAGAGCCCTCTACAACAATTGCATATGCGCCCTTGCCCATAGGACTAGCTCGAGAGTGGCTGCCATGGTCCCCCAGAACCTGCAGATAATGCCACGCTGATCGGCTTGCCCTCTTCAGGACCTGTTGTATCAACTGTCGTAGCTACCTGCGCCCGGCGAACCGGCAGGAAATTCCTGCCCACACAGGCATCAAAGCACGCTTTCAAATACTCTAGCTCCTGGACCAGCCGTAACTGGCTCTTGGCCAGGTTGACCTCAACCGAGACTTTAAAGGAACTCTCCCACCCGCGCTGTTGCTCTTTTCGCTATCGTCCCTGGACTTCGCCTGGATTAGCCAATCATCTAGGTATGGGTGGATGAGAATCCCTTCCTTGTGGAGAGCTGCCGCCATCACCACCATGACCTTGGTGAAGGTACGGGGGGTGGTCGCCATACCAAACGGCAACGCTCGAAACTGGAAACGGCCCCTTGGCACCGCAAAGTGGAGAAACTGCTGATGTTCTGGATGGAAGGAAACATGCAGATACGCCTCTGAGATCGAGAGTCACCAAAAATCAGTTTCCTACCACCATTACTACTGTGAAAATGTGGTATCTGGAGACCATAGTTCATGCCCTCAAAGTTGAGAATTGGGCGAAAGGAACCTTCTTTTTGGACAAAACGAAATACATGAAGCATCGACTGCAGACGTACTGGTTTTGCAGAACCAGTTCCACAGCTCTCTGCGGCAGGAGACAAGTCAAGGTCTCTTCTACTGCTGCCAACACCGCTGCGCCCAGTTTGGGCAATCAAAGAAGCTCATTCTTGCTCCAGCAGTGGGTATAGGGGAGTTATGGATTGCATCCCTTTAAGACCAACCTCTGGCAGATCCCACACATCCTGGATCATCTGTCCTACTACTCCATGTACTGGTAAGAATTTCTACGATTTCCGTACCACCTGGAACGGCGGATCCTACTGCGCCTCTGCCAGGAGGTTAGCAGGCATATTCAGGGCCTTGAGGGTCGCCAAAGTACACACAGAATGTGAGCCCTTTGGGAATGAGGAATTGTGGAATTGTATCAGTACCTGCTTGTAGTGATTGTAAACCGCCCTGATGGCCTTCGGCCTGGGCAGTATATCGAGAAATTGCATAAACATAAGCATAAAGATGAGCGCTGGTAGCTCCTGCTGGTGGAAACCCTGAACAAGTCGGCCCTGATCCTCCTGTTCTGGGCTCTCTCCTTCCAACTCCTCCTGCAGATCTAACTCCGTGTCAAGGTCTTCCCCATCCAGCCCCCCCCCCCCCGACAGCGGTGATTGCTGCCACTCCTCTAAGCCTCTAGCCCGCTTAGATGCCACTGTTCCTGACTCATGCTCTTTTGCATCTGACATCCTCTTAGCCCTGTGTTCCGGGGCCGAGGAGCCACTTGGTAGGCAAAACACCTTATGCAAAAGTAAGAAAAACTCCGGTGAGAACTCCCCCGGGAGCCCTATCGCTCCCTGGGCTTGAGGGGTGGATGGTCCGGGCATCATGCAGGGACCAGGGGCCGGATCCATTGAAGGTAACATGGCACCCCCTGCCCCTAGAGTCTCTTGCAACTGGGAGTGACTCTCCTGCCTCATCTCATCCTTCAGGTCCTGCTGCCATGACCTCCTCTTACGTGAACAGGTACGGAGAGAGTGCAACGTCTCTGTGGCTCAGAGTACAACATATCCCACCACAAAAAATAGGGATCCAAAAAGCCCGTGTTGCTGAATGAATTTATAGCGAAAATCTACTATTTTTGTCGGAGAGGCCAACCAAGCAGAAGGAAGCACACCTTGTGCCGTTGTGGCCCATCCATTTTACTTAATTAAAACACTAAACTCGTGTTAGAAAAATGAAGCAATAAAATGCAATACTTAGCTGAATTGGTGAAAAGGCTGTGCATCAAGGCAGTAAAGGACGACGTGACACGTTTCGGGGAATCAAAAATCTTATTTCCCCTGCTTCAGGTCAAAACCGCCGTAGAAAGTAACATCAGCCCTGTAAAACCGCAAAGGCAGCAACCAGCATTCATTTAAAGGGACCAATCTTGACGACTTCCGCTAACTCGCCAAATCATAGGAAGTCAGCTGATGCCAAAAAAGGGACCAATCGCTATTAGATAGGGAGGGTTCACAGCCGACAGCTCGTCCCCCTAAAGCAGCAATTGGAAAAATGAAAGAAATTGACTAATTAATACACTGTGTGCCAGTCAACCTGTAAATTGAGACCCTTTGGGGTAACAGGAGTCCAGTCGGAAAATCCAACGTTGTTCAAGATTTTGAAGTGCCTGGAGGCGATCTCCGCCCCGCGGGTGAACAGGAATGAAATCCAAAATTCGCCAGTGTAGATCAAAAAAATTATGAGCCATCTGTAAACAATGCTCAATCACAGGGGCCGTGAGAGTCCTTGTTCGCAACCGCGAAGCGTGTTCCGCCAAACGTGTTTTGAAAGAGCGCGATGTGCGACCAATGTAGTAGAGGGAACAAGGACAGATGATCAAATACACTACAAAATTGGTAGTGCAGTCCGACCGCCAGCGAGATCGATGAATAATATCTGTGTGAGTATCAGTCCAGGTATCACCCGAAATGGTGTTAGCGCAATATAAACGCGAACCACAAGGGAAATGGCCAGGAGATACATGAGATGCTGGAGGGCTGTCAAGTTCAGCAGTAGTGTGTACCAAGCGGTCCCGAAGATTAGCCCGACGGGAGTACGCTATCCGGAGTTGGCCCCGGAAACAGGTATGCACAGCAAGAACAGGCCAGAACCGATGTAGAATTCTCATCACACTGTAAGAACCCTTCATATAGGGAAAAATACCCGCAACTTTATCCGGTGAGGGTACGATAGTCCTAGCACAAAAAAGCCAGTCCCGGTGACAGTGCAAGGCTCGCTTGTAAGCCTGAGAAATCAATCGCAGTGGATAACCTCGCCATTGTAAACGCTGACTAAGATCCCTGGCATGCTCCTTAAAATCCGTTAAATCAGTGCAATTGCGGCGTAGCCGAAGAAATTGGCCAAAAGGTAAGCCCCTCTTCAGGGCAGGTGGATGAAAACTGTTGTAGCGCAGAAGGGTGTTCCGTTGCACCGGTTTTCTGTACAATGAAGTAATGAAACCAGAAGAAGACAATTTCACCGTAATATCCAAAAATTGAATCAACTGAGTTTCAATCTGAGCTGTAAATTGGATATTGATTTTAAATGTGTTCAAACTGTTAATGAACTCGTCCAATTCAGGACGCGAGCCTGCCCACAGAAAAAAGATATCATCCAAAAATCTGCGCCAGAAGGGGACAAATTTGAAAAGAGGATGAGGATAAATAAATGTCTCCTCAAACCATGCCATATAAATCGTGGCAACTTTTGGCCAATTTCTTCGGCTACGCCACAATTGCACTGATTTAACGGATTTTAAGGAGCATGCCAGGGATCTTAGTCAGCGTTTACAATGGCGAGGTTATCCACTGCGATTGATTTCTCAGGCTTACAAGCGAGCCTTGCACTGTCACCGGGACTAGCTTTTTTGTGCTAGGACTATCGTACCCTCACCGGATAAAGTTACGGGTATTTTTCCCTATATGAAGGGTTCTTACAGTGTGATGAGAATTCTACATCGGTTCTGGCCTGTTCTTGCTGTGCATACCTGTTTCCGGGGCCAACTCCGGATAGCGTACTCCCGTCGGGCTAATCTTCGGGACCGCTTGGTACACACTACTGCTGAACTTGACAGCCCTCCAGCATCTCATGTATCTCCTGGCCATTTCCCTTGTGGTTCGTGTTTATATTGCGCTAACACCATTTCGGGTGATACCTGGACTGATACTCACACAGATATTATTCATCGATCTCGCTGGCGGTCGGACTGCACTACCAATTTTGTAGTGTATTTGATCATCTGTCCTTGTTCCCTCTACTACATTGGTCGCACATCGCGCTCTTTCAAAACACGTTTGGCGGAACACGCTTCGCGGTTGCGAACAAGGACTCTCACGGCCCCTATGATTGAGCATTGTTTACAGATGGCTCATAATTTTTTTGATCTACACTAGCGAATTTTGGATTTCATTCCTGTTCACCCGCGGGGCGGAGATCGCCTCCAGGCACTTCAAAATCTTGAACAACGTTGGATTTTCCAACTGGACTCGGTTACCCCAAAGGGTCTCAATTTACAGGTTGACTGGCACACAGTGTATTAGTCAGTCAATTTCTTTCATTTTTCCAATTGCTGCTTTAGGGGGACGAGCTGTCGGCTGTGAACCCTCCCTATCTAATAGCGATTGGTCCCTTTTTTGGCATCAGCTGACTTCCTATGATTTGGCGAGTTAGCGGAAGTCGTCAAGATTGGTCCCTTTAAATGAATGCTGGTTGCTGCCTTTGCGGTTTTACAGGGCTGATGTTACTTTCTACGGCGGTTTTGACCTGAAGCAGGGGAAATAAGATTTTTGATTCCCCGAAATGTGTCACGTCGTCCTTTGCTGCCTTGATGCACAGCCTTTTCACCAATTCAGCTAAGTATTGCATTTTATTGCTTCATTTTTCTAACACGAGTTTAGTGTTTTAATTAAGTAAAATGGATGGGCCACAACGGCACAAGGTGTGCTTCCTTCTGCTTGGTTGGCCTCTCCGACAAAAATAGTAGATTTTCGCTATAAATTCATTCAGCAACACGGGCTTTTTGGATCCCTATTTTTTGTGGTGGGATATTTTGGTTTCTTTAGGGATAGGTATTTATTTTGTGTCAGAGTACAACATAGCAAAACACAGTGCAGCAAGGCAAAACGATCCACAAGGAAGCCCTGTATGGCATAGAAACCCAAGATTAATTAAATAAGGTGGGACTCCATACATTGCTCAGAAACTAACTGAGTTATTGATTGAATACAGCAAAAGTAGCTGAACTAAAAGAGGGAGCAGAAAGATAATTAGAGAGAGACCCAAGCTGTAAGGGGAAAGTCACTGCGCAATCCAGAGTCATTTAAAGCTCAGAGAAGCAAAGAGAGCAGATAGATAAATCAAAAGGAGGACTGTCAGCAAAGAAAAAATTGGAGGAATTCAGATCATCCTATGTTCCCTCAAGAGGAGGGAAAGAGGGGGAAAAAGAGGCTAAAATGGTGGCAGAGCGTGCAATTGAGATGGAGGGGGCTTGGGGCCCAGGAGTAGCAGATATGATTAAGCAGTGGCTAACAGAACTGAAAGAGGAACTTAAAGTTGAAATTAGCGGTGTAAAAAAATTAAATTAAAGAGACAATGCAAACCTTAAGACAAGATATAGCGGAACTGGCTGCTCGGGTAGAAGAAACAGAAAATCAGTTGGAACAACATGGGGAAGTAATAGCAGACCTCCAGAAAGGATGGGAGGAATTACAACAAATGCAAGAGGAGCTGAAGGTGAAGGCAGAGGACTTGGAAGACCGGTCTAGACGATATAATATAAGAGTGCGAGGGCTCCCAGAGGACCCTAAATATAAGAATTGTGATGAAGTTATAATAAAAGTATTTGTATCTCTGTTACAAGCCGCAGCTATAAAGAAGGCGAGGAGGGGGTACTACTGCAAATTGAGCGGGCCCACAGAGGATTGGGGCCGGTAAGAGACAAATCGACCAAGAGACATTGTGGTATGCTTGAATTCTTTTAAAACTAAGGAACGATTGTTGAAAGCTGCTCGAAAATTAAAGCAATTCAAATGGGACGAGCATGAGTTGGAATTGTTTCAGGACTTATCCCCTGGCATGTTACAATGCCGGAGAGAGCTGAAGGAGGTGACAGCATATTTGAGGAGGGAAGATATGCGATATAAGTGGCTGTATTCGTTCGGTCTCCTGATAACGATGAAGGGGACGTCACGGCAATTGAAGACAAGCGAGGACGCATGGCGAGCGCTTAAGAACTTGGAACTATCCAATCTTCCAGAAGGGGCAGGAGGTACAGGCAGAACAAAAACCAACACGGCCTCTACATTGAGGGCGGATAGCATGAGATGGCACAGAGCATCAGCTGATGGCAGGAGGTTGGCCAGATTGACTAAAGGAAGCCACAGAGAGAAAGCGACAGAGAAGAGCAACGGTTGAAGCTGAGAACAACAGCAAGATATGTTAGAAAAGAAACTGTGCAGGGACTGTATTGAAGAATATTGATGACTGCTGTGTAAGGGGTTGTGGCTGAGAAAAATAGGGGGGTGGTTGGGGGTAAAATAAGGGCTAGGGGAAGGAGTGAGTGAAGTGGTGGAGGAGAGAGGGAAGAATGGGAGGGGGAGGAGTAAGGATCTGTCTATGAAAATGTTTTGCAACAGTGTTATCTTGGGAAGGGAAGTTGGGGGTTAGAGGGAGGACTGGTGTGAAGGGGGGGGATAGGCAAGCATGGGGTCATAGGGGGGAGAAGGGGAGGAGGAGCCACTAGGGGGTGGGTAAGCTGGGAGGGGAGGACCAGGCGGGAGATGAAGGGATAAGGAATGAGGGGGAAAAAAAGAAAAACTAAAAGGAGCGGTTGCAAAGGTTAAAGGCTTACATCAAGCTTGGGTGTTTAAAAATACTGTCCTGGAAGCCCAGACCAACTGTATTCCACGCATTAAGAAAGGTGGAAGAAAATCCAAAAAACTGCCAGCATGGTTTAAAGGTGGGGTCAGAGAGGCTGTTACTGCAAAAAAAGCATCTTTTAGGAAATGGAAAAAAAGAGCCAAATGACGAAAACTGGAAACAGCACAAGCACTGGCAAGTTAAATGCAAAGCATTGATAAGGCAGGCAAAGCGAGAATTTGAGAAGGAACTTGCTATGGAAGCAAAAACACGAAATAAAGACTTTTTCAAGTACATTCGTAGCAAAAGGCCTGTGAGAGAGTCAATTGGACCATTAGATGATAGAGGGGTAAAAGGGGCAGTAAGAGGAGACAAGGCTATTGCAGAGAGACTGAATGAATTCTTTGCTTCGGTCTTTAATGAGGAAGATGTAGGGATGTTACCCAAGACTGAAGTGGTATTTAAAAGATGATAATGCAGAGGAATTGAGAGAAATATCGCTACACCGAGAAGATGTATTACAACTATTTGATAAACTGAATAGTAGCAAATCATCTGGACCGGATGGTATACATCCAAGAGTGTTGAAAGAACTGAAATATGAGATTGCAGACCTGCTATTAGTAATCTGTGAACTTTCATTAAAATCATCTGTAATACCTGAAGATTGGAGGGTTGCCAATGTAACGCCAATTTTTAAAAAGGGTTCCAGGGGTGGTCCAGGAAATTACAGACCGGTGAGCCTGACGTCAGTACCGGGGAAGATGATAGAAACCATCATAAAGAACAAAATTACACAGCATGTAGATCAGGGGTCTCAAACACGCGGCCCGCGTTGTGCGGCCCGCGACGGAGGGAAATAAAAAAAGCCTTGCTTCTGCCGTTGCCGCCGTGGCAGCGGCAGAATCGACTGTCAATTTTTTTTTTAAAACGGGCTTCTGCTGCTCAAGCAGCAAAATCAGCTGTGCTGCGGTACCTTCCTCTCTGCCCGGAGATCCTTCATGGTGCTCCATCAGCGTGTGCTTTTCAAGCCGCGAAGAGAGTATTCCCCTCTCGCGAGGCTTGACAAGTGAATAGGCTTAAGCCGCGCGAGAGGGAAATACTCTCTTCGCGGCTTAAGAAGCACACGCTGATGAAGCACAATGAGGGATCTCCGGGCAGAGAGGAAGGGGCCGCGGGACAGCTGATTTTCTGCTGCAGCAGCAGCAGCAGCAGCAGAAGAAGCCAGGTGTTTTTTTATTTACCCGGGGGGGGGGGGGTAGGACTGGAAATGGGCTATTGGCAGGGGGGGGGTAGGACTGGAAATGGGCTATTGGCAGGGGGGGTGTAGGACTCGAAATGGGCTATTGGCAAGGGGGGGTTATGACTGGAAAAGGGCTATTGGCAGGGGGGGTTATGACTGGAAATGGGCTATTGGCAGGGGGGGTTATGACTGGAAATGGGCTATTGGCAGGGGGGGTTATGACTGGAAATGGGCTATTGGCGGGGGGGGGTGTAGGACTGGAAATGGGCTATTGGCAGGGGGGGGTAGGACTGGAAATGGGCTATTGGCAGGGGGGGTGTAGGACTGGAAATGGGCTATTGGCAGGTGGGGGTTTATGACTGGAAATGGGCTATTGGCAGGGGGGGGGTAGGACTGGAAATGGGCTATTGGCAGGGGGGGTGTAGGACTGGAAATGGGCTATTGGCAGGGGGGGTGTTGGACTGGAAATGGGCTATTGGCGGGGGGGGTAGGACTGGAAATGGGCTATTGGCAGGGGGGTGTAGGACTGGAAATGGGCTATTGGCAAGGGGGGGTTATGACTGGAAATGGGCTATTGGCAGGGGGGGTTATGACTGGAAATGGGCTATTGGCGGGGGGGGGTTATGACTGGAAATGGGCTATTGGCAGGGGGGGTATGACTGGTAATGGGCTATGGTGGGGGCTAGGACTGGAAATGGGCAGGTGGGGGTAAGGAAGGACTGGGAGTGGGCTGATGGGGGGCGTTAGGACTGGTAATGAGCCATGGAGGGGCTGACTGAAATGGGGTAATGGGGGTTAGGGCTGGAAGTGGGCTATTGGCAGGGGGGGGTTATGACTGGTAATGGGCTATGGTGGGGGCTAGGACTGGAAATGGGCAGATGGGGGTTAGGACTGGAGGTGGGCTGATTGGAAGGGGGGCTTGAACTGCAAATGGCTGATGGGGAGGGGGCTTGGAATGGAAATGGGCTGTGAGGGGAGGGAGCTAGGATTGGAAATGGGCTGATGGGGGCTAGGATTGGAAATGGGCTGATGGGGGGCTAGGATTGGAAATGGGCTGATGCAGGGACTAGAAGGGAGCGTATGCTGGGTGGGGCTGGAACTAGAAGGGAGCTGATGTTGGGGGAGGATTAGAATGGGATGGAGCTGGGAAAGTGAAATGGAGAGGGGAAAAATATTTTGTCTGGGAGAGAAGACAAATCTACAATTGGCCAGGTATTGGGAGAGTAAGTGGGGATTGAGGATGGAAGGGTAAAATTTGAGTGGATGAAATAGGAATGAGGAAAGAGAAAAAGGAGAAAGATTAGTATGTTAAAGCAGATGTAGAGAGAGAATGGAAAAAAAACTAGGAGAGAAGAAAGGGCAAATGGACAGCAGACGATGGAGAGTTAGCAGAAGACATGAAGAAACCAGAAGAAAGTGGCTGGAACAATTGCAACTGAAAAAAAATGCACAAAAGGTAGAAAAATATCTCTTTATTTTGAATTTATTAACTGGAATATGTCAGCTCTGGGAAATGTGCATCATTAATGTTTGCGCTTTGTTTAGTACAAGAGGAAATTAATTTATAGTTTTATTTCTACAGTGTTGTTGTACATTCCAAGTTTGGCTTTTGGGGTTCCCAGTTTAATTATTGTCTTCCTGTTTCTAAATCTTTTAGTCTTTCTTTATCCATGCACTCATTAAAGAGGCATGTTTACTAAAAGTTAGTGCATGGTAACATTATGCAAATATTTATGCAAATGAGGCCCCTTATGCAAATGAGGCCCGCGTCTTATGCGGCCCCCGGGTTACTTTACAAGTCCTCATTCGGCCCTCAAAGCAATTTGAGTTTGAGACCCCTGATGTAGATAGTCATGGCCTAATGGGAGACAGCCAACATGGCTTTAGACAACAAATATCTTGTCTTGTTGTTGTTGTTAAGTGCCGTCGAGTCGACTCATGGCGACCCTCTGGATAGCTATCCTAAATTGTGTTCTGTCTTCAGTCAGGCGGCTCACTGTTGACAGACTGGTACCCGTAGCTGCTGTTATTGTATTGATCCATCTCATTGCTGGCCTTCCTCTTTTGCGTTGACCTTCTATCTTGCCAAGCATGATGTCTCTCTCTAATGATCTCTCTCTCCGCATGATGTGTCCAAAGTATGAAAGTCAAAGTCTTGTCATCTGAGCTTCTAAAGAAAGCTTAGGTTTGATCTCCTCTAGTACCGACTGGTTTGTTCTTCGGGCAGTCCATGGTATACACAGTATTCGCCGCCAGTACCATAATTCAAAAGGCATCGATTTTCTTCCTGTCCGTCTTTTTCACTGTCCAGCTTTCACATCCATATGATGCTATTGAAAATACCATGGCTTGAACAAGTCGAATCTTTGTATGGAGAGAGACATCTCTGCTCGAGAATCTTATCTAGGTTTTTCATAGCCATTCTGCCAAGAGCAATGCGTCGTCTGATTTCTTGACTGCTTGTTGCTTCTTTATTGATAGTTGATCCAAGTAGGTTAAAGTTATTCACGATTTCAATTTCTTCTCCTTCGACGATGAACCTGTTGATTATGCCAGTTGTCATGATCTTTGTCTTCTTTACATTAAGGTGCAGGCCCATTTTGAGACTATGTTCTTTGATTGTGAGAAGCAAATGTTTCAGATCATCTTCACTTTCCGCCAGTAATGTGATACCATCAGCATAGCGAAGGTTGTTGATGAGTCTTCCACCAATCTTCACACCTCTGTTGTCTTCATACAATCCTGCTTCTCTGATGATCTGTTCTGCATATAAATTAAACAGGTAGGGGGAAAGTATGCAGCCTTGTCTTACACCTTTGCTTATTTTAAACCATTCTGTTTCTCCTTGTTCCGTTCGAACTGCTGCTTCTTGATCAGTGTACAGATTGTGCAAGAGAACGATCAGGTGTTCTGGTATACCCATGCTTCTTAATGTGGCCCCGAGTTTCTCATGGTCTCTCTTGTCTTACTAATCTGATATGTTTTTTTGAAGGTGTGAATAAACAGACAAAAGGTGAGTCAGTTGATATAGTGTATCTGGACTTTCAGAAAGCCTTTGACAAGGTCCATCATCAGAGACTTTTGTCAAAACTAAAAAGTCATGGGATAGGAGGCAATGTACTATTGTGGATCGGGAACTGTTTAAAAGATAGAAAGCAGAGGGTAGGGCTAAATGGCCAATTTTCCCAATGGAAAAAGGTGAATAGTGGAGTACCACAGGGATCTGTACTGGGTCCGCTACTTTTTGACATATTCGTAAAAATGACCTGGAAAAGGGAACAACTAGTGAGGTTACCAAATTTGCAGATGACACAAAACTGTTTAAAGTTGTTAAAACCCAAGAGGACTGTAGAAAACTGCAGGAGGATCTCGATAAATTGGAAGACTGGACATCCAAATGGCAGATGAAATTTAATGTGGACAAGTGCAAAGTTATGCACCTAGGAAAGAACAACCCACACTATGGTTACACGATGCAAGGTTCCACATTGGGAACCACCACCCAGGAAAAAGGATTTAGGAGTCATCGTGGATAACATGTTAAAACCCTCTGCCCAGTGTGCAGCGGCGGCCAAGAAAGCAAATAGAATGCTAGGTATTTCTTTACATTTTCTCACTAATACTCTTAATATCTTTGTTTGTAAGACCGCTTTGATTGTATGATAAGGCGGTATAGAAATCCAATTAAATAAATAAATAAATAAATAAATGATAAGGAAAGGAATGGAAATTAAAATAAAAGATATTATAATGCCTCTGTATCGTTCCATGGTACGACCGCACCTTGAATATTGTGTGCAATTCTGGTCGCCGTATCTTCCATGTCAAGTGGTCTAGTATATAAAAAGTGCCCCGCTCGACCATCTTGGATTTTGCTGAAATTTTGTATGTACACTACCATGTGTCTCAAACTAACTTTGGTAAAGTTTTAGATTCTCTCGTGGAATACTTTCCGAGATATAGTCGTATGTCTGATCACATACCTTGACTTTGTACAGTACGAGTCTGAGATTTCAGCAACTTTGAGACCCTATATTTTCTTTGCTATTTTATTATAAAAAATGAAACATAGCGGACATTACCATGCTTGACAAAGGCATGTAATTCAATCTGCAGTTCTAACGTTATCCAAATGTTATATTTAAAACTCATTTATTTCCATAGGTTTTGCTCAATAACTGTTAAGTGCATATAAGTAGTATAATGGGTACACTACTCGTCAAACTGATTGACAGGTGTTGAAGGACTAGAAAGGGGGACTGTTACTTCTGAAGAGAAATCTGCAACTGTGAGTATATACTTCTGGTAATTTTCTAAAAAGAATTCTTTGTATTAAAGCTACTTAATCTGTGAACCCACTGTTTTGTTTTGTTTTTTTGTTGGATCAGTTAGGGCCTAGTAGCAGCAATTAAAGTTTGAATTTAAAACAGAGGAGAGCTTTCTGGTTACATTTCATACCCAGCAGAGAGCTTGTAGTTTAAATTTCATAAGAAGTTAGAGCCTAGCAGCAGCTAAGAGCTATAATTAAAATCAAATCAGAATTTAGCTTACCTCAGCAGCACAAGACAGGGTACTGTGTAGCAGCCCTCTTTTAATAAGTGTTATTTCCCTCCCTTCCCTGGGATAATCATAGCTTTATAGGTACTTACACATCTTAAAAGACAGGAGGTGCTTTCAGGTGAAGCTCCTTACCCAAATCAGTCATACACTATGGACCTGAGATTAATTAAGCTTCAGGTGAACAAGGTATATTAAACGTATTAGGTACAGTTTTATTGGTACAAATACCCATAGCAACCCCTAGTAAGTAAGAACTTAAAGATCTAGACACAAACTTAAAACTAAGATGCAGACAGCAGTCCAGAAGCGGGATGGGGGCATTCCAGTCTTTTGCATTGAGTGTCACATGTATGATTTTCTCCCAGTTGGTGAGAGGTCTTACGTATGCACTAGGTGCAAGGAGCTCTTTTCTCTCAGGGAACAAGTCCATTCTCTAGAGGCTAAAGTAGCAGACTTGAAAAACATAAGACAGACAGAGAGGTACATAGACGAGACCTACAGGGATATAGTCCTGAAGTCCCACCTCCAATCTGGCAGCACCCCTGTTGCCATGGAGGAGAGAGGTCACGTGACAGGAGAGCATCACCATGGTGTGGCAGGAAGTGATCCTGTTAACTAGGACCTGTCCTCCAGGTGATGTAAAACCCTCTCGCACCGAGGAAGTTTCTCCAGGGCCATGTGCCCATGAGGGAAGGGTTAGGACAGCCGTTACAGTTGGTGATTCGATCATTTGGCATGTAGATAGCTGGGTGGCTGGTGGACGTCAGGATCGCCTGGTAACATGCCTGCCTGGTGCGAAGGTAGCGGACCTCACGCGCCACCTAGATAAGGTCTTAGATAGTGCTGGGGAGGAGTCTGCTGTCTTGGTACATGTCGGTACCAATGACATAAGAAAATGTGGTAGGGAGGTTCTGGAGGCAAAATTTAGGCTTTTAGGTAGGAAGTTGAAATCCAGAACTTCCAGGGTAGCATTCTCCGAAATGCTTCCTGTTCCACGCGCAGGACCCAAAAGGCAGGCAGAGCTCCGGAGTCTCAATGCGTGGATGAGACAATGGTGCAGAGATGAGGGTTTTGGATTTGTTAGGAACTGGGGAACATTCTGGGGAAAGGAGGGGCTCTTCCGAAGGGATGGGCTTCACCTTAACCGGGATGGAACCAGGCTGCTGGCATTAACCTTTAAAAAGGAGATAGAGCAGCTTTTAAACTAGATATTAGGGGAAAGCCGACAGTCGCCCAAGAGCGGATGGTTCGGAAGAATGTATCCTTGAAGGATACTACCAAAAGCAGAGAGGATCCACAAAAGAGTAAAGTAGCCCAAATGCCCTCAAGTATGGAGCAGACAGAGCTTAAAGATCCCAATTTACCCATGTCTAACAATAGCCAAATTAACATGAATAAAATACATTCTCTAAAATGCTTGTATGCAAATGCTAGAAGTCTAAAGAATAAGATGGGAGAGTTAGAATATATAGCACTAAATGAAAGGTTAGATATGATTGGAATATCAGAGACATGGTGGAAGGAGGACAACCAGTGGGACACTGTGATACCTGGGTACAAACTATATCGTAATGATAGAGCTGATCAAATTGGTGGAGGGGTTGCGCTCTATGTTAGAGAGGGCATTGACTCAGAAAGGATTAAAGTTTTGCAGGAAACAAAATCTGCTGTAGAATCTATATGGATTGAAATTCCATATAAAAGGGGGAAGGCAATGGCAGTGCGGGTGTACTATCGAGCACCTGGCCAGAATGACCAAATGGATGATGAAATGCTCAAAGAAATCAAGGAAGCTAACAAACGTTACAGCGCAGTAATAATAATGGGTGATTTCAATTACCCCGGTATCGACTGGGTCAGTGTCACGTCAGGACATGCTAGGGAGATAAAGTTCCTAGATGAAATAAATGACTGCTTCTTGGAGCAGCTGGTTCATGAACAGACCAGAGGGGAAGCCATATTAGACCTAGTCCTTAGTGGAACACCAGATCTAGTGCAAGAGATAAGGGTGTTGGGGCCACTTGGCAATAGTGATCATAGCATGATCGCCTTTGATTTAATTAGTGGAGGAGGGATAGTAAGGAAATCCACAGTACTACCTTTTAACTTTCGAAAGGGAGACTATGATAAAATGAGGAAAACAGTTAAGAAAAAACTAAAAGGAGCAGTTGCAAAGGTTAAAGACGTACTTCAAGCTTGGGTGTTGTTGAAAAATACTATCTTGGAAGCCCAGACCAGCTGTATTCCACGCTTTAGGAAAAGTGGAAAGAAGTCCAAAAAACTGCCAGCATGGTTTAAAGGTGAGGTCAGAGAGGCTGTTGTTGCCAAAAAAGCATCTTTCAGGAAATGGAAAAAAGAGCCAAACGACGAAACCTAGAAACAGCACAAGCACTGGCAAGTCAAATGCAAGGCATTGATAAGGCAGGCAAAGAGAGAATTTGAGAAGAAGCTTGCTGCGGAAGCAAAAATGCGAAATAAAGACCTTTTCAAGTACATTCGTAGCAAAAAACCTGTGAGAGTGTCAGTTGGTCCATTAGATGATAAAGGGGTTAAAGGAGCACTAAGAGGCGACAAGGCGATAGCGGACAGACTGAATGAATTCTTTGTTTCGGTCTTTACTGAGGAAGATGTAGGGATGTTACCCATGAATGAAGTGGTATTTAAAGGTGCGGAAGAATTGAAGGAAATATCGATACATCGGGAAGATGTCTTACAACTATTAGATAAACTGAAGAGTAGCAAATCACCTGGGCCGGATGGTATACATCCAAGGGTGTTGAAAGAACTGAAATATGAGATTGCAGAATTGCTATCAGTAATCTGTGAACTATCATTAAAATCATCTCTAATACCTGAAGATTGGAGGATCGCCAATGTAACACCAATTTTTAAAAAGGGTTCCAGGGGTGATCCGGGAAACTACAGACCGGTGAGCCTGACACGTCAGTACCGGGAAAAATGGTAGAAACCATCATAAAGAATAAAATTACTCAGCATGTAGATAGTCACAACCTAATGGGAGACAGCCAACATGGCTTTAGACAAGGAAGATCTTGTCTTACTAATCTGTTATGTTTTTTTGAAGGAGTGAATAAACAGGTGGACAAAGGTGAGTCGGTTGATATTGTGTATCTGGACTTTCAGAAAGCCTTTGACAAGGTCCCTCATGAGAGACTTTTGGCAAAACTAAAGAGTCATGGGATAGGAGGCAGTGTACTATTGTGGATCAGGAACTGGTTAAAAGATAGAAAGCAGAGGGTAGGGCTAAATGGCCAATTTTCCCAATGGAGAAAGGTGAATAGTGGTGTACCCCAGGGATCTGTGCTGGGTCCGCTGCTTTTTGACATATTCATAAATGACCTGGAAAGTGGAATAACGAGTGAGGTTATCAAATTTGCAGATGACACAAAACTATTTAAAGTTGTTAAAACCCAAGAAGATTGTGAAAAATTGCAAGAGGATCTTGATAAATTGGAAGACTGGGCATCAAAATGGCAGATGAAATTTAATGTGGACAAGTGCAAGGTTATGCACCTAGGGAAGAACAACCCAAGCTATGGTTACACGATGCAAGGTTCCACATTAGGAACCACTACCCAGGAAAATGATTTAGGCGTCATTGTGGATACCATGTTAAAACCCTCGGCCCAGTGTGCAGCGGCGGCCAAGAGAGCAAATAGAATGCTAGGTATGATAAGGAAAGGAATGGAAAATAAAACAAAAGATATTATAATGCCTCTATATCGTTTCATGGTGAGACCGCACCTTGAATATTGTGTGCAATTCTGGTCGCCGTATCTTAAAAAGGATATAGCGATTTTAGAAAAGGTACAGAGAAGAGCCACCAAAATGGTAAAGGGGATGGAAGGATACTCCTATGAAGAAAGGCTAAAAAGGTTAGGGCTCTTTAACCTGGAAAAGAGACGGCTGAGGGGAGATATGATAGAAGTCTATAAATTAAGGAACGGAGTGGAACAGGTAAACGTAGATCGATTGTTTACCTTATCAGAATATAGAAAGACTAGGGGACATGCAATGAAGCTACAGGGTAAACTATTTAAGACTAATAAAAGAAAATATTTTTTCACTCAACGTGTAATCAAACTCTGGAATTTGCTACCGGAGGATGTAGTAAAGGCTGTTAGTGTAGCTGGGTTTAAAAAAGGTTTGGACAAGTTCCTGGAGGAAAGGTCCATAAACCATTATTAAGAAGTGACCGAAGATATCAATGCTTGACCCAGTACAAGCATTGTGGAACTTGTGTCTCTTGGGGAAACTGCTAGGTACATATGACCTAGATTGGCCACTGTTGGAAACAGAATACTGGGCTTGATGGACCTTGGTCTGACCCAGTATGGCATATCTTATGTTCTTATGACAGGTGAGATAAGGATGACAGGAGCCAATCAGCGTTCACTTCCGGTGTATGTCCCGCCTTAGGCCACGCCCCCTCCCATAGAACTGAATGGTGAGTTAGCCCCACCCACTCCCAAACTGTTGACAGGTACCAATCAGCGTCCACTTACGGTGTATGTCCTGCCTTAGGTCACGCCCCCTCCCATAGAAGTGAATGGTGAGTTAGCCCTGTCCACTCCCACCCCCAGGTGTGGCCACCGCCCCCACTTGACACCCCCCATATCCCCACCCCAAAGGTGACATCATCCAATCAGCGTCCACTTCCGGGTTTGTGCCACACCCACGCCCCGCCCCACAATATTGGCATTAGCCAATCAGCACCCACTTCTGGGTTTGTGCCCCACCCACAGCCTCCCACCCTCAACCACGCCCCTGCCTACATCATCAGAAATGACATCACCAGAAACAGGGTGTCATCAGAATTGGACTGTCCCTTTTTGCTGACATCACCGGAAACAGGGTGTCATCAGAAAAGGGCTGTGTCCTTTTCCAATGACCTCAGCGGAAGCAGAGTGACTGACTCCGGAAATGTGTTTTGCTTCTGGTTACACCTGGAAAAAAAATGCTTTTCTCTCTCCCACTGGCCCAGTTCTTTTTTCTCACAAAAGATTCTTAGCACAGCACAGGGCTTTTCACAGAGGCACAGACAGGGTAGAAGCTTCTCTTTACAAATGTTAAACCTCAATTAACACATCTTTTGTTAGAGAAACCAGTGCTGTACACGTGATAGAATTTTCCTTTTAAGACCTCATGGTTAGAGAGAAATATTCTGGCAAACACAGTGTAGTTCAGACTGAAATTCAGAGAGAGAGAGAGCTGAGTTCAAAATCCCCCTAATACAGTTATTTTTTGGAGAGAGAGAGCTGTGTTCAAATCCCCCTAATACAGCTATTTTTAGTGGCTTTGAAAAAAACAATACGGAGAGACAAGTCTGAACATGCCTCTAGGGTGTGACCGTACATGTGATTGGTAGAAAGAACAGGCTATACTTTAAAACAAATAGGGTTTGTAGAATAAATCCATTCTGAAGATGTTGGCAAAATAAAAAGAATAGTCAGAATATAAAATCTCAATAAATATAAATTTAAAAAAAAAAAAGAAAAGAATAGTCAAAGCATGGCAATCATGAAGGAAACCTTATTGAAGAGCATTTACTATGACCCCAAAGCAACAGGGAGCTTTGGGGGCATAAATCCTCTACTTCAAGCTGCTAAAAAGCAGGATAAAACAGTCAACAGAAACGATGTAGTTAGATGGGCTACCGGACAAGAAGCTTATACTTTACACAGACCAGATAGGGTCCGTTTTAAAAGAAACAAGACGATCGTGTCAAATGTGGATGCACAATGGCAGGCTGATTTAGTTGATATGGCAGCCTTGTCCCATTATAACAAGGGCTACAAATACTTATTAACAGTGGTAGACATCCTGTCAAAATATGCATGGGCTGCAAGTTTAAAATCGAAAACCGGTCATGAAGTTGCTAAAGCCTTTGAAAAAATATTTAATCGAGGTCGTATACCTGAAAAAATACAGACAGACAAGGGTAAAGAATTTTTAAATAGGTCCCTGAAGAATTTATTAAAACAAAGAGGGGTTCATCATTTTGTAACCAATAACAATGTTAAAGCAGCGGTGGCAGAAAGGTTTAACAGGACTTTGAAATTCAAAATGTGGTGTTATTTTACTACAAACACCTTTAGGTACCAAGACGTATTGCAGGCTTTTGTGCACAGCTATAATCATAGTTTTCACAGAACAATAAAGACGAGGCCTGTAGATGTGACACACACAAATTCTCTGCAGATCTGGAAAAGAGTGTACAGTGATAACCAAGCATAAGCACACCAAGAATCCCTTAAAGAAAGGAGATCATGTAAGACTTTCAAAAACTAAAGGAAAAATTGAAAAAGGTTACGAGCAAACGTGGACTGATGAGGTATTTATAATAACGGACATTTTAAACAAGGGCCAGAAAGCGACATACAAGATACAGGATTATGACGGTGAAGCCATACAAGGTTCTTTTTATCCTGAAGAATTGCTAAAAGTCACACCGCAACAGGACAGAATATACCAAATCGAAAAGGTTCTAAAGGTAAAAGGATGTGGCAGGAACAGATTCTACTTCGTGAAATGGAGGGGATGGCCTGTTAAATTTAACAGTTGGGTTAAAGCATCAGAGATTCAAGACATCTGGTTTCTTTCTTTTGAAGCAGCATTAAAATAAAATTTAAAATGAATGATGGTGGCTTTTATATCACACTGCCTAGCAATGCTTCAGCAGGTGTGTTTTCCCAAAATACCAGCTCTAATTTTACCATACAACTAGCAAGGCCTTTGGACTTACAAGGACAGTGGGAAGTAGGGCTCGTGGAAATACAATACCCCAACACCTGGGAGAATATTCAGGAAGATCATAAGTATGCTGTCGCTTCCGCAGCAGGAAATTTACAGCACCTTATAGTCAGGAAAGGACATTACGCGACCATGCAGAGTTTAGTGGGATCCATGAATCAGGACATTAGTAACATCTATAAATCGGCGGCACCACTAATCATTTATGAACTCCATGCACAAAGAATCCGAATAAAATCGGAAGATAGGTCTACTATTTATGCGTATGGTGATTTGGCAACCATTTTGGGAATAGAAGCTTACGTTAAATACACAGCGTTCCCATTTTCCAGCGGAAATCACGGCCGGTTTTAATACCCTCTACCTGTACAGATATTGTAGAGCACCAGTTAGTAGGTGAACATTTTGTGCCACTGCTGCGCTGTGTTCCAACTAAGGGGGTTAGGGATGAGTTAATCACGTTAACTTATGATAAGCCGCACTATGTCCCTGTGAACAGTCAGTCTATTGATACCATCACATTTGAAATAAAGACGGATCAGGACAGACACGTCTCATTTCATTACGGGAAGGTGATCCTTAAGCTTCATCTGCGCCCCCGGAGGGTGACTGTTTTTTAAAATGGTTGTGGCTAAAGACTACAGAGACCCCAAAGCATACGGCATTATTATACAACACAAGCCGGCTATGGACTTTCAGGATATCATGGAGTACCGGTCATGTATGGGGCAGGTGTCGGCGGTGTTTTCCGCAGCCTCTTTAGAAAAGCTATGCCGTTTTTGAGAAGGGGTATTGAAATTATTAAACCACATGTGAAAGGTGCCGCAAAAAACATAGCCAAGGATGTCATGAGCCATGTCACAACGGCTGTTCTAAATAAAATGAACCAGTCTACAGAACAGGCAGGATCAGGACTGGTTGTGATTAGAAGAGCTGTTAAAAGAAAGAGAACCGAGTCTCAGGAGTTACCGCAAGGACCGCCCAAGCCTTTTAAAAAGAAAGAAACCCGTGGGTGGCAAGTCTCAGACGCTTAACCGCCGGTCTAAGAAGAGAAGCACTAGCTCTGGACAGCGCGATATATTCTAAAAGCACCATGGCTTTTGTATACCACAGCTCTGAAGAGTGTGTTAAATCGGAACTGGACCTGTTTCAACTAGCACCAACCCAGACAAGTATCGAGAAAAGCATTTGTGTGGAAATTCCGCCATTATCGGCTTTGTTGGAAACATCCCCTTTGGACTTCTATATCGCAGGTCATGGTGAAGACTACATTGATTTAAATAGTACACTTTTGCACCTGACCTGTAAAATTGTGGCAGAAGATGGCTCGAACATCGATCCGTCAGCCAAAATAGCGCTGGTGAACTACCCAATTGCAGCTCTGTTTAGCCAGCTGGATGTTACCCTGGGAGACCAACTCATTAGCCAGAGCAACAACTGCTACGCCTACAGAGCCCTCATAGAGCTGCTTCTCAATTATGGTGAAGGATCCCTCAAATCACAGTTTACAAGCGGGCTGTTTAATAAAGACACAGCTGGGCAGCATGAAGTGAGAGAGATAGGATCTCGCAACGTCGGCTTTACTGAAAGGGCCCAATTTACGGTCTCTAGCCACAAGGTAGAGCTATTGGGGCATTTACATAGCGATCTATTTTTCCAAGAAAAGCTATTGATTAATGGTGTGGATCTCAAAATTAAATTGACCCGCAACAAAAACTCTTTCTGTTTAATGAGCGGTGATGCCGAAGAAAGTTATAAAATCCTTATCCTAAACGCTGCGCTCTTTGTAAAGAAAGTTAAAGTTTCCCCCAGAGTGCGCCTGGGACATGCGGAAGCTCTGCTGAAAGCTAATGTCAAGTATGCTATTGACCGTGTGGGGTTGAAGGTGTTTAGCATACCAGCCGGAGCCTGTGTGACTAACCAGGAAAATATCTTTTTGGGGCAGCTACCAAAACTCATTGTGCTGGGATTTGTGGATAATGATGCTTTCAGTGGTAATTATGCTAAAAACCCCTTCAATTTTAAACATTATGATATTAATTTTGCCGCTGTATATGTGGATGGTGAACAAGTACCCAGGAAACCTCTTCAACCTGACTTTCAAAATGGATGTTGTGTAAGAGAATATATGCAACTGGTACAAGCAAGTGGCAAACATCTGAAAGACACAGCGACGCTGATTGACCGTCAGGAGTTTTACAAATGTTACACCCTGTTGGCGTTTGACCTTTCACGGGATCAGGAGTGTGCAGACCATTATTCGCTGATTAAAAATGGCATCCTGCGGGCTGCAATACGTTTTGCCAGCGCCTTACCCCATACAGTTAACATGATTGTTTATGGGGTTTTTGACAATGTGATAGAAATTAATCATAGAAGGAATGTTCTTTTTGATCATTCGTGAAAATGAACACCCTGCAGATCTTCCGTATTTTAAAGAAGGACCCCTGTGTCGCAGATTTCTTTTTAGATGTGCTACCCAGCGACTGGTTAGCGGATGTACAAATATCAAGGAAGCCCGTGTGGTTGTTGGTAAATACACACCCTCATAACCTACCTGGAGAACACTGGTTAGCCATCTATATATGTGGAGATGGAACGGGAATTTTTTTATTCTTATGGACAACCACCTGATAGCTTATTCTTTCCTACCAGCATTATGAGCTTTTTCAACAAGCATTGTAAAACTGTTGTATACCACAACAGACAATTACAGTACCCAATGTCTACGGCTTGTGGATATCACTGTGTATTTTTCTTGCACCACCGCTGTAAAGGGGTGCCTTTTGAAAATATTTTAGAAATGTATTCTGAAGATTTAATGCAAAATGATGATATGGTGTTACATTTTGTAAAACGCAACAAACTTTGTGTAGATCTTTTAGAAATCAGTTTCATAATCAGCAAGTGTGTGTTTCCTATCGTGAATGTTTTGCTGCTTCTAAATAAAAAGTAAACCCTCTAAGGAGGTTTTTTGAAAAGAAACCACTGTTTAGTCTTTTATTTTTGTTTTTAAACATTTTATTGAAAATACATTTTTACACACTCAACCACCGGTGGCTGTGGGATAATTTACGTTTTTTGTGTGGGAGTAGCTCTTTGCTCTTAATCGGATGCGTGTACATTTTAGTAGCCTTCACAGATGGGTTCTCTTTGAGGCGTGCCAGTACATCTCTGTTGGCTGCATTGCCCATTACCGTAGAGGGCATATTTAATTCGGCTAAGGTTTGCAGGAACTCCTCCCAGCTCCTGGGTATTCTTCGTTGTGAAAGAGCTTGGGGCTGCATAGCCCCACGAACGAGGTCAAGTAGGTTAGAGCCATTGACGGGGTTTCCCCAGTATACAAATGTTCCATTTCCCTCCCAGGATGCCACATCCTTGTTTTTTAACAGTTTATTAAGCAGCAATTCAGCATTTTTCCTATAGCGCATATTGATGCTGTTTAACACTTCTTGTATTACAGGGTCTGGAGGTATAATATTTTCTAGAGATGCTGCCGTTGATGTCTCATTTTGTGCCTGTAGATACAAGTTTATTTTTTCTTTTTCCATATCCCTCTGTCTGTTAAGCACGAGATAGCGCTGTAACACTTCTGAGTAATATTTAGCCTTTTCGTGTTCAGACATACCGACGCTTTGCAGGATGTTTTTCATTTCTTCATCTAACTTATGAATGGTCGTGGTTCTAATATTTTCATCCCGATCTGGCGGGTTTCTCAAGCACTCGATTTGTTGACTAGGGACTATGTACATTTTTTCAGCGTGCTGCATTAGAGGGGTTTGTCAGAAGCCCCGTTATCAACGGTAATGCAAAACTTAACAGGGGCCCGATAAAGCCACCCGACTGTCTCACCAATTGCTTCTTTTTTTAATGGGTAGTCTTTTATCGCACAGACTCTTTATGGCATGACGCTTCCCTTTTAAAACCTTTATCTGTTGTTGTGAAAGAGGAATGTTACCTTTTAGGGTGTTGAGAGCAATTTCAACTATAGCTGCTACCAAATCATTAGAAGCTGTATTCAGGATGGCTCTTCTGTGCTGCGGAGAGGCTTGAACCAAAAATTTTAAAAAGGGGCAGGTTTCTCTTCACACAGCGAGACATGTTGTCTGAGACACACAAGCATGTATGAAGGGGCTGGTTACATAGTCATTTCTTTTTATGTGAGATTTGTGGTTTTTCACAGTATACCGTGGTCCAATCTGGTGGGAAGATATCCGTCCTCAGTCTGTAAGCCTCAGGCGTTGTGTTATTTAAATCCACAACGAGATAACCAAACGGCTTTCTGGTTGCATCCTCGAAGACTTCTAAAAAGAATTTTGATTTTCCTGGCTAGAATGGCAATCTGTAACTTATCTCTAGGATTCTTAAAGAGCACCATGTATTTGGTATTTAAAGTTATAGTTCGGCTTGCTTTGCCTAGGCAGAAAACATTTTGAACAATATATATGATGCTCAGGTTTCTGTGGTGCACATACTTGGTAAAGGCTTTCTCTATTTCGTCACTTTTACAGGCAGAATCCATTAGATCATCAACAACAACCAAGTTTACTTTATTGGCTGGAAACATTTGTTCATCATTAAAAGTATCAGGCAAAGTGTCCATAAATGTAATAAAAGGATATTTATTTAACATTTCTTTATACAAAGGTTGCCAGCAACTTTAACACCAAACAATATTGTTAGGCATGACAGCCAATACATGACCAGTGTGTTCTAACAGCTTTTTAACAAAGAAGCTCTTGCCTCAATTGGACGACCCCGCTAAAATACAAGAAAAAGGATGTGACCAGCGCACATCCACCACGCTAGTATCCATAGGGTAATGTGCTAAAGCCATCCTCCAACTTCACCCTTTTGTCATACACAACCTTTTGTGTTTTTTTAAAATCACACCAGTCTCTATTGTCCAACCCTTTTTGTTTCTTATAATACCAAGTTGCTGTACTCCTATCTTTTTCTGGGATAAATCTGCTGCCCCAGGCTTGTAGTCCAAAACTAGATCTTTCAAACTAGTGAAATTGATTTTATGGCAGTTTTCTACGTTTAACGTAATCCCTTTTACTTTCATACAGGTCTTCCCGCTTGACAGCTTGTAGCTGTATGTTTTAGGCCCCGCTGATACAAACTCTGTGATATGTTCATCTGAGGGTATCTCGCTTGTGAGCTCACCTAAATAATCACCCAAAGATGGGTTCCAATCACTCTCTCGACTTAGAAATATCACAGAATCTGTATCATGGTACAGACAGCGCTCTTGCAAACTATCTAGAAGGTTGTACAACTCTAGGCGTGCATAAGCCGTTGTAAAACAGGCAATGAAAACGTTGGTGCTACCCGACAATATACACTGGTCTTTTGAGTGCCTCCAAGACACACAGGCTGTTTCATCATCAATAAAATCGCATGATGAAACCTCGAATTCAGGAGAAAACAGATATTTAAAGAGATCATCAGGTTCTCTCACAATGCTTGTGGTAGGCAGGTTTGATTTTTGACCAAATTTACCCCACAGGGAATTTAAGAAAGGTTTTGCTATTTGATGCTTAGCAAGGTTTACATTAATCTGGTCTGCACGCAAACACACCCCCTCTTTTCTAAAGAAATCAGCTATGTACACATTTTGTTTTCCAGTATCATTGCACCATCGAGGGTTGCCAGAAGCCTCTTGTTTTTGACGGTGGTGCATTTTGATGTATTTGGAAAAGAGATCATCAGATTTTTGCTCAAAATGCCAGATTTCATAGATTTCAACCACCACATACCCTTTTGCAATGGCTAAATTCATCTCCACCGTACACCAAGTCCCCACAAAAGCTCTCTCCTCATCCGTATGGGCACACATTTCCTGTTGCTGTGTGTCAGCACATGTGTGACACAGTGGAAACATAAGCTTACCGCCCAACCGTATGGGTAACACTGGGAAAAAGAGCTTTCGTGGAGGATATACTTTTGCTTTTATAAAACCAAAGTACTTTGTACGGGGACCAAATTTGTCATAAATGATTTTTGGATGGCCTATTGGATATTCCTTTGTTTTATTGACAAAAGGGTATAGGCTGGTAAAATCATAGTAGTGTATTTTTTCCCCAGGTCTTGTTTTCTGGTATAGACAAATGGCATTTGTTCTACCCCCAAAAAGGGCATCTCGTGGAATCAGAGGTTGCGGTAATGCAGAGTCAGCCAGGAAATCTGCGCAGTCCCCGTCATTTTCTTTTACCATCTGCTTCCACTCGTGCTCCCATAGACTTATGACCTTGAACCCACGGTTTTCCAGGAATGCAGCTTTTAGCTGTGTTTTGTAATAAAGAAAACCATAGGTCGTGGCTGCTACAGGATTCTGGTCTTTATCGTTATAACAGTTCAGACAGCTGTGGTGAAAACCACCATTAAATTCAAAAGCTGTTTCTACCCCACCGATCACAGCATAGCCATCAAGAAAATAAGACCCCACCTTTTTTTCGCCACCTTTCAGATCATGTGTGATCTGTATATTTTCTTTGGCCTCTACATACATCAGCTATTGAATAGATGGGGATGAATATCTTTGTCTGCCGGTGATAGTTATCTGGTGGAATGAGTGCCACAGTCTTGGGTTCTAAAAACATTAATCTGAACATAGCCATACATACAGATACAAGGGTTATATATTGGAAAGGGTCTAAACACCTTGTTTGAATTTCTGAGATGTCACCATGCTCTACAAACACTTCTTTCTCTGTCATTTTCATGATTTCAGCTCGGTAGAGAACACAGGCCTGCCGCAAAATAGATACATCCTGCTGACAGTAATAAGCCAACTCTTTTTGCAAATTAAAAGTTTTTTTGCTGATTGTCCTTGTACTATTGTAAAAATTCCTCTTTTTCTTCAGACAACATGTTACTCACACTGTAATGTTCAACACCCGGCATGGGGCCCACATAATTTTGATTTTCCAGCGTATTAAAAAAGTGCGGAAAGTATCCCTTGCTGCCTGTAAAACCCATGGCTTGTGGAAGTTTGCTAAGTTTCATAGGCAGGAAATTTAGAGAGTCTATAAAACGGATAGTCAGAGGTTCAACGGTAATTTGTAAAAGTTTAGCACCTTGAACTAACAGCCCCGTGTCCATCTTTTCCTTAAGCAGTTGTTTAAGAACAAAATATCCGTCATAACCTTTGGAATTATGGGCTATGAAGGTGTAGCCTTTAAATTTTTTGTCACAAAAAATCTGTATAAAGGCAGAAATACATTCAAGACCCTTGAATTCCCAGTTTCTTTCATCATTTAAGTCTGTCGCATATATGTAATTAGGGACATGCCAGCCTGTTTCTTGCATACATTCACAATCATAAAAAATATACTTTTCAGATGTTTCAGTTTTACCAATAGGGGTCATAAAACATAAGTGGACGCCATCCCCGGTTAGGGGCTCGCAACAGTTTACAATGCCGGCCCTTGCACTTATGTTTCTTGTCCACATAAGACTCAAATTTCTGGCACAGTATCTTAGATAAACACGCCACTTCTTTTTTCAGAGCCAGATACGCGTGTCTATCTAAACACTCTTTAGAACGACAAAAGAGTTTGCAATTAGGGCATCTCTGTTGTACACCAACATTATTCGCACACGTTAGTGTCAAACAAAGACGGCACCATAATGTGCAATTATGATCGTGACTGTACGGTTTCTGACAGTAACTACAGACGTTGCGCTCCCCGTAGAATTTTTTGACATCGGTTATACCATAGAAATGGTCATCGTGTAGCAACAAGAACACAGTCTTAAAACAAACCCATGAATTTGTGTAAAGCACAACGCGTATGTTTATCTTTAAATGCTGTTCAAATATTGCTACATCATCGAGCATGACTTTTCTATGTACCGGCCAGCCCAATTCATTATGTCGTTTTTTAGCACCTTCTAACAATTCGACATCTGTCATTTTTACCTGTGACATGAGGGCTGTGAGGCTACCTGCAAAACACAGGTTATTATCAGTGTTGTTCAAGTCTATCAAATACATCCTTTTCTTATGAATAATATGGCTAAATGGTATAGTCTTTAAGACCCTACGAGCTCCCCCACCCCGATTTCTTATGACAAGTACAACACGGAATATATCACAAACCTGAATTTCTCTGTGACTCTGAAGGAGTTTAGCGATCTGATTCAAGAAATCGTCAGCGTCTAATGCTTCTGGGTTTAACTTTCTAGAATACAAGGAATTGTGAAAAAGAGATGAGTGTAGATGCACCTGTACATAATCACCGGGTGAAACCCTGCTGCTAACCTCATCCAGAATATGCTGAATACCTTGCCGAATGGCGAATTGAGCCTCAGATAATGTTACCCTGTCTAAATTAATAAACCGAAATTCCTCAGATAAATTACACCATTAAACTTGTCCAATTTACGATCCCACCTTTTCACAAACTGAACATAGCTAACTGGTTCTGATTCTTCAGCGGGGCCTAATGCAAGATTATTTGAGCTGTCCTCTGAAACACTGTGATCAAAGACACGGCTTTCACCATGCTCGCTGTATTCTGTACCGGCGTGTGTAGATTCACCGTCAGAAAAATGTTCGCTGTGTGATCTTTTCCTGTTAGACTTCTCTCCCATAGCCGCTGGTTTTCTAACATTTTCTCAGTCTGAAAAAAAAAACGTAGGGGCTAATACTTTTTTTTTCTTTTACAGTGGTCTAAAAATATAGGAGCTGGATAAAACCGGAATACTCACGATTCTGCTTGTCTTTTAGTTTTCTGTAAGGTACCGTCTGTTGGTTAGGCTGGACATCTTATTTTGTAGCATCTTCTTGGTCTAAAATAAAAAAAAAGATTAAAGGTTGAGGCACATTATAAAGAGCATGGCTGCTGGAAAATTAAAACCCACAGGTCATACCTTTTAACGTTCTTGGTTGCCTTCTTTTTGTAAGAGAAAGTTTATTTGCAACCCCCTTTTTCTAATCCTACTTTTTAAAGACAATCATAAGAGACAGAAACATTACATAGCCAACAATATTTTTAAAAAGTAAGGCACATATCTACTCACCATGTCTGAAGAAGAGTCGCAAGCTGTAGAGAGACGATGTGATCTTTTCTGGCTGCTGAAATATACTGGATCTCATAATCTTATCATATGATCTGGCTAATTCACAATGCCTTTTTTTTCGCAGACAGTACATTGTAATAGATGCTATATATTGTGTATGTGTACCTATGTGGCTAATACACATTTACCAGATGCCTTAAGTGGCTTTTCGTTCTACAACAGAGCTCTGCACATTCTTATCTTATGGCCTATTGTTTAGGACACACCTAGATGCCCCATTTTTTTCCAGACAACCCATTATAGGTTTAATTAACTAAGCATTCCTAAAACACACCACACAAAACTGTAGGTTCAAAATGTTTTATTTCAAATAAAATGTTTTCATCTTGGGATATGATTTATTTGTGCATTACAAGTTTTAAAAAAAATTATAAAAGGTATACATATAATTTTTGTTCATCTGTATGTTCAACTAATAGATTCTGGAACTACATACATTTTCTTTCATTTTATGATCAACAATCATGGCAACATTTGTTAAACAACAATCTATAATCTCTGTCACTGATTAAACCATCTACTAGCTCCATATCAAAGTCTGAAGCAGATCTAAGCAAAATATTTAGCAGTTGTCCTGGATTTCTAGTAGTATTAAAATCTGATGAGTTCAAACAAAAAATTCAAATTTTCATAAAACTAGGGCAGTTGCTTTCATTTTATGGCCAACAATCATGGCAACATTTACAATAGGTCCTAGACACAGCCTGTTACAAGTTTTATGGATTTTCTGTTGTATTTCATTGTGTCCCCACCTTAAGCAATCGTGATGTCTTTGCCCTGGAGCATGTATTACACAAGCTGCACAGTCTCTATGCATAGCGGCCTGCCAGCATTTCTTGATAATACAGGCCACCGTTGTTTGTATAACAGATTTAAATGTGTTTATTTCATCAGGTTTTGTGTAGTCCCTTTGGCTGGCTATGACATCAAATGTCTCCCTTTGATATGTACAGAGAAAGCACACACAGCGTAGATTGGCAGCCTGTATGTGCTCTTGTAGGAGCCGATTACTTTCCTACAAAAAAACAAAATAATGTCAGTGTGAACCACCTCTCCTATAACACTTTTCTAAATAAAAAAAAACCTTCTCTTACCTCTGCTGATCCTAGTTCTTCCAATAAACAGTTTGTTTCTACATCGGCCGCGGCGTAATATAATTCTATATCCTCTGGATCCATTGTGTTGTCAGATGTTAAGTCAAGTTCGGTGCCAGAATCGCAGGGTTCTTGAGAGTCGAAAAATATTTGGGCATCTGGATAATCTACAATCTCCGTTATTTCTTGTTCAGGCTCTGCCGGACTCTCCTGTTGCTCAAATGGATTTTCAATCGGTGGATACCCCTCTGCTTCTGCATCATGGTCCTTAAGGAAGTAATTAATGCCGTGTGCCCTGCTGGAAATTCTGCTTGGTGTTCCAAAAAGAGCCATTTTTTCTTTTTGCATCTCTGTGTGTTAAAATGTTCTCCCACACAGGACACACAGCCTTACACCAGGAGCATGCTCAGAACACCTGGAGCATGCTCAGAACAGACCTCTTGTTTCAACCAATCATGTGTTACCACACCCTAGAAAGGCATGTTCAGACTTGTCTCTCTGTATTGGTTTTGTCAAAGCCACTAAAAATAGCTGTATTAGGGGGATTTGAACACATCTCTCTCTCTCTCTCTCTGAATTTCAGTCTGAACTACACTGTGTTTGCCAGAATATTTCTCTCTGACCATGAGGTCTTAAAAGCAACATTTTATCACATGGACAGCACTGGTTTCTCTAACAAAAGATGTGTTAATTGAGGTTTAACATTTGTAAAGAAAAGCTTCTACCCCGTCTGTGCCTCTATGAAAAGCCCTGTGCTGTGCTAAGAATCTTTTGTGAGAAAAAAAGAACTGGGGCAGTGGGAGAGAGAAAAGCATTTTTTGTTTTCCAGGGTTCCTGCTTTTTGCAGATGTAAACATTAACCAGAAGCAAAACATATTTCCGGAGTCAGTCACTCTGCTTCCGCTGAGGTCATCGGAAAAGGACACGGCCCCTTTCTGATGACACCCTGTTTCCGGTGATGTCATTTCCAATGATGTAGGCAGGGGCGTGGTTGAGGGTGGGAGGCTGTGGGTGGGGCACAAACCCAGAAGTGGGTGCTGATTGGCTAATGCCATATTGTGGGGCGGGGCGTGGGTGTGGCACAAACCCGGAAGTGGACGCTGATTGGATGATGTCATCCTTGGGGCTGGTGTGGAGGAGTGTCAAGTGGGGGCGGTGGCCACGCCTGGGGGGCGCTGATTGGTACCTGTCAACAGTTTGGGGGCGGGAGTGGGTGGGGCTAACTCACCATTCACTTCTATGGGAGGGGGCGTGGCCTAGGCAGGGCATACACCGGAAGTGAACGCTGATTGGCTCCTGTCATCCTTCTCACCTGTCAATCAGTTTGACGAGTAGTGTACCCATTATACTACTCACATATGTCGTGAGCTTAACGTATAGATTTTCAGATTAGCATTAGTTGGTACACATTTACTAATTAATTTACTTCAAAACGGACATCGACGAATCACTTGATAACAATCCTCCTATGCCTGAATGTACCGTTGGACAAAAATTGTCATCAAAATGTCACCATGGCTCATTTTATTCCAATAAAACTGGGCTCAATTCTGTGAGCTGCTTGTCAGCAAGCGAGAAATTGCTTATTACTCGACGATCAGAAGTTGACCTTACAGACAATGACAGTATCTGCTTGCATCACCAAGCACAGTATCTCAGCAAATACGAAATGAACCAAAAGTCGCTTTGCAATCCGTTTTAAAAGCAGAATCACGTCACTAAAAGTGGATTATCAAAAGTAACTTTAGCCATGTCTGAGGGCTTGAAAAAAGTGACCAAAATGAATGTAAAGCCAGGCCAGAAAATTAGCATCAGGTGCAAAGCAAAATATGCTTCTATGGTTGAAGCCACAGCATCTTCATCTTCGGATGATTTTAATCCAGATGCCTTGGACACCCTTGATCAAAGCTTGACTGCTTTAGGCACTTCTCCATTAAAAATACGAAGAATAAGCAGTAGAGACAAAGCTGGCTATTTGAAACAAAAGATTGAGCGCACACAGAACGTGGTAACAAAAAAAATAATGTCTGCTGCTGGAGTGGCTGACAACGTTGAACAATCTAGTCTATCTGCAGAATGCAGTCTATGTAGCGATTACACTGAGCTTATTAAAGAAATGAAAGCAAAGACTGATATATCCAATAGGTCAACAAAAGTTCAATTGTTGACTTTGGCCCCAAAAAGTTGGTCAATAAAGGAAACAGCAATAAGATACACAATTTAGGCTTGGGAACCTAGGATAAGATGCCCAATCATTGACTTGGGAACCAGCTAGACACCCACTGAAGGCTATGGAACCTCAAATAAGAAACCAAATTAAAGGCTTGGGAACCTAGATTAAGAAACCCACCCGGGGCTGGTATTGCACAACTATCTGGCGTGACCTCTATGGCGATGGGGTTGCCAGTTCATGTTCCTGAACTGGTAGTGACAATGTCACCATGGACCAACGCAATACAATATTGATAATTTTTCAATATAAAAATGTTAAAACAAGTATGATCCAAAAAATTAACAATAATAATATGATGAAATATACGCTGTTGCCATGGCAATGTCCGCTGACTTTGGTCCTCTTTTTAGAGCACTGTATGCCAGCGTTAGTCAATCAAATTAACTTTTTTAGGGAGTTTAAAACATGCTCTTTCTAATGGTAGTAGTTTGAAAACATTTCTAGAAGATACTTTTGTGTAAAAGGGAGTTAAAAATACCCTATTTTTAGCCTTTTTGCAAAAATTATCAACTTTACACTTAATTTGGAAATTAATGAAAAGGGCTAAGGGCTAGGAGCTTGAAATTATAAACACAAAAACAACAGTACCACGGAGATACTATGCCTCAAATTTCATGTTCACTGTTTACTTATTTCAGGAGCTATGCAATGTTAAACTTTTAATTTTTTTAGGCCGCCAATTTCTTTGCCCGACTTTGGTGCAATGTGTCTATTTCTGACACAATCAAAAAAGATTATTATTAGTCTCATTAAAAAGAGTGCAAAAAGATGTGCAGGGTAGTTAAGTTTCATTTCTTATAAACAAATAAGAACAATAATAGGTCTCAAAGTTGCTGAAATTTTGAATCGTACTGTACATGTTCAGGCTATGGGGGTCAAACAAACAGCTATATCTCAACAGGTTTAACACCAGAGAACCTAAAACTCTACCAAAGTTCATTTGAGACATGGGGGGCTCTAAATATAAAATTTAGTCAAAATCCATGATGGTCATGCGGGGAGCCCTAGACCACTTGACATGGAATGACCCATATAGCGTTATTAGAAAAGGTACAGAAAAGAGCCACCAAAATGGTAAAGGGGATGGAAGGCTACTCCTATGAAGAGAGGCTACAAAGGTTAGGGCTCTTCAACCTGGAAAAGAGACGGCTGAGGGGAGATATGATAGAGATCTATAAATTAATGAATGGAGTGGAACGGGTAAACGTAAATCGATTGTTTACCCTATCAGAATATAGAAAGACTAGGGGACATGTAATGAAGCTACAGGGTAAACTATTTAAGACAAATAAGAGAAAATATTTTTTCACTCAATGTGTAATCAAACTCTGGAATTTGTTACCGGAGGATGTAGTAAGAGCTGTTAGTGTAGCTGGGTTTAAAAAAGGTTTGGACAAGTTTCTGGAGGAAAGGTCCATAAACCATTATTAAAAAGGGACCCAGGACATCAATGCTTGACCGAATACAAGCATTGTGGAACCTGTATCTTTTGGGGATACTGCTAGGTACGTATGACCTAGATTGCCCACTGTTGGAAACAGAATACTGGGCTTGATGGACCTTGGTCTGACCCAGTATGGCATATCTTATGTTCTTATGGGGCAGAGGCAGGCTGTGGTCTGATTGATAGTCACCATTAATGGAAGGTGTGTCTCCCTCGAGGAGATGGGGGAGGGGGAAGGGAGGTAGGGTGGGGAGAGGAAGGGGGCAGGGGCAAGGACACAGAGAGCAGGGGGGATACAAAAGTATAAAGGTGAGTTAAAAATAGTATCGCTAAATGTAAAAGGTCTTAATTCACCATTTAAACAACAAAAATTGTATAAAGAAAATCACACACCAAAGAGCCGAGCTAGTGCTTATACAGGAAACGCATTTGACCAGAGCGACAGAATATCTAGTTAAACCCAGAGGATATGGAGTATGTATACACGCATCCAACATAGTGGAAAAGAGAAAAGGGGGGGGGGGGGCCATATTGATTGATGCTAAATTAAAGATGCAATTGCAAAATGTGGTGAGGGATAAAGAGGGGAGATATGTGTTATTGCGGATAAAAGTGGGAAATGAGTGGTATTGCATAGTAAATGTATATGCACCAGAGGGGTGCAAAGTGAATTCTGGACAAAGCTGAATGAAGAGGTGGGGAAATTAGGGGAGGGTCACCTCATTTGTGGAGGAGGAGATTTCAACTTAACGTGGAATCCAGTGAGAGACGCCTCAGGGAAAATTTTGTAGGTAACCATTACTTGATTGATGCCTGGAGATTCCACCACCCAGGGAAGAGACAATTTTCTTATTTTTCATCGATACATGGATCATATTCCAAAATAGAAGCTATTTGGGTATCAAAAGAGATGGTGGATAGGATTAAGGGGACGGATATGGATTCGATTACTTGGTCAGATCATGCGCTAGTGGAAGTCAGATTGACAATAGAGGGAGAGGGGAAGGGCTTACAGTTTTGGAGACTTAATGAATCTCTATTAGAAGATGGAAGGGTAAAAGTGGACATTAAGAGGGAAACAAAGGAATATTTCCATTGGAATGATAATGGGGAGGTAACTTGGGGAGGGGTGTGGGATGGATATAAGGCAGTAGTGCAAGGAATTTTAATTAAATGGGGGGCGCGAAAACGGAGAGAAAGGGAGGGAACAGAGAGGGAACTGAGAGCAAGATTGCTGGAATTAGAAGAACTAGATGCACAAGGGAAGCAAGGAGAATACAGAGGCCAGGTGCTGGCAGTAAGAGCACAGTTAAATGACTTACAGGCAGCAAAGATAAGATATCATTTTAACGGTAGCAAACGTTTTGTGGCTATTAACCAAGGTCACCGTTCTGTATTCTAGTTACTGTTTCACACTGGATGCTATTGATAAGTGCTAGCTTTTATAAGCCATTCTGTTGTTACATGCTTGCTACCTGTATAAGCCATTTGTTATTACCCAAGATTGCTAAGATTGCTACTATTAACCCAAGGATATGTAGTGTACTCTAATTTACACCTGACACTGTTAATCATTGCTGCTACAAACTAACACTTATAAGCTATATTGTTAAGTTTGATGCTAATTACCCAGATCTCTGTCATGTAGGCTAGGCACTGCTCACACTAGATGCTGTTGATACTTGCTGCTACTATCTAACACTTATAAGTAATATTATTGATACTTGCTGTTACAAACTGCCGCTTATAAGGAATATTGCTACTACCCACGATTGTTAAGAATACAAATCCGAGATTACAAAACCAATCATAAGATACGAAACCTAAGCTGTTCAGACCAAGGGGCACTTGCAGAACTACTAGACCAACTGAAAATGAAGTTCCCAATCTGGTACGTGCCGATATACCTGCTCACACTAATACCTGCTTATGCATTACACCACAACCTATACCAACCCCTCCCACATCTCTACACCCCATTCTACAACCCCTACACCATCCAAACACCACAACCACTACGTCTCACACCATACTACTTCACAGGAAAAATTGTGTCACACGCACACGTTCATAAACTCCACGAAAGAAACTCAACTAAAAATCGGAAAAAACACAAGCCAAATATAACACAAACACGCTCACACAACCAGGCGACGTCCGAAACCACCACCAACCAGGAAACAACCCCCCCATACGAAACCTGCAAAATCATACTCATCAATGCCCGCTCAATCAGGAATAAAACCCACATAATCTACGACATCATCACAGATGAGAAACCAGACATCCTATGTATAACCGAAACATGGGTCACGGAAACAGACTCAGCCATATTGAATCAACTTAGCAAACCTGGATATAACGTCTATAACTGTCCACGATCCCATAAAAAGGGTGGAGGTGTACTCATAATAGCAAAAGACAACCTGAAACTCTCCAGCACGTATCAGAGCTCGAACTCAGACATAGACATACTCAAGATCGAAAACTCCGCTTTATCCATCTGCTTGATATACAGACCCCCCACACCGCAATATGAGATACTAGCATCAGCATTGGAAACGATTACATCAACGCAACCTAGAAAATTCCAGATTGTACTAGGGGACCTAAACTTAGCGTCAACATCTGCCACGAATACAAACACCTTCCTGGAAGCCATGACCCAACTAGGCTACCAGCAACAAATCACAGAACCCACCCATGATAAAGGTCATACACTAGACATGGTTTTCACACCCAAAAATGTTCAGGACAAGGACGAAAAGCCCAGGATAGAGATCAACCCACCACCCTGGTCAGACCACCACCAAATCAATATACAGTTGAAATTGCCGAACCTGTCTAAAGACACCAAAGCAAAAAGAACATCACACCAACAAAGACGATTCAACAAACCAAACATGGAAGGTCTGATTGAGTCCATCAAATCACATATAGACCTCGGCAAAACAAACCTCGATGACTTAGCAAATGAATGGGACACCGGAATCCGGACCATAGCAACTCCCAAAAGGACTCAGACGCCAAACACATCAAAACAACAAAACGAACCTTGGTACACCACAACATTGACCAAAATGAAGAGGGAGCTCAGGAAGCATGAAAGAAAGTGGAGACACACCAAATCCACCGAACTCAGGACAGTGTACCTCAATCTCCTCACAAACTACAAAGAGGAAATAAACACAGCAAAAAGGTTACACCATACCAACATTCTGAACAAAGCCATTAACAAACCACGGGAGCTTTTTGCACTAGTAAAATCACTTACAAAGACAGCCCTCCCTGGACCTCAGGATAGCCCAATACACCCACAAACACTAGCAAACCACTACGCAAGCAAACTGAATACTACCACCCCCACGTTTGCCGTAGAAACTCCACACCAACGAACGAAGATGAAGCAGGAACCTACATGGAGCAAATTCCACAATATTGATGAACAACAAATCACCAACATCTTAACCTCCATAAACACCACCACCTCACCACTTGACCCCTGCCCAACTGCCTGGATCAAAGCGGCAAAAAAAGAGATAAACCAACAAATAGCTCACATTGTTAATCAATCACTAAGCCAAGGAGAAATGCCTGAGAAACTAAAACAATCTATAATAAGGCCGATCCTAAAGAACAATTCCCTCAACAAAGAGGACCCATCATCATACCGCCCTATATCAAGCATCGCATTCCTGGCAAAAATCATAGAAAAGGCAGTACTAATGCAACTTCAAGACCACCTCGACGATCATGATACCCTAGACAAACAACAATACGGATTCAGAAGAAACCATGGAGTAGAAACACTTCTAATAGCACTAATGAACAACCTACTTAAAGGCCTAGAAGACACAAAGAAAATGTTTATACTCATTTTCATTGACATCTCAGCCGCCTTCGACACGGTACATCATGAGATACTCCTTAGTAAACTAGAATCCATAGGAGTTGAGGGAACCCCCCTCAAATGGTTCTCCTCCTATATATCTAACAGAAGGCCTCAAGTACAATTTAATGGGGAAGAAGCAAAACCATTCACTCAAACGCAGGGCATACCCCAGGGATCAGCGCTCTCGGCGCTACTGTTCAATATCTACATGCAACCCCTCTGTGACATTTTTAGAAAGCATAGCATCAACTACCACATCTATGCAGATGATATTATGCTCTACACACAACTAGACGTCGCCGACCCCAAATATACACAGCTAGAAAACTGCCTGGACGAGATGTTGATATGGCTACAGAAAAATAACATGGCGATAAACCACAAAAAAACGGAGGTAATGTACATGTCCAGCAAACCCAACTTCAAGTCACCTGACTCAATCACCCTGTGCAACAACACATACAAAGAAAAAGAAGAAATCAAATATTTAGGAGTCACACTCGACTGCAATCTAAGAATGGAGACACACCTGCGGAAAACAAACAAAGCCATCTTCTATAAACTTAGGGTGATACAACCTCTAAGGAAAATAATAGCACCATGCGACTTCAGGTCAGTGGCTCAAGCACTAGTTATGCCGCACCTCGACTACTGTAATGCCATCCTCCAAGGTCTACCCAAAAAATCACTAGGTATCCTTCAAATGGCCCAAAATGTCGCAGCTAGGATCATAATGGGAACAAGAGTATCTGACCACATCACACCAATATTGATCGACCTTCATTGGCTTCCTGTTGCAGCTAGGGTACAGTACAAGATGCTAGTAACAACGTTCAAGCTGATCAACAACATAGCCCCCTCATACCTGTCCTCTCTTATCAGCACACAACCAGCAAATAGGAACAGAAGAACTAACAACTTGGGCACCCTGCAGGTCCCCAAAGCAATCCGAACGGTGAAAACGAGTACATGTCGTAGAGCCTTCTCTTTTGCCGCGCCCACTATATGGAATCAGCTTCCTGTGGACCTACGTCTAACCCAGGACATTACAAGATTCAGGAAAGAGTTAAAAACCCACCTATTTAAATACTACTACAACCAGCCATAAATATATATGCATTTTAAATCCGCCTGTGTAACCATGTATAGCCATGGAAAATGTGATTTCCTAAATCTGTAAATATGTATTGTATAATGTAAATAAGTTTAACCCAAAAACTTTAACCATGTGTGCCGTGCCCCCCCCCCCTCAGTCCGTTATGTATATACTCCCCACCCTGTCCTGATTGACACCTCCCAAAAGAAGAATCAAACCGCTGCTGATCGCTGGAAGCAGCGGTATATAAATATGTTCTAAATAAATAAATAAATAAAAAATCATATGCAGTTGTTGCGACAGGAATTCTTTGAGGGAGGTAATAAGGCGAGGCAATATATGGCTCAGAAACTGAAGCAGAGGAAATTGCGTTCTTATATAATGAAAATTCGGAATCCGGACGGAGAGCAGGTATATAAGGACGGGGAGATTAGGGAGGTCTTTAGAGGATACTATCAGGGGTTATATATAAAGCACAGGACCCTCCACGGAGGGAGAGAGCACAGAGTTATCTTGATTCAATTCAGTTACCAAAATTAGAAGAGGGGGAACAGAAAGAATTAAACAAGGCTATAACAGCAGAGGAGGTACAACGGGCTATAAAACAGTTGAAAGTAGATAAGGCTCCGGGGTTATATGGGCTCACTGCGAGGTTTTATAGAAGTTTTGGAGAGATATTAAACTAAACCCTTGGTGAGATTATTTAATTTTCCACAGGAGGGAGGTAGATTAGCCGATACTATGGGATGGGCGGGAATGACTAATATATAAAGAGGGAAAAGATCCACAAGAGTGCTCTTCATAAGTACCTCTCACAATGATCAATATAGATGCCAAATTACTAGCAAAAATACTCACTATACGTTTAAACAAGAAGATAGGGAAGATGATACATTTGGATCAAGCGGGATTTATTCCCAGTAGACAGGTAGCGATAATATTAGAAAGATCTTAAATATGATTTGGTCCACTGAACAAAGTAGGGAGGAGGCCTTGCTGTTGTCGCTGGATGCGGAGAAGGCCTTTGACCAGGTGTCATGGCCATTTCTTTTCCAGGTAATGAAAAGAATGGGATTGGGGGAAGAATTTTTAAGTTGGGTAAAAGCGCTATACCACAATCCGACATGTGCTAAGGTTAATGGGGCCTACTCTCAATTTTTTGGGCAAGGGAGAGGAACGAGACAGGGCTACCCCCTATCACCCATACCTTTTGCTATATCTTTGGAACCATTTGCGGAGAGGGTGAGAGAGAGGGCCGATGTTAAGGGAATAAGAGTAGGGCGGAGAGGATATAAAATATCCCCGTTTGCGGATGACATAATATTGAGTGTAGCTAGACCTCTGTTCTCTATACCAATACTAATGTGGGAATTGGAAAAATATGGAAGGCTTTCGGGTTTCACTATTAATTGGACAAAATCGGAAATATTAAAAAAACTTATCATTAAATGGAGATGCACAGGGCATACTGCAGAAGAAATACCCATTTCAGATGGGCTAGAGAAAAAATTAGATATTTAGGGATTCAAATTAGTAATAGGATAGATGCCCTATACAAGCTAAATTATCCAAAACTATTTGGGCAGGTAGAGAGCTTGTTGGATGGGTGAGGGAGGGGATACCTCTCATGGTGTGGACACATAGCAACAATAAAGATAATGTTACTGCCAAGATTCTTGTTCCTGTTCCAGACGCTACCAATACCGGTACTGCCTAAAAAGTTAAAACTACAAAGAATCGTTAATCGAGTCATATGGTCGAATAGATGGCCAAGAGTAGCTATGGCAGTAACGCAAAGAGCCAAGGGAGAGGGAGGGTTAGGGGTACCTAATTTTAGAAAATATTATGAGGCTGCTCAACTGAAAATGATATACGAGTGGCACAGCGGGACAGAAACAGTGGGTTCAAATGGAAGAAGACTCGGTAAGTGGGGGGAGATTGGACAGAATGGTTTGGAGGGGTGGTAATAGCGCTGAAAATAAACACCAACACCCCATAATAGCCCACAGTTTGAGGATGTGGAGACAGAATAGAAAACAATTAGTACAAGATAAAGAATACATACAGGGAATGACACTGGAGGCATGTTTTGATAGGGGTCAGGGACCAGGGGTAACTGTTTTGCGCAGATGGGCAAAGGCGGGGCTTACACAGATTTCTCAAATAGTGAGCAAGGAGGGCATGCTGGAGTTTGAGGGCATCAGGGACCTGTACTGGCTGGGAGATAGTGATTGTTATGCATATTTACAATTGAGCCATTTTTTGAGGCAACGGAAGGTGTGGAAGGATTTATGGGAACATAGAGAGTGGTTTGAGGCACTTTGCTCAGGCCATATTGGCCAAAAAGGAGCTTTGACCAAACCAAAAACAACTGTGTATCTGTAAAAGTAAGCAGGAACCAAGGAACAGATACAAAGACTGGCAGTAGGTAACGAAGGTTTTTATTTGATGACCCCTATGCGTTTCGGCCGTTAGGCCTTCTTCAGGGGGTAATATACAAGAGGGCAAACCTCAAAAAGATAAAATCATAATACATAATGTGGTGATGCGGGTGCAGCACAGCCCTGTGAAAGTGAAAAAAAAGAAGTTTTTTTCCATAAGTGGGGGATGGCCTCACCTAAGCATAGGTCCCAGAGAGAAAGTGAAACTAAAATACACACTTGCAGAGCTAGCCTGAAGCCACACCCAGTCTCCAGAGCAGCTGCAGGGAGAGAGAGGGTGGGGCCAGAGAAGGAAGCAGGCTACAGAGCATTTAAACTGCGTCACTCAGCAAGTGAAGGAGAGACGGAAAGAGGCAGAGGAAGGCAGAGAACTGAAGGAATTCCAGGAGTCCAGAGAAGCCAGGAGAGGAGACAGCACTGCAGGGCTGTGAGACCTGGTGATTCTAAAGGGACCAGCCATAACTGCCAAGGCAAGTGGCAGGGCCAGAGGAAAGAAAGGAGCTGGGGAGAGTTCCAGAACTACATTTCTGACTCTGAGGACAGCAGCTCAAGCTCTGAGCCAATAACCAAACATTACAGAAAGCCTTGTAAAGGAAGGGTTTCTGCAAGCCAGGTAAACCAAACATTTCCTGAAATTGATTCAGTAAGGGGAAGAAGGGCAAGAGGTTCTGACCCAGTTCCAAAGGGGAGAAGGAATCTCAAGTGGGAAGCGCTTTTTAAACTTTTAAAGAAAGTGCAGCTAAACGTTCCAGAACGTATCCCAAGCCCTGAGCCTTACAGCACAGAGGAGGAGATGGAAATTGGGTCTTATCAAGATAATCCAGTGTCCTCTGATGAATCTATGGAATGTGGTTTTTGTACAAGCAATGCTTAGAAGTTTTATTGAAGGCTGTGTGAAAATATAAGAAGTGCTGGTGCTAAGTAAAGCCACTGAGAAGGGCAGATAAAAAGGTGGAAAACCTCATGCTTTAAAACAGCCATTTTTACTAATGCTGGAGCTGTGTTAAAATGCTGTTGGTTTCTAAGCTAAGAGGCAGCACATAATCACATGCTGGTTTGTAGCAGCTGGGAGCAGCTGAGAAGATTGCTGGACTGTGCATGTAACAGAGTTTAAACTGTTTTGCTTAAGGGAAGAAGAATTTAAGTTAAAAAGCAAAGAGTGAAGAAACTGCTTTGCTAAAGCAGTTGAATGTCTCTTTTGAAAAGTTTTTGTTGGAGAAAATATCCTTCTTTCTGTTTGCTGTTTTGGGAACCTTTATCAAGGCCTGTTGCCAATTTGACGCTGCAAAGAAAAATAAAAAAAATTTATAACAAATTTTCCTGTGTCAGCCTCATCCACTCGGACTGCTTTAATAATAAGCCCACAACTACACTAGAAGGGCCTCAGCTACTACGTTGAAGCATAGAATCAAGTGTGATGACCGGTCGCCCCCACTAGGCAGCCGCCTAGGAGGGCGCCACGGCGCCACAATAATTAATAAATAATAAAACTCATAAAAGATACACATATCATAAAAAATTAAAACATATGAAGAAACAATCAACTATAATAATAATGATAATAAATAGGAGACACATACAATAATTAATGCCACGAATAAATAAATAAATACCATCTGACAAAATCATCTTAAATATCAAATCAATTAAAAAATGCAATGGTTAAAAAGGATAAAAAGGAAAGAGATGAGGAGGATGAACATCAAAAGTGTTATGTTAAAATGAAACATAAATACATAGTTATAAAATCCCAAGAAGCGATAAAATGAAATCATGTAAGTACTTAAATCATAATTGGCCAGAAAACTAACAAATAGGACAATAAACAAATTGTATAAATATATAAATAAATACCTTCTGAATTGTACTTTTCGCATAAGAAGCCACTATGGACCACTAAAATGTAAATATAACACACAACCATCACATGTAAGAACCCATTAATAATTAAAATATGATCTCCAAATTGCTAAAAAATTGCTAAGAAATGAATAATTAAGTAATTATGTGTATAAAAAAGGGGGACAAAGGAGGAGCTCTGTTACCAGTAGAAGTGACTGGGGGTGCAAAAAGAGAGGACAGCCGGGATAAATACGTTTCCATCAAAAGAATGCCTAAGGCATGGCCAATCAAAAAATTAATATTATGGACATTCATTTGTAGCCTTACTCAAAATGTGAGAGTCTTTAAAGTTGTGCATAATTTAAAATCTAAGATCATGTCAGAAAACGCTATTGAAAAAAACCAACATCGCAAAAACCTTAATCGCATTTGGGGAACATTCCTTCACACCATTATTATATTGAGACAAAACAAAAAAATATATAAAACGGATCATGGCTATAATAAGAGAATTGAATGAAACTAATACAATTTGAAAAACGGAACATACTACCCGATTCTGATGAATGAATGAATTATAGAGGTCAGCTCATGTAGAGCAAAACCTAAAAAACAAAACAAATAAAACAAATGAAACAGATTTCATTTTATATATAAACCTAATGACTTCCTAAATTCATTGAATAAAGACCACACAAACCTTAAAATGAGAACGAAAAACGATGCCTATGGCATGAAAAAACTGATTGCTCACATATTTAAAAAACGTAAAACCTGCACATGTATCTAGCTGGCCTGATAATTATATTAAAAATCTGAATACCCATCAGACCAAATGTGTGTAATTGTTAAAATATTCACGATCCATAAGAAGCTCAAAAAGAAAACTCACCACTCTCTGCGTCGAAAGGAACTTGCTATTAGGTGTAGGACCGAGTCAGCTGTCTCAAGGCATTATAACAGTGTTTTCCCTCCGGAGCGAGGTGAAAGTGCAAAAGCTAAAGGCTACATAGAAACAGAATCAAAACTGTTGAAAATGAATGACACCTTTCTTATTACACACTGAAAGATTCAAAGAATTCTGAGAGTGTTCACGATTTTATTAAAAACTCCAAAAGAAAAATCCACAACACGTTGCATCAAAAGACTTATTATGAAGACTTATTATCAAAAGACGAGTGTGCCGTCTGAAAATATTATAACAGCGTTCTCCCGGCAAAGTAAAATTAAAGAATACTTACAAATAAAAACGTAATATTGACAATGAAAAATTAACACCTTACTTGTCCAACACTAAAAACTGTATATTGTCATGGGGTAGACAGCACAAAAAGTGAAATACTAAGGGCTAGTGCAGAGAATGAGCTTAATTACCAGGAGAGAGATAGCACTAAGCCTGAAACACTAAGAAACAATACACAGGAGAAGCTCACTTGTCAGAAGCCAGATAGCATTGAGCCTGAGATAGTAAGGGACAGTGTGGGGGAAGGGCTTACCTGGCAGGAATTATACAGCACAGACCCTGAAACATTAGGAAATAAAATGGAGGAAGAGATTACCCGGCAGCCTCAGGGGCAAGTGAGGCAGTCACAGGGCAGAGAGGCAGGAAGGAAGAAAGCAAACATTCCACAGGGTTGGTATGACGCAGGAAGAATTGAGAGGGCTAATCAGATCCACCTGAACTCAAACTCACGTTCCACGTCAGGGGAGCTGAGAGATAAAAGCAGGCAGAAAATCTCACAGAGGCAGAGCAGGCATGGGAGGCAGTTGAAGGAGCATTGGCAGCTGGAGTCTGAAGCAGGACTGGAGCCAAAGTTTGAGTGCCAGGAGGGAAGGAAAACTCCCAAGCAAGTGCTGATAGACACTTTATCGTGGAGAGCCAGGACTGAGGAAAGACCGGCTGGCCAATCCAAAAAGGGTAAAGAAAACTGCAGCAGGGTCTTCCCAGCCAGAGGGGTCCTCCTACCAAGGCAAGCTGCTCAATCAACAGGAGGCAAAAGTCACATACAGGGAAGCACCCAGGAAACAGGAAGTAAGTTGCCATCAGTCAAGCAACGTAACCAGCTTTCCCTCAGAGAACCAGGCTGCAGGACAGATAGAAAGTCTGGGCGAGAAGCAGAGGGTTTGGAGCTTAGCTTGGGCAGAAGAAAAGATAAGTACCCAGTTTTTACTAAAGAGAGGAAAAGGAATCCCAGAGTGGGAGACCGGGCATATAGCCAAGGGGACTCCTATCTATACAAGCCGTGGAGAGAGATCTCCCACACCTCTCCTGATATCTGGAACTTACGAGGGCAGCTCCCACCAGTGACAGAGGAGGTTTATCCAGGGCAAGATACGGAGGGCAGCCTCCTAGGGGCTCAGTGTCCTTATACTGGAACTGGACCCAGCCCTATGCAATGGGAGAGCCATAGCATTGAGAGTATCCCTGAAGCCATGGAGTACGAGGAGTATATGCCTGAGGAGGCTAAGAGTCTTTATTGAAGTCAAGCAAGAAGTAGTATTTTGTACACGGTGAAAATACTGAAAATATTGCTAAAAGATATTGTGCACAGTGAAATACTGGACTGTATTGCTGAGAGAAAGCAGTATTATCCTTTCTGGTTTAAAAACCCCTTTTTACCTGGTGAATTCAACCGTTTCATTTATGTTGTCCCGCATGCTGTAACATCCTAAAGGGAAGGGGAATAAAACCCATCTTTTCATTTGGACCACAACTACAGAGTCCTTATTTCTTCCACATCACAATGCTACCCGGCTCTAGGCAGCCGCCTAGGACCGGCAAGTAGTCACAATATATATAAAAAATGCATATATTAGGAAGATTCCAACGAATGTTTCTAGCGATGTAGCTGTACACCATTCTTAATATGTAGAGAGAAAAAAGAAGGAAAAAAAGAGAAAGAGAGAGAGAGAGGGGGGAGGGGAAGGGAAACAAGGGAAGGAAAAAGGGGAAACGGGGGGAAGGAAAGAAGGAAGGGAGGGGGAGAAGGGGGATGGGAAGGAAGGAGGGAAAAAGGGAAAAAGGGAAAGAGGGGAAGGGGGAAGGGGAGGGAGGGGAAAGGAGAGGAAAGGAAAAGAAAAAGGGGGGGGAAGAGAGGAAATGTAGGGGATAGGTGATGAAAGGGGGGGAATGGGGGAAGGGAGGGAAGAGAGGAGAGAAAGAAGGGAGGGGGAGGAAGGGGAGAAGGGGAGAAAGGAAGGAAGGGAGGAAAAGAGGAAAAGAGGAAAAGGAAGAGGGGGAAAGAAAAAGGAGGGGGAGGAAGGGGAAGGGGGAAAAGGAAGAAGGGAAAGGGGGGAAGGGAGAAGGGGGAGGAGGAAAAAGGGGGGAGGGGAGGGAGAAAAGGAAGGAGGGAAGGAAGGGGGGAGGGGAACGAGAGAAGAGAGAGAAGGGGGAAAAGAAAAAGAGAAAGGAAGGAGGAAAGGAAAAAGTGGGGAAGAGGGGGAAGAGGGGGGGAGGAGCGAGGGGGGAGGGGAAAGGGAAAGGAAGGAGGGAAAGAGAGAGAAAGGGAGAAGGGAAAGGGAGGGGGGAGTGGGAAAGGGGGGAGGGAGGGGAAAAAAAAGAGGGGGAGGAAAGGAGAGAAGGGGAGGGAAGGATGGGGAGGGGAGAGAGAAGGGGAAAGGAAAAGGGGAGGAGGAGAAAAGGGAAGGGGAAGACAAAACTATTAAAGAAAAACCGATAAATCAACATCTTGATTAAGACCTTGTGGGTGTAGTGTCCACAATTCATATATGAACCGCTGTTCCATTCTCAAAAGAATTTTACTGATATTTCCGCCCCGCCAATGGGGTTCTTACTACCTTTAACACCAAAAAACGCAGATCCAAAACAGAATGTTGGGCGTCACACCAGTGCTGTACCAATGGTTTTTCCATAATCTTTCTACGAATACAGCTCTTGTGCTCTATTATACGCGTTTTCACGCTCCTTTCCGTCTTACCTATATAACACAATTGGCAGGGACATTGGACCAAATAGACCACGTTAGATGTATCACAATTTGAAAAGTCACCTAAATTCACCTTATAAGAATTTGAAGGGTTTACAAACTCATTTTTTGTTACCATAACATTCTCACAAACAGTACATTTTCCACATCTGAACTGACCATATGCTTTCGGTACAAATTTTGCTTTAGTGAGAGCCGATGGGACTAAAATGTCCCTCAAGTTGGGATTCTTTTTATAAGCTACTATCAATCATGTATCTTTGAACGAAGGCAAAGGTGCCAGAATGTGCCAGGCAGCTCTTAAAATCTGAGTAATTCTTCTAGAATAACTAGAGAAGGTCAGTGAGCATACAATGTTATTTTTTTCTTTTGTGCGTGGTTGTAAAAGAGAATCTCTATCAGAGCAACGAGCCCGATATAATGCTTTCTCAATACATTTCAATGGATACCCACGATCTAAAAATCTTCTACTCATAATATTAGCCTGGTCTTCAAAATCCATTTGCGTGGTGCACAACCGTCGTACACGTAAAAACTGACTGGTTGGTAAATATTCTTTCAGAGACCGGTTGTGAAAACTACTAAAATGTAATAATGAATTTCTGTCTGTTGGTTTCCTAAATAAAGAGGTTTGAAAAACCATTTGATGTTATTCTGATCAGAATATCTAAATATGAAATTTGCTCAAAATCATACGTATATTCAAATTGCAAGTGAGTATCCAAAGAGTTTAACCAATCAATAAATTGGATTAGTTGATCACTGGTCCCTTCCCAAATAAAAAAATATATCGTCGATATATCGGCTCCAAAGATGTACTTATTTTTGAAAAGGAAATACAGAAAGAAACACTTTCTCGAAATTCACGACATATAAGTTAGCCATCAGTTTTTTCATGCCATAGGCATAGCTTTTCGTTCTCATTTTAAGGTTTGTGTGGTCTTTATTCAATGAATTTAGGAAGTCATTAGGTTTATATATAAAATTAAATCTGTTTCATTTGTTTCATTTTTTAAGTTTTGCTCTACATTAGCTGACCTCTAATTCATTCATTCATCAGAATCGGGTAGTATTTCTGTTTTTCAAATTGGGAGGTGCAACTTCTGTATTTTAGCGCTACAAGGGGAGGTTTGGGAAGACCCATGCACAGGGTTGAAGTACCATTCAGTAACACATTCCACTTGCAAATCTGATTTTGTGGTGTATATGCTGGTATGCCCTTGTGGTCTCAAGTATGTGGGCCGTACTATTCGAACCGGTTTGGAAACGTTTATTAGAGCATAGATCACGTATTGATAAACGACAAGAAGGGGCTCCAGGAGTTTCACACTGCCAACAGAACAATCATTATTTCAACGATCTACGGTGGAGGGTTTTAGATGTGGTAGCCCCAGTGCTGCGGGGGGGGGGGGGGGGATCGATTGGCCCGTTTACATTTTAAAGAACAGCAGTGGATTTTTCGTCTCCAATCAGTGGCACCGAATGGGATGAACGCTGACATTGACTGGTGGGGGTTGCATTTGGGAGTTCAATAAAGCTGTTGAATTGTGGACCTTTGAACTCTGACATCATTATATCACCTGTTTTAAGCGATGAGATCCTTACGGGGTTCATACTGCCTGACGAAGGGCTGTGGAAGGAGGAAGAACAGACGGCTTGAAACACCTTTGGTGTCGCGCTTGAACCTCGTTGTGTGGAGTGCTGGAGCGGTGTAATTCACTTGTCAGTTATTGTATGAGTCCTTAATTCTTCAAGGCAGGAGGAGTGAATTTTGGAGACTATTAACGACGGAGTGACTGGGACCCGTTCCATAACAGCTAAGTTCTCTAAACAGCTAAGTCCTCTAAAATATCTTTATGTTTGAAGGGGGACTTTTTGAAGCTGTGCGTTTGGGTTTTTGTAGCCCGAGGACCTTTGGGATCCAATAGACTCTTTTTGAAGTTTTAACAGAAAGATTTTTTGCTGACAACAGCAATGTGCTGATTTGGTCGGCTAGGCTGGGAAACAGCCGCTTTCAATTATGATTAAAAAGGAGGGTTCACTTCAGGAGGTGAAAAGTTTTGTCTCACGGTGAACGATCCGACAAAAAACTTGACACTTCTTTGTGGGGATAGTTATTGGTCTTAGAGTCTAGGGTAACATTTGTAGATGTTTGGGTTGGTGATAGATTATAGGGGAATCATGTTTTTTTGGTTTACATTTAGAACCCATAGCAAACCCCCCGTATCATAACAGCACTACCAGGACTCACAAAGCACCAGACCCTACCTATCAAAAGGCAACACTGCAAATATCAATACATTTCAGAGAACAACAATACATGACCTACTGGGAAAAGAGAACAAGTAGCAATGTCAAATAGGAATTACATAAACAGAATACCTCAGCTCAGTTACACATGCAGAACATACACCATCACCAAACAAGGAATCACAATTTAGAAACAGGAAGACAATAATTAAATTGGGAACCCCAAAAGCCAAACTTGGAATGTACAACACCACTGTAGAAATAAAACTATAAAATTAATTTCTTGTACTAAACAAAGCACAGACATTAATGATGCACATTTCCCAGAGCTGACATATTCCAGTTAATAAATTCAAAATAAAGAGATATTTTCCTACCTTTTGTGCATTTTTTTTCAGTTGCAATTGTTCCAGCCACTTTCTTATGGTTTCTTCGTGTCTTCTGCTAACTCTCCATCGTCTGCTGTCCATTTGTCCTTTCTTCTCTCTTCTAGGTTTTTTTTTTCATTCTCTCTCTACATCTGCTTTAACATACTAATCTTTCTCCTTTTGCTCTTTCCTCATTCCTATTTTATCCACTCAAATATTACCCCTCCATCCTCAATCTCCACTTACTCTCCCAAAACCTGGCCAATTGTAGATTTGTCTTCCCTCCCGCACAAAATATTTTTTCCCTCTCCATTTCACTTTCCCAGCTCCATCCCATTCTAATCCTCCCCCAACATCAGCTCCCTTCTAGTTCCAGCCCCACCCAGCATCCGCTCCTTTCTAGTCCCTGCATCAGCCCATTTCCAACCCTAGCACCCCCCCCCCACTCAGCCATTTCCAGTGCTAGCTCCCTCCCCTCACAGCCCATTTCCATTCCAAGCCCCCCTCCCCATCAGCCATTTGCAGTTCAAGCCCCCCTTCCACTCAGCCCATTTCCAGTCCTAGCAACCCCCCCAGCCCATTACCAGTCCTAACCCCCCCTCCCCCCATCAGCCCACAGCACATTACCAGTCCTAAAACCCCCCAGTGGCATTACCAGTCCTAACCCCCCCCCATCAGCCCACAGCACATTACCAGTCCTAACCCCCCCCCCAATCAGCCCACAGCACATTACCAGTCCTAACCCCCCCCCATCAGCCCACAGCACATTACCAGTCCTAACCCCCCCCCCCCCATCAGCCCACAGCACATTACCAGTCCTAACCCCCCCCCCCATCAGCCACAGCACATTACCAGTCCTAACCCCCCCATCAGCCCACAACACATTACCAGTCCTAATCCCCCCCTGTGGCATTACTAGTCCTAAACCCCCCACATCTGCCCACAGCACATTACCAGTCCTAACCCCCCCCCCATCAGCCCACAGCACATTACCAGTCCTAAACCCCCCCCAGTGGCATTACTAGTCCTAACCCCCCCCCCCATCAGCCCCCAGCACATTACCCGTCCTAAACCCCCCCCAGTGGCATTACCAGTCCTAACCCACCTCCCATCACCCCACAGGTCTTTACCAGTCCTAACCACCCCCCCCCATCAGCCGCGGCAAAATCAAATGTCCCGCGGGGCCCCCCCTGCCCGGCAGAGCCAGCCCTCCCTCCCTGCTTGCTTCCCTCCCTCCCTCCCTCAGTCCTTCTCCACTTCGGCTTAGAACCGCGAAGGGAGAGTTCCTCCCTCGCGACTCTGCTAAGCCCGCTGAGGCTTATGGGAAATTTCCCATCTGCCCCGGCGAGCTTAACAGAGTCGCGAGGGAGAAGCTCTCCCTTCGCGGCTCTGAAAGCCAAAGAGGAGAGGGACTGAGGGAGGCAGGGCTGGCTAACATCGGGGAATTCCGGGGGCAGGGCAGACTGCCTCCATACCTGCCCGCGGAGAGCTGTGCACAAAATGGATCCTCGAGGGCGCGTGGTGCCTCGTGGCGTTCGGCTGGCTGCCCCCCCCCCCCTCCTTCCTGTCTCTAATTGGTTGAGGGCAGGCTCGTGACTCGGGTCATGTGGACAGAGAAGACGACTTTAGAGAGAGTATTTTTTAACCCCACGCGGCCGCGCCGGCAATCAGGTGAGCAAAGTGAAACCAACGAAAAAAGTCGTGGCATCACGGGCCGCACAAAATGCTCTCGCGGGCCGCGTGTTTGAGACCCCTGAATTAGACCCTTCTCAGGAGAAAGGCAGTTGGTTGATACATTGTTTTTTTAGGTCACCTGACCAGGCACACAGGACACAGCACTCTGAAATTTGCCCAGCAACAAACAAATGGCCTACCTGATTAGGCCTTTCCCACATGTCTGCATCAAGTTGTAGCAGCGAAGTGCATGCAATGAATAAAAACAGGAGTCAATTTGCAGGTTCCAAGCCAAATTTACTGTGCACAAGGCTCAGACAGGAAAGCATCCAAAAGTGACTGAGCAATGGAGAACAGAAGCAAATTCCTTTATATACAATTTTCACAGTTTGATATGGGCAAACTTTCTATTGGTCTCAACGTCCCCTGCACCTGTCCAATCGGGGACCCTCTCTGGGCCTAGCACCCTGTTCCCCCTTTGCAGGCTATTCTAACAAAGGCCCAGTTTTTAGACATAGATACATTTCTACTGCAAGGTCATTTCTAGCTCAGAAAATGTGAGAATGCAGAACACTGGAACATATCTATCATCAGTATGGAAGAATTTAATAATGGATTCATACAAACTTATCAAAAGCAGTTTAAAGCAGTTTAAGGCAGATTCTCAGACTTTCACTGACTTTGGTCTTTCTCAGCACTACTAGTCTCAGGTGGGGGTAGGGACTCAGGCCTAGCTTACAGGGCTCCCATACGTTCACAGGCTATTGTAGGCCCTAGCCTGCCACATTCCCCCCTTTGATTATTCTCACCCGCAAGTGAGAAAGGGCGAGAATCAAATCACATATTATACTCGCGTAACAGCATCATTTTAGGATATAGGGTGATATTGCCGCATAGCTAATACTTTCGTAGCTGTTTTCCGTTCTACAGTACTATCAATAATTGAGGTTATCATGCGTAAGCAAAGGGTTAGGAAACATGGGAGAAACAAGCATGTAGCCAATATAAATAATACAATGAATACAAGTGTTTTCAGGCTGCCCAACCCTAAAAACATAGAACCAAACCATCCATCAAGTTTCAAGCCATGCCAGGTCTGGACTGGTACATAGGCTTGCTTCCGCATCTGATTATCTATATCTTCTACAACTTGACCTTCATTATCAATTTGCAAAGAACGGTTAGTTAAATTCAACTTTCCACACACTCCACCTTCAGCTGCTAGCAAATAATCCAGTGCTAAGCGATTCTGATAAATAGCTGTACGCATTTGTGTACTCTGTTTAGCTAAGAGGGTTAGAGCTTTACTAGTTTCATTTGTTATTATTTCAACAACAGCTTGTAAGCGTATAATACAATGTATCATGTACACAGGTGTGCGGTATCCCCAGGTCCCATCTTGTGTCCAAGTGGCGGGTCATCATTGGCCTATTTTTAAAGCCTCTCGCTTCTGTCGACTTTTATATACCGGAAAACCTAATTGTTCCCCGTGGGAGATAGGCAAAAGAAAGAAGGAAGGCCGTATAGTCCCCAATACACATGCACCTCCCCAGTTATTAGGGAGCTTAGCATATGCTCGGGTTCCACAAATCCAATATAGTCCAGGTGGGGCCTGCCAGGTATTGTAAGAAACCAAATTAGTCCATAGCTTAGCAAGATTAGGAAAGAGGACTAGAGGGTTGGAAGGTTCTGGAGTGTTTACACCCGACCACCAGGACGTCTTCTTAGCGGTGGCATTGTAAAACTTCTGGTTTAGACAGACCAGCTGTCCAACTAGCATAGTAAATTGTGGTCCTGTGCGAGCAAAAACATAAGTTACCAACAACAGGGTTAGCTAAGACCCATTCACTGGTGGCTTTATGCAGATCAGTTTGGTTATATGGGATAGAATAGTTCAATTCTTGTGCCTCCCAAGGCCATTGGTCTCCCATCTTAGTTCCACCACAGAAGAAACAATCAGAAATGTGAAGACTGGACACTACAGCTCCAGCTAGCTCAATGAACAAGTTCTGGGAGGTGTGGGGAATTGCAAACTCTGCCTTCATAGCCTCATAAAAAGGTGTGATGTATTCGATAAGGTGAAGAAATATGGGTCTTAGTATTAAGCTGTATATATAAAAAGATTCCAGGGTCGGTTCCTCCCCCTGCTATACGTAAACCAAATCTGAACCCCTGCTTCCACTGGCAAGCGCCTGTCTTACACTTCTGAGGCTCAAGCAAGGGTAGTCTTTCTAAATTGGCTTTACGATTATCCCCATCTTGTCCAGTAGGGTCACCCGACCAAGTAGCATAGTACACACATTCCCACTTTGGACAGAAATATGCATCTTTAGATGGCTTACTGTAGGTGGATGGGGAATATTTCCCAGTACATTTTCCCCATCCGTATGCTCCTTCAGGACACATATTTATCATCATAATAGTAGGCTTGCTCCCAAGACCCACATTTGTAATAGTCATTTCTATTTATAAGATCACAAGCATCAAAGTATAGGAGTACGGGTCTTGTAGGAAAGTTGACGTGTGGCATTTATGAGGGCCCCATCCTCATCATTCCATCGCAACTCTAAAACATAATAAGAAGGGTTCTGACGAGGACTAAAGCAAGTTTTGCTCTTTCCTTTTGCACAGATATTTAACTCTGTACCATTATACACGCACCGGCTAACTATACCAGTACAAGTGTAGTAAGAATGATAAAGTAAAGTAAAGTTTGGGTAACCTTTATCCCAGTTCGAGTAGTAGTTATTCAGGCTGCACAGGGGGGGTAGGGCAAAGGTTGTCCCAAGGGACCCCAGGGCTACCGCAAAAATGAAACAATAATAGGAAATCATCATAATCACAGTCTCTGATGGATGGATTGAAACGTTGAGAACTCTGGACTCAAAGGCTTCTTTTCCCAGCTTCCACCGTATGTAGACCTGTCAGTTACGTGCCGTGTGACAGGAGTAGGGCTGTAGATCCTCAAGGTTCTGCCGTACGTAGATCTGCCAGCTTCCACACCGTGTGACAGGAGTAGGGCTGCAGATTCTAAAGACTTTCACAGTGGTGGCTGCTGTCGCAGCATAAGCCACAATGGGGTCGCAGGGTCCAATGACCAAGTTCAGAAGTGGCTGCTGGCTTTATTCGACTGTGATGGATCCAGGGTTCGAGTTCAGCAACTTTGACTGCTGTTGGAGTTGATAAGATAACAACATAAGGTCCCTTCCAATGCGGTGCCAACAGTGTCTTTCTCCACTCTTTGATCCACACCGAGACTCCAGGCTTGAAAGAATGCAGTGGTTCCGTTAGATTGATGGGTAGTTCATCCTGTACCCACGTATGAAGATTCTGCAAAACAGAACTTAAAGCCAATAGTTCTTGTCTAGTGATTTCAGATTCAATCTGTTACATATCTCCTTTTATTCCTTGTACAATAGGCGGGGGTCGCCCATACAGAATCGCAAAAGGGGAAACTCCTGATGACTTAGTAGGGGCTGAGCGTATCCTAAGAAGGGCTATAGGAAGAACCTGGGGTCACTTCAGGTGAACTTCTTGACAAAGTTTAGATAACTGAGATTTCAGGGTTCTATTCATACGCTCTACTTTTCCTGAACTCTGAGGTCTGTAAGCAGTATGCAACTTCCACTGCATCTGTAGAGCTTGTGCTAACTGCTGAGTCACCTGAGATACAAATGAGGGCCCATTATCTGACCCTATAGTCAACGGTATCCCGAATTGGGGAATAACCTCATGAAGCAGAATTTTAGTGATTTCTCTAGCTTTCTCAGTTCAGGTGGGGAAAGCTTCTACCCACCCAGAAAAAGTACAGACTAAGACCAACAGGTAATGATATCCATTTGCTCATGGCATTTCAGTAAAATCCACCTGGATATTACTCATGGGGGTAACTCCTACTGACTGAACTCTTGGGGGTGGACCAGGACCTTGCTTAGCATTATTCTTAGCACACGTTAAACATTCTTGAGCCACTGAGGCAGACAGAGGTCCTAATAATGGAATATAGAAATGAGGTTTGAGAGCTTTTTCCATCGCAGTCTTCCCATAATGTGTGGCCTGATGAAAAGCATGAACAAAGGCTGAACCTAACGCTTCAGGAGTTAGTGGGCCCTGGAGGTGAGCCACCCTCTGGAGGTGGCAACACTATCCAGCCCTTTTCTGTTAGGACACCCCCTTCCTTCTCGCAGAAATAGTCTAACTCTCTCGTGGTGTATCGGGGGGCCCATGAGCTAAGGGGCACAGGGAATAAGGCTGCCCAAACTGAGGTATCTTGGGTCAAAACTTGTCCAATTGTGGCTGCTTTTCGAGCAGTGGCATCGGCAAACCTATTCCCTTGTGTAATTTCTCCTTCTCCTGCCTGATGACCTCGGCAGTGCATGACTGCAACTTGCTTAGGGGCCCACACAGCATCTAACAATGTCAATATCTCTGGGCCATATTTAATGGACTTCCCTCCTGAAGTTATCAACCCTTGTTCTTTGTACAGGGCCCCATGTGCGTGCAAAGTTGTAAAGGCATACTTAGAATCTGCGTACACATTTAAATGGAGCCCTTTCCCTAGTATCAGTTCAGCTTTCTGTGCTGAAGTCCCCGGAGCCAGAGCTGAGGGCTCAACCACCAGATCAAGGGTCACCACTGCATACCCAGCACAACGATGTCCATTGATGACGAGACTACTTCCATCCACAAAGAACGTCTGTTCAGGGTTCTCCAAAGGGACATCAGCCAAATCCAGGCGACTTGAGAAGACAGTGTCCATAATTTCCAGACAGTCATGATCAGGGGGGCCAGGACCAACTGGTAACAACGTAGCAGGATTCAAAGCCTGACTGACCATCAATTGTAATCGAGGGTTCTCACACAGCATACTTTGATACTTCAACATTCGCGAATTAGTGAGCCAGAAGTTTCCTTTGTGCTCCATAAGGGTCAAGACAGAGTGTGGTACGATGACTCGAAGATTCTGTCCCAAAGTGAGCTTGTCAGCTTCGCTCACTAAGAGGGCTGTGGCTGCAACAGCCCTCAAACAAGGGGGCCAGCCTTTTGCAACCGTATCCAATTGTTTTGATAAAATAGGCCACTGGTCGCTGCCAAGATCCAAGAGATTGAGTCAACACTACCAAAGCATTTCCTTGTGACTCATGAACATAGAGGCGAAAAGGTTTCTGGACATCTGGCAGACCCAGGGCTGGTGATGGCATCAAGGCGGCCTTCAAAGATTGAAATGCTGCATCCTATTCAGGTCCCCATTCCAATGGAGACCTCTCCATTCCTTTGATGGCTTGATACAATGGCTTTGCCAACAGAGCGAAGTTGGGTATCCATATTCAACAATAACCTGCAGCCCCTAGAAAAGCTCTCACTTGCCTCCTGGTGGTTGGAGTAGGAATACTGCATACAGCCTCCTTGCGTTCTGGTCCCAGGCGTCGGAATCCGCTAGACAACTGGAACCCTAAATATTTAACTTCAGTTTGGCACAGCTGAGCCTTGGCCCTTGAGACCTTGTATCCGGCTTCATTCAGAAGATGCAAGAGATTACTGGTGGCTTATAAACATTCACTTTCCGAATTGGTGGCTATTAGCAGGTCATCCACATACTGGAGAACCACCCTTTTTCCTGGGTTCACAGGGTAGCTTGAGAGATCTTGATTTAGAGCAGCACTGAAGAGGGTAGGTGAATTCTTGAATCCTTGGGGTAAATCGAGTCCAGGTGAGTTGGCCCCGCCTTCCTGTTGTAGGATCTTGCCATTCAAAGGCGAACAAAAGCTGACTGGTGGGGGCTAGGCATATGCAAAAGAGAGCATCTTTTAAATCTAAAACGGTGGAGTAGCCTCAGCAGGGATCAGTCCCAGGAGAGTATAAGGATTTGGTACCACTGGATGTATAGTTACAACTGCATCATTCACTCGCCTCAGATCTTGTACTGGGCGGTAATCCCCCGTCCCTAGTTTCTTAATTGGGAGAAGGGGGGTGTTCCAAGGTGACTGGCACTCTTTAAGAAGTCCATACTTCAGCAGTTTCATCAGATGGCAGTGAATACCTTCAATAGCTGGTCGAGGAAGAGGATACTGCTTCACATGCACTTGTTCCGCTCCTGGCTTGAGGGTGACAATGATGGGGACTATGTTCTTCGCTAGGCCAGGTGGATTATCCTCCGCCCATACTTTAGGCGGAGCTGAAAGGTTGGTGGGTATACAGGAACTAATTATCTTGGTCGGAGATACATTATAGAACCGCCACTCTTCTTCTCGGGGGACAGTCAGCACCATCAATCCAGCAGGCTTTGAGTTTACAGTCATTTGCATTTCCCCTCCTTCAGCAAAGGATATCTGCGCCTGGAGCTTGGCAAGCATATCTCGGCCCAAAAGTGGAATAGGGCATTCAGGCATATACAGGAACTGGTGCGTTATTTTCTATCCCCCTAGCTCACACATGCGGTTCTGCAGAAAAGGCTTGGTGGCCCTAGCCCCAGTGGCCCCAACAATGGTGACAGATCAAGAGGACAAAGGGGCCACTGGCTTTGCCACAACTGAATGTTCTTCTCCTGTATCCACCATAAAGTCCATATATTGGTCCCCTGTTTTCAAACTGACCATAGGCTCCTGGGGACCCAGGGTAAACTTGGAGCCTGGTCTGGCCTAGTCTTCAGCCATATCGTAGTCCTCGGCAACTGCCACTCCCTCAATAGCTTCTCCTCTCTCTTGCCGGAACTGTGCTCGGTTTATTCCTCCTCGACTCTGAAATCGACCTCCTGCTCTCCAAGTGCTCCCTCCTCCCCTCTGGGGGGTGGAGCCAAGATTCGGGCATTCATTTTTCCAATGTCCTTCTTCTTTACAATGGGCGCACTGATTCGCACCCAATGGAGGCCAGCTATTTCCACGGCCTCTTCCACGTTCTCTGGTCCTTCGGTTAGGAAAACCTCCTCCACGTCGTTCAACTAAAGCGGCAGCAAGAAGATCTGCTTTCTTCTTCATTTTCCTTCACTTTCTCTGTAACGCTCATTTTCACGATTCACAAACACTTTCTGAGCAACTTCCATTAACTGTGCTGTATTCATGCCCGCAAATCCATCCATTTTCTGTAATTTTCGCTTTATATCTCCCTGGGACTGACTGACAAAGGCTGCGTTCACCATACGCAGATTCTCCTGGGCTGCTGGATCATATAATCTATAGGCTTCAGACAACCGCTCATGAAAGGCCGCTGGGCTCTCATTCGGACCCTGGATGACTTCTGACACCTTCCCAATGTTCATAGCTTTCTGGCCTCCCCTCCTCAGGCCCTGCAACAAGGCCTGGCGAAATCAAGTTAGGGCCGCCGCCCCCCTTTCATCATTCGGATCCCATCTGGGATCCTCATTTGGGAAAGCTGCGGCGGCTGCTTGCAGACGATTCATATCTGCTCCTTCTACAGGGGTTCTCTTCTAGCCAGCGGATATCCACTTGCCCAATTCGCGCTCGCTCCTCAGTAGTAAAGAGTGGACAGGAGCTGGCGGCAATCAGACTGATGAGTTTGCATTATACTAGACATTAATTCGGTTAAATCTTGGGGCTTTTCAGTATAAGATACATAATGCGTTTTCCAGTTCAATAAATCAGTAGTGGAGAAAGGTACATAGATTAGACTGGCTGGTCCTGGCGCCATCTGGCCCTGCTCATTCAGGACAGGTAAACCAGGTACCTGATGCAATGGCATTAGGCATCCCTCTCCTTTCTTCTTTGCAGTGGCACTTCTTAAATCATATGACTGCCGGGTATAGGCATCTTCAACAGGTGACCCTGATCTGGCGAGAGAGTCTCTGCTCTCGGTATCCTCAGGTGACGCTGGCCCTCCTGAAGCACTCGGGCTGTACTCGGGGCCATCAATCGGGGGAGGGGACTCTCTTTGCCGTTGCGGTGGTAATTGCTGGGCGTCTGCATCAGGCTCTGCCGGGAGTGCTGGAGCCGTAGGAACTAGCCTATATAGATACTGAGGTAGGGGAGAGAGCAGAGAGCCGGCGCAGAGGTCCGGGGAGGCAGGCACCTGCTCCGACGGTCCCGACATCATCGGGGACCTGTTTAAAGGTTCTCTGAATAGGCGCAGCCGGAGGCGCTAGTCGGGGCAGCGATAGAAGGGGCTAGATACAAGGGGCTAGATACAAGGGGCATTACAGGCCCCTTGAGAGCCCCTTGGAGCAACGAAGGAGCAAAGAGCCTGGTTTGTCATCGTTTGGTGATGGGGAAACGTAAGAAGAAGATTAAGCCGGCTGTGGCAGCTACGTCTGCGGTGGGCCCCATGGACAAACATGTGAAGGTACTTTCTGGTCTAGATACCACACTTGACCCTGAATTTCTGGTGCTCTGGCCCTCTCCGGTGTCTTTGAGTTCTCCAGACCGGACACCACCTTTTCCTCCAGTCTATGTATCTCCTCCTCTATCCACTTCAGATGGTATGCGGTTTCAGCAGAGTACCCCGGTGATAACAGGGGAAAAGCTGAAGCCTGTGGTATGGGTACCCGTTCCAAAGGAAGCCAGTTTGGTGCCTGATGAGCAGGTAACTCTGGCTGATATTTGGAAAGTGGTTACCCGTATTGAAAGTTCCTTAGTACCTACTGTTGTGCAACTTTGCAGTTTCTCTTCGGAGATTACAGCAAAAGTTTCTGAAGTGGATAGTAAGGTGGAGGCTATTTCTAAACAGATTACTAATTGTGAAAATCAATGTCAGGCTCTTAAAGACGTGAATGTGTCTCATATAAAAGATAGTTTAGTTTTGCACCACAAAATGGAACAGTATGATAATTTGCTACGTGTTAAAAATGTTAGGATGTTGAATTTTCCTCACTGTCGGTTGCTTTCAGCAGAAATACTTTTGCGAAAGTATTTTAGAGAGGTTTTGGGGCTGGCTTCGGCCGATTCCATTGGCCTTTCTAAATTTTATTACTTGACTGGTAGAGCTCTGTCTCGGGGTTCTCCGGGTGGGTTTGATGAGGTTCAAGGTGCTGTTGACCTTGATCTCACCAAATTTCTGGAGGACTCGCAAGATAATATTTCTTCTAGAGCCACACTGGTGGTTTCCTTTGTGTCTGATCAAGACAGAGCTCTTGTATTTCGTAGTTATTTTAAGAATATGTCTGCTCTTTTTTGTGGAGCGAAAGTGCAAATATTTCCTGATGTCTGCAGGGCGACTCAGACTAGGAGACAGGGGTTTTTGGCCCTTAAACCTAGGGTGATCGCCCTGCCAGCTACTTTTTTTCTTCGGTATCCCTGTAAATGTTTATTAACTTTCCAGGGTTCTAGGTTTGTTTTCCTTGACCCTACTCAACTTGAATTGTTTCTTTCTGATAAAGAGGGGCCTGGCAAGAAGGGACTGGGATAGGTGGTATTGTTAGTAGCTGCTTAGGTATTCAGGAGTTTAGTCTCCTGGTTGTTTCCTCTTTTTTGTTATTATGTTTATTAATCTCTCCCCGTATTGTGGGCTAGGTTCAGATGTATTGTTAATTTATATATTGTTAATTTAAATATTTTCTTTTTTCTTTTATGTATTTCTTTGTGTATGAATCATCATTATCATCTGAAAGTTTCTTTATGCTTGCTTTGTAAGTTGTAAAAGTCTCAATAAATATAACTATAGATACTGAGGTAAACGGGTCAGGATATCTGGGGACTCTGAGGCGGAATACACAGGTAGCTTCCCTTCCTCAAGCATCCGGGTTTCCCTTGTGTTTGCAACTAATATTCTACACTGTTCCTCATAGCAACGCCTTATCCAAGGGGGCTGTTTCTCACAAATACTTAACCAGGAATCTATATACGGGAACTGATCAGGGAACATTTTTTGTACAATCTGATGGACACGGGAAACTATGCTAATATCAAAGGTGCCCTCACGAGACCATGAAGTGACTAGCACAGGCCACTCCTTTTCACAGAGCATTCCTAATCGGGACGGAGACATTTTAATCCCGTAGTCTCCGGTAAATCCCTTGCTGAAATTCTTGATCATACATTGCAACGGAGTATGCGTGGACTCCGTCCCTCCCATGATTACAATGACGTACACGACAACAGACAATAGGGGCGGGTAGTATGGCTGCAGGTAAGGGGTCCGTGCAGCCCAAAGAACAATGAAGGAGACAAACACCAAACGCTTCCTCCTTTTCACGACCTGGGCGTGGTCGCCCGGCCAGGAACTGCGCTACTCAGGAATCCGCTCTCACGTGGTCTGTATTTCAAGACCTCTCATTCATACACACACAACCAAACATGCTAGCAACGTTTTCCCAAATTTTCCCAAGGCCTTACTGACTAACCATACCATAGGGTCGGTGGCTTCTGCTTCGCTAACCCTTATGCGAGGCTTACTAGGACCGCCCGGGAGAGGTGATCAGGCTCTCTTTTTTTTACCATACCATATTCCCAAAACTAAGTAGTAAAGAAAACTTCTACTCACCAGATTCGGTTCCCGATATCAAACCAGTACATGGGTTGGATCCTGGACTCCCCTCGGGTTCGGAGGTGTTGGCCAGCTGGACCCAGTAGTCCGCCGAGGCCAGGCGGAACCCTCTCTGATACAAGAGGACTGGTGGCGCCTGAGGTTTCCCCTGCGGTCGGACAGACACGGTTCCAACCGGAACAAACCTTGAGGCGAAATTACGTGGAATATTCACTTGAATACAATCCACTACTTGCACATTCCCGGCCAACGCACCAAGAATATGTAGCAGTGAAGTGCACGCAATGAATAAAACCAGGAGTCAATTTGCAGGTTCCAAGCCAATTTATTATGCACAAGGCTCAGACAGGAAAGCATCCAAAAGTGACTGAGCAATGGAGAACAAAAGCAAATTCCTTATATACAATTTTCAGTTTGATACAGGCAAACTTTCTATTGGTCCCAACGTCCCCTGCACCTGTCCAATCGGGGACCCTCTCTGGGCCTAGCACCCTGTTCCCCCTTCGCAGGCTATTCTAACAAAGGCCCAGATTTTAGACATAGATACATTTCTACTGCAATGTCATTTCTAGCTCAGAAAATGTGAGAATGCAGAACATTGGAACATATCTATCATCAGCATGGAAGAATTTAATAATGGATTCATACAAACTTATCAAAAGCAGTTTAAGGCAGATTCTCAGACTTTCACTGACTTTGGTCTTTCTCAGCACTACTAGTCTCAAGTGGGGGTAGGGACTCAGGCCTAGCTTACAGGCCTCCCATATGTTCACAGGCTGTTGTAGGCCCTAGCCTGCCACAAAGTCATTGTGTACTGAATACGTTTTGAGTTGTATAACACAAGGAATGCTTAAGGATTAAGTGGGCTTCACACCCCTTGATACATCATATACCAGGCACTGCGGTCTGGCCGGCATGGTGGGAAAGGCTGGGGGCACCCCTCAGGAACTCCCTCAATCTGTACCCGGGTATGCAACAGGATCCCCAGCACAGTGCACCTCCACAGGCTCAGGCACAGAGCACCAGAGTACTTGAACTAAAATAAAATAAAATCGAATTAACTGAAACGAAAAAGAAACTGCAAATGGCCCCCTAGGAAGAGGCTGCTCTGTTCTGCTTTATTCTCTGGTGGCTGCCTCTCCCAGGCACCCAAAACACAGCAGGGGGTTAAACACATGCGGGCCTGAATAAGAAATCGCACCTAAATGCAGCAGGTGAAGTTTCCCACACTGCTGCAGGCTCCCAAACATGCAGCTGCAGGCCGCTCTCTGTCTCTTCATGTTCTGGCGGTTGCTAGAGGTTTCTGTGTCTTCCCCCCTGCCCCTCTTACCTTGGAGCCTCTTTGCCGCATGGCTTTTCTACCCCTCGCGCTCAGCCTTCTTTCCTGGCTTCGGCGCTGATGGGGGATGACTCGGGGCTGCCAGCTTTCACCTCTGTCAAGCAGCTGCACTTGCTCCTCAACCGATAAAGGGTTCGGGAGCAGCCAGAAGTCTCGGACTGAGGAAGACCCCCACAGAACCCTCCCCCCCCCGAAATCCTGGGGGGGGGGGGAAGAAGGAATATTCTCCCCTCAGCCCTGTTGTCTCTCTGTTCCTTCTGGTTCTTCTTTTTTTTTTTTTTTTTTTTACTTCTGTCTTTAAAAACAAAGAAACCTGCACCTTAACAGGGGAAATAAAAGCAAACTCTAAATACACCTTTCTGTTGGTACAGCACCCTGGCTCACAACCTCCTCCAGCTGCTTGGAGGCTGAGCATACTGGGGCTGGTGGGCGGTGCCAGCTGCATATGTACACTAGTATCATCAAAAAGATGACAGGCTCAACTATCAATAAAGAAACAAGCAGTCAAGAAATCCGATGATGCATTACTCTTGACAGAATGACTATATAGGACCTAGAAAAGTCTCTATCCATACAAAGATTTGACTCATTCAAGCTATGGTATTTTCAATAATGTTATATGGATACAAAAGTTGGACAGTGAAAAAGATAGACAGGAAGAAAATTGATGCCTTTGAATTATGGTGCTGGCGACGAATACTGTGTATACCATGGAAGAACAAACCAGTCAGTACTAGAAGAGATCAAACCCAAGTTTTCTTTAGAAGCTCAGATGACAAGACTTTGCCTTTCATACTTTGGGCACACCATGCGAAGAGAGAGATCATGCTTGGCAAGGTAGAAGGTCAACACAAAAGAGGAAGGCCAGCAATGAGATGGATCAATACAACAGCAGCTATGGATGCCACTCTATCAACAATAAGCTGTCTGACTGAAGAACGAACACAATTCAGGACAACTATCCAGAGGTCGACACCGACTCAACTGCAGTTAACAAAAACAAGCAGCCCTCCAAAGCGTGCCTCTGTCTATTTGTAAAAATGAAAAAAGAAAAAAAAAAAAAAAAAATAGGTTCTCTTTGTTCCTCCACTAGTTCCAAATCCTGCAAAACCAAGAGAGTTCAAATGCTACAATCAAAGAGTACAGAGTGCCAAAACATAACGCTGTGTTGGGATGTGAATGGAACTTTAGTATATAGAATTTTTGCAACTTAAAAATTATGGAATATTTTGCCTATAACAGGAGTGTTTTTTGAACAACATTAAAAATTAAAATGGGCTTGGGAGACTAAGTAAACAACGATTTTGGATACCGTGTGTCTCAAGTGTGGCCAGACAAAAAAAAACAAAAATTAACTGGAGGATTTTTATTCTCTTTGACTTTCTAAAGTTGGCAGCCAGACATGGATTCCCTCTATAAAAATGGAGAATCCAAGTCTTCTTTGTAGGCCCATCCAGACCACCCCAACCCCTGCTCCAGAGCATATACTGTAGACATGAGGAACATTCCCACATCTGAACAAGCCCAGCTCTAAAATAACATTTACACATGTCAGCCAATCAACACATGGAAATGCTGCTCTTTAGAAGTGGGAAAGCTTCTAAAATAACCCCCATAGTGTCTTGGAGGCAGATTTATTATTGGCTTGTTTACTGCTATTTTGCATTAGAAGGCTGACTTTCTTAAACGTGAATTCCAGTCTCACAATCTGCCCAGCTCTCATTTCTGATGTCAAAGCTGGTGAACTGAATCTTATGAAAACAAATATTGTAGGATGGTATAGACAATTCTAGTCCTCAAGAGCACCAAACTGATCTAGAACATCAAACTGTGCAAATTAAATACTCTTTTAATCCAAGTATGAACATTCTGAAAATTCAGATGTAATGCATGTAGTTGTCTACAACTGCTCTAGATAAAATATGTATTATCTTTCTATGGGGATGCTATGATATCTATCTATCTATCTATCTATATATATATATATATACACACACATTACGTATCTACATATATTATATAGATATATAGATTATCTATATCTATATATATGTATATGATCTATATCAACTCACCTTCACCACTAATCGTAGTATCCCCATAGAAAGGCAATGAAAATGAGTTAATATGTATTTATATATCTCTTCACTCTTTATGCATCTTTGTCTCATCACTTTTGGATTGCAACTAATCCCGAGGCTCAAACGCCACAGCCACTTGATTTAGCACAGTAATCACTACATTTTGGTTCCCATACCTTGCATATCAATATAAGCCAAGCATGTTCACTGCACATATCCTGAATCACTGGTCAACAAATTTTTACAAAACGTCATGATAAGAAATTACTATTTTTATTTCAGTATCAATTTTTATATGCTGAACACGAATATGACAGTGAAATAGCAAAGTTGGCTCTAGTTTTTTCGTAATCTACAAGAATTAATGTTTACATCACGAAATGCATATCAATAGTAAATATAGAATAGGCCTTTGGTTAATACCTTAAAAAAACCAAGTCATAAACTACTTCTTAGATTTTTTCGCCTGTCTCTTGTACAGCTGCTCAGGAGCTTCTCTGGGGAGTGTACAGCAGTAGTCAGCCAGCATTGTAGTGGACCATTTTCCCTGGTATCTTTGCTCCATCGTTGCGATATCCTGGTGAAAACGTTCACCCTGTTCATCACTAACCATACTACAGTTGTCAGGAAAGAAATCGAGATGGGAATCAAGGAAATGGATCTTTACAGACATATTGCAGCCAAGTTTCTGATACTGCATCAGCATGTCTTCTACTAGTTCCTTGTAGTTTTCTGCCCTAACTTTCCCGAGAAAGTTTGTTGACACTAGGCCAAAAGCATTCCATGCTTGTTTCACATCACCCTGCAGCAAGTTGTTGAACCGGTCATCTTTGAAGAGCTCTCGAATCTGAGGACCCACAAAAACTCCCTCTTTAATCTTTGCTTTGCTGAATCGAGGGAATTTTTCATGCAGGTATCAGAAAGCTGGCGAAGTGCGGTCCTTGGCTTTCACGAAGCTTTTCATCAAACCTAGTTTGATGTGAAGGGGTGGCAGCAGGATTTTGTGAGCCTCAACCAGAGCTGGGTGCTAGATATTCTTCTCTACAGCTGTTACATTTTGTCTGCGATTCCATTCCTTCCGCAAGTAGTGCCAATCCCTTGCTCGGCTATCCCACTCACATAAGAAGGTGAAATTTCACTTACCGTTAATTTCCTTTCCTGGAATACTGCTAGACCAGTCCAGACAAACGGGTTATGCACCCCTGCCAGCAGATCTTGGAGACAGAGAATTCCACCAGAGCTCTGATTGGGTGGAGTCTGGTGATATACAGCTACCCCTAGGGGTCCCTGTCAGTAACGTATAAATAGTAATTACACTTACCTGGTAATTGTAGTTCCTTGAGAGACGACAGCTTAGTCCTCGACGTATGGGTAGTGTACCTCCTCCTGCAGCATGAAGACTGGACCAATCAGAATTCAACTCCCCTGGATCCGTCACCCCAGGCAACTCTGGAACTCCAGTGAACTACTGTCAAAGCAAACTCAAACACATAGCTAACCTTTACGAAGGTCCCTTTACAGGATATATATTGTTGATTTTTGGTTTTTTTTCGTTTTGAAATTGTATCCAAAAGCCACAAGACATAGGGACGGAAAGTCCCGCCCCTGCCACTGCAGAAACAGAGAGCGAGCATGAAAGGAAACAAAAAACATTGTAGCGAAAAGCAAGGAAAAGAAGGGAACGCACTCACCTGGGAATATGTACCTCTGAACCCAAGGCGTGCCGCGCTAAAAGAAAGGAAATAGGGAGAGGCAGGAGGACTAAGCTGTCGTCTCTCAAGGAACTACAATTACCAGGTAAGTGTAATTACTATTTCCTTATCGTTCCTCCAGCTTAGTCCTCGACGTATGGGATGTATCAAAGCAGCCTAACGGGCGGGATTTTGCCAGCCGGCACGCAGAACCGCGGAACCAAAACCGGCATCGCTCGCCGCCAAGACATCAAGTCGATAATGTTTACTGAAAGTATGCAAAGAAGACCACGTGGCCGCCTTACAGATATCCACTGGCGAAACTAATCCGAACTCCGCCCAGGACGCGGCTTGCGCTCGCGTAGAATGAGCACGCAACCCCATAGGCGGGACTCGACCGTGTAAGAGATAAGCCGAGCCAATGGCTTCTTTAATCCACCGAGCAATAGAGGCCTTTGCCGCCGCTTCACCTTTGCGGGAACCTCCAAACAGCACAAATAAGCGGTCCGTTTTACGAAAATCACTGGTAACTTTCAAATAGCGGCGCAAGACCCTCTTGAGGTCCAACCGACTGAGACCGTGATCCGAAGCCCGTCCCTCCGACTCCGAAAATACCGGAAGGGAAACGACCTGATTCAAGTGGAAAGGAGAAGCCACCTTAGGTAAAAAGGAAGGCACAGGTCGCAGAACCACCTTTTGAGCCGAGAAGGACAGGAAAGGCTCTCTGCATGAAAGAGCCTGGAGCTCAGAAATACGGCGTGCCGAACAAATCGCCACAAGAAAAACCATTTTGAGAGTCAAATCCTTTACGGAACTGCGAGAAAGAGGCTCAAAAGGCGCTGCCGAGAGGGCCCTCAACACCAAATTAAGATCCCATGAGGGCACCGAGACCCTGCGAGCCGGACGTAACCGAGAGACAGCTCGCAAGAAACGAACTACATCAGCATGAGCCCCTAAAGACACACCTTGAACCTTTCCACGATAACAGGACAGTGCCGCCAATTGGACACGCAAAGAACTGACGGCCAAACCTTTAGCAAAACCGTCTTGCAAGAAATCCAGGATCACTGGAAGAGAGGCTGTAGCCGCTCGTAGCTGATGTCGAGAGCACCAGTCCTCAAAAATACGCCAAACTCGAACATAGGCCAGCGACGTGGAACGTTTGCGCGCTTGCAACAGGGTCGCCACGACCGAACGGGAATAATCCCGTTTCCTCAGCCGAGCCCTTTCAATAGCCAGGCCGTAAGAGAGAATCTCCCCACTTGAGGCATGCGAAGAGGACCCTGACACAACAGATCCGGAACCAAGGGAAGCCTCCACGGAGAACCGTCCACCAACCGCATCAGATCGGCATACCAAGGACGACGAGGCCAATCTGGCGCTATCAACAGCACTCGACCCCGGTGAGCCTCGATACGCTGAATCACTCGTCCCAGCAGGGGCCACGGAGGAAACACGTAGAGAAGACCCGCAGAGGGCCAAATCTGCAAGAGGGCATCCAAACCCTCGGACATCGGCTCCCGCCGTCGACTGTAGAATAGAGCCGCCTTCGCCGAGTGGAACGTGGCCATCAAGTCCATGACCGGTTGTCCCCAACGCTGAACCAGCTGTGCAAACACCCTGGGATGAAGTTCCCATTCGCCGGGATCCACCTGAACCCTGCTGAGAAAGTCCGCCGTTACGTTGTCTTTTCCGGCGATGTGCGCCGCGGAGAGGGCTGGCAGTCGGGGCTCCACCCACTCGAACAACGTTCGAGTCTCCGCCTCCAGACCGACGCTTCCGGTTCCCCCCTGTCGGTTGATGTAGGCCACAGTCGCCGCATTGTCGGAGAGAACTCGCACCGCCCGAGACGATATCCGAGTCTCGAAGTGTTGCAATGCCAATCGAACGGCCCGAAGTTCCAAGCGATTGATCGACCAAGTGCTCTCCTCCGGAGACCAGAGCCCCTGAGCGAACTGACCCTCGTAGTGAGCGCCCCAGCCCGTCAGGCAGGCATCCGTCAAGAGCGGAACCCACATTGGCTGCTCCAATGGCATCCCTACGCGAAGTGTTACTGGACTCAACCACCATCGGAGGTCCCTCCGAACCGCCATCGGGCAAGGTAGACGTTTGCTCAGGGAGTCGGACTGGTTGGACCAGCGACGGAGCAAGGCCCGCTGGAGCGAACGCATGTGAAAGCGTGCCCAAGGCACTACCTCCAGAGAAGCTGCCATAGTCCCCAGCAATTGCAGATAATGCCATGCCGACGGGGCTGGAGACTGACGGAACTTCCGCACGAGGGACTGAAGGGTCAAGATCCTGCGGTCGGGAAGAGAAACCAACCCCGCACATGTTTCGAACTGCACCCCCAAATACTCCAGGAGCTGCGTTGGTACCAAATGGCTTTTGTTGGGGTTGACCACCCAGCCGAGCGACTGTAAGAGCGCCACTACCTTTGCCGTCGCCGCCAAGCTTTCCGCGCGAGACTTCCCGCAAATCAACCAATCGTCCAGATAGGGATGCACTAGTACGCCGTCTTTGCGCAAGGCTGCTGCCACCACCACCATGATTTTGGTGAAGACCCGCGGTGCGGTCGCCAGCCCAAAGGGCAAAGCCTGAAACTGGAAATGACCCCAGGGCAGTGCGAAGCGGAGATACTTCTGCTGGTCTTCTCGAATCGGGATATGGAGATAAGCCTCCGTGAGGTCGAGAGACGTGAGAAACTCGCCCCGGCGAACAGCTACTATGACGGACCTCAGGGTTTCCATTCGAAAGTGGGGAATCCGCAGACAACGATTCACTCCTTTGAGATCCAAAATGGGACGAAGATCTCCACCCTTCTTTGGCACCATGAAATAGATGGAGTACCGTCCCAGACCATATTCCGCTTGTGGTACGGGAATAACCGCCCCCAGCTGAAGAAGACGATCGAGCGTTTGGCGGACCTGAAGGGTCTTTCGGACACCCTGGCAGGGGACGCTACAAAGGAATCGAGCACTGGACGTGCCAAATCGAGAACATACCCGTCCCGAATGATGTCCAAAACCCACTGATCGGAAGTAATTTGGGTCCAAGCGGAGAGAAAACGTCGAAGACGTCCTCCGATTAATGGTAGCTCCACCTGGACCCGCCGCCCTTCATTGGGGCTTGCGAGCGGCTGGGGAACCGGTCGCCGAGAATCCTCGGCTGGCTCGTCGAAAGCCACGAAACCCCGACACTCTGGAGCTAAATCTGCCACGCTGGAAGCCCCCATAACGGGGCGAACGGAACCTACGAAAATCCCGAAACTGCCCCCGAGCCACCGGAATCGACCTACCCCGCTTGGGTCTGTCTTCCGGTAGGCGACCGCCTTTGGACTCTCCTAGATCTTTGACCAATTTATCCAAATCCTCACCGAAGAGGAGTCTACCCTTAAACGGTAATTTTCCCAACCGTGACTTGGAAGAGCCATCGGCCGCCCAATTTTTTAACCAAAGGGTTCGACGGGACGCCACCACGGATGCCATGCTATTAGAAAGAGCGCGGATGAGATCATACTGGATGTCCGCCAAATACGCCGCACCAGATTCCAAGCAGTGAACTTCCGTCAACATGTCGGCCTCCAAGGAAGGAGTCTGCTGAAACCGCTGAACCCAGCGTAAACAGGCACGGGCAACCCAAGCTCCACAGACGGAAGCCTGTAAGGCAATCGCGTCCGCTTCAAAGGCTTGCTTTAACAGTCCGTCCATTTTCCGATCCTGCGGCTCCCGTAAAGCCGCACTCCCTTCCACCGGAATGGTGGTTTTCTTAGTCACCGCCGACACGGCTGCGTCGACTTTAGGAGACCGAAAACGTTCTAGATCTGCGTCTGACAAAGGATAAAGACGACGCATAATCTTAACCCCTTTGAGGCCCGATTCAGGAGTGTCCCACTCGGCCTGAATCATCTGGTCAATTACTTTGTGAATGGGGAACACCACATTAGTTTGTCGCACCGCTTGAATGATGGGATCCGCTCCGTCGGCCTCCGCCACCGGAGCCGTAGGAGCCAACCCCAAAGTCTGAAGCGCCTCCGAAACCAGAGCTGGCAGCTCCTCACGGCGGAACACGCGAATAATCTTTGCCTGATCCTCCGGCTCGGGAAGCTCGCCCTCTTCCAAACCATCGGCATCCACCTCCTGGTCGAACTCAGGTTCATCACCTTCAGGCCATTCAGCCTCTGAAGGAAAAGAGTCGTGCACCCGCTGCCGCTTAGGAGCCCTGCTGTCGGACAACGGGGACTCTCCGGAAGAGGACTGAGCAGACAGTCCCTGCGCTGGGGCAGGTGCAGCTCCCATAACCTGGCGCCTACGGCAGAACGCCTGGTGCAGGAGCAAAACAAAATCGGGAGAAAAATCCTCCAAGGGCAAAGCCCCCCCGAGGCTGGACTGTCCCACAGATGGTAAGCAACTGGCAGAAGAAAGCCCCGAGGGTCCCTCCAAAGGAGACTCCAAGTCTCCTGTTGCGGCAGCAGTCTGTGCCGTCGTAGGTAAAGCACTTTCCAGGCGCTGTTCCATACTGCGGGACAGCGAGGCACAGCGAGGGCACACTCCTGTCTCCGCGTCAGCGCCCCGCCGAGATCCACAAATGAGACAGAGGGATCCCCCTGGCATGGGAACCTTTGCGCTGGGAAAGCTAGCAGTGCACTACTGAAAATGGCAAGAACCGGCTGAAGGCCCCAAAGGAACCCAGCGGTAATTGAACGGTAGCAGCCAAGGAAAAATCTGTGCAGATGTAAGGAGGGAAACTTCTCCCCCTTGCTCAGCTAGCAGCAGATGAGACTCCCGATAGATCAGGGCCCTTTCTGTCCCCCTGTAAATCTCTGTACATATATATTTTTTTTTTTTTTTGTAAAGATTAGGCCACCCAAGGACACCCCAGGGCAGACCAACCGCGTATTCCACAACTGCCCCGCTGAGAAGAGGAAGCACACACTGAGCACCTCCCCCCCCCTTAGGAGCCGCGAGACCGGTGGATGCGGAGGATAAAGGGCCGACCAGAAACTAAAAACAACTGAAAACAAGAGAAAACTGATGAAACAAGCTAAAATATGGAAGGAAATGAAAGAAAGTAAAAAGGCTACCGCGGGAAGCACGAAGGAAAACAAACCGCGATTCAGAAAAAAAATGGCCGCGGTAGTCAGGAAAGTTGGCGCGCTTTTTCCCCCGCCGAGAAAAAACCACCCGAGGGAAGCCAACCCCGCATGCAGAGACCTCGCACCCCCCGAATACCGCGACCCCGGGAGTCCCCCGAACAAGCAGGCTTAGTACAGAGAAATCGCAGAACAGCAGGGGAGATTACAGAACGCGGCTCTGAAGCAGTTCTGATCTCCCCCAGCTGACAGCACTCACCGGCACCAAATAAGTAAATTCAGCAACCCTCCGGAGAGGAGTCGCTGTGCAGCTGCCGCCGGAGCTCTGCCCCGAAGATCCCTGGGGCAGAGATCCGTTCATCCAAAGGGGAAATGACTCACAAATCAAAAGCGGCAAAGGCTGAGCAGGAGAGGGACTTTCCTGAGGCCCCCCCCCCTCACGGAGTGCCGTGATAGTAAGAAGAAATTTAAAGGAATAGTAACCTGACAACTATAAAAGAAAAATAAGCCCAAATAGGACCCAAACTAAAGACCCTAAAAGGTTAGCTAGGGAAAAAAGGACAAATAACTCCTCAACCAGTGAGCCCAGCTAGGCTCACTAACGTCTTCCTGCTGCATGAAGACTGGACACACTGGAGTTCCAGAGTTGCCTGGGGTGACGGATCCAGGGGAGTTGAATTCTGATTGGTCCAGTCTTCATGCTGCAGGAGGAGGTACACTACCCATACGTCGAGGACTAAGCTGGAGGAACGATAAGGAAAAGCAACTTAAACTTAACCGCACCCCGAGGGTCCTAAGGAACTATATACAAGGGAGCCGAAGGACTCCCCAGAACTGAAGTCAGCATGCACCAACGCACTCATGGATCGCCCATGGCGAGGCAGACTGAAAAGGAAGGACAGCGGTCGGCGGCTGCCCAGCGCCAGCAGCAGTGCACCATACAGCAGGGCGGGTCCTGGACTGGTCTAGAAGTATTCCAGGAAAGGAAATTAACGGTAAGTGAAATTTCACCTTCCAAGTCATACTGCTAGACCAGTCCAGACAAACGGGCAGTACCCAAGCTACCTGCTCTCAAGGGGGGGGGGTCAAGGCCGCCGACAGTACTGCAGCTCCAAAGCAGCCGTCCTGACGAGCCTGAACGTCCAACCTATAGTGACGTACAAAGGTGGACAGCGAAGACCAAGTCGCCGCTCGACAAATATCCAGCGGAGCCACAAGAGACCGCTCGGCCCACGAAGCCGCTTGTGCTCGAGTAGAATGAGCACGGAGCCCCACCGGAACCAGCTTCCCCCGAAGAATGTAAGCTGCTTCAATGGCCCCTTGGAGCCACCTAGAAATTGTAGACTTAGAGGCCGCGGAGCCCCGACGAGGTCCCGCAAACAGGACAAAAAGATGATCAGACGTACGAAACGAGTTCGTGACCTTCAGGTATTGGAAAAGCACTCTCTTAAAGGTCCACCGCCCGTAACGGAGACCGACTACTCTCACACTGAGCACTGGAAAAGGCTGGTAGGAAGAGAGGCTGGTTCACATGGAACGGCGTCAGCACCTTTGGCAAAAAAGAAGGAACAGTGCGAAGAGACACACCTTCCGCTGAGAAAGAGAGATAGGGATCACGACAGGAGAGAGCCTGCAATTCGGAAATACGGCGCGCTGACGTAATAGCCACTAAGAACACCGTCTTCAGAGTCAAATCTTTGAGCGAACAGGCCTTCAGGGGCTCAAAGGGAGGAGCAACGAGAGCCCGAAGAACGAGAGCAAGATCCCACGTAGGCACCGGCGGACGCAGCAGAGGCCTTAAAGACTTAACCCCGCGAAGGAAGCGAGACACGTCCGCATGCGAAGCTAGCGAACGCCCCGCTATGCGCCCACGAAAACAAGTCAATGCAGCAACCTGCACTCGCAAGGAACCTAGCACCAAACCTTTGTCCACTCCGGACTGGAGAAAGGCCAAGATATCCGGGATACCGGCACGCCAGGGAGATAAGCTACGCTGGGAACACCAACGGTGAAAAAGTCGCCAGACTCTAGCGTAGGCCATGGACGTCCTCCGCGCTTTAAGCAGAGTAGCGACCACACTAGGCGAATAGCCCTTGCGTACTAACTTGCGGCGTTCAATAGCCAAGCCGTAAGCGAGTATGGAGCCGGGTCTTCCATTTCCACCAGCCCAAGTCAGGAGACCGGGAAAGGCTCCGAGATGGAGTGGCGACTCTCGAGACAGTCGGACTAGATCCGCATACCACGGCCGGCGAGGCCAATCGGGAGCCACCAAGATCACTGGACCGCGATGCTCCCGGAGTCGTTGGAGAATCTTGCCTATCATGGACCACGGAGGAAAGACATACAGAAGAAGGTGTGCCGGCCACGGCTGAGAGCATCGATTCCGCACGACCCCTCTTCCCTCCAACGGCTGAAGTACAAGGGCGCCTTGGTATTCTGCGCTGTGGCCATGAGATCCATCGCCGGCAGCCCCCATAGTTGAACAATGGAACGAAACGTTTCCGGCTGCAGGGACCACTCCCCGGGATCCAGGGAGTGCCGGCTGAGAAAATCGGCTTTCACATTGTCCACGCCGGCGATGTGTTGCGCCGAGAGAGCCAGAAGATGCTCCTCAGCCCACGGGAGGAGCAAGCGCAGTTCCTGGGAGACTCCCGGACACTTCGTACCGCCCTGGCGGTTGAGGTAAGCCACCGTCGTGGCGTTGTCGGACAACACCCGAACTGCACGGCGCCGCAGAAGCGGCTGGAACTGAATCAGAGCCAAACGCACCGCGCGCGTCTCAAGACGATTGATGGACCAACGGGCTTCGCGAGGAGACCAAACCCCCTGCGCTGAAGTGGAGCCGCAATGAGCCCCCCAACCGGAGAGGCTGGCGTCCGACGTGAGCAGTAGCCAGCGCGGAGACTCTAGAGACACTCCCCGAAGAAGATTGCGCGCCCGAAGCCACCAAAGAAGGTCGTGACGCACCTGCGAAGGCAGAGGTAAGCGAACCTGATAATCCTCCGAAACCGGCGACCAACGAGACAGAAGCGCCGCCTGTAAGCTGCGCATGTGCGCTCTCGCCCACGGGACTAGATCTATCGTAGCTGCCATGGACCCCAACAGTTGCAGGTAGTCCCATGTCCGAGGTGCCGCTTGGTCCAAGAAGCGGTGAAGCTGAAGAGAGATCTTCTGAACCCGCTCCTGCATTAGAAAGACACGTCCCTGACGAGTGTCGAACCGCACTCCGAGAAAGTCCAGAACCTGAGTCGGTCGAAGACTGCTTTTTGCACGGTTGATCACCCAACCGAGCTGTTCCAAGAAGAGGACCACACGAGCGACGGTCTCGCGAGCTTCGGACCGGGAGTCGGCCCGGATAAGCCAGTCGTCGAGATGGGGATGAACCCGTATGCCATGCTTGCGCAAGGCCGCCGCCACAACAATCATGATCTTGGAAAAAGTCCGCGGAGCCGTCACCAACCCGAAGGGCATAGCGCGAAATTGAAAATGCTGACCCAGCACTGAGAACCGGAGATACCGCTGATGGTTGGCCCGGATTGGTACATGAAAGTAGGCCTCTGCTAAAATCGAGAGACGCCAGGAACTCGCCCTTGCGCACAGCTTGAATCACCGAGCGAAGGGTCTCCATGCGAAAATGAGGAACGCGAAGGTCGCGGTTCACGCCCTTGAGATCCAGGATAGGACGGAAGGACCCATCTTTCTTGGGCACCACGAAATAGATGGAGTAGCGACCTCGACCTCTTTCGCAAGGAGGCACAGGGCAAATGGCATTCAAGGACAGAAGGTGCCGAAGGGTCTCGTGGATGACACGCCGCTTCTCGGGGGAGGCTGCTGGAGAGACGACGAAGGTTTCCGGGATGGGTCGAGCGCACTCGAGAGAATAACCCCGAGAAATACTGTTGAGCACCCAATGATCGGTGGTGATGCGTGCCCACTCCTGCGCGAACAAGGCCAACCGACCCCCTATTGGTGGACCCGTCCCAAGTGGGCTTCCCGCCCCGTCAGCGGGAGGAGCGCCCGGCTGCGGAGAACTTCCCTGCGGAGGAGGAAGGCTCCGCGCCCCTACGGGCTCCTCGAAAGGACTGCGACCGCGCCCCATAGCGATTGGCCGGAGCAGCCCCCTGGGAGGTTTTAAAAGAGCGAAACTTCCGGGTGTCCCGAGCCCGGGAATAGCGCCGAAAATTCTGTGACCGTGACGAACGGCGATAGGACGCCTTAGGTCTGTCCTCCGGCAAGCGTTGAGGCTTAACTTCCCCCAGGTCCTTCACTAGCTTATCGAGCTCCTCGCCGAAGAGAAGGCGACCCTTAAAGGGCAACTTAGAAAGCCTTGCCTTGGATACCACATCCGCCGCCCATTGGCGAAGCCACAGCCACCGCCTAGCCACCGTGACGGCAGCCAGCGAGCGAGCCGAAAGGTGCAACAAGTCATAGAAGGAATCCGCGATAAACGCCGTAACCGACTCGAGGCGGGTGTGGGACGGGTCCTCCGGCAACCTCTGAAGCCAGCGGAGCAATGCCCGCGCCGTCAAGCCCCTGCCCACCGACGCCTGGAGAGCTAGGGACAACGAAGCAAAGGCGGTCCTGAGAAGATTTTCCACCTTACGATCCTGTGAATCTTTAAGCGCTGCTCCGCCCTCCACCGGGATGGTGGTGTGCTTCGTCACTCCCGTGACTAAGGCATCCACCTTAGGGTATGCCAGTCACTGCTCTAGAGCTTCAGGAGAGCAGACATAAAGCTGATTAAGCCGACGAGAGTTACGCAGCGGCACATCAGGGGATCCCACTCCCTGGAAACCATCTGCTGCAACTCCGGAGGAAAGGGGAAGGATTTGGAGGGCTTGCGAATGCCCTGCAAAATAGGATCAGCCTGGGATTGACCCGGAGCCGTCTGGGGCTCTTCCAAAGTCGTAAGACGGAGCGCATCGGACACCTGGGCAATCAGGGCAGACAACTCTTCCTTCCTGAAAAGCCGAATGTCTTGGGAATCGTCCTGGGTAGGCAAGGACGAATCCGAGGGCGAAAATTCACCATCTTCCCGATCCGAGGAAGCCGCAGAGTCCTCTTCCGACGCTCTGTCCTCAGGGCAGCTGAAAACCTCTTCAGGAAGAAATTGAAATGCTCTGAGGGAGCGGGACTTTTTATGTCCTGCAGCAGTCTGTTTCTGCATGCCTGCAGAAGGCAGAGAAGTGCTCCCCGGAGCTATAGGCAGATGCGCAGTCCCTGTCACCGCAGACTCCACTCGCCAAAGGGACCACGCCTGGCGAAAAAGGGAAAGGAGATGTTCCTCAGAAGGCAGTGCTGCCGGAGTGGACAGCGGTGGAATCTGAGAGAATGCGGGAGAGGCTGCCCGTGGCTCCACAGGCAGCAGGGAAGGCAGCTGACCATCCACAACAGGTAGAGGAAAAACTGAAGAGTCTGAAGGCAAAACAGCAGCCGAGGATTCGCCCGGGTGAGACAAGCAAGCAGTGCACAGGTGATTCTGGAGGTCTTTGTGCTTTTTCTGACACCCCAGGCAGCGTTGGCCCGAAGAAGGCATAATGAAAGATAAATCCTGCCCTTCAGTACAAGACAGGAAAAAAAAAAAGATGCTCTCACACTCTGCTGAAAACTGTTGTCCCTGTCTTAGGAAAAAATCTCCTTTTATTTATTTATTTATATATATTTTTTTTAACACCACAGGAAAGACAACAACACTCCCAGCATCCAGCTAGGAATCTGTGGAAAAAACGAGCAGTAGGAAAGCTGCCATGAAGAATATATGCAGAGGAGAGCAAGCTGGCTTCCCGCCAAAAAACGGAGGTTTTCAGTGATTCAAAATGGCCGCCGGCAAAATAAAAGGAGTAAAAAAGAAGAAATTAAACCCCCAAAAATTCAAATAACCCCAGAAAAGAGTGAGGGAGGGCAGGGGGACACTGTCCACACCAGAAAATCACTGAAATTCATCAAAAACGGCACCAACAAAAATCGGGCTGCCAGGAAGCTGTCAGGCACTGAGAGGAGAGAGACAGAAGCTGTACTCACAATACCGATGGTGCAGGGAAGCCACAAAGCGCTGCACAAACCTCAATCAGCTGCCTCACTACTAAAATTAGCCCCAGGGACTAGATTTTAGGAGGGTATCATCCAGCGAACTAGCTCACAGGACTAGTGCTGGGGAGCCTTCTCATCAGCGATCACCACTGTGAACAGGGGATCAGCTGGAAAACCTCTCCCTGGTGCCTAGAAATTAATCTGGCAACAGGGGGCAGAAAGAATCAAAGGAAATCCTAGATGTAAAGCAGATGAATTTTGAAGGAGTAAAACAAAAAAGCATCCAGATCTGCTGGAGACAGAGAAATACTGACAGGGACCCCTAGGGGTAGCTGTATATCACCAGACTGCACCCAATCAGAGCTCTGGTGGAATTCTCTGTCTCCAAGATCTGCTGGCAGGGGTGCATAACCCGTTTGTCTGGACTGGTCTAGCAGTATGACTTGGAAACACATGTATTTTATATATCCATGCTGCAGTCCCTTCTCAATTGGTTTGCAGCTTCTCGTGCGGTGAGGGCTTGCGTGCATCAGTGATGCTGACAGCTAAACTATCGGTAGTTTAACTACTGGCAGGGTCTCACAAGATGGACAGGGTCTCAGCTGAGGTGCCAGACCAAGACAAACCACCCATCTGGGCAGCAGCAGAATGGGATAGTGTTGACGGCGGAGGATCACATTTTTGTGACAACGGCAACAACACCAAACTTAAACTGTGCGGAAAAAAGGCCCGGCAATCTACTTCTGTATCTTGCCATGAAAACCCAATGGATAGTTACAACAAAACAAATTGTGCTATGATGCTGGAAGATGAGACCCCCAGGACGGAAGGCACTCAGCTAGCTACCAGGGAAGAGCTGAAGACTTTTCAGAGTAAAGCCAGCATTTATGATGTGGTTGGATCAAAGCCCTCGGGACGTCTGACTGCTGATGTAGCTGCGCATGAGAGTCAGAAGCTGTAAAGATGTCTTACGCATTGGAACATGGAACGCACGAAGCATGAACCAAGGGAAATTGGAGGTGGTCAAGAATGAAATGGAACATGTACAACTTGATCTGTTGGGTGTCAGCGAACTGAAATGGACTGGAATCGGGCACTTTGCATCAGATGATCACATGGTCTACTATGCTGGAAATGAAAGACAAAGAAGAAATGGTGTTGCATTTATAATAAAGAAGAAACTTGCAAGAACTGTAATGAAATACAATGCAGTCAGCGAATGCTTAATCTCTATTCGTCTACAAGGATTGTCTATCAACACAACTATAATTCAAGTACATGCCCCAACAACACCTGCAGAAGAGAATGAAATTGAAGAGTTCTAGGAACAAGTACAAGCTGAAATTGACATAACATTCAAACAGGATATCCTGATAGTCATGGGTGACTGGAATGCAAAGGTTGGCAACAAAGAAGAAGGCAAAGTAGTTGGAAAATATGGACTTGGCAACAGAAATGAAGCTGGAGAAAGACTGATAGAATTCTGCAAGACCAATGATCTATTCATCTCAAACACCTTCTTCCAGCAACACAAGCGGCGACTGTGCATATGGACTTCACCCAATGGTTTGTATAAAAATCAAATTGACTACATCTGTGGAAGTCAACGAAGGAAAAGCTCTGTAACATCAACAAAGACAAAACCTGGAGCTGACTGTGGTACAGATCATCAAGTACTAGTATGCAAACTCAAGCTAAAGTTGAAAAAGAGCAAACCACTCATGAATGCAGCAAAATATGACCTTGAGAATATACCACTGGAATTTAAAGACTGCCTGCAAAATCGATTTGCTGCTTTAGATACAAATGACAGAGCTCCGGAAGAGTTATGGAATGACATCAAGAAGGTTGTGTTGGAAGAAAGCGAGAAGTCTCTACAAAAGGTGAAAAAGCAAAAACGGTCAAAATGGATGACAGAAGAAACTCTGAAAATTGCCCAGAAACGCAGAGAAGCTAAAGCCAGAGGAGAAAGAAAGACAATCGCAGAACTCAGAGATTTCCAACGTGCAGCAAGACAGGACAAGGAAAAAGTACTATAATGACACTTGCAAGGAAATAGAAGCAGAAACTATTAGAGGAAGAACAAGATCGGCTTTCCTAAAGCTACGAGAGTTAAAGAAAAGGTTCCAGCCTCAAATTGGAATGTTACAAGATGCTCAAGGTTCTATGTTGAATGATGCTGAGAAGATCAAGAAAAGGTGGAAGGAATATACAGAGTTTTTATATGATAAAGATCAAGTGGACCAACAGCCGTTTCAACCTGTACCTTATGATCAGGAACCATTGGTGATGAAAGAAGTTGAAGCAGCATTGAAAGCCTTATCAAAGAACAAAGCACCAGGCATTGATAGCATTCCCATAGAAGTATTATAAAATCTGATGCAGCTGTTACCATACTTACAAGGCTCTGCCAAGAAATATGGAAGACAACATCATGGCCAACTGACTGGAAAAGATCTGTGTTTATACCAATACTAAAGAAAGGTGATTCAACTGACTGTGGAAATTATCGCACAATTGCTCTGATCCCACATGCCAGCAAGATTCTACTGAAGATTATTCAAAAGAGACTACAACCATACCTGGAACAAGAACTACCTGAAGTGAAAGCAAGGTTCAGGAAAGGGCGAGGAACGAGAGACATCATTGCGGATGCGAGATGGATCCTTGAAAAGACTAAAGAATACCAAAAGGATATCTATTTGTGCTTTATCGACTATAGCAAGGCTTTTGACTGTGTAAACCATGAGAAACTCTGGGCCACATTAAGAAGAATGGGTATACCAGAACACCTGTTCGTTCTCTTGCGCAATCTGTACATTGATCAAGAAGCAACAGTTCGAACGGAACAAGGAGAAACAGAATGGTTTAAAATAAGCAAAGGTGGAAGACAAGGCTGCATACTTTCCCCCTACCTGTTTAATTTATATGCAGAACAAATCATCAGAGAAGCAGGATTGTATGAAGACAACAGAGGTGTGAAGATTGGTGGAAGACTCATCAACAACCTTCGTTATGCTGATGATACTACATTACTGGCTGAAAGTGAAGATGATCTGAAACATTTGCTTCTCACAATCAAAGAACATAGTCTCAAAATGGGCCTGCACCTTAACGTAAAGAAGGCAAAGATCATGACAACTGGCATAATCAACAGGTTCATTGTTGAAGGAGAAGAAATTGAAATCGTGAACAACTTTAACCTACTTGTTTCAACTATCAAAGAAGCAACAAGCAGTCAAGAAATCAGACGACACATTGCTCTTGGTAGAATGGCTATGAAAGACCTAGATAAGATTCTCTTGAGCAGAGATGTCTCTCTCCATACAAAGGTTCGACTTGTTCAAGTCATGGTATTTTCAACAACATCATATGGATGTGAAAGTTTGACAGTGAAAAAGACAGACAGGAAGAAAATTGATGCCTTTGAATTATGGTGCTGGCGGCGAATACTGTGTATACCATGGACTGCCCGAAGAACTGTTGGGAAATTTGATTTAAAGTCTGCCTTGGGTCTGCTTATATATATATATATATTGGCTTTATATAACTGAACCCTTGCCTGGTGAAACTACACACGAGGATGGATGGCACAGAAGACAAGAAGACAATATCTATATGAGAGTATATGCTTGTCATAAGATAATAGATGCGGCCTGCTATGGAGGATTCTGGGTAACCATATTCTGGATAGAAGTATGCAGAATATTGGGCCTAGTAATATCAGCAAAAAGTACAGGTCAAGCAAAGAATTCAAACTAATGAGCACAAAAGCACTCTCTTTAGCTCTGCACGGTTTCAATTAGTGCCAAGAAGAAGGAAAAATACAGGAAGGGTCAGAGGTCACAGGCCATGCATAAATGAGCAGACCTAAAAGCAGATCCAAATGTATAGAGGTCACAGGCCATGCATAAATGAGCAGATCTAAGAGCAGGTCCAGATGTACAAATGTAAAGAGATTCTCCCCTGGGGAAAAGTGTTGCAGGACCCTGAGGCCCTGCTGACACCTAAGTAGTTATGATGGATTCACTGAGGCTAATTTGAAGCAGACATTTGAGACAAGGAGAAATGTATATAAGGCAGTTATTTTTCAGGTAAGGGTGGGCAGTATTTTCTCCCCCTTCACAGAGAGAGAGAGAGAGAGAGAGAAAGTACTGTCTGCCATTTCTATAGATAGGCTTTTGCTGTTCTGCATGACAATATTATTTTGCTGTTATGCTGAAATAAAAGTTCTTGTAGCAACTGCCGTCTAAGTAATTCTTTGATTGGTGATATTTGGGCAACTGCTTGTGAGAACCAGAAGCTACAGAACAAACCAGTCGGTACTAGAGGAGATCAAACCTAAGCTTTCTTTAGAAGCTCAGATGACAAGACTTCGACTTTCATACTTTGGACACATCATGCGAAGAGAGAGATCATTAGAGAAAGACATCATGCTTGGCAAGATAGAAGGTCAACGCAAAAGAGGAAGGCCAGCAATGAGATGGATCGATACAATAACAGCAGCTACGGGTACCAGTGTCAACAATGAGCTGCCTGACTGAAGACCGAACACAATTTTGGATAGCTATCCAGAGGGTCGCCATGAGTCGACTCAGACTCGATGGCACTTAACAACAACAGCTGCAGTCCCATTAAAAGGGCAACTACCTTCAAGTCACCACAGAGGTGTGCCAGCTGTACTTGTTATAGTTAATGGAAGTCAGTAGATGCTTTAAGTTATCGTATGTCTCTTTCATGTGGACGGCATGCGCTACTGGAATAGATGGAAGACGGTTTCCATTGTTCAAAAGCACAGCCTTCAGACTCAGTTTCAAAGAGTCTATAAATAGTCTCCAGTCTTGTGGGTCATGAGTAATTTTTAAGGCATTCATGAGGCTTTTTCAATATCGGCACAGAATACCAGATTACTTTCCTTTCTTCTGAGGTCAGATGGCATCAGAAAATGATGCAATCAACTCTGGATGATGTGTGCATGCTGGTATTATGCAATGTGATGCAATATTACATCATTCAAGGCTTATTTGGGATGCTGTTGATGTCCTACTGGATAAATTTACACGGTGAAACGTCAAAAATGAACTACATGCAATATTTTCAAAATGAGAGCCAATAATTTTTTTTAATGTTAGATTAGTGTTCAGCTCACCAAGATACTACAGATTAGGGCCTTTTAAAGTCAGTAAGGATTTCAATGTTGACCAGTGTAATTAGCCCGGGTACTAAAATAAATTTCCAGGTTAAATTGTAACCTTCTTCACATAGGCAGCTAAAACTAGCGTGCAAAATGGGCAAAAAAAACAACTTAGGTTTCTCGCTGGGCCTGAAGTAGGTACAGCAACTGCCATGGAAAAAAAGCGCGCTAAGCTCCCACCTTCTGACGGAGAGCACAACGCGCCCTGCAGAAACTAAGCGTTCTGTTCAATACTATCGCTTTTACCTGAGCGGAAGTTCTCCGTCTACGAAAGCCTGAAGATCAAGCAGCTCTTCTTCAGTGGCGCATACATGTTTTTCGGGAGACCCAAAGGTTTCCATTGCTCAAGCTTTCCTCGCCAAACAAATCCTCACTACACTTCGCAAACTATCAGCCGGCGTCAGTTCCTATGACAACAGCAGTTAATCCCCACCCCCAACCAATTTCCATTCCCCTTCCTCTTTTCTTTCCTTAGAGGCGTGCAATCCTGTGCCCGGAAACGCTCCAGAACCGGCACGAGGAAAAGGTGTCACTTCCGGATGACTAGCAATGGTGCACTTATCTTGAATTTTAACCGCCTGATTCGGTGTTCCATTTTGTCCGAAGAGCTTCTTAAAGTAAATGTTTCAGATATTTGTAGATAGTTTTTGTGGTCCTATCCTAAAATGTCTTCTCCTTCAGCAAACACACAAGTCCAAGTTTCAAATTTGAATAGATTTTGAGAAAAGAGCAGGAAGATGTGCAAAGCGTTGTCTTTTAAGTGACAGTTGATAGTTTTAATTTCATACAATACCACAGTGGTGGTAGCTCCAAGTTGTAGTGTTTTACAGTCTGGTTGGATTTTTTCGAGTAGCCAAATTATATGAATTAACTTGTCCTAGTATACAACTAGATCTCTTGAATACTTATTGTAGACCTCCTATAGCTTTGTAGAATATTTATTGTAGACCTCCTGAAAGTCAAAGCTGGCTTGTAGCCAGTGCCCTAAGGTTACCAGATTTTTGGAGAGCAAATCTGGAATATCTGCGAAGGACTGAATTGAGCTGGGAGGGGCAGTGCAATGGGTCCTCCCTTCTCAGGTAATAGCAGCCCTTCTCGAGTTATACATACCTATATGCTTACACTTTATACATTTTTTTTCAGAAAATAAGTACATTTTGTATCTTATTTTGGAGTGGTATGCAAGAGAAGTAATGTCTTTTGCTTCTGCCCCACTGAAATTGGGGACAGGAGGTGATTATAGCCTATGGAATTAGGGACACTACCTCAAAATCGGGGACATCTGATAACCTTATTGGGCTACACAACTTATTCATTAGGTGGACTAGGTGGTTGCTTTAGATGGCAGCGTGGGGAGGAGAGGAGACAAGAGAGCAGCTGTGGCCAAAGTCAAATTTAATAGGTCCTCACAATCCACATAAACTCAAGGAACCAAATTGCTCTCACTGGGAATCATTTTATATCAAGGCACCTATTTAAAAGTTCCATAAAGGTGCTTATTTTGTAAAGGTAGAATACCATAAGCTTATATATTGAAATTTTAAATTTTATAGCAGTTTAGAGCTTATGGCTAATAAATTTGTGGAGGCATCAAACTACTAATGATCATGGCCACGTTTGCAGGCTACTTTGTTCAGTGTTGCAAATTCATCATTTGCCCCATATTGTGTAATTTTTGTGATGTTTTCTTAAAATATAGATCAGTCACCAACATTGCTTGTAACTAAAATTTATTTATTTAACTAATTTTATGTACCGCTTTATTTTGCAGTCAGAGCAGTTTACATATAACATAACAGTGAACTAAGATTTACATAGAACAGGATTTAAAACTTGGAGTCTTCACAAGGAAACTCCATACAGACAAGTGAATTCTTAAGCATAAGGGGGTGAGGGTGATTGTGTTGAGAATTCAGTATAGTAAGGTAGGCTCATGCTTTATGGAATATTGTCATAATGTAGCAGCAAAGCGCAGACAAACCAATGATACCAGGAGTCTGTTCAGAAGGTCCAAATCATTTATTTGTGCACAAGTCTCAAGCAAGGCAATTTCAAAATGGCTGAGCAAAGATTTCAAGCATTACAACAACTTTTATAGACTTCTGTTCCATTCTAGGTATAGAAAAACACTTCATTGGTCCCGGTACGCTCCCGTACCTCCCGTAGCCCTTCTATTGGTCCCGGTACTGATAAGTTTCTCCAATTATGTTCCTTCTGTGGGCTTCTGTAGGCATGACACCTGCCTGCCCCCCTTCTAGTCCCAATTACAATGGTCAGTTCATCAACTTGTTACTTTCACACTTTCAAGGCTATGGGACCATTTGTGCGTGCAGAAGAGCAAGGTTCTGTAACTCATCTGTCAGCACTCCTCAATATTTCTCTGCAAATGTACTCTTTCTTATCAGTAACTTTAAAACACATCTTTTCTGTATTTTTCCATTTCTTAATTCTGCAGTTCTGCTTATCTAAGCTAATTCAATATTTCTACTGAGTTCTTTCTTACAATAGCAGCATATTGGGGGATGTGCAATCCTATATGCCTCTCCACAGGCCTCATTTACAGGTCAAGCTAGCCATGCTGGCCTGCCTATGTCAGACACCGTGGGTCACAGGCCTGCACCTGCCACATTCCCCCCTTTGATTAATCTCACCCTATTACTTAATAAGGTGTGAGAATTAAATCACTTTCCAGAAAATTCACATCCTGATTAAAGGATTCTTACTGGTTCCACTAGGGCTAGCTTTGTATAAAGCCATTATTCTAGTTGCGGTCTTCCGCTCTACTGTACTATCAATAGCACTATGAAGGGAACGCATACAACATGGGATTAAACATGGTAAGCAGAGGACAACAGCAACAAGGATTAGTACTAAGATAACGAAAGTCTTAAATCCTCCCAGCCAAGAGAAAAGGTTAGCAAACCAATTAGGAAATTTCAAGGCGTGCCAAGTCTGTACTGGCACATAAGCATGTCTTTGCATATCTTTAGCAATTTCTTCAACTACTTGACCTTTATCATCTATTTTCAAACAGCAATTAGTTAAATTCAGTTTACCACATACTCCTCCTTCAGCTGCTAGCAAATAATCAAGTGCTAAAACGATTTTGGTATATGGCAGTGCGCATCTGAGTACTTTGTCTAGCTAAGAGCGTGAGAGCATGACTAGTTTCATTGGTTATTATTTCAACTACTGCTTGTAAGCGAATAATACGATTAATCATATAAATTGGGGTACGATAACCATACATACCATCATCATTCCAAGTGGCAGGTCCATAATACTCAATAATTCTTTCTGGTGGCCAATCATCACCTTGCCACTTCTCCCACTTGCCTATCTGTAAGGCCTCTCTTTTCTGTCTAGATGCTCCTTTGTGTTTGTGGGTTGTGTATACAGGGTATCCTAATTGTTCTCCATGTTCAGTGTTTAACAGGAAGAAAGAAGGTCTGATGGTTCCTAAGACACATGCTCCTCCCCATTGTGGTGGGAGTTGCGCATATGCTCGGTTTCCACAGATCCAATATAGGCCAGTGGGGCTTGCCAGGCTTGGACTTTGGCAAGGTTAGTCCATAGACCTGCAAGTTCAGGAAATCTGGCTAATGGGTTAGGAGGTTCAGGATGTCTGATTCCTGACCACCATGCTGTCTTTTTAGTCGTGGCATTATAGTACTTCTGGCTAAGACAGACCAGCTGTCCTACCTTTTGGGTGAACTGGGGTCCAGTTCTGGCAAAGCAAAGACGTCCAACGATTGAGTGCGCTAACACCCATTCACTGGTTGTCTTGTGTAATTCAGTCTGATTGTAAATCATGGAATAATTCAATTCTTGGGCTTCCCAGGGCCATTGGTCTCCCATTTGGGTTCCGCCACAGAAATAACAATCTGTGATCTTAAGACTAGATACTACTGCTCCGGCTAATTCTAGAAACAAATTCTGTGAAGGGTGAGGGATCTCAAACTTATTTACATGCATAGCTTCATAAAAGGTATTATGAATATGAATATTTAGATGACTTGTGGGCTTGGGTATTCAATCTAACATACACAATGGTCCCTGGATCTGTTCCTCCTCCTGCAATACGTAAACCAAACTTATATCCTTGTTTCCATGCATGGGGGTTATGTACACGCAAAATGTAAGGGGTTGCAAGCATCTTTCTGACATTTATCATTTGTGGTTGGCTTGGTTAGAGTAGCCATCCGCTTATCTATTTTCTCATCAATTATACCAGTGTTCCAGGTAGCATAAAAAAACACATTCCCAATACGGGCAATAGTAGTCTGCCGCTGTAGCAGTACTATACCCTGGTTTCCTTTTTACCTGTACACTTCCTCCATCCCGTGGCACCTTCTGGACACATATACTTATGGTCATTCCGATACGCTTTCTCCCATGTACCACAGGTGGACTGACTATCTCTATTAATAGCATTACATGCATCAAAATTCAAAACAGCAGGTTTAGTAATGTCCTTAAGTGGTGGTGTAGCAGCTAATATAGGTCCATCTGCATCCTTCCATCTTATTTCCAACGTGTAATAGGATGGATTCTGATGCGGATTATAGCATGCTTTGATTTTGCCATGAGTGCAAACATTTAGTTCAGTGGTGTTATAAATACACCGAGTTATTGTTCCCTTGCAGGTATAGTAAGAATGGTAAAGCAAAGTCTGAGTTACTTTCAGTCCAGTTCTAGTAGAAGTAATACAAGGCTGTGCATGGAGGTAGAGCATAAGTCTGTTCAAAACCTCCAAAGAAGCAACCAAGGCAAAGCAGAAGCAAAGATACATGTTGATGTTGATTGGAGTTCTTCTGAATCCTCAGCTTGCTGATCTTGATCACGACGGTCTATTATTCTTCGTCCCGTTTGCTAATGAAGCAATTTAACGGGTGCTGAGTGTTGATTGAAGATCCTCAAGATGTCCAGCACACATTAACCAACTTAGCAATTCAGTTGGCTTGTGAAGTCTGGCTTAGTCAATGTAGTTTCAAAGTAGTGTGTCAAATCACACACACAAATTGGGTTCGTTGAAACAAAACTGTTGCTGCATGGAAAACAGCAATCCTCTTCGAAAGACTTGGCTACTGCAAAGCACTTGTGATGAAATGTCTATGCTGCTGGTTGCCGTCTCAGAGTAACTCGCAAGGGTACATCAGGGTGCTGCTCTGCTGTCCACCGCTCTGGTTCAGGATCGGCGGCGGGCTTGACTCTGCTGTGGTGGATCCCGGCGTCGATCTCGGCTACCTGTCCGGCAGTTGGGGTAGACAGGATGACGGTGTACGGTCCCTTCCAATGGGGTTCCAACGGTATCTTCTTCCAATCTTTGATCCACACCGAAGTTCCAGGCTGGTAGGGATGCAAGGGTTCCGTCAAGTTGATAGGCAACTGGTCTTGGATCCACGTATGGAGAGTCTGCAGAACAAAACTAAGAGCTAGGAGTTCTTGTCTGGTTACTTCTGAACCAATCTGGGCTAGATTTCCTTTGACTCCCTGCACTATTGGTGGTGGGTTTACCATACAAAACCTCAAAAGGGGAAAATCCTGTTGACTTTACAGGGGCTGAGCGTATTCTGAGTAAAGCTATGGGGAGCACTTGGGGCCATTTCAAGTGTGTCTCCTGACAAAGCTTAGATATTTGGGCTTTCAATATACGATTCATTCGCTCAACTTTCCCTGAACTCTGGGGTCTGTATGCAGTGTGGAGTTTTCCACTGTATCTGCAAAGCTTTTGCTAACGGCGGAGTAACTTGGGAGACAAATGAGGGTCCATTGTCTGACCCTATTACTGCTGGGATTCCAAATCTGGGGACAATCTCTCTCATTAAGGCTTTGGTAACTTCTCGGGCTTTCTCAGTTCTGGTTGGGAATGCTTCTACCCACCCAGAGAAAGTACAAACTAATACTAGTAGGTAATGGTATCCATTGGCTTTTGGCATTTCGGTGAAATCAACTTGGAGGTTGTGCATGGGGGTCACACCTCTTGACTGAACTCGGGGTGCTGTAATAAGGCCTTGCTTGGCATTATTCTTGGCACAGATCTGACATTGTCGTGCTACTGAGGCTGATATGGTTGTCATCAGAGGGATGTAGAAATGTGGTCTGAGTGCTTTCTCCATAGCACTCTTTCCATAGTGGGTAGCTTCATGGAAAGCTTTGACAAAGGATGGTCCTAACAGTTCTGGAATTACTATTCTTCCCGGAGGTTGACTGCCTTCTTCTGGTGGCAGCTCAATCCATCCGTCTTCAATACTCCATTTTCTTTGTCACAATAGTAATCCAATTCTTTGGTGGTATATCGTGGGGGTCCATAAATTCAAGGGTACTGGAAACAATGCTGCTTGCATTGGCATAGCTTGTGGGCAATTTGTCCTGTCATAGCTGCTTGTCGTGCTGAGGCATCTGCGAATCTATTTCCTCGAGCAACTTCTCCTTTTCCTGCTTGATGTCCTCTACAATGCATGACAGCTACATGTGTTGGGGCCCAGACTGCATCAAGTAACATCAATATCTCGGGACCATACTTGACTGATTTTCCTCCGGATGTGATGAGTCCTCTTTCCTTGTAGAGAGCTCCATGGGCATGCAAGGTAGTGAAAGCATATTTGGAATCTGTATATACATTTAGCACAAGTTTTTTTCTCCTAATAGCAATGCTCTGGTGAGTGCTATCAATTCGGCTTTCTGGGCTGATGTGCCTGAGGCTAGGGGCTGATGATTCAACTACTTCATGTTGAGTGACGACTGCATATCCGGCACAGCGTCGTCCGTCAAGGATGAGACTGCTCCCATCAACATAATAGATCTGGTCAGGATTGTCTATGGGCACATCTGTTAAGTCAGGTCGACTAGAGAACACAGTTTCCATGACTTCGATGCAGTCATGTTCTGGGAGTTCTTCACTGATGGGTATCAAGGTAGCTGGTTTCAAGGCATGGCTCACTTCAAGTTGTATCTGTGGGTTTTCACATAACATGCTCTGGTACTTTAACATTCGGGAATTGGTGAGGCCAATAATTTGCTTTCTGTTCCATAAGGGCAAGGACTGCATGTGGCACAGTGACTCGTATGTTCTGTCCTAATGTGAGTTTGTCTGCTTCACTCACTAGTAGTGCTGTAGCTGCAACTGCTTCTCAAGCAGGGTGGCCATCCCTTGGCCACAGGGTCCAATTGTTTCGATAGGTAGGCTACAGGTCGTTCCCAATTTCCTAATTTCTGAGTCAACATGCCTAAGGCATTTCCCTGTGCTTCATGTACAAACAAGTGGAAAGGTTTGTGGACATCTGGTAGTCCAAGTGCTGGTGATGACATCAATTCTTCTTTTAGCTTTCTGGAAGGCTGTATCCTGCTCAAGTCCCCACTCCAGTGGTGACTTCTCTTCTCCTTTTGTGGCTTCATACAGTGGTTTGGGCAATTTGGGCGAAGTTGGGTATCCAGATTCGGCAATATCCTGCCGCTCCCAGAAAGGCTCTGACTTGCTTTCTGGTTGTTGGAGTTGGAATTCTGCATACTGCTTCTTTTCATCTCTTCCTAATCTTCTGCTTCCTTGGGTAATACGAAAACCAAGTATTTCACTTCTGTTTGGCATAGTTTGTGCTTTGGCTCTGGAAACTTTATATCCAGCTTCATTTAGTAACTGCAAGAGATCTTTGGTGGCTAATATACATTCTCTTTCTGATACGGCAGCTATCAACAGATCATCCACGTACTGGAGAAGTACTCTCTTCCCCGGGGCTACTGGATAGCTTGAAAGGTCTTGATTTAGTGCAGCACTAAAGATGGTAGGTGAATTTTTGAATCCTTGGGGTAATCTTGTCCAGGTGAGTTGGCCCCCTCTTCCAAGATGGGGTCCTGCCATTCAAAATGCAAACATATTTGGCTTACAGGGGCTAATCGTATGCAAAAGAATGCATCTTTTAAATCCAGTACAGTGAAATGGGTAGCTTCAGAGGGGTATCAATCCTAGGAGAGTGTAAGGATTGGGTACAACTGGATGTATAGTTTCAACTGGCATCATTTACTCTTCTCAATCTTGCACTGGGCGATAATCATCTGTCTCAGGTTTCTTCACTGGCAAAAGTGGGGTATTCCACGGGGATTGACATACTTTTAGTAGGCCATACTCGATGCAATCTCTGTAGGTGGCGATGAATGCCTTCACTTGCGGCTCTTGGGAGAGGGTACTGTTTGACGTGCACTGGGGTAGCGCTAGGCTTGAGGGTTACAATCACTGGTGCTATATGCTTGGCTAGGCCTGGGGGACTGCCTTCTGCCCACACTTCAAGTGGTGCATGAATGTTCTTTAAAGTTTGTTCAAAATAGGTATCTCTTGAATCGAATCATCAATGTAGTATCTCCACTCTTCTTCTCAGGGGTACTGTCAGCAGCATTACTCCTGCTGGTTTGGCTTGGGAATTCACTGTCATTTGCATTTCTCCTTGCTCAGAGAAAGATATTTGGGCTTGAAGCTTGGCTAGCATATCTCGTCCCAGTAGGGGTACTGGACATTCGTGCATGTAAAGGAATTGATGATGTTACTTGCTGTCCTCCTAGACTGCATATTCGGTTTTGTAGAAAAGACTTTTGTGGCTTTGGCACCAGTTTGCTCCTATAATTGGTGACTGCTTTTCTTGGTGAATGGGGCTATCTTTTTGTCTATTACTGAATGTTCTGCTCCAGTATCAACCATAAAGTTCATAAATTGGTCTCCTATTTGTATTTCGACCATAGGCTCCTGGGAGACCTAAAGCAAACTTTGAGCCCGGTCTGTCCTAATCCACGTCATCCTCATCATGGGCCTGTGTGGGCAATGCTTGGATGGCTCCTCCTTCCCCTCTCTCTCTGGAATTGTTCTCGATTGGCTCCTCCTCGGCCTCGGGGACGGCCTCGTCTTTCTTCTCGCCACTGATGATCGTATTCGTCATCTTGCTGGGCGGCGTCTTCGAGTTGCGGGCAAGTATCTCTCCAATGTCCTTCTTCTTTGCAATAGGCGCATTGGTTCACGCCTAGTCTCCTGGGTCCGGCCTCCGCCTTGACCCCGCCCTCTTCCTCTGCTCCTTCGATTAGGGACACCTCCCCTATTTCTTTTCAACTATGGCCGCAGCCAAAAATCAGCTTTCTTCTTCATCTTTCTATCACATTCTCTCTGTCTTTCAGTATCACGATTCACATACACTTTATGAGCGACTTCCAATAACTGTGTTGCATTCATGCCCGCAAACCCTTCTAATTTCTGTAATTTACGTCTAATGTCTGGTTGAGACTGGTTCACAAAAGCAGAATTCACCATGCATAAACTTCCTGGTGCCTCGGGATCATAGGGAGTATACATTCTGTATGCTTCAGTTAATCTTTCATAATAATCTGCTGGGCTCTCATCTATTCCTTGGATAATTCCTGCTACTTTGGAAAGGTTCATAGCTTTTTGGCCTCCTCTTCGCAGGCCTTGTAAAAAGCCTTGGCGAAAACGGGCTAGGGCTGGTGGATCCTTCATCTGTATTTGGATCCCATTGGGGGTCTTCATTCGGGAATTCTCTCTGAGCTGCTTCTCTACGATCTATTATATCTCTGCCCCTGCGCTGGAGCTGCAGGGTTTTCTGCCATCCATTCAATAGCTGCTTTTCTAATTCTCGCTCGTTCTTCTGTGGTAAATAGGGTGGTCAGGATCTGACGGCAATCTGGGCAAGTGGGTTGGTGAGTTTCCATAATACTAGTTACTAATTCTGTCAGCTCCTGGGGCTTGCTAGTATAGGAGGCATTAAGTGCGACCATCTGCAATTTAATAAATCAGTTTGTAGAGAAGGGGATATACACATAAGTTAGGGGTCCCGCTACCACTTCATCATTATCATTCTTTACGGGCACCCCCGGGACCTGCCTTAAGGGAAACAGTTTGGCTGTGTCGTCCCAGGCGTCATTTGGGTCTGGGATCTAAGGGCTATTGTCGTTTGTCTTTGCAGGAGTTGCTTTCTTTTTCTCAACTGGTTTGTGCTTTGGGTTTTTCTTTCACTGGCTTGCTAGTGCTAGCGCTAGCTTTCCTCAATTATTTGTACACTGTCCTCTTCTTCTTCTTCTGGGGGATTCCTTCCTACTTCTTCTTGCTCCGCTTCTGGCTCACCTTTTACATCTCCTCGTCTCTTCCCGCTAATTCTGGCTCTTCCTCTCCTCCAGGAGGAGGGGGGTCAGGGGTTGGGTCTCGCCTCGGCTCCGGCGGTCTCTGGGGATCTGGGGCAGGACGCCGCCGGGCTATTCTTCCTGGACCTGGGGTTCGGGGCTGCCTGAGGAATACTTCTTGGGAATCGGGATCTGCCAAGATGGGTTTCTTCTTGGCTTTCTTATCCTGTTCGTACATTCTAGGCTGTTCCTTTTTCTGTCTAGAATCTGTTTTAGCTAACATTATTCTGCACTGTTCCTCATAACAGCGCTGCGCCCAGGAGGGTGGATCTTCACAAATACTTAACCAGGAATCTAGATAGGGGTACGGATCTGGGTGCGCTAACCCGCACTCTACGATGTATGGACTGGATAATCTCTACGGTGACGTTCCCTCTCGGGGCCAGATTGGGTCGAGATCGGGCCACTCCCTAGTACACAAAATCTGCAAAACGGGCCTGCTGTCATTTTTAATACCATAATCTCCTGAATATCCCTCTTTAAAAGGGGCGATCATACATTCTAATGGAGTGTTCCTAGTAGACTCCGCCCCTCCCATTTCGATGTGTGCGCGCAAACAACAGCCAGAATGGACAAGGTGGGCGGACCGTGGGTAAGGGGTCCTCACGGCCCTGGACACCTACAGGGAATACAAATAACAAGACAAGACGACAATCGCTTCCCCCTTTTCGCGACCTGAACGCGGTCGCCCGGTCAGGAAATGCGCTAATCAGGGGTCCGCTTTCACTTGGTCCGTGCTGCCAGACCTCTCAAATCACACTTCGTTCACACAATCATGCTAGCAACGTATTCCCAGAATGCTTTCGTTTCTATATTTTCTGTCTTGTCTTTTCCAAGTACAATTACTAAAAGGATGAGGGTTTCAACTAGCGAATTCCCTTGCCAGGATACTCGGCTCTTCCTTGAGAGTGTATGAGGCTCTCTTACCAATTCCCTATATCGCGAGATTACTAATTCAAATTCCAAGTTTCAATGGCAGTACTTCTCTGTCTATCTCTGTCTAGACCCAAAATCAAAATACTATATCTCACCGGATCCGGTCCTCAAAACTTCCCAAGCAGGCGCATGAGTTTGGACCTCGGACTCCCCTCACTCGGGTTCGAGGCGTTGACTTCCATAGACCTGGGCTTCGTCGCCCGCCGAGGTCCGACCAGCTCCCTCCGATACAATGACCGGTGGTCGCCAGGGAGCGGCCCTCGTCGGCAAGGGTCGCGATCCCGTGCAGGACCAAGCCTAATAGAGGCGGGTAAAGTTCGTGGTATATTGCCCCTAATATACACTTTTAGATTCCACAACTTCCCGGCCAATGACACCAAGGAATATGTAGCAGCAAAGCGCAGACAAACCAATGATACCAGGAGTCTGTTCAGAAGCGTCCAAATCTATTTATTTGTGCACAAGTC